>CM060909.1:417339101-418589101 GCA_030737875.1 Allium sativum | reverse complement strand
AACTGGCCCAGATTTTCGGGTCGTTACAAGAATGGAGAATTAGAGTTTTAGGTTGAACCGGAGAATCACAAGCGCTCAACATAAAGTTTAGAGTGAAGAGGGAAACCATTATTCACTCCCTAAGTCCCCCTATTTATTTTTGCAGGTCATTAGCTTAATGGGATTGGCTAATCAGCCCATTAGCTGCTAGCCAATTTGCCTAACAGAAGTTGAAACTTAAAACAACGGTTCCTCCTAAACTACTGAACCAGGTTCTTTATGTGACCACTCTATAGAATACTAACCCACCATTTTGATTCAATAAGACTGACCTCAGCACGTGATTTCATACCTATCAAAAGTTATACCCGAAATAGTAAACAAAAGGGAGAGATGGTCATAATTAGATTCGGTAAAAAATCGTGTATATGTCACATCCCCATGAACGACATACTAAAATCTGAGAGTGATCCTACCACTAAGGAATAAAATATAATTATTTTATGATTGGTCGATACGTAAAGTAATCATCATTATATTTTTCCCTCTTTAGGAATTTCTCCCCCGGAATTCCAAGCAAACACAAGCAACTAAGTGCAAACATAGCATTCTGCATTCCTACCTTCCACATGTAGCTAATATGTTATCCATTCTAGCATACAACAATCCATGCAATTAAAACCCTAACCTAGCATGTGGGATTCTAATAGTACATGATGCAATGATACAAGTAAGATACGATATATGGGACATACCACTCAAAGAGTTCTGGATGGATCGACCTCATACTCTATTTTGTTTCCCATGTGCAATCGTCATCGTCCTCGCTCCATTGTACCTTGACTAGCTTAACAACCTTCCTCCTACACTATTTCATGTCACTTTCCATGGCGCGAAGCAGCTTACAATGTTTAGAAACTTCAGGCTCGACCTATAAATCTTCAAACTGATTAGGAGATACCACAATATTCGAGTTGTACACAAACTTCCATAGAAACGATACGTGAAACACGTTATGCATGTTATCCATCTTCTCAGCTAGATCCAATCTATAAGCGAGAGTCCCAATACGCTCAATAATCGGATGTCCCAACAAACATTTGTGTTAACTTTCCTTTTCTTCTGAAACGAACAATATTTCTTAGAGGTGAAACCTTTACAAACACCAAATATCCGACTAAGAATTCAAAATATTTATGTTGCTTATCGGCGTAACTCTTCTAACAATCTTAGGTTACCTTCATTTGTTGCCGAATGATCTCAATATTATCCATCGTTTGTCTTATTATCTCAGGCCCAATGCCAACTTCTTGCCAGTTTCTAAACAACAAGATAGAGAATTACATGGTCTACCATACAACGCCTTGTACGGTGCCATTCCAATACTCGACTGGTAACTGTTATTATAAGCAAACTCGACCAAATGCAGGTGATCTTCTTATGATCCTCCAAAATCTAATACACAATCTCTAATAAGACCTTCCAGATTAACCCTTTCAGTCTGACCATCTCTTTGGAGATGATAAGCCGTACTCATACATAACTCGATCCCTAACGTCTCATGTAAACTTTTCCAGAATGCACTGGTGAATAATAGATCTCGATCACTAACAATACTTCTCGAAATCCCATGGAATCGAACTATCCACTTTCGATATAATTCAGCCAATGTTGATGTTTTCCTAATCGATCTAACAGGAATAAACCTTGCGCTTTTAGTCAAGCGATCCACGATGACCCATATACTATCATGTCCCACCCTTGTCCTAGCTAATCCATCGACTTGTTCCCATTTCCATGTAGGAACTTCCAATGGTTGTAACAATCCACTCGGCTTCTTCTTCTCAGCTTTAACCAACTGGCGTTCATACATTTCGAGATAAATTCCCTGACATCCCTCTTCATATCTTCCTAGTAGTAGGCTTGCTTCATATCTCGATACATCTTATTACCACCGGGATGAATCGTCAATCTAGAGTGATGACATTCCCTTAGAACCTCATCTCTTATTCCATCTATATCGGGCATAACTAGTCGTCCATTCTTACAAAATCAACCATCTGGATCAATTTCGAAATCCTTAATTTCCTTGGGTTCTACTCTCACCTCTAACCTTCAAACGATTTCCATTCTAAAAACATGGCTCCCAAACTCGCATGTCTTCTACTTAGTGGGTCAATCTAATCTATAAGATTGCTAACATTTCGGGCTCTAACTCACCATGAGGTCTAAAATCAAATTTGGCCAAATACTCGAGATGTTTCCATTCTAAAAACATGGCTCCCAAACTCGCATGTCTTCTACTTAGTGGGTCGGCCACTATCTTACCTTTTTCTAGAGTATAAGCTATTCTGAAATCATATGGTGCCAGAAATTATAAACATCGTTGCTGCCGAAGGTTCAGATCCTTCTAGGAGAAAAGATACTTTGACTACTTATGATCTATAAACAACTCAAATCTAACTCCTAACAAATAATGCCTCCAAATCTTCAGAGCAAACACAATTGTCGCTAGCTCTAAATTGCGAATTGGGTAATTCCTTTCGTGCGGCTTTAGTTATCGACTCGCATAAGCCACAACCCTATCTTTCTACATTAACACCGCCACAAGTCCAGTGCCAGATGCACTAGTTTATACCACCATCTCTTCATTCCCACTAGGAATAGTCAATACAGGTGCACTTGTCAATCTTTCTTTCAAAATCCTGAAGGCTTGCTCACGCTTCGTATCCACGCAAAGGCTTGATTCTTCTTCGTGAATCCGGTTAATGGTGCAACTATCTTAGAGAAATCCTTGATAAATCGTTAATAATATCCAGCTAAACCAAAGAGACTCCTAACATCTGCTACATTCTTGGTTCGATCCAAATCCTGGATTGCGGCTACCTTAGCGGGATTCACCACTATTCCTCATCCCGATACGACATGACCCAAGAATCTCACCTCTTCGTTCCAAAAGTGAGATTTCGAAAAAATATCGCTCAGTTGACGCTTTTGTAAGATTTCTAAAATATTTCTCAAGTGTGTCTCGTGTTCCCCCTTTGTCCTGAAAAAAACCAATATATCGTCTGCGAACACAAGTACGAATTTGTTCAACTAATCTTTGAAGACACAATTGATAATATCTGGCGCGTTAGTCAATCCAAACGACATCACCATCCACTCATAAAATCCGAATGGTGTTCTAAAAGCAGTCTTCGACACACTATCCCTAAACACTCTTAGTTAATGAAATTCCATTGCCAAATCCATTTGGGAAAACACCTTAGCTTCATGAAGCTGAAAAAACAAGTCATCGAAACTCAGCAATGGATACTTGTTCTTCTTGGTCACCTTATTCAGCTCACAATAATCCATGCATAATCGCAAGGATCCATCAGCCTTGACTGCAAACATAACTGGTGCACCCCATTTGGATACACTTCTCTGAATGAATCATTTACTTACTTGCACCACTAATTCTCATTGTTCTTTAGGAGACATCCGCCTAAGAGGCGTAATAATAGGTTTGGCTCCGTCCACTAAATCAATCTGAAACTCGAACTCTCGCTGCGGCGGCAACCCTATGATCTTATTGCACAAATCAGAAAACTCTCATGCGATTGGCATAGATGACAACCCATCCCGTGGAATCACAAGCGAATATAAAAAGCTAACCAGACTTCCATCCTCAGGTAGACAACGTATCACTATAGTTCGCCCTTCCACATTCTTGATTATCACCTCAAACCTCTCGCAATCCACAATAGTTGCATGCTCCAGTCCATACCTAAAATAATCCCAAACACAGCGAAATTCAAAACAAAACAATCACACACAAAAGAGCAACCATGACTTGATAAAAATAGACCACGACAAAGTATACAAAGGATGGACGAACACCCTACTGGATTAGTCACAATCAACGGTCTATCAACAATCTCAGGTTCTAAACCTAACTTGCAAACAAGCTCATTATAGATAAAAGAATGCGATGCCCCAATATCAAACAAAACTTGAACTAAAACATCTCTGATAGAAAGCGTACCTTGCACAACAACACTCTTCCCCTTCTCCTCCGCAGTTAGACTTCTCGAGGAAGATGGAACAACATTCAAAGCATATGCTCGCACAACCTGCTTATCTTTCGGCGATTCTGGGCAATTCTTCTTCATATACCCAGGCTTATCGTAGTTAAAGCACTTCCTTTCCACCTTAGCGTTCTCATAATCCTTGAAAAGATGACCCTTCTGTTGACAGTTATAGCAAGTAATCTTTCCTCTCCTTTCAGTTTCTTATGGCCATTCTTTCCTTGTTGTTGTTGTTTTCTCTTACTATTCCACTTTTTATTATTACTGCCACCTTGCTGCGGTTTCGACTCCTCCTTATCCTCAACAACGACCATCACTTTCTTTGGAAACAAACTCTCCTTCCTCAAATATTTCTTGACAAATTTCTCATAAGAATCATCAATATAGTCGATCAGTTGTTTTCCAAGTCCCTTATTCAGTCGTAATATAAAATCTCCTTCTTCTGATAAGTAGTCTCAATATACGAAAGAGTATACCTGGATAAAGCTTCAAACTCATCCACATACTCAAACACTGGTCTAACTCCTTGCTTAAGCTCAACAAATTTCATGAAAAGTATCGACTTTTTGAACGTAGAAATGAACTTCTCGTTGAACTTGGTTCTAAAATGATCCCAAGTGATATGATCCTCTGGAGTCTCCAAAGTAATAGAGCTCTACCAATCCATTGGTTGTTCTTGCAGCTGTCTCGTTGCAAGCTTCCTCTTAGTTGCATCGTCAATTCCCAAATCTCCAAAAATCTGAACACAAATGTTTAACCAATTCTGAATCTCAAAAGTAGGTCTGTACCAACAAACGGCTTGCCACCCAGAGAAGTGTACACCTAGCACAACTTAGCGAAATCAACTTCCCTAGGTGCCTTAGGAAGATCACGCCTTACTTCCGCTTTTGGAGTGGGCATCCTCCTCATGATCGCTTCCATCATGGCCTCGAACGTAGCAGGATAATCGGGTATAGCAGCTGCAGCTCCCGACGGGCTTTCTTGGCCTACCCCTCCAGTCGTAGTCTCATTCCTAGTAGCGTGTCTCCAGTTCATCGACTCAATCTGATAAGGGACAATCATCAAGGAAGAATAAACCGAAATGAAACCCATCGTATAACTCACATCGCATGGACAATATATAATAATAAAATATACAACAGAATATAGTAGTGAAGTGTAATTGAACAAAAATTAAATTTCATAAAACCATAGAATCTCAAGTATACTACATCTCAGTACATGAATTTCTAAATAAAATATGCCTCACTACATCCCTCAGAGTATCAATAAACATCAACATACATCGAAAATAGAAAGAAATATCTATATAGTAGGTAGTAATAGTACACCAACCTCCTGCTCATCACCGCACAACATCATCAGCACCAAACTTGTTACTTGCTACCTACTACTCAGTCAGCTCATCAACAACATTGATGAACATTAACGCTAGGTAATAAGAGGGAAACATAAAACCGAGTCAGACAACAGTCTTAGTAAGAGATAAAATAACTAACAACTGTTACATAGGATAATATGAGCATAAACAGTTCAACTATCTGATTTGTCCAACAACCACAAAGTTAACATGTGAAAATCATCCATCACATGCTACTGGAATAGGAAAGGACAACCTCGAACCCGCTTCTCTTTGACAACCTATGGTGATAGCCTAATCAGAGAAAATAGAGAAGAAAGCACATATTCAACCATAACATCCAATATCCTAGCTATCATCGACTACAGCCTTGAACCCCTTGATAATCAAACTTGCTTTCAACGATCAAAAGGGCTAATGCAATAACCCGGTTCTAACTAAGCTACCATATTCCATCGTAACTACATATGTTTTCCTTAATCGACTAAGACAACTAGGCCCATCATAACTGCCTAAGGTACACAATCTATCTATTCTTATCCTGATGGGCATCCCCATTATACCCTTGTTTTGAGTCCGCTAGAACACTCTGATTACCAATGATTCCTTTGCACTTCACAATCTTGTTGAGCCTTTCTTCTTGTCGATCACATCTTTCGCTCAAGCGACTTCTCAAACCAATTCCATTATCATCCTCAGTCAACTCCCATCTAAGTCAGTCTACCATCTTACTGGATCGTGCATCATCCAACGACCAGTATCGTATCAATCTGCTCCGACCACTCCAACTTGAGTTCACAGTCGAATCACCATTCACCATTGACTTTCACATCGATCATCTGAAGTCTATATATCACCAAAATTCATCGGCAACCCCCTGAAGTTAACACAATCCAATCCCTAAAATCTTGACTCTCCTCTCAGCTTTCCTATGTACTGGTACCGGCCATATACTTAGAGAAAATTAGCTAAGTGATTGGCTCCAGTCCATCCATTTCTCAAGACCATCCTACCGGTCCATTTTCCAAACGTTTCGACATTCCTATAGAGACCTTTGTCGGTCCATCCTAGTATTGAATAATCAATCCTAGACCCATCCCAAAACAAATCTGAATTACCTGAAAATTTGTAGACAGCCTTGATTTATCACCATGACGCATCCCCCAAAATTTCGTCACCATCCGTCACGCTGTGATGGATTAGTACCGGCCCACACAATTAGGTTATTTTAGCATGAAATTTTTCGTGCCTCCATCTCTTGTCTTCCAAAGCGCCTCCGCCAAGTTTCGTCTGAGTCCAGTCTTTTGAACCTCCGATTTGCTCTTTTCTTTAATCCCAAGATCAACGACAACCAATTCTGACAAACAACTCAAATAATGCAATCAAAACAACCATCAATTCATACAATATTGATCATACAAACATGAACATATCACAATTATGGCATAAACATATCATAAACATGAGATCTAACATGATTTGGATCTAACATATGAATAAACATGTGATTAATGTAAAAATTGTCCTGTTAACATGATCAAATTAGGTGTTCCTAAGATATCTAAATCTGAGTTAAATATATATGATTATATCTAGGGTGAATTTGGCATGTAACATTTGAATTTGATACTAATTTACCCATATAATACGTAGTATTTGTGTGAGAGATATCTATCACTCACCTAATCACCAATTCAATGTAAATCCGATGAGATCGGATTTGGACAGAGTCGGCAATCTTCGAATTTGATGCAATTTGATGTGATCTAATCTTTTTTGATGATGATTTATCTTCTAGATGCAATCTACGATGTATATGAATGAAAAGAATGGAGAATTAGGGTTTTAGGTTGAACCAGAGAATCAGAGGCGCCCAACCAAAATTTTAGAATGAAGACGGAAACCCTTATTATCTCCCTAAATCCCCCTATTTATGTCTGTAGGTCATTAGCCTAATGAGCTTGGCTAATCAGCCCATTAAATGCTAACCAGTCTGCTAATAGAAGCTGAAACTTGAAACAACGATTTCTTCCAAACCGCTAAACCAAATTCTTCATGTGACCACTCTACGGAATCGTAACCCACTACTCCGATCCAATAAGACAAGTCTCAAAACTCGATTCGATCCCTATCAAAAGTTATATCCCAAACAGTAAACAAAAGGGTAAGATTGACACAATTAGATTCGGTGAAAATCATGGATATATCTCACGTCCCGATGAACTACATACTAAAATCTGAGAGTAATCCGACCACTAAGTAATAAAATATTATTATTATTATTTGATCGGTCGAAACGTAAAATACAAGACGTTACATTCGGCAAATTTGCCTACGTCCACTGTGAGGTAATCTTGTTTATTTATCCTGAATTATTACAAATACAATCCTTCTTGGTTTGCAAAAAGTGAAGTTGTGGCCATGGAAAAATCCTTGCATAAAGCCAAGAAGAATATCCAAAAGCTAAAGTTAATCCACAAGTCCAAGAAGCCAAGGAAGATTCCCAAGAAATTTATCGTAGTCCAAGAGAAGACAAATGAATCCAGCTAGCCAAAAGAATCTCGAAATCCGCTTAATAGATGGGTATTTATAGATGCTGGAGGCACGAAACACAAGGGTACGAAGCCCAGCAAAAAATCCTTGGGGATCGGTACTAGTCCCCAATGCCTTAGCTGAAATCTCTTTGCTTCTGGAAGCCCTGATTCCATCTCAAAAACCAATATAGTATCCGGGGATACGAATTATAATCACCGATCCTGGAAACTTAGAGAGTTTTCTCCAATTCCTGAGCCATCCTTAGAATACGAATTTCCATGCACCGATCCAGGAAGACGAAGTTGAAAATGCCGATTTGATGGAATTCAACATCTGGGGATATGAAATGATGTCCACCGATCCCAGGATACTAAATGTTAATAGCGATCTAGGGATACAAATTCTTGAATCCCGATCTCCGAACACTTAAAAATATTTTTTCCATCGATCCAGTCATGCTTCGGGGATATGCATCGATCTTGAAATACTTAATCAAAAAATCCAAGTTTCTAAAAACTCCTTGTAACACCCCACACTTTTCTGAGCCTAAATTTCGACAAAAATCAAAATTCAAACACATCCAAGCATGGAGCGTATAAATCTGGTACCTGCAAATAAATGAGCATAAGCATAATCAGAGCACGATAAAATAACTCACAGCGGAAATAAAACAGGATAGACTAGTATTAACTCGAGTAACTACCTTTTTGAAGTAAGTCACTTTTTCCAATACCAAGCATGAGAGAATGAGAACCGAAAGCCAAACTTAAACACCTGTGAGAACCCGACCTTCCCTAGAAAACCTGGGGGTTGTAATGAGGAGGGGATCAGAACAACAAGATTCTGGTGAACAAGAAATGTAAAACACATATTACAATACACAGATGTATCCCATTTGATTTAACCAAAGATATATGCATGCCACGGTTAGTAATTCTAACCTAACCTTGTAAACTTTTACGCACGATCCAAACTACCCTTCCCAATGTAGCATTCCCAATAATTACAATATTGAGATAGAACATTTACGCATATATTTATGAAGCCATTAAACCAAAACATAATTGATTATTAAATCGAGAGTGAACTCCTGATTATGGAGTTTACTTATTCACATGCCCATCCTTAGACACTTAACGCTACACATTCGAACGATAGATAGGGTGGACTCTTCTGATTGCTTAAGACCCTAGGTGCACCTGTTGGTCACTCTACTTCTCAATGATTTATTCAACATTAATATAAACTAGAGGGAACTAACTACGAGCCCTACTAGTTAAGGCTTCTGTCATCTAGGCATATAAACCCATACTCGTGTAAGGTGAGAGATGGTGTTTTGCTTTACCATCTAGCTGACCTTATTGGATAACCTCCTTAGTTGCTTAATACTTCCCGTAGGATAGGTAGTCCTATGGAATGACCATACTGGACGTTTTAATTTTTCAGGATTGGGTAGGCCTCATACACACCATTTATGACCCCTATAGCGGAAGACCTACTCCCAGATGGACTCCTCGACCCAAGCCACTTAAGACCCAAGGAAGCAGACTATGCGCGAAGATTATCAAGCTCGTACCCAATTATCCTTTAATGCTTTCATATATGGAAGGTGGGCTACGCAATCGCTTAATACCTTTTTATCGATGGATTTAACCAATTAAGACCTTAATCCCAAAGCAGGCTACATTATTGGGTTATTACCGTTTAGTTTCTCTTTATGGAAATACCATACGTACATGATTAATTATTGTCATGGGCTTCTAGCATTATTTACCTACTAAGTCCACTCCATCTTTTAATTATGAATTTTGGAATATTTAGTATAAATAAGGAAAGTTATATCCCTTTCAGCCTAGGATATATATTTAATTATCTTGGACTTAGTATTTAAAACGGTAATCAATACCCATTAATTCCTTTTTATTTCATTATTTCTATTTAATAGGGTTATTACCATTTATGACCATAACGGTCATATTTTCCTAAGGCAACAGTTTATCTTTTATTTGTTATTTACTGTCATTGATTATAATTAATGTCACTTATGAACCTAATGATCATAATTTCCTAAGACATTAATTACCCTTAATTATTATTTATTTCCATTGATTATAGTTAATGTCATTTATGAGCCTAACGATCATAATTTTCCTAAGACATTAATTAACAATGAAATATCTTTATTTTTTCAGTCCTGAAATATCTATTTGTTGTACCCCAACCGACATTTCTAATTATTTGATTATTTGTTTTCTGTTGTATATATATATAGACACACACATATTTATGCACCAGACCTCTCACATTAAGCTAACCCTTTGTGGATGCTAGATTTGCTGGGCGGTTCCGGTAAGGCTATAAAAGTATGGGTTGGGTTGAGTTAGACCAAGTACTTCATTCGACCCGCATAGCTATGGGTTTAAGGTATTTTAACCCGTACCCGATCGTATATGAGGTTGGATATGGGTTGTGTCAGGTTCAATAGGGTTGGGTCAGGTTGCATGAATCTAATAAAAAATGAGAATATAAAGGAATTCTTTTAAGATAATATTAAAATTTTTAGCATAAAATTTTTAGATTTTAGCTAGCATAATGCATTTAAAATAAATGATATATTAAAACACATATTTTATTAAAATTTCATTGTAAAATACATCATATGAAATTAATTCACTATATAGTAGAATATGTGTTTCATCTTAAAATATATTAAAATGCTCTTTAAAATATCTTTGTCAAATTCTATCTAGCCTGGATTGAAATGAAATATGTTTTTTTGTGTATGTTCTATAGAATAATGTTTTGTTCTATAGAATACATAAACATTATTCTAGGATTAGACTATTCTAATTTTAGATGGATTGATATTAAACTAGTTTTTTATTATAGGGTTGGGTTGGGTAAAACAAAATATCACACTCAACCCATATATAGTATAAGTTACAAATTGTAACTCATATCTGACACGAAGTAGGATGGTTTGGGTTGCGTCAGGTTGGTGGGTTGGGTCATATTGGATATGGGTTGTGTGCAGCCCTAGGTTCCAGGCAGACTTCTACAACAAGTTGAACTTAATCTCGTGTCTTAGTGCAGTTATATTTTATTTTCCTAATTGGGGTGTACAACATTAATCCTAACCAATTTAGAAATTGTAACCATTTGACTTAGTTGCCTAATTAAGTTTTTCTTTCCCCAATCAACGTCGGTTAAAATAGCTATTTATTTATTTATGACCCAATTTATAGCAATCACTGATTGCTACAATGGTTACCACAGATATATTCATTTAATATGGATTACATTTATATGTATAATTCCATAAAATAAAATCCATTCAAACAGTCAAACATTCATTATTATAAATATTTCATTTTTTACGTAGATTCGCACGGATATGTATTTATATTTATATTTATATTTTAGCGCAATTAATGTAGTTATTTTCTTTTATTAATATTAGCATTAAGTTTAATAATTTGGTTCAAGTAATAACAAAACATTAATTTTTGTATTCAATCTTGAAATAAGGTTCTAAATCATAAAAAAGACTATCAGCTACAATTATTGTAAATCATGCCTGAATATTTATGTATGTTTTGGAATAGTTGATGTAAATTACGTACAAATACATATATTTATATATTTATGCGTGAATTTACACAACTTTTCCCTTTTTCAATATTTGACATATTTCTTATTGGTTTCAAATAATGTCTTTTTATTTAAAACGAGCAAAAAGGCTCAATTTACAATAACTAAGTTAAACCCCAACAAAATTGAACACAAATAGGCTTATGTCTTTTTAATCAAAATTACATAATTCACCGTTTAACACTGAAACTAGAGATCTGGAATAAAACTACATAGAAACTGTGTTTATGGGACTGTTTTTTAGATCTACAATGTTTTGCAATAACCGCAATATATTTTTAAACACAATTGTTGACAATGGTTTAAACAATTAAGTATGCCTACAAATTATAATATTATTCAAACCACAAATTCATATTTTCAAGTTTTGACAATATTCATAAGCATGTGTCATCTCAGATTTAACGATATTATAAATAGATCTGATAATATTAGGCATATATTTTGAGATCTAATTCAAACGAGGTAAATAGGCTATTATAAATTTGTATGTAAATTTCTTACTCACCTGAAAGCATCCAAATCTTAAATCTGAATAATCATTTAGGCTTACAGTCCCTAAATTCTTACAGATCTACAATTATTCTGAAAAGGGGATACTTTCAGATTTGTAGATTTTCAAGAAAATAGGAAAAGAGGGGAGAATTTGATGGAGAATAGCTTAGACGTCAATTTATACCCTTTTCCATTTGAATCTGACAATTCCTTTCGAATATATATGATGTATGTTTGATTGATTGAATATAAATATAATTTCGATTAAGAAATTGATTGGAAGAGAAAGAAAATTTGCAGAGCTTCGCTGGTGCCTACAACTTTGTGTGGAAAAGAACGAGGCCTTACCCTTTATTTATAGGAGTGGGACTGGCCATGAAACGTTAGATTTACTTAAATAAACATCCGTCCATCTATTTAATACTCTAATATAAACTGACCCATTAACCCTAGCCGTTACTGGGAGTTCTGGCACCCAGTAGGTTGAAGGCTAGGGTCGACTGCTTGGGTAGCCAATCGCCCAGTGAAGGCGGTTACATATGGTATTAAATATATTTATTCTCGTTTAATTATTTTCTGTCCATTATCGTATTCTGTCCGCAACTTTTTCTTACGGACTCCCTTCGCGAAAATTCAAACATGAAAATTGACCAGAATTCCGAGACCAACGCAACGGTTAAAGTTTCATGGTCAAATTCCATCGTTTGCAGAAATTCCTATTTTTGAGATCAAATAAATAACTAATCTATTGTAAAACTTCCGGGTTGTTACACTCCGCGATTCCGACTAAGTTCATGTGAGTTCATCTAGGGTTTCCCACGTTCGTATTTAAGTCCTGAGCACTATGATAGATAGAAATCCAAAGCGTGACTGTCTTGTAAAAAAACCGAGTCAACACTTGCCCCCCCCCCCAAATTGTCTTTATTTGGAAGATTTGTTTTGTATAATCTAGAAATCCACGAATCTAGAGGTCGTAATCTAAGTGAAGTCCAAACAGAAATCCAATAACTGAAAACCAGAAATCTAGATAACCACGATCGTGCTGGATTGTTTCAATTGAAAATCAAACTCTGAAATCCAAAGAAATCCCACAATCATTCCAGAGCATATTATAAGAGAAAATTACGAAACTCGATTCAAAGAAGCCCAAGTATCCAGAAAACCAGAGAAATCCATTAAATCCAATAAGTCCGAAATCCGAAAAACCAGAATATCCAATCTGAAATTCATAGCCTTACCGGGCCTAACCTGAGTAATTATAATCCATAATTGTAAAAAATCAAGTGAATCGTTTTGCCAAGTTCTAACAAAACAACCCACACCTAATCGAGTATGTTCCATACTCAAGCCTTAAACAAGTGATCTTGCCAAGTCCTTACAAGATGGCCCGGCTCTTTCCAAGCATAGTCCATACTTTTGGACCAATTTAAGAGTTTCACACTTGACGAGCCTATTCCATACTTGCCAAGTTATTAAAGTTCGAAATTCCAAATTCTGATTCCATACTTCATAAGTATAATCCACAAAAGTGAAGTAATTTTATTAAAGTCCAAAAAGTTCCAAGTTATTATAAGTCCAAAGGAAAGCTAACGATTTATAGTCAACTACAGAGCACGCCTAGGGATTAAATCGTAATCTCGTATGTAGGTGAGCTAACTTAGCCATTTTTTTATTTCAAGTTTATTCAGTGAAAGAGATTGAATGGTTTTTCATCTGCAAAAAGAGCATGCTTAGGAATCTCGTCGGATTTTGTACATGGATAGGCAGACTTAGCCATCCAAAATCCAAATCCAGATTAATTAATCAGTGATAATCGCAGGGAGGCTAAGGCCTAGCTCGATCAATTATCTAAGCCTGTACGTGCAACAATCAAGTTCCAAGACCCATAAGCCAAAGTCCTTATAATCTGAGAAATCCAAACCCCAGGTTCCAAATCCACACGTGCTCGCGCTTTAAGTGCATTTACAATTCTAGAAGATCGACCAAAATATTATGAGCCATCCTTTCATCGAGATTGAGGGAGTTGTTCCCTAGTCGAGCCAAACTAGTATCAATACCGGGATCGGTACAGATTCGAGACTGATTTGAGGGAACTGGAACCAACTCCTGCAAACCTTGGGCGTCTTGCGCACTTGTTCCAGCCAATGTTTCTTGACCTGTCGTGTAATGGCCCGAATTTCCGTACCCTTTGAGTTGACTAATAACACCACACGTCCAACCCAAATGACACAGAAATACGAATCATTAGTAGAAAGAAGTTAGAGGATGAGAAATAGAAAGAAAGAAATATTAGAATAGAAGAAAGCGAAGATCACAAACTCACAGCGAAACGAATAAATATATTAGGTAACATAAACTTTGAAATACAATTCAGTAACTTTATATACATACCATCATCAGAGCACAACAACTATTTTTGGAATATTTATAAACACTTGTTTCCAGATATAAACATAATACACAGCGGAAAAATTTGATAATCTATAGCTAACTGGTGAAGCCTCCTGCTTCAAACTCCTCCAAGTGAATCTGTAAAATCCCGACTACTTGACTGCCCATACAAATTTGGGCACTCAAGAGTTTAGGGAAAACAAAAAAAATAAACTCTGGGTCAGTCATGGGACTGGCGTGAGTAAACTCCAACCATTTGTTTTAACTTTCAAAATCTTTTCGAAAGAAATGATAATTGTAAGACCGATCTACACATAAACACGGATGGTTTTTATCTTACGATGACCAAAAATATTTTTGATATCAAATCTATTGATATTACAATAGTGTCTATAGCAAATAAATAAAATCTAGCGGAACGCTTGCATCTCACGCTCCATATATAATATAAAATCAAAAACCACAGGGCGCTTATTGGAGATTGGATTTCCAACATGACAAGGTATGGAACCACCTTCCGATAGTGTATCTCTAGAGGGGAATACACTGGGTTCAACAAGAACGTCTTGCAACCCGGCCCACACATGGCTGACCACTCATTTAACTTGAGTGTATCGAGCATATTATCACTAACGGTTGTGATCAGCAACCGTAACCGAAAGCATGCAGCAACGAATAGAATAAGAAGTAAAATGAAATTTCTCTAGATTAGGCGATAATATCCCTAATGGGAATGACCCACATGGCCATGCTGCCTGCCCGATTTCTGTCATTTCCCGGGTGATGAGTCTTGAGGTCACGATTATCTTTCAGTACATCTTGCCATTATTTACTTTGAATGTCACATCGCCAGACATTCGTCCATATACGTTGTCCTAGGACTGGACAAACCGAAGGCACCATTCTATTAATCCATCTTGGGCAATTTCTACCTAGGGTTAACAGAATAGCCCTTGCTCTTTACTCCGTCTTCAATTACCTTCAGCATAAGTTGATTCGTAACGCTTATGCTAATACATAGTGGTTTTCAGATAAAAAATATGATCCCGGTCTCTCCGTATCGACAACGGGGGTATAAAATAAACCAAAATTTGACAGCCGGTGATTTAACTATCAGAGAAAACATCCATACAATCAATGGTCTTATTTCCAAATGGAAATTTCTACCGATCAACCATCAAACAACACTAGCCCCTTTTTATTTAATTTCATATTAAATTACAATTTCCCCATTTCTATCAATATTTTTACCTCGATATTTTATTTTATTTTATTTTATTTAAAACCCTCTTAGCCCTTTTACAATTTCTTGAAAACATTTCCAAATATTATACATTCTACTTTTCCATATTCTAGAAATATACCTTATCATAATTAGAAAACATTTCCAAATATATCCATATATTCTTATTTTCTATATTCAGAAAATATACCTTATTGATATCGGAAAATATTTCCACATTCCATTTCTTAATACCTCGTTGATTAATTCCTTTCATTTTCTATGCATATAAAATACCTCTCATTTTATTTGGGAAAACATTTCAAATTCCTTTAAATTAACGCGATGTTATAAAACATCGCTATTATAACTTAAACCATTAATCATTTATTAACAAACCATATTGCTAACTGATCTTCACTATTGAACCTTAACCATTCCTCCATCAATCATGAAGTCAATCAAGTTGGGGTATAATTACCTCTCAGACCTTAATTGAACAACATTCTCAACTTTGAAATAGTCAAAGCTCATAACTTCAAACAAAACATCGCTTACGTGACTTTCAGATTCAATCTAAGGATACACTTCTTTTACAAAAAAACATTGGTTATAACAGTAGCGTTATAATCATGGTTTCCAATTATTTGATTTATAAAACATTTATTTTAACCATAGCGTTATAATCGCTGTCTAGATTCATAGAACATTTATTATAACAGTAGCATAAAAATCGCTGTTTAGATTTATAGAACATTTATTATAACGGTAGCATTATAATCGCTGTTTCCAAATATTTGGTATTTCAAAATATAACTTGTACTTATTAATTTCAATTAATAAGTAAATACATAAATAATTAAATTTGATTCAAAACATAAAGTAAAAGTAACTACTTCCCTAAATTCGATATAATCGAATTCCAATAAATAACTCTCTTTCGAATAATCTATATTTGATTTATGTTCCGAACTTCGGAATTAACTTACCATTCCAGGTTAATTCAAATTCTAAATTCACTCTTGGATTCATCTTTTCCAATTCTTGACCAAATTCCTCTGTATCCATTTCACTCTATAAACATTATCATAATTTATTTTATATTCAAATTTTTGGAGTAAAACTCATCATTTTCATTTTAAAACGCTTATCCATTTCCCTTTTTCATTTAAGATCCAATTTGGATTCATATCTCAAATCTAAATTTCCTTTATAGATATTTTAATTGCAAAACATTTGCTTTAAACTATTATTCACTTTGATCATGAGTATATTTCTTTTATATAAAATTTGATTTATAAATAATATCTTAAACCCAATTTTATTACAACTTCTATTCAGTTCATACAAGTCTCATTTTTTTTTATTTCAATCATTTAAAACCTCGTTTAAAACTTCGTTAATAATTTCTAAGTTTAAATCTCATTTCAAATATTGGCTTCAAAATTGATTTCCACTTCACAGAAATTCAAATTTGAATTTTATTTTCGAATGCATCCAATGATAGTTAATTCAATTAATTTATATTCTCATTTATAAACAACTTCTTAATTCATCCATTTGAACTAGTTTTCTATTTCAACTTTATTTAAAATTTATATTTATATTTTTGAAAATAATTTTCCTTTTAAAGTCTTAAACTCCTTTTCTATCTTCAAAATATTTTTCAGTATTTAAAATACCAAAATTTTAGGGCTAGGGTAATTCAAACACAACATGATCAATCACCGATCAAATATCACATCATATATCATAATAAATAAATAAAACAGTAAATAAAATGTTGAGGAATCCAGTTGGATCCCTCCAACCTGTTTCCCTGCATCCACAGATGTTAATCAACATTAATTTCACATAAATATGAAATATCATAACTAATAATCGACCGACGATATGACTATATCAACCATTCATCCAAACAACCATCACACAATATAAAATTACTATAAATAAATTTAAAACTAAAATATAAAAATATAAACGAGCCAGAGTTACTCACCTTGTTTCGCAATTGACGGTTCTGCTTTTTGTCCCATTTAAAAACAGGCGTTTGATTTTATCTTAAATTTCTAGTAGCTCTGCTATCAACCATGCTAATTCCATAACGTAGATGGCGTTGTTATGATTCCAACGGATCCGATTTGGTCCAATTCCGTTTAGGAATTAATAAGTTAAGGTGGTAATAAATTTAGTTAAATCAAACTTCCTTAATTATAATTCAAATAAATTAATTAAAGATAATACCGTTAATTATGTTTTAGCGTAATCAAACTTCCCCTTAAATCACGCGTTTTCCACTACCCAGTTAAAGGTCTTGACTTTCCTCCTTCCTTGTAACTTTTTCGAACTGCATTATTTTTTTCTTTGAACGGAAGTTGTCAGTAGTAACCCCCTTAACTCGCCGCCTCCTGCTGCATTACCTACTGCCGCATCTTTCCAAAGCCAGAACCATTGCCATATTTCTCCTTAACAAACTTCATCTTTTCATCATTCATTAAATAGCTGGCACCACCTTCTTCCCAAAATTTGCATAGATCAATCCCATACATGTCCAACCATGATATCTCGCTCCGAAATGTGTCCCTCTTCACAAACTATACCTACTGGCACCCAAACTTCATGCCCACTTCCTTTACTATCCTACCTCATGATGACCATTTAAATTTAACACCACCTGCTCATCACTAATCTTTCCTGCATCTCCAGTTTCCAGCAAATGGCCATCGCCGTGACTATTGACGTCCCTAGTTCACCTCTATTACACCATTCCACAAACAATTCATGATATAAATCCATGCAACCTCCTGAGTTAAATACAACTCCAGTATGAATTCCAGGAACCCGTTCTTCCTGTACATGCCAAACTTCTCATCCCCACCATCCTTGATTCATTCAACTAAAGAATCAAAACAAACTTTACTATTAACTTGCCACTAAAACTCCATCTACCCAACAGAACTACACTACCAACATTAAACCCAAGCCCACACTCTTGTAGAAACTTGCGAAACCTGCTACATCACCCCCAAAAACCAAACCCATCACGACATCAATACTTCACCGTACAAGTATCTCCCCTCCTTCGCACCTGAAACTCCCACCAATACTACACACGTCGTACTTCTCCACAACAGTAACTCGCGCTTTCCACAAAACCCAACTGCACCTCCATTGCTCATTAAACTTTCACGTTCTTGTCCAAATAAACAGCTCCCTTCAACAGCACTACAATTATCAATACAAGCCAAACAAAAACCAGTTCTCTACCCGTTAACCAAAATCCGAGCCTTATTGAACAACCATCTCCACCACTTCACTGCCAACAATCACACGCCATCGACACCATTCCCTCCATCATCAACGAAAATCCGATCACCCTACAACTACCATGGCTCCCGGAAACACCCCAGAAGCATTCAACACTCCTCATCTCACATTGGCTTCGTCAGACCATCGGGGTTCAAACCCCTCCGTCCTTGTGTTGCTCTCCTCAAGGCGAGCAAACACTCTTCAAAGTTAACTGCGAACAGAGGCTTGTAGGAGGAGAACGAGGGTGGAAAATTTGGGGAAGCTTGGATCGTTTATTTTGTAAGGCCAATTTTTTTGTTTGGATTATATATATATATATATAACATATAAGTTCAGTTTTTATCCTGATGTCTTCCAATTGAAGAAGCATATGAAAGAAATGTGAAATTTCTTTTCTTTTTACAGGGGAAGACAGCTTGATCTCCACGAAAATGAAATGGCGTGAGTGGCACGGTTTAGAAAGTGTGAATGGTACGCTTGCCTGTAGCTTTCAGGGTAAGTTAGGTAGTTAGTCCTTTTTTTTAAAAAAAAAAAAATTTGTCAGGTTAGCCATGTGCCAATATGTCTTAAAAGGACTTGGCTAAAATTTCATATCCGATATTTTGACTATACAAAGATATGAATAGATTACGATATGATTTATATCTGGGTTTGTTTTAAATGTTAGAGCAGGCAGATATTTTTATTTTTATTATAATAATATGTGTAGCTATAAAGTTTGACCATGTACACAATGTAACATGGCAAAAATATTTCTTTTAGATTTACTGTGTATTCGAAAGAGACGTGGTCCAATAAACGAGATTTCTTTCTATTCAAAGATTTTGTATCATGTATGATTAATTTAATAGTTCATATATTCAGAATCCATCTCCAATATATAATATTTTATTTTTTTAGTCAATGCACCCATATAAATCAATCATATACATATCTTGCTGACAAATCTTGTCTTACAAACGCTGTTTGGACACACATGAAATATTCTTAAGATATATACGGATACGAAAATATCTTGCAAGATTTGTCAAATCTTATGTATGGGTGCAGAAGATATTAAATGTGGCTGAATCCCCATTTAGATCGGTTTAAATATTATGAATTGGATTTCGTTCTACTATTCGAAAGAGAATGGACGTGGAGATTTTACACAAATAAAATATGGTGATATGCAGAAGATCTGTTCAGCCGAACATTTTGACTCAACCAAGATTTTCAATAGAGAGAATAAATATTTGTCAAAAGATGAGGCACGTTTCACAGATTTGCAAAACACGGCTGATATTTTGTTTTGACAGTTGAAGATATACAAAGTTTTGATGACGGATATGTTGAGATTTTGACAACGAACCTTCTAATATTATTTAACGTAGAATTAACGTCCGATGTTTACCATTTGCACAATAAAACAGTAAGTCCGTTAGATACAAAAATAAAAATTTCTATTTATATTTCTAATGCAACATTTAAAATAAATTTCAAATGTTCAAAATAAATCGGCAAAAATCTGGGTCGTTACATGTCGTCCTCCCAAATCCTTCCATCTTAGCAAAAAAACGCATTCATCATTTCCTCTTGCCTTCTGATGAGCTTCTGTTTCCATTCTATGCGTGCATCCAATTCCTTAACAACTACATCCATCTCTTCCTGAGTTAGATAAATGAAGGGATTTCCAATGGAAGAAACCTTATAGCTTCCTTTCAATCTTGCTCCTTCAGTCTGAGTTGTAGCATCAGTCTTTTTTCTTTTCACCATTCTAACATCCCGAACAATCCAAATTCCTTACCAATCCAAAAGTTGTGTAGTTCCCCTTCCTGATATGCTAAAATGTTAATTCAAAAAATTGGTTTTTTCGAGTTAACACCCAAGTCTAAATAGTCCAGTCACAGAAGTGCAGAAAAAAATAAATAACACTCAGATCTATACTGGTCGACAAGTGCGCCTACGTTCACTGAGAGGTAATCTTATTTATTTATCCTGGATTATTACAAATACTATCCTCTTGGTTTACAAAAAGTAAAGTGTTGACCATGGCAAAATCCTTGCTTAAAGCCAAGAAGAAGATTCAAAAGCCAAAGTAGATCTGCAAAAATCCAAGAAGCCATGCAAGAATCCCAAGAATTGTCACCCAGTCCAATAGAAGCCAAACGACTCCAACCAACCAAAAGAATCCCAAAATCGGCCTAGAGAAGAGGCATTTATAGGTGTTGGATGCACGACCCACGAGGGAACGAAGCCCAACAAAAAAATATCCTCGAGGATCGGTACCAGTCCCTAATGCCTTAGCCGAAATCCCGCTGCTTCCCAAAGCCTTGATTCCATCTCCAAACCAATATCGTAGGGTATGAATTATAAATATCGATCCTAGAAACTTAGAGAGTTTCAACCAATTCCTGAGCCATCCCGAGAATACGAATTTCCACGCACCAATCCAGGAAGACGAAGTAGAAAATGCCGATCCTGAAGGAATTTAGCATACGGGATACAAAATGATGTTCACCGATCTCAGGATACGAAATGTTAATACTGATCCTGGGATACGAATTCCTGAATGCCGATCTCCGGACACTTAGAAGGTATTTTGCCATCTGAAACCATCCGTAATTCACACCAATCCGTTCATGCTTCGGGGATATGTACCGATATCAAAACACTTAACCAAAAATTCAGGTTTCTGAAAACTCCGCGACTTCTACCAAGTTCATGTGATTTCGTCCCTCCCAAGTCTGTATTCAAGTCCTAAGAACTCCGATAGATAGAAATCCAAAGCGTGATTGTCTTATAATAAGGCGGGTCAACACTAATCAAGCGACTCGAGGAGATAAATTTAAAAAAAAAATAGAACTTTAGCATTTTTTTCTTATTACAACACTCATTTTGATGCAGTTATTAACCTTTTATTATTTAACATCTCTACCATTCATATATAAATTAGAGGAATTTGATACAACCAAATATTTCACTACTGTTATCAGCAATAATTTCGTTGTGTATCTATATTAGGCTGTGACTGTACAATAAAACAGTTCTATTGAATAACCTCATAGACTGGTTTGAAGTTTCTATAAGCAATTACTGCATAAAATGGATCTGTTCCTGCTGATAAACCCAACAAACTCAAAATTCCACTTACTGGTGAAATATCTTCATCACTTCCAGGTAATTTCTTAACTATCTCAGGTTGAGTAAACCCTTCAATGCATTGGAAATATTGCATGACTAACTGAATTCGGCTATATTCAGATCCTTCTCTCCATGCACTCACTGCTTTCTCATAGAACATTCGATTGCTGAAGCTTACAATGAAGATACCTCCAGGCTTCAGTATCCTATACACTTCTGCAAATACCTGGAGCAAAATATATATATATATATATATATATATATATATATATATATATGAAGCTTACTTTTTTGTATCATTTTCTTCTTTAAAAGTTTATGTTTGTAGAACTCTTTTGTGAATTCATGGTAGAAAGAAACAAGTGCCTCTCGAAACTAATTACAGGAACAAATATACTTTTGTCATGTTAGGTTTATTATTATTATTATTATTATTATTATTATTATTATTATTATTATTTTATTTCCTCATTGTGGCGTGATTTGGTATGTCACAAACCGAAGCTATCTCGAGTTATTAACAACTTTTGATTAAAGGATCTGGAGCAGCGTCAGTCTACGCATTCTGGGCTTCCGAATTTTCTAAAATATAATTGTCATGGTGTCATATTTGATTCCATCATAACATTTTTTTTGCTAATTCTGTTTAAACTCAGGAAATTGTTAGGTTAACCCAGAAAAATTGATGATCAAAATGCCTTTGTTTTGCTATTTTTTTTTTTAATTTTCAGCGTACCTCGTAGGGACTCTACTAGGAGGTTACATAGGAAACCTCGCAGTGACTCTATTAGGTTACATAGGAAACCTCGTAGGGGCTCTACGAGGTTACATAGGAAATCTCGTAGGGTCTCTACGAAGAAGGGTAAAATTGGGTTTTTTTAAATGTTATTCGGGTGAACTCAACAAAACATTGGATTTTATCATTTTTTCAAAACTTCATTGGTTTACTCAGCAAATCAACGGGTTTAAATAGATTTAGCCATTTTTTTTCTGACCAACATGATAATTCATAGAAATAAAACTCAAATACCATGTTAGAATTTAAAAAATAAAAAATGAAATAAGAAGAAGGCGAATGAGAAGTAGAGAGCTGATATGATCAATGGAGATGGAATGCATTTTATTAGGAGACTTGACGAATAAATCATAATACATACCACTCTAACATGTAAAGATTAGGCATATCATTAAAGTCTGTGTAACAATAAAATAAATAAGAAACCAAATTGGTAAATAACTAATTATGAAATTAGCACTGTTTTTAGCTCAAACTCGAGATGTATAGCAATGGGAGTTTGTCAAAACAGAAGAGAAGAAAGAGGAGTCTGAAATAGACAATGTCATCCAAACTATCCAATGACGTGAACAATTCCAAGTACCACTAGAAAGAGTAACATTAAAAAACTATTTTAAATATAGTTGATAGACAAATGTCTAAGAAGATGACAATAACGTATTAGAAACCCAGAGTCAAGGTTCTAGAACAGAACATAATAACAATAAGGAAACTTTTTGGAGATTATAAATGAATACCAAGAAGAAATTTGGAGTAGGAATCCGAAGAAAAACTACGGGAACAAAGAAATTTGTATGAGATTAAAAGCTAAACTCCAATCAAAAATTCGTAGTCGGTATTGCAAGAAGAAAAACTAAAATAAGGAAATTCCTACTAGATTGGAAGCATCCGATTCCTACTCTAGTCGGAGAAGAAAAAACAAGAATAAGCAAATCCCTAAGGGATTGGAAGCAGATTCCATATCGGATTATTTGTCGTTGTTATTGGAAGTCTGACGCCAATTAGGTAGAATAAATTGGATTAGGAATGCAACAATCTCAAATTGTTTTGCAATGAATAGAGGCGAGATTTGAATCTTGTTGGGTGATGTGAATCCTGGTTTGATGAGAGGTGAGGGATGAAACATAAGAAGAAGAAGTCGTTATGGTTGGTACAACTTGATGATGAAATTACTGCTTGAAACTTCAACAAATGTTTGACAAATCAAAACATAAAATTTTCAATGGTACCAAAAACCTACCATGGTAGAAATAAAGTTCTGATACCATGTTTATAATGATCCAATAAAGCAAAAATAAAATAAACAAGACGAAGAATTAGAAACCAGTGTTTTCAAATGTCTATATATTGAAGCGATGGATTAGGGTTTGTTTAACAAGTCATAGTAAACCATTAATTGTTTTTGTTTCTCTGTCTCTCTCATTCTTTTTCTTGTCTATTTTAATTTTGTTTTATCCAATGTTACTGATTTACTTCTAATATGCTTTCTCTCTTCTTTTTGTTGTTTATTTTACCTTGGTTTTAGTCTTTATTCCATATTTTCTAATATAGCTTCGGACCTTCATTTCTACCAGCAGTAACAAACAAGGTTTTGTAATTACTTCAGAAGTAGACATGTTTAACAAAATTTTCATTATGCATCTTTTTTTCAAGTTAGAATACATACCTTCTCAGGCCATTGCAGATACTGCACGCTGACAGTACAAAGCACAGCATCAAAACTACAACTATCAAACTGAAACTCCTGGTCATCGTTCAAATCTTTCACAAAAAAACTATCCAACCTCTTATTCTTACTCAATTCTTCGGCGTTCAATCCATGTCCAACAACTCTTTTATACTTTACTTCTGCAGGCAAATGGCTAACCCAAGAACTCATCAAATCCAGCACTTCCATTTCAGGCCTTAATCTCTCTCTGTACAAGTCAGTGAGTGTTGATATGAAGCTGTCATCCACATGAGTCACAAAGCGTGGATATGAGTAGAAGTCCCTGTCCGATTCCGGGTTGAGCTTTGTCCTTGACTCATTTGAAAGAACAAGTCTTTTGATTGTGCTCTTTGATGTAGAACTTTGACTGCTCATCTGGTTATTCTTGTTAGAAGAGGAGGAAGACGACGATGCAATTATTTTTTGAAGATTTAGCCATGGCTGAGTTTGAGCTCTTGTGGACGAAATTGAGTGGAAGGAAAGCATTGGTATGCTTATCCTCTGAATTCAGTATTTTTTTTTTTTCATTTCTAGAACCTAGTCATATATACTACTTTGAGTAGGACCAGTATTATCATTTGGCTTGTTTTAAGCCAACAGTGTTTAAATTGCTTTCAACCATAGAAAAAACACACACTGTCAATCTTAGGTGGTTTCCAAGTTTAAGGGACAGTTCACAGTATACATCGATTAGCCATAGTATTTATTATTTCAGAGATAAAAAATGATATACATAATATATGATTATGATTTAAATGGTATAGTACTTGGAACCATTTTAAACCACTGGAACTCAGGATCACAATCCTTAGCTTGACTCAAACATTTGCATTCATTACTAACAATACTAGACCCATCCTTACCGATATCCAAACATGCACCATTTCCATATTTTGTAGAAACATGCATCTTCGAGTTTGATATCACCTCCCATATAAAACTCTGGTCATCATCCTTCTTTTGCCCTACGCCAACTATCTTGCCTAAAGCTTGCGCTTTCAAGTACAAATCAGTACCGTACAGCCGTATCATCTTATCCTCCGTGTAAATCCATGGTTTTGCATCTTTGCACGAACCAAGACGCAGCGGAGAATCCGTAACACAATTTCCAGTCGAGGGGTGGAACACAATTATGTACCTTTCGGCATTCAAACCTGGACCTTGAAAAGGCGTCTGCAAAGCAGAAATCCTTCTAATAAAACCAGGGTTTCTTGCATCGTTCCAACCGAAATTCAAAGCACCGAAGAACTCTTCCATGTCCTCAACTCCGTCCCTCAAGTAGTAGCTCCCCTGCAAAGCCCACAAACTCCAGTCCACATCCATCTCCGCAGCCCAGCCCAATAAGCAACCCAAATACTTATCATCCCTGGCATTCTTCCCTCTCTGATCGATCCCCCACTCGCTCAAAAACAATGGCTGCCCTTTCCCCAGTAAAAACCCACCACCCGTCATCACCCTTTTGGTCACGGTCCCGCACGCGTCGTTCGCGTTGGTGTCCCAGATGGCTCCGTCTGTGAAGGAGAACCAGTGAAGCTCGAATACGAGTTTGGAACCGGAGATGGAGAACGGATTTGACGAGAGGAAGCTTAGGTCGGTGTCGAAGTTTAAGCCTGAAACGATGACGAGCACGTTTGGGTTTGCTTTGCGGACTGCTTCGGCGCCCATTCGCATGTACTTGGCCCAGTCATTTGTGTTTTCGGTTGGGCCTCTGGGCTCGTTTCTTAAGCTCATGCCCACTACGTTTTTGACATCGAGAAAGGTTTGGGCCATTTGGGTCAGACCCTTTATCCACTCATCTAGGATGAAGTATTTGTCTCCGAAGAAGCCGTTGCCGTCCTTGTTGGTGCAGCACCAGCCTGGAGTGGTGATGTGGTTGTCTAGTATTACCATTATGCCCGTTTTGTCCATGCTGTGCACTACTTCCTGTAAGTTTAACAAATTGAAAATTTCAATCATTATTCACAGTTGCACATATAATGTGAAGATGTGGAAATAAATTTGTCAATTAAAATGAAAATTACAAAAATAGGTGGAATTTTTTTTGTTGATTTTTGGACTATTAGATCATTTGTATATGTATTTGATGGTCATAAAGATACATTTTAGTAGAATTTTTTAACCCATTAAATATGTCAAAACAAACAACTTCATTAGAGAAATTAAAGGATTCCTTATGTTTATTTTATATTTAGTGCTTTTGGTTTCAACAATAAATTACAAAATATGAGAATAGTTGAAGAATGTGAATGGACGTAAAAAAGACGAGTTTGGACGGTGGAGAGAATTAAAAAATGATAGAAGTATGATTTATTTCCATGCTTATGTTATTTTTCAAAATATAAGAATAAAAAATGTTTTCTATTTTATATGTTACTTTTATTTATAAATTGTTTGTTTTTCGTAATATATATGGATCAAACACTTGCATATATAAAAAAACAAGATTAAAAATTGTAAACCAAACCTTAAAAATGGCATTTCCTCAACATTTCTTATCTACTATTTTGCTTTTTAAGCACTGCATGATCGAGTACCATATATCTAAATTGATGACATTTATACCAAACATGTACGTTTTAAATGATTCAGACATTAGTATTTTGTTCACACTGTTTTTGATGGTGTGAACAAAACACTACCGGTGATTAACGGAAATCAGTGTATTCTATATGGGACACCTTGATTTTCAGCAATTACCGTAGTGAGTTATATTCAAACTATCAAAAATAATGTAAACAAACCCAAGCTCGGATTCGGAAGCTAGATTTATATGACATGATTTGACTTGTGATTGAACATTTACAATATTTTTTAGTGATGTAGTAAACGTGAATCTTCTTTAAATGTCTCCGATTTCTTTGCTTTTTTTCACCAACAACTATCAAAGATGCTTACTTCACTCGTATCACGTGTTAGGATTGAGAAATCGGACATCACTAAAACACTCCCTATCATATACAATGTTTATTGTACACAATCCACTCAAAATTGTGTGATACATACCATTTTAAGTAGTTGAGGAGCCCATTAATTAGCAATAACTAAAGTAGTTGAAATTCTTTTATAAGCATGGAAAGGAATGTGCATATTTTTTAAAGGTCTATTACATTTGAATATTTCGTGCAAAATTAAACATACATTTCTTGTAGGACATTTATAAGTAAATCTACATGCAACACATGATAAATTTGTAAGGTTTGCATGAAGCTACAAATTGTTTGACATCATGTGTAAAGTTAGCACATGAATTCTGAACTGATAACCATAACATAAGGTGGCTAGTACTTGCTGGAAGTACCGAAAAGATATCCTTATGTCCAGCAATATCATTCTTTTGACCTCATACTACTTTACAGTACATATATTATAATGTGCTCTTATTTCTTTTTTTAGAAGGATAACAATGTATCCGCAAATCAATTTGCTTTGGATTCCAGTTAGTTTCCAACAATACATATTATGGATGATCAACCTTCTATTATCTTGACACATTTATGATTTTCAATGAGTCAATTCAATGCATATTATACTATATAAGTTGGTTTCAGTTTAAGAGAGTACAACAAACCCGGTTAATTTTATGTAATCAGCACTAGATTCAAGCCTTTTTCCTTAATTTTTATGCTCCGTTGCTACCTACACACATATACGTTGAATTAAATATAGAACGATATAAACACCTTAAACACTTGCAAAAGAGGCAGATCCAGCAATGTTGGATTGGAGGACTGGGCGCCCTCAATCGCCTTCTTTAGGCCTAAGTTGGCCAAGGACTCCCTCATTGTAACATTTGCAGAGGTTGCATTGGTAACAAGATACAAAGGCCAAGTGAACCTGATTGCTTTTCAAATGTATGAAAATCGAACCATAGCATTCACACACACATACACATACATAAATATAAAATGCATATATAGTAATGTAGAAAACCTGACACAGTTGAAACCCAAAGACTTGATGCTCTTAGAAATGTCGTCGAGAGGTCTTTTATCGAGCCCTTCCGCGACCACAGGCAGCAAATGTGAAGGCCAGCTTGCACAAGCAAGTTTCACTCTGTTGCCTGAATCATCAACTATCCATCGACCGGAAGTGGATAGAGGCAACACATTGGTGATGGGAGCTGGAGAAATTAAAAGGAAGAAGAAGAAGAAGAAGGAGGAGAAGGAGAACAGCATGATAATGATGTAAACATTTGTGAAGAAGCCGTTCATGATTTCTGTAGTTTGTCGGTAAGGATAAGCAATAATGTGGTGTTATATACACAAGTACGCGTTCGGTGAGAGTCAATACCGAGTCAATATAATGATGATGCAATTATTTTCTGAAGGCGATGGCTGAGTTTGAGCACTTGTGGACGAAATTGAGCGGAAGGAAAGCATTGGTATGCTTATCCTCTGAATTCAGTAATTTTTTTTTTTTTTCCAATTTCTAGAACCTAGTCATATATACTACTCTGAGTAGGACCAGTATCATCATTTGGCTTGTTTTAAGCCAAAAATGTATAAATTGCTTTTAATCATTGAAAATAAAAACACTATCAATCTTAGGTAGCTTCTAAGTTTAAGGGACATTTCACAGTATACATCGATTAGCCATAGTATTTATTACTTTAGAGATAAAAAATGATATACATAATATATGATTATGATTTAAATGGTATAGTACTTGGAACCATTTTAAACCACTGGAACTCAGGATCACAATCCTTAGCTTGACTCAAACATTTGCATTCATTACTAACAATACTAAACCCATCCTTACCGATATCCAAACATGCACCATTTCCATATTTCGTAGAAACATGCATCTTCGAGTTTGATATCGCCTCCCATATAAAACTCTGGTCGTCATTCTTCTTTTGCACTAGGCCAACCATCTTGCCTAAAGCTTGCGCCTTCAAGTACAAATCTGTACCGTACACCTGCATCATCTTATCCTCCGTGTAAATCCATGGTTTTGCATCTTTGCACGAACCAAGACGCAGCGGAGAATCCGTAACGCAATTTCCAGTCGAGGGGTGGAAGACAATTATGTACTTTTCGGCATTCAAGCCCGGACCTTGAAAAGGCGTCTGCAAAGCAGAAATCCTTCTAATAAAACCAGGGCTTCTTGCGTCGTTCCAACCGAAATTCAAAGCACCGAAGAACTCTTCCATGTCCTCAACTCCTTCCCTCAAGTAGTAGCTCCCCTGCAAAGCCCATAAACTCCAGTCCACATCCATCTCCGCAGCCCAGCCCAATAAGCAGCCCAAATACTTATCATCCCTGGCGTTCTTCCCTCTCTGATCGATCCCCCACTCGCTCAAAAACAATGGCTGCCCTTTCCCCAGTAAAAACCCACCACCCGTCATCACCCTTTTGGTCACCGTCCCACACGCGTCGTTCGCGTTGGTGTCCCAAATGACTCCGTCTGTGAAGGAGTACCAGTGAAGCTCGAACACGAGTTTGGAGCCGGAGATGGAGAACGGATTCGACGAGAGGAAGCTTAGATCGGTGTCGAAGCTTAAGCCGGAAACGATGACGAGCACGTTAGGGTTTGCTTTGCGGACTGCTTCGGCGCCCATTCGCATGTACTTGGCCCAGTCGTTTGTATTTTGGGCTGGGCCTCTGGGCTCGTTTCTTAGGCTCATGCCCACTACGTTTTTGGCATTGAGAAAGATTTGGGCCATTTGGGTCAGGCCCTGTATCCACTCGTCGGGAATGAAATATTTGTCTCCGAAGAAGCCGTTGCCGTCGTTGTTGGCGCAGCACCAGCCTGGAGTGGTGATGTGGTTGTCTAGTATTACCATTATGCCCTCTTTGTCCATGCTATGCACTACTTCCTGTAAGTTTAACAAATTGAAAATTTCAGTCATTGTTCACAGTTCCACATATAATATGAAGATGTAGAAATAAATTTGTCAGTTAAAGTGAAAACAAAAATAGGAGGGTTTTTTTTTTTTTTTTTTGATTTTTTTTTTGATTTTTTTTTTTTTTTTTTGGACTATTAGATCTTTTGTTTTTGTATTTACATTTTGGTAGATTTTTTTGACCCATTAAATATGTCAAAACAAACAACTTAATTGGAGAAACTAAAGGATTCCTTAGGTTTATTTTATATTTAGTGCTTTTGGTTTCAAAAATAAATTACAGAATATGAGAATAGTTGAAGGATGTGAGTGGTCGTGACTCGTGAAAGAAGATGAGTTTGGATGGTGGTGAGAATTAAAAAATGATAGAAGTATGATTTATTTCTATGCTTCTGTTATTTTTTCAAAATATAAGAATAAAAATTATTTTCTATTTTATATGTTACTTTTATTTATAAATTGTTTGTTTTTCGTAGTATATATGGATCATCCACTTGCATATATAGAAAAATAAAATTAAAAATTGTAAACCAACCTTAGGAATGATATTTCCTCTATCAACAGTTCTTATCAACTATTTTAATTTTTGTTTTTTAAATACTGCATGACCGAGCACCATATATCTAGATTGAATACATTTATAGCAAACGTGTGTTTTAAAGGATTTAGATAGCTATTTTATTCACACTGTTTTTGATGGTGTGAACAAAACACTACTGATGATTGGTAGAAATTAGTGGGTTACATATGGAACTCCTTGATTTCCACCAATCACATCATGAGTTATGTTCATACTATCAAAAATAGCATAAACAAAGTTAAGCTTAGATTCGGAATTTATATGACATGTTTACATAATTTGACATGTGATCGAAGATTTACAATATTTTTAAGTGATGTAGTAAACGTGAATCTTCTATAAATGTCTCAGATTTCTTGGTTTTTTTTTTTTTTTTTTCACCAACAGCTATCAAAGATGCTTAGGCCATCCTCAACGCCGGGTCGGTTGAAAAGCAACCAACCCCCAACGCTGGGGTCAAAGAGGGCTTCAGGGTTGCTTCAGCAACCTTGAAGGTTGCTGGAGCAACCAAATGGTTGCTTGCCGGTTTTATTAAATCCGTTTAAAAATATACGTTTAGATCTTATTTCGATAACACACGGATTGTAATCGGATGGTCTAAAAGTGTGCAAAACTTTAGCCGGTTTATTATTAGCCGGGTAAGGTATTTTGCGTTGGAGTGACTTTTGGTTTGTAAGCTGTCGAAGTGATTGAAAGGATGGGAATTGACCTGCTAGCGTTGGGACTGCTCTTACTTCACTCGGATCACGTGTTAGGATTGAGAAATAGGACATCACTAGAACACTCACAATCAAATACAATATTTATTGTACACAACCCACTTAAAATTGTGTGATTCATACCATTTTGAGTAGTTGAGGAGCCCATTAGCAATAACTAAAGTAGTTGAAATTCTTTTATAAGCATGTAAAGGAATGTGCATATTTTTGAAAGGTCTATTACATTTGAATATTTAGTGCCAAATTAAACATACATTTCTTGTCGGACACCTATAAGTAAATCTACATGCGACACATGATAGCTTTGTAAAAGGTTGTCATGAAGCTAGAAATTGTTTGACATCATGTGTAAAGTTAGCACATGAATTCTGAACTGATAACCATAACACAAGGTGGCTAGTACTTGCTGCAAGTACCCAAAAGATATCGTTATGTGACTTATGTCCAGCAATATCCTTCTTTTGACCTCATACTACTTTACAGTTTATATATTATAATGTGCTCTTATTTCATTTTTTAGAAGGATAACAATGTATCCACAAATCAATTTGCTTTGAATTCCAATTAGTTTCCAACAATACATATTATTGATGATCAACACCTTTTATTATCTTGACACATTTATGATTTTAATGAGTCAATTCAATGCACATTTAACTATAAGTTGGTTTCATTTTACCTAAACACATGTATATTGAATAGAAAATAGAATGTTATAAACACCTTAAACACTTGCAAAAGAGGCAGATCCAGCAATGTTGGGTTGGAGGACTGGGCGCCCTCAATCGCCTTCTTTAGGCCTAAGTTGGCCAACGACTCCCTCATTGTAACATTAGCATATGTTGCATTGGTAACAAGATACAAAGGCCAAGTGAACCTGATCATTGCTTTTCAAATGTATGAAAACCGAACCATAGCATTCACACACACACATACACATACAAATATATACATACATATAAAATGCACAGTAAAGTAGAAGACCTGACACAGTTGAAGCCCAAAGACTTGATGCTCTTAGAAACATCGTCCAGAGGTCTTTTATCGAGCCCTTCCGCGACCATGGGCAGCAAATGCGAAGGCCAGCTTGCACAAGCTAGTTTCACTCTGTTGCCTGAATCATCAACTATCCATCGACCGGAAGTGGATAACGGCAACGCATTGCTGATGGGAGCTGGAGAAGAGAAAAGGAAGAAGAAGAAGAAGGAGGAGGAGGAGGAGGAGGAGAAGGAGAAGAGCATGAGAACGATGTGAACATTTGTGAAGAAGCCGTTCATGATTTCTGTTAGTTTGTCGGCAAGTATAAGCAATAATGGGGTGCTATATACACAAGTACGTGTTTGGTGAGGGTCAATATAGTGTCATTATTGTGCATGCTTTCGGTTGGTGCCGAGTTAGATGTTTTGTCAATCCTCATGCTATAAAATCTGGAAATTGCTTCTCCTACTGCTTTTCTTTCATATTGGTGGCACTCTTTAATGCGTTGCTACCAATTTTTTTATTAGTGCTGTGACTTATGTCAGTTCATTTGTGGGGGATTGCACTATAGTGGGAATACTGACAAATGTGTCTTCTGTTTAGCAACGTAGGAGAAATGGACCAAGTCAGCGTGAAGTTGGAAAGTTTTCTGCTAACACTTGTAACTTGGTGGATTTTGATTCACCGAATGTATAAATTTCTTCTCAGTTATTCCTACTATAAATCTACATAGTTAAGCTAACTTTATAATTTACATTTAATTAATTTAAACAAATTCCGTTAAATAATATTTTTTATTTCATTCAACAAGTTACTAACATACATCAATTTCAACACATATAGTATATTCATATTAACAAAATTGATAAAAATATTTTGTTTTTTGAATACGTACATATACATGTTGTTTCTGTAAGTTATGAAACATAAATTAAATACAAACAGTAATAATAATAATTTTAATTTGTATTTTATATATTTCAAGTCAAAATTTATATGATAAAACTTTTATTTTAACATTAAAGTAATATATATTAATAGTAATAATATTTTAGCGTGGAACACTAGAATTACACACTATTGAGTAAATCCTATTTAACCATTTGAATGATATTGATAAAACTTATGAGTCACGGTGCCCACAGTTCGCCTGTCAACATATGTATTTTTTTTTAAATATTAAAAAATAAATGGTATCGAATTCCTTTTAAAACCTGAAAATAAAAGATGGATGACAGATTTTTCTTGCAAGGAAGAACATATAACAAAAACAACAAAATGATAGGACAATTGTTGTTGCTTTGCTCCGTAAATCGTATTAAATGCATCCAGTATGGCATAACATACATGAACAACCTGTTCTATGACGCAACATACAACATCATCAATAATTGTAACTGTTTAATTTGTGGATAAAATCGATTGGAAGCAAATAAATAAAACAATACATGACATACTTGTATAATCTTTTGAGTTCAACCTTTAATGGGATTAGAGATGACAATGGGACGGGGCTGACACAGACAGTAACACCCATCACTCGTCCCATTGGATGATTTTTTGCTCCGTACCCACCCCATATCCACACGGGTATCCATTAAACGAGTTTTAAACAGATTGCGGGTAATGACGGGTATTCGTGAGTATCTATTATATTTATTCAATTTATTTTTTAGCCATTTATTGAAATTATTCAAAAGTACATTTGGTTAAAAAAAAACAAATTAGACCAATTCTTAAATGCTAATCTCAAAATAATAATACATATTTAAACCAACATCCAAAAAATAAGAGACAACAACTGTAACACCCCACCTCCGCCAGGGTGACTCTTGCAAGCACTCTGACTTTGGAGGGGCGTTGAATCAGGTAAACATGCATAATGATATATCAAGGCAGAACAAGAACATATGTATATATGTAAACAGAGTAAATAACATAGATAAAACAGCGGAAGATTTCAAACCATTTCAAAACAAGTCTGGTACAACATACTGTCAACTTTCCAAATACACAAGTCTAGATAAAAACAACATTACTGAAAAACTGAAATACATAAGTACTATCCCCAAAATAAGTGATAACCATAGCTAGCTTCATGTCAAGACCGTACATGAGCTAAAATCCCACAAGCAAGCGATCAGAAATCCAAGCTAAGCTCCAATATTCCCTCCCTGAAAACCTGGGGGGGGGGGGGAACGGAAGAAAAGAGACGAAAGAAAACAGGTCAGTCAAAAAGACTGAGTAAGCCCTAGTACAATCAATGTAAACTGATAAAGTTAACTGACATGAGAAGCAGGTGTGATCATAAGGATATCAACATACTAGCATGATGATTAACTAACAAGGTAGATAAATGTGTCATCGCATAATCAGGTTTAAGGTTTTGCACCACAGGTGTACTAGCAAACTAACATGACTTGAATATACAAGTATTGATCCCTTGGCCCAAGCTTTGGCCCAATAACATGAAATGACCTTAATACAAGGTCTAACCAAACGGTCTAGTCGATCGGCTCCCTATAAGCCTAACTCGTCACGTGTTGGTGTCCATACGGCCCAAACATAATTGTAGTCAGACTGTGCCGGGTCTCCCGTCGGGTGTATCAAGCCCTAGGGTGTCAACCCCTGGACACCATAATCATGCGTGCACAGTCTCGATCTACTGGTATCCGTGCATGTTTTCCCCGGCTTCGGACTGTGTGCACGACCATAGTCCGCCCGGAACTACACCGGCGTACCCTTCTGTCGTCGCTTTTGGTCTCTTACCTCAAGTCCAGTAATTGTGCCCCCTACCCTAGCCTAGACCCTAGGGCCTTAATGATACAAACTTGGGATTACTGCTAGAGTGGACCCCCATTGCTAGGATTTTTCTAGTGGGTTAAGTACGGTTTAACCCTTTTATTAATCATGAATTAACTTGGTTAAGTGTAACGATGAGTTCACGACTTAACCCTGATTAATCTACCAAGCCCAAATTGGTTAAGTATTAAGTGGACCATGACTTAACCCTAATCACGAGGCATTAATTAATTAATGCGCCTTAACCTCTCACATTAGACCTTGTTGTGGTTACTAGTTAAGCCGGGCGGGTCCGGGTAGCTTTACACCACTACTTGGTCTAACCTCGGGTTCAAGGTACAACATGACCAACTTCTTACATTGGGTCCTATTGTTTGTAGCAACTAGTTAAGCCGGTCGGTTCCGGGTAGGTTTACGCTACAAACTCAACCCAACCTCGAGTTGGTCACACTTATCTTTTCTAAGTGTCATGTCCATCATGTTTCCAAAACATGTTACAAATTTTCAAGCAATTGGGTAGACCTAACTTAATAGGTAAATTCCCAATGGGTAGACCTAACTTAATAGGTAAATTCCCAATCTTATGTTTTTATGTCTTTTAAGTTTACCCAACCCCAAACGCAATCCCATCGCTTACATATCGCAATAGCGCATAAAGGATAAAAAGAGGGAACTTGGCATAATCATGACATAAAGGTGTTAAAGCCACAAGTTCAACATGGTGGCATATGAAATGTACATGTGTCCATATACTTGCATATTACATTTTTAGGCCTCAAAAGCATGCATAAACCCAAACTTAGCATATTGGTGATACATGGTGATAAATGACATGTAGAAATGGCCATAAGTTCGCATTTAGCCTCACGTGCAAGTTATCATAAGGGATATGATAACTTACATGTTGCTAAAATGCAACCTTTAGCATAAAACTTGAAGCTTTATGTTCATATACTCAAGATAAGCTTGCATAACATGATAACATGAACAAAATGATCATCCCAAACTTGCATAACATACTTGCATATCATGCGACGAACTTGCATATTAAACTTGCTTAACATAATATGATAAACTTGCATATCATAACATGGCATACTTGCATAGCATAACATGGTAAACTTGCATATCATAACATGACATACTTGCATAACATAACATGATAAACTTGCATATCATAACATATCAAACTTGCATAACATGACATAGTAAACTCGCATATCATGGCAAACTTGCATATCATACATTTAACTTTAGAGTTTAAGTATGAAAGTAGAATAGGGCTTACAATGCTTATGAAGACACAAAATTATGACAAAGCCCTTATGCAATCAAATAGACCCAAAATGCAAGCTCTAATAGAAAAACCCTTGAGCCAAAATGATCAAAACCCTTGCATTATGATGTAAATATGGAAACTTGACTTGAATGCAAGCTAATGATGCTCATACAAGCTTGAAAACACTTGTATGCATGGAAAATCTCTCATAGAAATTTATTTAGGAATTTTATGAAGAGAGTGGAGGCCATGAGAGGAATGATTTTGCCATAGTTTAGTTGCTTGAATGAATAATGATGATTTAGGGTTAGGTTAGGGGCTTATTTATAGAGATTAGGATTAGTTCCAGCCTTAGGATTAAACCCTAGTTCCAATCTCAGCCCTCAAAACCGAATCTGGCCCCCAAACTCAACACAAACCCAAAATGGTGCACCAGGCAAAACTGCCCGGCTGGACCAAGTCGACAGCCAAGTCGACAGGGCTGTCGACTTGGGTCCAACCAAGTCGACTCCCAAGTCGACAGGGCTGTCGACTTGGGTGCTCTGGCGGGAATTTTCCCGCCTGCGCCCAACTCCCTTAATTTCCAAATTCAAACTTGAATTTGAAATCTGTTTTTACTTTGAAATTTTCTGAAAACTTCGTTGGGCCTTAATCGGGTCATACGGACTCCGATTTTCGAAAACTCGGACTCTATTTCGCGTATTTTTCCGAGACGAACGCAATGGCATAGCCCGTTTCCCTTGATTCAGATTTTTGAATTAAATTCTGCCTCGATTTACATTATTACAGGTTATTGAAAATACGGGTTGTTACATTCTCCCCTCCTTAAAGGATTTCGTCCCCGAAATCTTCAAGTTAGGAAGAACGTATCCTACCATCCAACATCCATCTACTCAAAACATCATCCACGAGCAATCATTGTCCTTACAAGATTCTAAATGTTGTATGAACATATGCAAAGGTGTGTGTATATGTACTTATCTAATGCAAATATCATCAATGCAAATTATGTTAGTGAAATGAATCCATATGTATGCAATTCCTAACATAATGTGTAAAATCTATATGTGTGCACATAACATACATCCATATGCAACATCCATGTGATAACACAAAAATTTTCATTCATGAATAAGCGTAAACACTCATGCATATGCAATATGAGGAGTGTGTGAGCCGATCTAGTGCCTAACGTGTATAATGCATCCACGAGTAACCACTTGCAAACACTTGCAGCCACTTGCAACTATCAAGCATAACATGTTTCATCCAAAGGGTTTCTACCTAAGGTTCTCATGACAAGATTAACATGATAAACTAGATAATCAAGACAAACATGGATAGCAAAAGATATGCTACAAAGAGATCGGGAAGATAAGCAGGATATACTCCTTTCGGATTACAAGAAATCCCTTCCTAACCCAACCCCAATCCTATAAAAGCCCAAAAGGTTTAGTCAACCTAACGGACCCCTTCAAACCTTGACATGTATTACCAACCGATGAGTCATACCCCCTTATGGAGTTTACAACAGAAATGGGATCGAGTATGGGACCGAGAGGATATACGTAAAAAGATAACATGCAAGTAAGTTCCACAGGAAAACAAGGATCAAGGATATACTCTTAGAAAGAGATATGATGCGCGTATCTAGCCTTCAGTCTTCTAAGTCACGTTTCCTTGAGCTTAACTCCACTGTGCTTTGACCGTCTTTTACCTCATGATTTCTTGGCTTCTTAACTCTTATTTCCAAATATGAGTTGGAACCCATTTCATTATCGCCTCTCGTCTTCCTTTTTCACTTACTCTTCTATCATTCTTAGCTTAAACATAACTATGACCTCATGGTTTCATGCAAGCTCTCCAAAATTCACTAGTGAATCCTGGATCTCGTTTACTTACTATAAAGTATTCCACGCAGCAGAACTTTTCTTGGAAATACCAATCCACGTTGCCAATTGCTCTTACCAACGTGATTTTCTATAACTCATGGTTGAACGAAATGAACCATCCGCCTGCGAATGATAGGTCGTACTTAGATTCAGTTGCTTGCCCATGACTTCCCGTAGACTATCCCAAAACTGGCTAGTGAAGATTGAGTCATGGTTACTAACTATACTTTAGGGAACCCCGTGCAACCTCTTTATTTCTTGAAAGTAAACTGTCGCTAGTTATGATGCAGTCCTTTCGCTCTTTACCGGAGTGAAATGAGCACTCTTCGTGAGTTTACCTACTATGACCCACATGCTCTTATTCCCTTTCTTGATCTGGGCAGTCCATCCACGAAATCCTTCGTGACGTTTTTTTCCTATTTCCATTGCGGGGACCTCCAATGGATGTAATAGCCCACCGGGCTTTTTATGACTCGGCCTTAATCTGTTGGCACAACATGCACCTTGGGACAAACTCGGCCACCTCCTCGAGTGATGTGCATCTTCAAGAGCCTTCTTTCTCTCATTGCGTCTTAGCCATCCCTTGTCATCTATAGCGAGGTGTCTTAACATCTCGCCTCGAATCAACTTGTCCATGATCTTGACTTAACTGCGGGTCTTCTTTCTGCGAAGTCCCTACTTGATCCAGAAGGGTAAGTCTAAACTCAAGGGACGCTAACTAACTAATTAAACTGAGAGAACTTCTTATTTCAATTGTCCTCGTCGGAGCTTTTCGGTTTTGAACCGCGACCACTTTAGCAGGATCCACCACTAAGCCTTGCTTAGAAACTATGTGCCCAAGAAATCTAATTTCTTTTCTCCAAAATGACATTTGGAGGACTTGGCTTTCAACTGATGCGCTCTAAGCGTATCCATCACCTCCTTGAGATGTCTAGCATGTTCTTCCTCGTTCTTTAAGAAAGTCAGGATATCATCTACAAAGACTACCACAAACTCGTTCAGGAACTCCCTAGACACCCTACTCATCAAGTCCACGAAGTAGGCGGGTGCATTAGTCAAGCCGAACGGCATGACAAACCATTCGAAGAATCCATCTGGCGTTCTGAACGCAGTCTTGTCTATACTATCCTCAGCTACTCTGAGCTGATGGAATCCAGTAGCAGGATCAAGAGAAAACAGATGTTCCTACAAGCTGATCAAATCATCGATCCTTGGTAATGGTTGTCTATTCTTCTTGTTCTACTCACGATAATCAACACACGGGCGAAGCGAACTGTCCACATTAGTAGCGAATACTACTAGAGCACCCTCTTCGGAAATGCTTCATCGTATGAAGTTCTTCTCAAGCAACTCCTTGACTTGCTTCCTTAACTCTCATCTCGCGGGACCATGTGCCTAACCGGCCACGTAACTGGCTTGGCATTATCAACCAGATAAATGCGGAAATCAATCTCTCGCTTAGGGGTAACCCCCCCTTCATTTCACCCAAGATATCAGGATATTCTCGGACCACCCTCACCGATTGCAAACTATCGATAGACGAGTTGAGGGATTCAACATAACACAACATGACGGGACCCATAGGGTTACTAGAAATTTTTAGGGTATTACCGAGGCGAGTCATGAGCCTCTCAACCCTATGCTCAAAAATTAAGAATGGCTCCAAAACTGGACAACCAATCCATGCCCAAAATCAACCCATACCCCATGAAACCGAGAATATAAGCATCACACGAGAACTCTACACTAAAGATAGAGATTTTCAAATCCACGTAGATCATAGAAAAATGGGCGGAACCCCCAATTGGATTTGAAACACACACGGGATCATTAACTAGACTAGTACTTAGGTGCAAACTTTCAACTAGATCAGATGAAATAAAGCTATGCGATGCACCAGAATCAAACAAAGTACAAACAGGAAAATCAGAAATGTAAACAAGACTTCCAACAGAAACACTACCTCGATCATGAGCTGAAAGAACGATGTTGAGGGGATGAAATCGCCCTCCAGATGGTCTTGCACACTGAGTCTGACCTTGCCCTTGCTTCTTCGGGCAATCTCTGCTGAAATGTCCAAACTCACCACAACGATAGCATTCACCACTCTTCCCTTTCCTCTTCTTACAATCCTTAATAAGATGCCCAACTGAACCGCAATAATGGCACTTCCCCTTGTTGCTCTTGCCCTTGTTGTTGTTCCCCTTGTTGCCTTGACTCTTGTTCTTGTTCTTGTTGCCTTGACTGCTCTGACCGCTTGGATTACCCTGATTTCCTTTCCACTGGGAATCAGTCTTCTTGGCTTGAGTATCATTCATCTTGATCTCCTTTTTTGACATCACCCTGAAGTAACGCCATATCAACCAAGCTCTCAAACGTGGCCCCATGGGGAATATGTGACATAGCCAATCCCTGCAACGGCTCATTCAATCCTCTAGCAAAACGAAGAGCCTTCTTCTGAGGAGTATTCACCATATCCAAGCCAAAACGAGCTAACTGATTGAACTTGTTCACATATTCTTTGACAGACATATCTCCTTGTTTCAACGTTATGAACCTCTCCATTTGCAGATTCTCCTCAGCAGAAGATAGGAACTTAAGCACGAACCTTGCCCTGAAATCGGCCCAAGTCTCAACATGCCTAGTACCATTGGTGACTTCCCACCAATAAGCGGCTTCATCCTTCATAAGCCAAACCGCCAACAAGATCTTCCTCTGATCGTCTAACCCAAAGATAGCAAATAAATCCTCGGTCTCTTTCAACCAATTTCTGGCCTCTACAAAAGTCTCAGTGCCTTGAAAGTTCTTGCCACCCATTGCTTTGAAATCTTTGCAAGTCTTTGCGAAGTCAGCTTGAGGATGCTGAGGGGGAGGAGGAAGAGGAACCTCAGCGACAGGAGGAGGAGGAACATCAGCGACAGGAGGAGGAGGAACATTAACTACCGGAGGAGGAGGAACATCTGCGGGGCCGGCTTCGGTCGCCCTAGCCTCCAAAAGTCTCCTATACCAAACAGGTACGTGTACTCCCTCCGGAATAGCAAAGTTATCGGCCATACTGAAAACGAAGAAAAAGACAGATTCAGAATGGAGAAAAACGAAGGAATTTTGCTAATGGCTTTTTGGGGAATAGCCTTTAAAATAAACTAGACTTTTCTTTGGAAAATACTTTATACTTGGTTTTGAAAATAGTTTTCCAAAAGTTTTAAAAACCTTTTTGTTCCTTCTCGTAAACCATATGCTCTGATACCAAATGTAACACCCCACTTCCGCCAGGGTGACTCTTGCAAGCACTCTGACTTTGGAGGGGCGTTGAATCAGGTAAACATGCATAATGATATATCAAGGCAGAACAAGAACATATGTATATATGTAAACAGAGTAAATAACATAGATAAAACAGCGGAAGATTTCAAACCATTTCAAAACAAGTCTGGTACAACATACTGTCAACTTTCCAAATACACAAGTCTAGATAAAAACAACATTACTGAAAAACTGAAATACATAAGTACTATCCCCAAAATAAGTGATAACCATAGCTAGCTTCATGTCAAGACCGTACATGAGCTAAAATCCCACAAGCAAGCGATCAGAAATCCAAGCTAAGCTCCAATATTCCCTCCCTGAGAACCTGGGGGGGGGGGGGGAACGGAAGAAAAGAGGCGAAAGAAAACAGGTCAGTCAAAAAGACTGAGTAAGCCCTACTACAATCAATGTAAACTGATAAAGTTAACTGACATGAGAAGCAGGTGTGATCATAAGGATATCAACATACTAGCATGATGATTAACTAACAAGGTAGATAAAGGTGTCATCGCATAATCAGGTTTAAGGTTTTGCACCACAGGTGTACTAGCAAACTAACATGACTTGAATATACAAGTATTGATCCCTTGGCCCAAGCTTTGGCCCAATAACATGAAATGACCTTAATACAAGGTCTAACCAAACGGTCTAGTCGATCGGCTCCCTATAAGCCTAACTCGTCACGTGTTGGTGTCCATACGGCCCAAACATAATTGTAGTCAGACTGTGCCGGGTCTCCCGTCGGGTGTATCAAGCCCTAGGGTGTCAACCCCTTGACACCATAATCATGCGTGCACAGTCTCGATCTACTGGTACCCGTGCATGTTTCCCCGGCTTCGGACTGTGTGCACGACCATAGTCCGCCCGGAACTACACCGGCGTACCCTTCTGCCGTCGCTTTTGGTCTCTTACCTCAAGTCCAGTAATTATGCCCCCTACCCTAGCCTAGACCCTAGGGCCTTAATGATACAAACTTGGGATTACTGCTGGAGTGGACTCCCATTGCTAGGATTTTTCTAGTCGGTTAAGTACGGTTTAACCCTTTTACTAATCATGGATTAACTTGGTTAAGTGTAACGATGAGTTCACGACTTAACCCTGATAAATCTACCAAGCCCAAATTGGTTAAGTATTAAGTGGACCATGACTTAACCCTAATCACGAGGCATTAATTAATTAATGCGCCTTAACCTCTCACATTAGACCTTGTTGTGGTTACTAGTTAAGCCGGGCGGGTCCGGGTAGCTTTACACCACTACTTGGTCTAACCTCGGGTTCAAGGTACAACATGACCAACTTCTCACATTGGGTCCTATTGTTTGTAGCAACTAGTTAAGCCGGTTGGTTCCGGGTAGGTTTACGCTACAAACTCAACCCAACCTCGAGTTGGTCACACTTATCTTTTCTAAGTGTCATGTCCATCATGTTTCCAAAACATGTTACAAATTTTCAAGCAATTGGGTAGACCTAACTTAATAGGTAAATTCCCAATGGGTAGACCTAACTTAATAGGTAAATTCCCAATCTTATGTTTTTATGTCTTTTAAGTTTACCCAACCCCAAACGCAATCCCATCGCTTACATATCGCAATAGCGCATAAAGGATAGAAAGAGGGAACTTGGCATAATCATGACATAAAGGTGTTAAAGCCACAAGTTCAACATGGTGGCATATGAAATGTACATGTGTCCATATACTTGCATATTACATTTTTAGGCCTTAAAAGCATGCATAAACCCAAACTTAGCATATTGGTGATACATGGTGATAAATGACATGTAGAAATGGCCATAAGTTTGCATTTAGCCTCACGTGCAAGTTATCATAAGGGATATGATAACTTACATGTTGCCAAAATGCAACCTTTAGCATAAAGCTTGAAGCTTTATGTTCATATACTCAAGATAAGCTTGCATAACATGATAACATGAACAAAATGATCATCCCAAACTTGCATAACATACTTGCATATCATGTGACGAACTTGCATATCAAACTTGCATAACATAATATGATAAACTTGCATATCATAACATGACATACTTGCATAGCATAACATGGTAAACTTGCATATCATAACATGGCATACTTGCATAACATAACATGATAAACTTGCATATCATAACATATCAAACTTGCATAACATGACATAGTAAACTCGCATATCATGGCAAACTTGCATATCATACATTTAACTTTAGAGTTTAAGTATGAAAGTAGAATAGGGCTTACAATGCTTATGAAGACACAAAATTATGACAAAGCCCTTATGCAATCAAATAGACCCAAAATGCAAGCTCTAATAGAAAAACCCTTGAGCCAAAATGATCAAAACCCTTGCATTATGATGTAAATATGGAAACTTGACTTGAATGCAAGCTAATGATGCTCATACAAGCTTGAAAACACTTGTATGCATGGAAAATCTCTCATAGAAATTTATTTAGGAATTTTATGAAGAGAGTGGAGGCCATGAGAGGAATGATTTTGCCATAGTTTAGTTGCTTGAATGAATAATGATGATTTAGGGTTAGGTTAGGGGCTTATTTATAGAGATTAGGATTAGTTCTAGCCTTAGGATTAAACCCTAGTTCCAATCTCAGCCCTCAAAACCGAATCTGGCCCCCAAACTCAACACAAACCCAAAATGGTGCACCAGGCAAAACTGCCCGGCTGGACCAAGTCGACAGCCAAGTCGACTTGGGTCCAACCAAGTCGACTCCCAAGTCGACAGGGCTGTCGACTTGGGTGCTCTGGCGGGAATTTTCCCGCCTGCGCCCAACTCCCTTAATTTCCAAATTCAAACTTGAATTTGAAATCTGTTTTTACTTTGAAATTTTCTGAAAACTTCGTTGGGCCTTAATCGGGTCATACGGACTCCGATTTTCGAAAACTCGGACTCTATTTCGCGTATTTTTCCGAGACGAACGCAATGGCATAGCCCGTTTCCCTTGATTCAGATTTTTGAATTAAATTCTGCCTCGATTTACATTATTACAGGTTATTGAAAATACGGGTTGTTACAACAACAATAGTATCCATCAAAATATCAACAGCCAGTTATAAATTGTTGAGTAAAAGCATACACACAAATACCGAACAGCCAACAACAATATTTTTTGTGTTGGTTATTGAAAATAAATCACATTCAATACGGGCACGGGTACCCGCGGACGTGGATATCTTACTATCCGTACCCACCCTATTAATTAACGGATATTAAAAATACTCGTTTATTTTACCCATGGATACCCATTTAACTATCTGTTTCATATCCATGATGGATTTTACCTGCGGATAACTACGGATATAGATTTTTTTGCCATCCCATTATGAGATCCAACGTATGATGTTATGCTTTATATTGAATCTTCCGGGTGGCAATTAGACCCATCCAGTTGGACTCGAAACCCAATCCGATCGGTCTAGGTTTTAGGCCCGTCGAGTTTTATCGTGTAAACTATACATTTCAAAAATCTGGACCTCACCCGGTCCGAGCTTTGGTTCGGATCGGTTCGGGTTCGGTAGGATAATAACACTAAAAATACATATATTTCAATACTTTTGAATCGGTTTTTTTGGCTTAGGTCAGCTTTGATTGGGTCTTCATTGTATTTTTCATCATCTAGACTCGATCCGATGTCCATCGGGTTTAGTTCGGCTATCGGTCTTTTCGGATCGCTTCGGTTCGGTTTTTCGGTTGCCGATTCTAATTGTCATCCCCTAGCTCGGATAATAATAAATCGGTTTTTGACACTGTTTAGTTATATTAAAAAACATGTCAACGAATAATTTTTGAATATCTAAAGTAGGGATGAGCATTTGGTTGGTTTGGTTTATCCGATTAAGAAAATTATCAAATCAAACTCAAACCAATAAAACTGAAAACCAAACCAACCGAATTAAGATTGGTTGGTTCGGTTGGTTATCCGATTTAACCGAACTAAAAATATTTTAGACTTTATGTTCGTCTAATACATAAGAAATAACATAAGATCCACAGTATTAGACTATTTGGTATATATATATACTAACTGCTGGGGTTGGCATTGCAAGAAGAGGATTCCTTACTGTTTTTATATTCCTTAACTCTGGACTTGACGCACATCCTTTAAAAATATTTCAGGATCGTTAAACAAGTTTATATTTGAATATCATAAAAGGTAAAATAAAAATAAAGCCTTAAAATGATGTAAACTGCTTACTTTGCATGTTGATGTAATTGATTTCAGATTCAGGAAGAGCCTGATCAAAAACATTACATGAGGGATTGAACAACTGATTAAATTATCAAACTAAGGCTGAGTAAGAATAACATATGACCTCTGAGAAACTAAAAATAAAAAAGCAGTGACTAAAATATACCTGATGTGAGTTCAGACTGGCATTCTTTGCTCATATCACCTGTCGCAAGTTCTCAACAGCTGCAAAGCATTATCAGATTCAACATAAGTTTTTTTTACACTGGATAATTAAGTCTTTTGTTTTTATTTCAGTTGTAATTAACTCACTGGTAATTGGTAGCAAATCGTTGTTCTCTAAGTTGCTTTTGGTCGAAGCATCTATAACAGATTTCCATTTCCTGAACAACAAGATCAGTACAAGTTTTTAGGTACAATTTTCGAAACACACAAGAAAGGAAGATTAATATTATTATTATTATTATTATTATTATTATTATGCAAAATTGTCTCCATTTCTAGGGTACTTTATTATAATACATAGGAATGACACAAAAAAATAATGGCCTTTATAAGAAAAGCCAATAAAAAGCCATGTTTGGATGAACATTTTTACATTGTGAACTGTAAACGGAAATTGTAACTTAACGATAGAAAATGATTATTTGAGTTTTGTATTTAATAGCGTTTTCATTAGTGTGGCATGTTCATCTAATACATAAAGTACGTAAAGATGGTAAGAACATAGTATAAGGTTAAGCATATGACACTAGTAATTGCAAACACCTTGTACAAATTCTTCAGGTTATACTGCTTGCGTGTTCATAATAGCCAACATTCTTATGTTTCCATATGAACACAAATAATCTAACTTCCTGTGCAAAGACAAAACATATCAAAAGAAATTTCAGTAGAATATGTAGCAATTTCCATTAACCATTTGGTTGCAACTACACAATTTTCAAGCCTGGCATATCTACCTTGATTTTAGCACTATACTAATGATATAAGTGTGCATGACTGAACATTCTCCTCATATCAGCAGTTAACATATAAAACGTGTTGTTTAAATTATTATTATTATTATTATTAAAGAGAGAGAAAGGAGGGCACAGATTCTAGTCTTTCAGACAAGGTACTAAATTGGCATTATATTTAGGTTCCACGAACAATGTACTACGGGCAGATGGCAACAAAAGATGGTAAGCTCAAGTAATAAGGTATGTGTGTGGTATATATGGAATACTGATCCGCTCTGCAACCATTTATCATAAATGTGTAGTAACCATTATTCAAGAAAAGAACTATTATAGACAGTTTCAATCAGCAAGCGTAACAGCCCAACTTTTTGACCGCTCTAAGTCGGTATTTAAACCAACTCAGAACATTCAAAACGATAGCTCGTTATTTAGCTTAGCGGGTTTAACAGAACAAACACATAATCACAGAGTACGATATTTGCAGCGGAATAAAATTTCATAAATTAGTATCAAAGTTCGCAGAACTTTTGTGCAGCGGAGGAAAATAATAATATAAGACGTACATAAATCTCTTGAAATAATTTTACTATTTTGTCGGGCATAGCGCATTCATGCGTCTTCACGTTCCATTCCCGTTTTGCGATCTGAAATCTTTAAGCTTGGAAAACTTAGGACCTAACTCGAGTGTCCCATGCAAAAACACAAAACACCCGAGTCAAGATAAAACTTATTTCAAGTTAGCAAACTTCGATTTAATCACATAAATATAATTAGTTCGATTCCAACAATTTATTAAAAAAAAAACCATGAACTGTCGAGATACATTCATTGCTTCGGATCAATGTAGTTGCATGTGTCATATAGTAGTCTAGGTGGAAGTAACCAGTGATGAATGACATTATAATATTGCATGCATAATAAATTCTACGCATGCCTAAGAAGCATACTAGCAAGAGTAAGTAACATGCATGTAACCCAAAAATGACAAAACAGCCGTCAATATTGAATTAAGCAAGGTAAGGAAATTGACCAATCATATATAAAGCTTTGTAAATATATATTTATGCAAGCATGAGTAGAACAAATTATGACCAAGTTTAGCAAAGCATGTTGGCATATAACATGTAGTAAAGTAAGGGGCCGATAGGTGTTCAAATACAAGTTTTGGTGGGCTTCCAATGTAACTTATTGTTATAACCCGAAAATCTGAGCCAATTTAAAATTTTCATTTTGGCAATTTTAATGAATTTTGAATATTTAAAATGAATTATTTTAAATAATAACGATGAGGAATTTATTTTGAATAGAATTCGAACGTATATATTCATTTGAATCATCGTTAGAATATAAATAATTATTTATATTTATAAAAGGAATTAGAAATGGCGTGGTAGTTCGATAATTCGATTTCAAATTTCAAATGAATGTACCGGGCGCAAAATAAACCGAATTTTAGTGAAACCAAAAATATTTGAATCTAATTGAGAATATCTTTCCAACGAATCCGGGAAATTGAGATTTCATAGCGGGAATCAAAAGTTATGTCCAGTTGAATTTTCAAAATAGTGGCTATGGAATTCGGGCCCTTAAAAATGGAAATTTTGCAAACGACCTCGGTTTTCGACGAAACCACTTTTGTTGGATCCGGGATGTCAAATTATTGCTAGGTTTCAAATTTCATAATTTTTCGAATCAATATGTGAGCGTGGCGAAGGAAAACGCGTTTGACCAGTTTCAGTTGATTTTAATCGACTGGAAAATGACCATTTTTTAAATGGTCTCGGAATTTGATGAAATTAGTTTTGTTAGGACCGTATCGTCAATACGAAGCTAGAAAATATTTTTCAGGAATTTTTAGAGTTAGTATGTGCCCCAGTAAATTGAAATGCGCGTTCAAATTTAATATATAGAGTTATATGTTGATTTTGAAAAAAACTGATCGAAGCAGTCGAATCAGCTTACGGTACATATCCCATTGTGTTCGGAATGGGGGTAATTAGCTATGGACGACAACCGGTGGGTTTGATTTCGAGCTCGAAAATAAAAGTTGCTTTTTGGGGAATTTAAAGGAATAAAATAAATATATAATTTATATATAACCCCCTCCCCCCCGTTGACTCTCTCTCATCCTCTCCCCTCTCTTCATTTAAAATTGAAATAAAAAAGGAAGAGGACGCCGCCTCCTCCAGCCTGGCCACCGCCGCGCACCACGCCAGGGAGCCGCCGCCGCCCCCCTCCGTTCATCGCAACCCTCCTCGTCTCTCTCTCCCCCAACGCGAACCACCACGCCCCGAAACCCCACGTCGAGCCACCGTATACCCCTAGCCGCGAGATCCCAGCTCGCAACCACAATCAGCGGCCGCCGTTAGCCACCCCGCGTCACCAGCAGGTCTCGCCGACCCCCTCGAGCACCCCCCCTCGACAGTGAACACCCCCTCTCCTTCCCTCTCTTCCCCTTTTTCTACATCAAACCAACTCCTTGAAACCGACCGCCTCCAGCGAGCAGTAGCAGCCCCCTCCTCCGCAGTCGACACCGAAAAAGTGAGCCCCTTTTTATTTTAAATTCAGTTTTAATTTAAAAACATTGTTTTAAATTCGGTCTTTATTTTATAAACAAGAAGAAAGGTTAGATTTTTACTAGATAAAAGGTTAGATTTTTACTAGGTAAAAGGTTAGATTTTTATTCGCTAAATATCGGATTTTTATTCGCTAAAAGAATTGGTTTTTATAATAAAAAGAGACGGTTTCTTTATAGGAAGGTTCAAAATATAATTTTTATAAAGTATAAGTATTAAAAATATGATTTTTTTTATAATAGAGAATATAAAAATATTATCTTTATATATGTAGCGAAATAAAAAATCTGATTTTTTTATTATATATATGTTGAAATAAAAATGTGATTTTTATAGCGATGAAATAAAAATTCGATCTTTATTTAAGAAGTAGAAATATAAAAATATAATTTTTATGTAGAATAAGCGTTGAAAATATATATGAAGTGGAAATAAAAATATGATTTTTATTTATTGAATGAAGCAATAAAATATAATTTTTATATTTGAACAGCGGGACAGGGACTGCATTGGAATTTCAAACAGATCCAGACGGTTTAGCAGTTCAAAAGCAAAGCACGGCGGAGTGGAACCCTCTGTGAGAACTTCTCACTTTTAATTTAATTTTCTAGTTAAAATATATACTAGGATGCAGACGGTGTTTAGTAGCACCCGACACCCGTCGTCCACAGACCATGGACGACTTGTATGCTTGTTTGTTTGATTTTGATGTGTAATTGATTGTGTGATGTGATGTGAAATGAAATAAAATATTTATGTAGTTAGAAAATATTTTATAGTTAAAAATAGAATTTTTAACGTGTGTACGAAATGAAATAAATTAATTTAAACAAATCGAACGATTTGTTTATATACACACATTTAACTGATATTGATTGGGACGATAAATTTTACACATCGCCCAACTACACAAATAAAATCTGTGTTTGATTGTTTGAAACCCCACACGGGTATTGAGATGATATATGACATACACTAATCCCAATAATTAGTTGTATGTCGATCGATTGATTGACAGACTGTTATAAGCGTTAAATATTTAGATTTGATGCTTATATAGTGTAGAATGCACTTTGGATGATGGTTGATTATTTGTCATTGTCGATGTATACATGCGTTGTATGTAAATCCATAGAAGTAAAATCTATGGTAATTGATTGGGCCTCATTCCAGTTTGAAAAAGGAAATATTTGAATAGAAATATTTGAAAAGAAATATTTGAACTAGAATATTTGAAAATAGAAATATATGAAGCCTTGTTGATTAGATTGACGCCATTTTGACGTGAACGATATTTATATCGATTTTATTCATTTTTATAATGAATATAGAAAAGGAAGTGATTTCAAATTCTGATATTTTGAAACGATTTGAAATTCGAATTGAAACTAAATAGAATTGAATTCGAATTAAAATTGAATAGAAAGGAATTCGAATTGAAATTGAATTAATTTGAGATTCAAATTGAATTGAAAACGAACTGAAATTGAATTAAAAATCGATTTGAATTGAAATCAATTTGAGAGGAATTTGAAACGAATTTGTAAGGGAAAATTCAATTTTGATTTGAATTTGAAAAGGAAGTTAAAATCGTTTTGAAAACGAATTTAAAACGATTTATAAAATACGTTTTAAAAGGAAATCGACGAAATATAATATATATATATATATATATATATATATATATATATTTTATATATATAATGGCCTGAATAGAACGCGCCACGCTGTGGCAGTTCGCGAATTACGACCATTGACTTCGAATGGATATTGCGGGAGATCCGACCGTCGGATTCTCCTAAAACCAGAACCGTTGGGTTCATATCGAAAAGAGCTTTCCAATGAATATTAGAAATTTGAAATCTAACGGTTGGATTTGGAATTATGTCCAAATCAAATTTGGAAAAGGTCGCTGTAAGTGCAGTTCGATGGCCGTTGATGGAAATCGACTGTACGGGCCTTGATAAAATTATTAAATATATCAATAATTTGTGTGAAATCATAAGAAATGATTTGTGAAGAATTGGGATGAAAAACTCCATATTTGAAAAGATAAAAATATATTTTTATCGAAATGAACTAGTTTTGAACTAGAATAATAATTTATTTATTTTTAAAATAAATAAATTGGATTTGAAATGGTTTTGAAAATAACCAGAATTTCCAATAATTGCATTGGAATGGATTTGAATCGAAATTGTCTTCGGAATATTTCGATGTTGGATTTCGTGATTATACAGATATTGTTAGGGAAATTTGAAAGATATATATATATCGTTATTTCCAATACGATATTTGTTTGTCGTAGAATTTGATATTGAATATAAGCTGATATATTTTCTATTCAGAGCCTTGTATTTAATATCAAATGAGATTTGGGTTTGTCGTGAATGGTGCCTTCATTAACACCGTTCTTAAGCCCAGCTGAGGAAAAGATTAAATCTTTTTATTTAGATTTAATGAAGTGTTCCAGTTAAATAATATTTAATTGGAATTGAATTAGTATTGATTTTGGGTTTATCGTGAACAGTGTTTTAAATAACACTTGTTCTTTAACTCGATAATTAATGGAATGTGATTTTGGGTTATCGTGAACGGTATCTTCAATAATACTGTTCTTAGACCGAAAGGAGTTAAGAAAATCAGGAACTAACTGTCGGTTAGCTGAGTTGAATGGTTTCTGGGGTATTGATCTGATGTTGGTTTCGGCCTTCGGGGTTAATACTTAGGGAATTGCTCACTTGCTAATTTACGGTTAGGGACTGATTGAAATGTGATGTGATTTTGGGGGTTTATCGTGAATCGTGTTTTAAATGACACTGATTCTTTAACCCGGTCAAAGGTTAAAACTAAGTGGAGTTTTAGTGAATCTTTAATTAGATTGAAAAGAACGAGAATGGAGTATCCCCAGTTTTGCTCCAGGCAATAGTTAAATCTTTAATTAGATTTGAACGTGAAATGTTAATTGAATTTACCGATAACACCATGGTGTTAGATATGAAGTATGACCAGTTTTACTTCATGGGATAAATAGGTTGGGATTGGAAACAAAATAAATAATTACTTCGGTGTGATTCGCTAATCCCGACTAGTTTGAATTGATATTCAAAAGTACATTAAAGAATAAATTTAAAGGATTTATCTTTGATAAAATTAATGGGAACCTTTCCCTAAGAATGTGAAATTTAGAAACTAACTGTCGGTTAGCTAAGCAGAATGGTTTTCTGGATATTGATCTGATGTTGGTTTCGGCCTTCGGGGTTAATATTTGGGGAATTATTCTCTTGTTAATTTACGGTTGGTGACTGGTGAATTGGAATAAGGCGTATGTTGTGTTTGTTAACATTTATTTATTATATACGCGAGTTATTCGGAAAGACCGGGTTTATCCCATTCTGAATAACTGATTCGAAAATTAGTCGAAGATGAAGACGATGGTTGAAGACCGGAGGTCTTCACGTCGTTTGGATAATTATTGATGATCTTGATTGGGCCGTACACCCAAGAGGAGGGAATCAGTTGGTGATCGTCCAGACGTACTTGGAGATCGATGGATATGCGGGGTACTAGGTGCCTCCGGTTTTGTTCAGACCCAGAACGAACTTGTAAATGGACTGTGTGTCTGACATTGGATTTTAGTCTGTGTGATTGATTTCTATTAAATATATATCTATTTGGCGGCGGAGAATTTATTCTCTTGCTTAACGCCCTTCTCTGAGACGTACGAGCTCAGGGGTTATATATTGGTGGATATCAAACGCATGGAGTGAATTGCCTGTGTGGCATGCCTAAGTGGCAATATGATCAAGGCTTCTGTTGAAAAGTAGAGTCTTATGGTTGATGATCAAAGCACGGCCTTTGTGGCGTAACTTTGTGTAACGTTGATTCGCGAGCCTCACACCACGGTTGTGAACTAAAAACGGGAGAGGACCTCAGGGAGGACATGCGTTTCTTTCTAGTTAGAAGTGGCGTCAGTGGTTTTACACCCCTGACGAGTTTGACTTATGTGGTTGTTGCTGTTGCGAGACGCCTCAGATATATCGGTGACTATGTGAAGCTGATGGAGTCATTCGTTGGCTCATTTACGCCCCAAAGGGCGGGGAAACGCAGTGTTCAGGAATTTTAATCCATATCGGTGGACCGGCCCTGTCGCTCCAAGGGTCGATGCGCTCTGACCCTGAGGCTCGGGCTAGAGAGTCTCGAAGCCGGCGAGGACTATCTTTTTCCTCGGTTCACAGGCGGAAATCCAATTTCTAAATACGTGACTTTGCGGTTTTGATTGTAGAGCCTAGTATGGCGATATGATATATGGTACCCATGCCATCTATGATTGATATTTATGATTGTATATAGAATCAGAAACTAACTGGAAACGAGCTAGATGGGTGGTTTCCTGGGTATTGATCTGACATTGGTTTCGGCCTTCGGGGTTAATACTTAGGAAATCATTTTCTTACTAATTTACGGTTGGAGTCTGATTAAGAATTAAAAGATGAAATTTCGCGTATCAAGCATTATTTGGCTGTTATATGGTAAAACTCTATCTTCCGGCTTGCGTTGCATTGTGTGATGGGACCTGGGTCTTATAACAGCTTCATTGTTCTTTATTTAGCATTGCGCTGTTTGTTTTATGCGCTGGTGTTCTTGGGAGGAAACCCGTTCCGTGTTATACGGCGTGGTCCCTTGATTTACCGAACTTTAAAATAAAGATTAATAACTGTTTTAGTTCTCAAACCAGTCCCATGACTGACCTGGAGTTTATTGTTTTAACCTAAACTCTGGGTGCCCTTATTTTGACACGGGCAGCTAGTAGTTTTGATTTTGCAGATTTATATTCACAGGATCCTGGTTTACAGCTGGAACGATATCCGGAAAGCTTTGTATCCGTATATCTCCTTCAGTTGTGTTTTGTATTATTTTCCGCTGCTATGTAAATTATTGTAATCTCTGATAATTTCTGTGTAATATTTATTCATTTATACTCTGCTTATTCTTGTATTCTGATGGAATTGTTGTAATAAGCAATGAAATGTTCTTCTGTCTGCGTTCTTTTGTGTGTTGTTCTCGAAGTATCCGCTCTTTCCTTACCGGGGAAGACACGGGTCCTTACAGTTGGTATCAGAGCTTTGGTTTACAGAGCTCGGAGGACAAGGCATATTAGAACCAAACGAAAGAACTCATCAGAGATTGGATTAGTAATATCCAATGGGAATGACTCGTTAGAGATGGGATCAGTAGTATCCTAGAACGAGTGTGAAGAGTATATTTTTAAAATGAAAGCGATTTTTGTTTTGAAAATTTAAATCAATTATTCGTATTTGATTATTTATTTATATTGATTTGGACTATCCAGTATATATAGATTTTGCATATACGTCTGATCCACGGGTATTCAAAGTTTTAATATACTGGATAGATATAGAATCACGCTCTAGTAGCCCGGAGATGATTCTGATGATTGACTAGTCGTCATCAGTATTCATGTTCGAGTGACGAAAGTGAGATTTCTATATATTTCCTATAGACTGGTGTGAGAACCAAAATTAGATAGGACCTATTGTTGTGATTTGGCATCAAAAACATGATTTTTTGACTATGTATCAAAATTATTAATTTGAAATGATAATCAACTAATTGATTGCTAGTTGTGTTGTTTGATTATTGTTTGATTAATTAAATGTTGAACCGTTTAGCCAAATTGAACCAAATAGTGAATTGTATTGAAAATTAGTCGCATTTGCATGCATATGCATGTACTTACATTGGACAGGTCATAGCAAGGAGGCTAGAGTAGAAGAATAAAATTTGTTTGCCCGACAAATAGGTACATGTTTATCATAATTTACTGTTTTGTTTGGGTGATGATGATTTTGTGAGCCGATTGGCTTTTTCTTTTTCTTTTGGATTGAAGAAGGCCATGGGAGGCTATATGAAATATCCCGAAGTCCTCGGTGCAGGGGAGGTTATGGCGAAATTTTTTGAAAATTTAGGGTGTTAGCCAAATTTTTGAAAATTTTGAAAAGTTCTTAGAAACTGAAAAGTTGAAGAACTTAAGCCGTAATCAAAATAATGGAAGTTGATTTAGTTTGTGAAACAACATTCGGCTTCGTTCCTTTTTGGGGACGAAAAGTTTTAAGTGGGGGAGATTGTAATAACCCGGAAATCTGAGCCAATTTAAAAGTTTCATTTTGGCAATTTTAATGAATTTTGAATATTTAAAATGAATTATTTTAAATAATAACGATGAGGAATTTATTTTGAATAGAATTCGAACGTATATATTCATTTGAATCGTCGTTAGAATATAAATAATTATTTATATTTATAAAAGGAACTAGAAATGGCGCGATAGTTCGATAATTCGATTTCAAATTTCAAATGAATGTATCGGGCGCAAAATAAACCGGATTTTAGTAAAACCAAAAATGTTTGGATCTAATTGAGAATATCCCAACGAATCCGTGAAATTGAGATTTCATAGCGGGAATCAAAAGTTATGTCCAGTTGAATTTTCAGAATAGTCACTATGGAATTCGGGCCCTTAAAAATGGAAATTTTGCAAACGACCTCGGTTTTCAACGTAACCACTTTTGTTGGATCCGGGATGTCAAATTATTGCTAGGTTTCAAATTTCATAATTTTTCGAATCAATATGTGAGCGTGGCGAAGGAAAACGTGTTTGACCAGTTTCAGTTGATTTTAATCGACTGGAAAATGGCCATTTTTCAAATGGTCTCGGAATTTGATGAAATTAGTTTTGTTAGTACCGTATCATCAATACGAAGCTAGAAAATATTTTTCAGGAATTTTTAGAGTTAGTATGTGCCTCCAGTAAATTGAAATGCGCATTCAAATTTAATATATAGTGTTATATGTTGTTTTTGAAGAAAACTGATCAAAACAGTCGAATCAGCTTACGGTACATATCCCATTGTGTTCGGAATGGGGGTAATTAGCTATGGACGACAGGTAGTGGGTTCGATTTCGAGTTCGAAAATAAAAGTTGCTTTTTGGGGAATTTAAAGAAATAAAATAAATATATAATTTATATATAACCCCCTTCCCCCCCCCCCCCCCCCCCCCGTTGACTCTCTCTCATCCTCTCCCCTCTCTTCATTTAAAATTGAAATAAAAAAAAGGAAGAGGACGCCGCCTCCTCCAGCCTGGCCACCGCCGCGCACCACGCCAGGGAGTCGCCGCCGCCCTCCGTTCATCGCAACCCTCCTCGTCTCTCTCTCCCCCAACGCGAATCACCACACCACGAAACCCCACGTCGAGCCACCGTATACCCCTAGCCGCGAGATCCCAGCTCGCAACCACCACCAGCGGCCGCCGTTAGCCAACCCGCGCCACCAGCAGGTCCCGCCGACCCCCTCGAGCACCCCCCCGACAGTGAACACCCCCTCTCCTTCCCTCTCTTCCCCTTTTTCTACATCAAACCAACTCCTTGAAACCGACCGCCTCCAGCGAGCAGTAGCAGCCCCGTCCTCCGCAGTCGACATCGAAAAAGTGAGCCCCTTTTTATTTTAAATTTAGTTTTAATAAACATTGTTTTAAATTCGGTCTTTATTTTATAAATAAGAAGAAAGGTTAGATTTTTACTAGATAAAAGGTTAGACATTTACTAGATAAAAGGTTAGATTTTTACTAGGTAAAAGGTTAGATTTTTATTCGCTAAAGATCGGATTTTTATTCGCTAAAAGAATTGGTTTTTATAATAAAAAGAGACGGTTTCTTTATAGGAAGGTTCAAAATATAATTTTTATAAAGTAGAAGTATTAGAAATATGATTTTTATATAATAGAGAATATAAAAATATTATCTTTATATATGTAGCGAAATCAAAAATCTGATTTTTTTTATTATATATATGCTGAAATAAAAATGTGATTTTTATAGCGATGAAATAAAAATTCGATCTTTATTTAAGAAGCAGAAATATAAAAATATAATTTTTATATAGAATAAGCGTTGAAAATATATATGAAGTGGAAATAAAAATATGATTTTTATTTATTGAATGAAGCAATAAAATATAATTTTTATATTTGAACAGCGGAACAGGGACTGCATTGGAATTTCAAACAGATCCAGACGGTTTAGCAGTTCAAAAGCAAAGCACGACGGAGTGGAACCCTCTGTGAGAAATTCTCACTTTTAATTTAATTTTCTATATATACTAGGATGCAGACGATGTTTAGTAGCACCCGACACCCATCGTCCACAAACCATGGACGGCTTGTATGCTTGTTTGTTTGATTTTGATGTGTAGTTGGTTGTGTGATGTGATGTGAAATGAAATAAAATATTTATGTAGTTAGAAAATATTTTATAGTTAAAAATAGAATTTTTAACGTGTGTATGAAATGAAATAAATTAATATAAAAAAATCGAACGATTTGTTTATATACACACATTTGACTGATATTGATTGGGACGATAAATTTTACACATCGCCCAACTGCACAAATAAAATCTATGTTTGATTGTTTGAAACCCCACACGGGTATTGGGATGATATATGACATATACTAATCCCAATAATTAGTTGTATGTCGATCGATTGATTGACAGACTGTATAAGCGTTAAATATTTAGATTTGATGCTTATACAATGTAGAATGCACTTTGGATGATGGTTGATTATTTGTCATTGTCGATGCATACATGCGTTGTATGTAAATCCATAGAAGTAAAATCTATGGTAATTGATTGGGCCTCATTCCAGTTTGAAAAAGGAAATATTTGAATAGAAATATTTGAAAAGAAATAATTGAACTAGAATATTTGAAAATAGAAATATATTAAGCTGTGTTGATTAGATTGACGCCATTTTGATGTGAACGATATTTATATCGATTTTATCCATGTTATAATGAATATAGAAAAGGAAGTGATTTCAAATTCTGATATTTTGAAATGATTTGAAATTCAAATTGAAACTGAATAGAATTGAATTCGAATTAAAATTGAATAGAAAGGAATTTGAACTGAAATTGAATTTATTTGAGATTCAAATTGAATTGAAAACGAACTGAAATTGAATTAAAAATCGATTTGAATTGAAATCAATTTGAGAGGAATTTAAAACGAATTTGTAAGGGAAAATTCAATTTTGATTTGAATTTGAAAAGGAAGTTAAAATCATTTTGAAAACGAATTTAAAACGATTTAAAAAATACGTTTTAAAAGGAAATCGACGAAATATATATAATATATATATTATATATATAATGGCCTGAATAGAACGCGCTGCGCCGCGGCAGTTCGCGAATTTCGACCATTGACTTCGAATGGATATTGCGGGAGATTCGACTGTCGGATTCTCCTAAAACCGAAACCGTTGGGTTCGTATCGAAAAAAGATTTCCAATGAATATTAGAAATTTGAAATCTAACAGTTGGATTTGGAATTATGTCCAAATCAAATTTGGAAAAGGTCACTGTAAGTGCAGTTCGATGGCCGTTGATGGAAATCGACTGTACGGGCCTTGATAAAATTATTAAAAATATCAATAATTTGTGTAAATCATAAGAAATGATTTGTGAAAAATTAGGATGAAAAACTCCATATTTGAAAAGATAAAAATAGATTTTTATCGAAATGAACTAGTTTTGAACTAGAATAATAATTTTTTTTTAAAATAAATAAATTGGATTTGAAATGGTTTTGAAAATAACCAGAATTTCCAATAATTGCATTGGAATGGATTTGAATCGAAATTGTCTTCGGAATATTTCGATGTTGGATTTCGTGATTATACAGATATTGTTAGGGAAATTTGAAAGATATATATATATATATCGTTATTTCCAATACGATATTTGTTGGTCGTAGAATTTGATATTGAATATAAGCTGATATATTTTCTATTCAGAGCCTTGTATTTAATATCAAATGTGATTTGGGTTTGTCGTGAATGGTGTCTTCATTAACACTATTCTTAAGCCCAGCTGAGGAAAAGATTAAATCTTTTTATTTAGATTTAATGAAGTGTATCAATTAAATAATATTTAATTGGAATTGAATTAGTATTGATTTTGGGTTTATCGTGAACAGTGTTTTAAATAACACTTGTTCTTTAACCCGATAATTAATGGAATGTGATTTTGGGTTGTCGTGAACGGTATCTTCATTAATACTGTTCTTAGCCCCAAAGGAGTTAAAAAAAATCAGAAACTAACTGTCGGTTAGCTGAGTTGAATGGTTTCTGGGGTATTGATCTGATGTTGGTTTCGGCCTTCAGGGTTAATACTTAGGGAATTGCTCACTTGCTAATTTACGGTTAGGGACTGATTGAAATGTGATGTGATTTTGGGGGTTTATCGTGAACCGTGTTTTAAATGACACTGATTCTTTAACCCAGTCAAAGATTAAAACTAAGTGGAGTTTTAATGAATCTTTAATTAGATTGAAAAGAACGAGAATGGAGTATCCCCAGTTTTGCTCCAGGCGATAGTTAAATCTTTAATTAGATTTGAATGTGAAATGGTAATTGAATTTACCTATAACACTGTGGTGTTAGATATGAAGTATGACCAGTTTTACTTCATGGGATAAATAGGTTGGGATTGGGAAACAAAATAAATAATTACTTCGGTGTGATTCGCTAATCCCGGCTAGTTTGAATTGATATTCAAAAGTACATTAAAGAATAAATTTAAAGGATTTATCTTTGATAAAATTAATGGGAACCTTTCCCTAAGAATGTGAAATTTAGAAACTAACTGTCGGTTAGCTAAGAAGAATGGTTTTCTGGATATTGATCTGATGTTGGTTTCGGCCTTCGGGGTTAATATTTGGGGAATTATTCTCTTGTTAATTTACGGTTGGTGACTGGTGAATTGGAATGAGGCGTATGTTGTGTTTGTGTAACATTTATTTATTATATATGCGAGTTATTCGGAAAGACCGGGTTTATCCCATTCTGAATAACTAATTCGACGATTAGTCGAAGATGAAGACGATGGTTGAAGACCGGAGGTCTTCACGTCGTTTGGATAATTACTGATGATCTTGATTGGGTCATACACCCAAGAGGAGGGAATCAGTTGGTGATCCTCCAGACGTACTTGGAGATCGATGGATATGCGGGGTACTAGGTGCCTCCGGTTTCGTTCAGACCCAGAACGAACTTGTAAATGGACTGTGTGTGACGACCCAAACTTCCCAGTAGAGGAAAACCTGGATTGCCTTGAGGACAGCACACATCAGAACATAAACTGAAGAACATTTTATCGCTGATTACAACAATTACATCAGAGTACAAGAATGTAACAGAGTATGAATACTTATTACAGAAATAGAAATACAATAATATCAGAGTTTTAAATTAAATTTAAATAGCAGCGGAAAATAATACAAATATACAACCGAAAGGAATACACGAATACAGAGCTTTCCGAATGTCGCTTCAGCTGTAGACCAGGATCCTGTAAATATATCTGCAAAAAGCTACTCGACTGCCCGTGTGGAAAATATGGGCACCCGAGTTTGCCAATGAAACAAACTACAGGTCAGTCATGGGACTGGTATGAGAAATCTTAACTTAACTATCTAATAATAAGGCTAATCACAAGACCACGCCGCTAACGCGGAATGGGTTTACTCCATTGGATTGCCAGTGCATAAAATAAAGTAAATCGTTAAACAACGCAATGCTTTTTAGAAAAATGAAACCATTATAAGACCCAAGTCCTATCACACAATGCAACGCAAACCGGAGGATGGGGTTTTACCTTATAATGGTTAAAAGACGCTTGATACGATAAAACGGATTGGATATTAGTGTGTATATATATGGGTATATATATAATAAACATTTCAATCATAATGTATCAATCATAGACGGCATAGTACCTCATCCTACTATGTCGCCATACTAGTTCTACAATCAAAACCGCAAGGTCGTATTGGAAATTGGATTTCCATCATGAGTCGAGACTAGGGGCAAGCTCCTCTCCGATTCGAGACACTCTAGGAAATGCCTCAGGATCCCCCGCAGTGAACACTTGGAGCGGTAGGGCCAGTCCCCGCCTATCGGCAGTGGATTAGTTATGCCTGAACACACGTTTCCCGGTTCCTTTGAACCTATAGTATGACCACTAACGACCTATAAAAATCCGAGGCGCCTCAAAATCCATCATCCACATAAGTAAAATGCCAGCCAGTTTAAGCACTGACACTACCACTAACTAGAAAGAAACGTGTGCACTCCCTACGGTCCATATCCCGTTTTTGACTCATATCGGGGTGTGAGGCTCGCGAAGTCATGATATACACAAAGCTATGCCGTAATAGGCTATGCTTTGATCATCCCTCAAGGCCCTGCTTTTCAACAAAAGCCTTGATCATTTGCATCTTGGCGTGCCACATTGACAATTCACGCCATGCGATCAATCACTACTAACATATACCAGGGTGTTAAGCAAAGAATAAATTCTCCACCACCAATCAGATATACATTAATAAAAATCAATTTATTTCACATGGAACGAAATCCAATGTCAGACACGCATCCATTTACTAGCTTATGCTCTAGGTCTGAGCGAAAACCAAATCCGAACAATCAACAATAGTCTGGACGGCCACCACTGAAGCCCCTTCAAGGTAGCTACTCCCATCAAGGGTCTATGTAGCAACACATCCATTCGATGTGAAGATCTTCGGTCTTCAACCACCGTCTTCATCTTCGACTCTTCATCGTCGTAGAAATTATTCGGAATGGGTTAAACCTGGTCTTCCCGAATAACTCACGTATTTTATAATTAAAAATCAAGTGCTATACATCCAACGCCTCATTCCAATTCAGAATATTCTTTTAAATAAAATATTCACATTATTTTATCAAAGATAAACTCTTTAAATTATTCTTAAATCTTACTTCTAAAGATTTATTAAGAACCCAATTTGGTTTTAAATATCACAAATCATTATTCGATGATTAATTAAATTTAATAAATTAATCTTATCTTTAACTGGGTTAAAGAACTAATGTCATTTAAAACATAGTTCACGGTAAACTCAAAATCATCTTCCATAAAATATGGAATCTTCACAGAAATCAAATCAATATATAATCGTTATAAATTTCTGTATCCGACCAATAATATAAATGGAATAACGGCAAAGCCTCTTAAATTCCATATGTAGTATCGGTTTTCTTTTACAGAAGCTTATCTCGGTTATTATTAATTCGAATTCCATTCAATTCCAATTTAATATATTAAATTGGAAAACTTTACTTTTGGAAAATTCCCATTTAAATCTTAATAAAAGATTTATAAATTCCAAATCATATTTTCACCGTCAGTTGGGTTAAAGAACACATGTCACTTAAAAACATGGTCCACAATAAACCCAACTCACATTTCATCTTATTTCAATTACTAAATATAAATTGAAAACTTTAATAATCTGAATTAAAAGATTATTCTTTTCATACGGGGTTTAAGAATAGTGTTATTTAAGACACTATTCACGACAGACCCAAAATCCAATTTATTCAATTTAATTTCCAATTAAATATTAACCAATTGGAAAACTTCATTAAATCTAAATTTAATGATTTATTCTAGTTGATAACTAGTTTATTTCAATAAAAATATATTTTTCTAAAATATATTCTTTTCTAAAACATATTCTTTTTCTAAGATATTTCCTTAAATATTCTTTTTCTAGAATATTCTTTATTGGAATGTGACTCAATCAACAACCATATATTGTATGTAATCAACAATCATGATAAATAATTACCAAGCATTCAAATAACACCCAAAGTGGAATTTATAACTGTGTGAGCATTAAAGTAAATAACTAACGCTCATCACAGACTGTCAATCCATCGATTGACAGATAACTAAATATTGGGATTAATGTGCGTCCAATATCATCCCAATACCCGTGTGGGGATTCATTCATCAAACAAAAAATAAATTATTTGTGCACTTGGGCGATGTGTGAAAACTATCGTCCCAATCACATAAACAGGTCGGGTAACTTGTAAATGGGAGTGTAATATTCAAACTTGAGTATACTAAACATTATATTTAACACATCACACATTTCAACATTCATACATACATTTCAATACTTTTTATTGTGAACAAATGGTAATAGAATCTAATCTTTTAATTCATTTCTTTTTATTGTTGACAAATGACAATAAAAATCTTAACTCATATTTATTTACCAAAATGTATATTTTTAGCCTCATTCATTTTAATGGCAAAGGTGTATTTCTACTTCATACTTTTCAATGTGACAAAAAAATGTCCATTACTAATTCATTCTTTTTAATGTATATAAAAATATACATTTTAACTCATTCTTTTTAATGTAAGAAATATACATTCTTAACTTTTTCTTTTTAATGTATATAAAAAAAATGATACATTTTCAATTCTTCTTTTTAATGTATAAAAAAAATGAAACATTTTCAATTCTTCTTTTTAATGTAAACAAATATGATGATTTTGTATATTAACTTCTAATGCAAACAAAATGAGAATTTTGTTTAAACTCATTTTATTGACCAAAAATGATAATTTTGGTTAAACTCATTTTATTCTAATGAAAACTTTTTATAACAAAACATGATTTTATTCTAATGCAACTTTTTATAACAAACTATGATTTTTCTAATGTTAACATTTCTAGTATCAAAATATGATTTTTCTAATGTTAACATTCCTAGTAAAAAAAAAAATATGATTTTTCTAATGTTAACATTTCTAGTATCAAAATATATTGATTTTGTCTAGTCCTTTTTATGGTATAAAAATGTTGTTTTTATTTTCATTACAAATTTCTAAAAATGTCATCATTGCAAATTTCTAATAAAAAATGTTATTTTGATTTACAAAACATATTTCAAATAAAAAGGTTGTTTTTATTTCTATAATCATGTTTTGACAAAATGTTATTCTTATATAATCCTTATTAAATGACAAAAATGTGATTTTTGTCAAGCTCTTTATTAAGTGACAAAAATGTGATTTTTGTCAAACTCTTTTTAATATACAAAAATGTTCATTTTTGTCTAATTCCTTTTTAAGGTACAAAAATGTTCATTTTGTCTAACTCTTTTCAATGTGTCAAAATGAATGTTTTAATTCATTCTTTTTCAAAGTGATGGAAATGAATGAATTACTTCATTCTTTTCAAAGTGCCAAAATGTTTGGTTTTATCTCAATAACTATATTTCTAATAAAAATGTCATTTTTATTTTGCATAACACATTTCAAATAAAAATGTTGTTTTAATTTCCAAGGTACATTTGTGAGGAAATGTTGTTTTATTCCACTGTAACCTTTATAAGAAAATGTTATTTTATTTCAAGGTAACATTCATTAGAAAATGTTATTTCATTTCAAAAATCATGTTTTGATAAAAATATGTTATTCTATTTTCATACTTTTATAGTAAACAAAAATGTTAATTTTCCTTTTATAATCATGTCTTGACAAATCCTTTTAATGTAGACAAAAATGCATATTTTTGTTTTAATCTCTTTTCTTATGCACAAAAATGTTTATTCCTAATTTAATCTTTTAAATGACACAAAAATGTTCATTTCTAATTTAATCTTTTTAATGACACAAAAATGTTCATTTCTATCTTCATTCTTATAATGTAAACAAATATAACCAATTTGCCTAATTCTTATACTGTAAACAAATATGATAAATTTGCCTCATTTTTATACTACAAACAAATATGATAGATTTGCCTCATTTTTATACTACAAACAAATATGATAGATTTGCCTCATTTTTATACTACTAAATGACAACGAAATTTGTTCCTTTAAATCTCAAACAAAATGACAATGAAATATGTCAATTCTAGCAAAAATGATATTTTAAATCTAATTAGACAGTTCTAATCAAAAAGGTATTTTTAATCTCATTCTACATTTTATAACAAAAATGTTATATTTATTCACATAACATATTTCAAACCAAATCGATATTTATATTCTAACCAAATATAATTCGACAAAGCAGCATCAACACAGTAAATCAACCCATACAAAATTTTCACGGCACATAAAATATTACAATCACAATTGAGATCAATCAGAAACAGTTCACACACACACACACATATATATATATATATATATATAAATTTTTATTTAAAATTTAAAACGAGAAATCTCACCGATAGCTTTTAATTCCTTGGTTCAGATTGGAATTTTTCCCAAATTCTGGTTTTCTCTATTTTCGATCTAGTCAGTGTCATCACGAAGTACTTTTTGACACGAGTCCAACGCAATTCAGTTTGTCCGATTTCGTTGCTGTATGGATGAGTTAAATGATTTTAAAGATTTGATAACTTTAATAAAATAATGATTAATTAACTTAAAATAATTCTTTTTAACAACCTTTCTTCTACATCTCAAACACAGGCCGCACCATACTGTAATTGGTTCGAATCTTTGATTCGATTTTTCTCTCAATCTGTTGTTCGATGTTCAGATCGGATTGTGTGGGGTTGATGGGCTCGGGGAGGCGCTGCCACGCCGGGGAGATGGGCCAACTCGATGGCCGGCGTTGGGCTCAGCGACAGTCGATTCGGCGGCTCTTCCAGTCGTCGGGGCGATCGATTCAGGCCACCATCCATGATCATCCCCGTACCATCTGAAAGATCGTGACTTCCTCTTCATTTTCGTATATTAGGTTCTTAAAATCATTGAGGGGATTGAAATTAATTGGGGATTGAATTTGGAAGAGCGGTGGCCATCAAAAACATAGAACGGCGGCTGATGCTTTTGTATTAGGGTTATACGGTATTGGGAACCGTATATACTAGTATTTATAGTGTATTTTTCCTTTTATTTTTATTTATTTCAAAATATGTCTGTATGATGATATAAACTCCAAATCAAATCCAACGAGTGTCGCCCCTAGCTAATAATCCCCATCCCGGACACAATGGAATATGTTTCGTAACCCATATGTTTTTCTTTAATTTAAATTATAAATCATTTGATTATTAAATTCAAACGTACATTTTAAATCACCGGGGCCACATAGGACTCTAAAAATTACAGAAAAATTATTTCTAGCTATGTTTTGACGATACGGTTCTAACAAGACTAATTTCGTCGAATTCTGAAACTGTTTGAAAAATGGCCTTTTTCTAGTCGATTAAATTTGACTAAAACCGACAAAACACGTTTTCTTTCGCCATGCTCACATATTAATTCAAAAAATTATGAAAATTGAAACTTAGCAATAATTTGACATTCCGGTTCCAACAAAAGTAGTTTCGTCGAAAACCGAGTTCGTTTGCAAAATGGCTATTTTCAAGGCCAATATATTTAATTAAAAAATATATAAATTCCACAGCGACTTTATAAAATTTTAAACTGGTCATAACTTTCTATTTTCAAAGTGAAATTTCAATTTTTCAGATTCGTTAGAAAGATATTATTAAGCAGATTCAAATATTTCTTGTTTCGTTCAATTCTGATTTAAAATGAATCCTGTACATTCAGTCAAAGTTCAAATTCAAATTTTCAAACTACAGCGCTGTTTTAAACTCCCTTTTATAATTAAATTAAATTCTTATATTTTAACTTCGATTAAAATAATTTTTTTAGTTGTTATTATTTAAAATAAATCATTTTAAATATATAAAATTCATTAAAATTTCTAAATTAAAAATTTTAAATTGGCCCCAAATTCTGGGTCGTTACACTATGTTTGACATTGGATTTTAGTCTATGTGATTGATTTCTATTAAATATATATCTGTTTGGCGGCGGAGAATTTATTTTCTTGCTTAATACCCTTCTCTGAGACGTACGAGCTTAGGGGTTATATATTGGTGGTTATCAAACGCATGGAGTGAATTGCCTGTGTGGCATGCCTAAGTGGCAATATGATCAAGGCTTCTGTTGAAAAGCAGAGTCTTGTGGTTGATGATCAAAGCACGGCCTTTGTGGCGTAGCATTGTGTAACGTTGATTCGCGAGCCTTACACCCCGGTTGTGAACTAAAAACGGGAGAGGACCTCAAGGAGGACATGCGTTTCTTTCTAGTTAGAAGTGGCGTCAGTGGTTTTACACGCGGTGATGAGTTTGACTTATGTGGTTGTTGCTGTTGCGATGCACCTCAGATATATCGGTGACTATGTGAAGCCGATGGTCATTTGTTGGCTCATTTACGCCCCAAAGGGCGGGGAAACGCAGTGTTTAGGAATTTTAATCTACATCGGTGGACCGGCCCTGTCGCTCCAAGGGTTGATGCGCTCTGACCCTGAGGCTCGGGCTAGAGAGTCTCGAAGCCGGTGAGGACTATCTTTTGCCTAGGTTCACAGGCGGAAATCCAATTTCCAAATATGTGACTTTGCGGTATTGATTGTAGAGCCTAGTATGACGACATGATATATGGTACCCATGCCGTCTATGATTGATATTTATGATTATATATAAAATCAGAAACTAACTGGAAACAAGCTAAGATGGGTGGTTTCCTGGGTATTGGTCTTATGTTGGTTTCGGCCTTCGGGGTTAATACTTAGGGAATCATTCTCTTACTAATTTACGGTTGGAGTCTGATTAAGAATTAAAAGATGAAATTTCGCGTATCAAGCATTATTTGGCTGTTATATGGTAAAACCCTATCCTCCGGCTTGCGTTGCATTATGTGATGGGACCTGGGTCTTATAACAGCTTCATTGTTCTTTATTTAGCATTGTGCTATTTGTTTTATGCACTGGTGTTCTTGGGAGGAAACCCTTTCTGTGTTATACGGCGTGGTCCCTTGATTTACCGAACTTTAAAATAAAGATTAATAACTGTTCTAGTTCTCACACCAGTCCCATGACTGACCCGGAGTTTATTGTTTTAACCTAAACTCTGGGTGCCCTTATTTTGACATGGGCAGCTAGTAGTTTTGGTTTTGCAGATTTATATTCACAGGATCCTGGTTTACAACTGGAACGATATCCGGAAAGCTTTGTATCCGTATATCTCTTTCAGTTGTGTTTTGTATTATTTTCCGCTCCTATGTAAATTATTGTAATATCTGATATTTTTTGTGTAATATTTATTCATTTATACTCTGTTTATTCTTGTATTCTGATGGAATTGTTGTAATAAGCAATGAAATGTTCTTCTGTCTGCGTTCTTTTGTGTGTTGTTCTCGAAGTATCCGCTCTTTCATTACCGGGGAAGACACGGGTCCTTACACTTATCCTAATTACCCATTTACAAAATTTCAAAGCCTACCGGTTCATGTTACCATAAGCAAAATTTCCAAACAGCAACCACTCTATGTCATACTAGTTGTATCAGTAAGGACTAAATAGCAAGGCTACTTGAATAGGAAAAAAATAAACCTACATGATAAAACTGCAAATAGAGAATATTGCATGCATTGAAATGGTAACTTAGGAGAGGCATACAAAAATCGATATCACAATCTTCAAATCTACCAATAGGGTAATTACGATATAAAGTCTAAGGAAACTCATATCAACATCATGGAAAAAGTTTCCAACAAGTAGCAAATCATTTTTTTCTTCAAAATCACCTTAAATGGGAATATCACAAACATAATTGCTATCAAGGTAGTAGGATACTTTCTTTGGGGGGGGGGGGATATTAAATGTACCATAAGAACCAACATGTAGTGAATAACGTATAGGTATTTACGTTCCAGAACTAAGGAACTGGGTGACACAGTTTCAAATTACCAGATTTTTAAAGTGACTACAAGGGTTCAATACACATAATTGGTTCTACATGCATACGGTATGGTTCAGCACGCAATGGGAGAAAAGTGGTGAACCAGGACGACATTGATGCTAGATGATGGTTATGTATATATACATACATCTACCGAATTCATAACAAGACCACCGACAACAACCAAACAACAATGGTGAACAGACACAACCAATTATACTTTGCGAAGAGGCAAAATTTGCTACTTTAACAAGTTTAAATTGTAAGCTAACTTACCATTAACTGGCGACGGAATTTGGGTGACGCAACGAGGCAGCGCTGCAGTGGAGCGGTTGCTTACAGTCTCAAGTGGCTTCGATTGTGGGTTTTAGGCGGAGTCAGGGTGGTTGCAAAGCCAAAACTGCTGCTTGGAAGCGTTGCCCGTTAGTAGGCTTCGACGGTTGCTGGCTGAGACAAGGCGCGGGTTTTATCGATCAAGGAGGAGGCAGTGGAGAAATAGATTTGAGGAAAGAACCATTTTTTTTATTTAGGGGAAGGAAGTATTTGGGAAAAGAGGGGTTGCTCCATGTATAAGGAGGCGAGGGAAGCAACGGTGGCGGGCTGATGTGGTAGATAAGGTGAGAGATCGATAGCTTTCAGGAGCCGTCTTTCTTTCTTTTTTCTTCTTTTATTATTTATTTTTTATTTTTTATGAGGAATGGTTTGCGTTGTATAGAAAGAAGGGAGGAGCGATGCATGAGCAGATCTGAGGAGAAGAATGGCAAGAGTTAAATAAAGAAGGGAAGACATAAACTATCAAAAGGGTAGATAAACTAAAATGATGTAATTTCCTTTTATTTGTTTATTTAATATGACCAAACGTAGCTAGATTCACAAAAATAATGGCACAAATTTTGAAGAAACTGTAGACTTTAAATATGTATTTAAACGAGGTCCCACGTTTCCAAATCCAAATGTTTACTGTTTCACACACTTGTTTATTTAATTTGTTTTATCTTCCTCTTCCTAATGTATTCAAATTTATTGTTAATGGTTTAAATTATTTGACTTTTTCTTTATGCTGCAAATGAAATGAAATTTCGTATTACTACGGGAATTCTTTCATCCATATTAAATTGAACGTATTCTAAATATTAAATTTTCTTAATTAATTAGACTGCAAAATTTTACGTTCTACTTGCGGTAATTGCACCATTTGATATCAATATCATTGAAATTTCCATTTTTATTGTTTTATTTAAATTTACTTAAATTAAATAAACAGATGTATTTTGATGTTCACATTTAAAGTTTGAGTTTAAATTCCAATGTCAGCCATTTCTATACGATTATGGTTATTTTTCACGATCGACAATATCTTTTCAGAACTTATGAACACATATGATTTGTTTGGTTATTGATGTTATCATAGATTTTCGTTTATTAGAAACAAAATTTGAAATTGTTTCTTAATAATACCCTAAAATTTAATTTCAAACCATTTAACTCAAGAATTAAATTAAAAGTTCAAATTTATTTCCATTAACAAATCATAGATTTTCAAGTCTAAAACTGACTTATTCCAAATTTGATATAATTTATTATTCCAAAACTAGTCGAAATTTACGGGATGTTACAATCTCCCCCACTTAGAACTTTTCGTCCTCGAAAAGGAACAACATTAGAAACTAGTAATTAAACGATATATCATTCATATGTATATCAACTTCGATTGTCTGTTCGAACACAAAATTTTGCTTCTAATTAGTATTGTTAATCCGATCACTCTAGTGCGAGCTTCTGACTTGACTTCTTGATTAGAAACTTTTCTTCTTCTTTACATTGCAATAAACTAAGATAGAAAATTTCAGATTCACATCAAAAACTCTTGTCAGTGTCCGTCGTCGAGAATCGAGCAAACAAATTTATTTAGAATTAACATTTTATATTCAAACTAAATCAAAATCGTTATGCGAATAGAATGATTCATGTTTAACTACATATTCATTTCATTAGTTCTTTCCCTTTTTTGAGACCAAAATTAGTATTTTGATTTATTTCAAAGCCGTGAACTTGCAAAACATTTAAAAACTCTTCCTTATTTTATAATGTTGACGTGATACAATGTTAAATTTTCACGTCATTAATTTGTTAGTTAACGTCAAAATACTTTATTACTCGAAAGCTTAACAAGTTTATTTTCATTCTTAAAAGTTTTAGACATACGTTGATCAGACGCACGACTAAAATCTTCAAGTGCTCAATACACTTGTTCCAACTTCCAGTGAAAATACTTAAAAAAATTAAAAAATAGATATGGAAAATACATTCCTTCATGGATCGTGGACACGTGGCGGTTACGCTACTATCCCAGTAGAATCGCTTGTGCCCATAGGTATCACACCCCATTGAATTTCGCCAAGGTTGTTGCCATAAATCGCAGTTACGCGGCGGTTACGCCACTATCCCAGTGGAATCGCTTGTAACTGTAGGCATCTCGCCCCTCGAATTTCTCTATGGTTATAGATCGCAGTTACGCAGCGGTTACGCCATTATCGCAGTGGAATCGCTTGTAACTGTAGGCATCTTGCCCCTCGAATTACGCTATGAAACATCAAGTGAATATAAATAAATCAAAGTGACCCCACCGAGTGGGATTCCTGTACGTGTTCCTACCGAGTAGGACCCCGATTTCCGATGGACACTCCCGTCAGGTAGAGTTCCAACGCAGCCCCTACCGAGTAGTTTCGCGATTTCCGATGGACACCCCGTCCGAAGTTCCAATGCAACCCTATCGAGTAGGATCACGATTTTTGATAGAAAGTACTTTCCATATCTTTGACTTCTAAACAAATAATACTACATATAGTATTTTTCATTTCGTACATCGCAGATATCGTGCTTATATAAAATTCCATTTACATAAGTTTTTTCTTCCTTTCCAATTGGGATTCGTTCAAATCAGTAATATCAAATTCACTACATACTTTATAACTTCCAGTTTTATATATATGAATAAAATTATTCAATTTCGAATCTTTGCCGAATTCAAATATTTTAATAGTCATAGCTTTCAAAAGTATTTCATTTCCACACTTATATAAATATAAGATTATCAATTTCTAAATTCTAACATTTAAGAATTTACCGTTTGGATTTGTTTCATGTTCGAATAACATTCATTCTTCATATTTTCAAATCTCTCATAAATCATTTTCCATATAACTTCACAAGTAAATTTCAACGTAACTCGTACGAATTCCGTTTTATCAAGTCGCAATTTTGAGTTCAACGTACTTACATAATTATTTGTAAGATTTCTCAATTCCATGAAGTAAGTTTCATTTATAAATGCTATTTCCATATCTTCATTTCAAAACATACATACTATATATAATACTACATATATCGCACTTACATAAATATCAATTACATAAGATTTCCTTTTCAACATCATGTTTAATATAAATTCCATTATATAAGACTATTATTTCAATCAATTATCTTACAAATCAGTGGTTTTCGAATAATCTCATACCTATATAAGTTTCAAGCATTTAATATCACAATATTCATAGTCGATAATCTTCCAAATTTTCATTTCAATATCAAATTAAATAGATCTCAAATTGATTCGAGTACACAATGTCATTTCAAAGTTTTAAATTCATATTTTCAAATTGGTGCATTTTCAAATATTCACATTCAAATTGGGTTTCACATTTCGATTACCGATTTTCAATCAAATCTTTATAGTCAATCATTTTGGATTTTAAATTATTCGAATTGGTTATATATACTTCTATTAAAAAAATTAAGTTACATACGAAATAGTTTTGGGAAAAAATAATAGCTTGATATAAAATAGTTTTGAGTAAATAGATAGATTATTGGAAAGTTAAGTTCAAATAAAATAGATAGGCTTAGTAAATAAATTAGATAGATTCGAAAAATTATATTTGAATAAACTAAATAGATTTTGAAAAAAATGTTTGTAACCAAATATAATTATAAGCAAATGGTTTAAATAAGAGAGATAAAGATAATGCTAATTTGAATAAAATAAATAGTACTAATTTCCAAAAATAACCCAATCCGAATTACTTATCCAAAATTCAGTAATTAGTTAATGTCGTTTTCATTTCGAAGTTAATTAAACTCAATTTACCTTCAGACTCAACTCGGTTATATTTCAAATTGAAACAAAGGTTCAAATTAGACCACATATCGAGTTTCCCATTTAAATCTTCAATTTCAATTTGGTTTCAACTTTGAACCTCAATTTTTATTACATTCAAAGTTGAACTAATGGTTCAAAATTTGTATTCACATTCAATTTTTTTTGAGCTTATAAGGATATAAGTCAAAATTTTAAATTCCATTTGAAAAAATCGAATTTGTTCAGCTAGTTGGAAAATCGAATTTATAATCAATCGTCGGGAATTTAGACTCGACTGTTTATTCGGGATATATTTTATTCGAGATGTATAGATTAGACTGTCCTAATATATAGGATTATATTGCTCAACCCAGACTCGTGATTTATTCTAGATTTTATTTCAATCATTCAAAATATCTTCATATTTGTATATTCAAAAATATTTCAAAAATTAAATTCACTTTATCAAACAAATAAGTAGAAAATATACATATACTGGTCTCCCTCCCTTTGAAACCCGATAATGAATCCTAACAACGAAAAATTTACCCTTGAAAATATTATTTAACGACAAAGTGGGTTCTCTATTTATATGTTTACTTTCAAAAACATTTTGGACGATCACTTGAAAACGCATTTTTCTTTCAAAAATACTCATACAAATTACTAATATATTAAATAACTTAAAACATTCCATTTCAAATGTTTATCAGTATAACTTAAGTATTTCTCGATGTTGCAATCGGAATCATATGATTATCCCACTTTCGAAACTTGAAAATAAATAATGGTGGTGTTGAAACAATCACCAGAACCATCTTCAAGCGACTAGAGTGTGATTTCATATCCATCTAGTATAGATAAGACTTCGTATATACGTTAGCAACGCGTATATTCAAAATCTAACATACTCAATAGTCCAACCATGATGTCGAATAAAATAATCAAAATTTCTATTTTATAAGATACACCATTTCAAAATAATCATGTTAAAATGATTTATTTATTTTCAAAATAAATTATATTTTCAAAATACGCTCTCTCTATAATGATTCTAGTGACGATTGCACTCATTCTAGGGTATTACTACCCTATCTCTAATGAGTTTTTAAACCCGATAAGCTAGGCTTTGTCAAACCAAAGCTCTGATACCAACTGTAACTTTAACGAACAAGTATTTTCGATCCATAAAATCAACATAAAACCCATGTCAATTATACAGACATCAAACATTCCTGATCATTAATAGAAAGAAGTTAGAGGGTGAGAATAGATAAGATAGAAAACTAGAAAAGAAGTAGAAGAAAAACATAACAACAAAATCAGAGTAACACGAATCTCAAATCGGAACGAATAAAATATATTATATAACATAACTTTGAAATAAATCAGTATCTGTATACAATACCATTATCGAAGTACAACACTTACGACACAGCGGAAATAAACAATAGCTATATAATCCTAAAGCCTCCTGCTCCGAGCTCTCCAAGTATATCTATAAAATCCTGACTACTTGACTGCCTATACAAAATTGGGCACCTAAGAGTTTACGGAAAACAAAACAAAATAAACTCTGGGTCAGTCATGTGACCGGTGTGTGTAAACACAAATCACTAGGTTTAACTTTTAATATCCTTTTAAAAGAAATGATAATCATAAGACCGATCCACACATAAACACAGATGGTTTTTACCTTATGTTAACCCAAAACATTTATTTTAAAACAATACTTTTCTGATATTATAATAATGTCTAAATCAAGTAAATAGAAATCTAGCAGAACGCTTTCATCTCACGCTCTACATATATAATATACAATCAAAAACCGTGGGCTCTAATTGGGGAATGGATTTCCAACTCTGACAAGGTATGGAACCACCTTACGATAAGTGTACTCTAGAAGCGATACACTGGAGTTCAACAAGAACATCTTGTAACTCGGCCACACATGACCGGCCATTCATTTCGCTTGAATGTTCCGAATATATTGTCACCTTACGGTTGGTATACCAACATAACCATTCCCGGGAGATACATAATTGAAAGTAGTAACAAATATGAATATTCTCTAGATGGTGACAATATACCCTAATTGTGTGCCACCCACTTAGCCATGCTGCCTGCCCGATTTCTGTCATTTCTCGGATGATGAGGCTTTAGGTCATAACGTACTATTATACAGATCACATCTATATTTACTTTGAATGCCACATCATCATACCCATCAAATTACAAATTGATTTTCCTAAAAATACCACGGGTATAAGCTAAGAGAAACGAATTCCTCCGCCACCAACGTAAATACGTTTGAAACATCAACTTACGCGATCCACCAGATATACACTGTCAAACACTCATCCACTTAATTTGTCTTGGGACTAGACAATCTGAATGAATTATTCTGTAAATCCATCTTGGCCAATTTCTACCTAGGATCGCCAGAATAAACCTTGTATAAACTCCGTCTTCAATTGACTTCGATATATTTGATTCGAATCAATAATGCCCACATGGAGTGGTTTTCAGATAATAAATCTGATCCCGGTCTCTTCGTATTGACAATGGAAATGGTCATAACTTTGATAATCGGTTATTTAACTATCAAAGGAAAACATGAGTACAAACAACGGTCGTACTCCCAAATGGAAATCTTACCGATCAATCATCATTTCATTTCCTAATTTCCCATTTATCGTTTCCATATATTCGTAAATTCCTTATTTTCTAAAATTAGAAAATATATGTTATTAACTTTGGAAAACGTCTCCATTTCTGATTCACACATCAATATCTTCCCACCTTTATCAGTCTCTAACTGTAACTAGTAAGAGAACAACTTCCCAAGTATAAACCCGGAAGGCCGAAACCAACATCACATCGATACCCAGAAAGCCATTCAACTCAACTAATTTCTAGTCAGTTTATAATTTCAGTAATTCCATTTAAATTCCTAGTTCAAACCCCAAATTCTTTTATAATATTTTTTTGCAAAATATTTACTTTAATTTATTTTTTCACATAGAATGTGAATAATATTTCTTTATATAATCAAAACAGTTTGATTTTGTATTTTAAAAAAACAGTGTCTCAAACCCAAATTCTATTTATATTTTTATTTGCAGAATTATTCTTACAAATCTTAATTTCCTTTATAACTACTACGTTCACATTCCATTTCAATTATCGGTGTTAAAACTGATTTTACTTCTATATATAAATTCAAATTTATATATTCAGTTTATCAAATGATAAATATTTCCTTAATTTATAAACATCGTTTATAAATTATTCTCCTCAATTTATCTGTTAAAACAGATTTCTATTAAATATTTACTTTAAATCAATATCATGTTACACCCATGTGCGAAGCACGGGTCTAAATCTTTCTAATGTAAAATTCTGTTCATTTTCCAAATATTTCCTTTTATAATTCTATTTACTTTCCAAATAAATATTCCTTTTTTGATATATTTATTTTCCAAATAAATATTCCTTTTATAATTATATTTATTTCCTATAAATATTTCATTTTCAAAATACACTTTGAAAATTCCCTTTTTACATTCTAGTATTTCTTATGGTATTTAAAATACCAATTAAACAGACCAGTGTCGTCATAATCAATCACAAGTTTTATATAATATCATATATCACAATATATGAAAACAAGCAGTATTATAAATATTGAGGAATCCAGTTGGACCCCACCAACATGTTTCCCTACATCCACAGATGTTAAACAATATAAATAACATCGATTTCATTTCAATATGAAATATTCTGATAAACAGAATCAATATTTTATTAACGATTTATATATACATATATATATATATATATATTGTTATCTATAATTTCAACCAATAAATCAGTAATTCAACCAAACAATCAATCATCATTTATCAACAATAGATTATATTTACAGAGAGATTTACTCACATTGGACGATCATCGTTAAATAACGATAATCGATCGTCGATTCAGATCAGACAATTTATTTCGCTATAGATTGTAATGATCTCCAATTCACTCCCAGTCAGTTCCATTGTGTAGCCCTCGTCCATACGATTCCAACGTGACTGACTGTTCGAAATTCCTTTGAAATAAGGCCCATTACCCCTTTTACATCCACGGACGCTTCTATTCCTTCTTCCTCCTATACATTTCGCGACTCCAGGAACACCATTTCACAGCCATTTACAAAATAGTAGATCACCATTCCTCCTCACTACCATCCATGAAGGTCCAAGCCACCAACATTACTAATCTCCTCTTCAAAATCTCGTTCTCCTCATCCTAATCATACAAAGCTCGATTTGTCCCTTCCTCAAACCATCATCGATCCCTTCCACAACATTCTCTCCTACTATGGTCCACTGTTCCTCAAATCAAGGGCACCAATGTCTTCACCTCCGAGACCTTCTTCTGCCTATCCCCTGTTTTTCCAGCTCGACCACCTCTTCCAAATGGAGACTCATGGCTATTTCAATGCCGGTCTACAGGAATCGCGACATCAACTCCTCATAAACCCTCAACACTCCACCAAAACACTCTCTTACATTTCCTCTTCAAAAAGCATTTCATTATCTAAAGCTCGATGACTTCTCAAACATTTCCGACTCCAACCATCAACAGTAATAAATAGACATTTTTTTCCATAAAACCTTCGAAAATCTGCAGCACCTTACAAAACACCTGTACAAACTCGAATCTGATCTCCAAATCACCAATTAAAGCCTATATACTCCCCAAGAATTTAACCTAGGTTTGCTGTCGCAAAAACCCAGCGAATGGATATGACCTCGAATAGCAGAACACCCATATAGAAATGAAGAGCTTTATCCTAAGGTCTCAAGTAAAATTATTTCTTGATTTATAAGGATTTATATGATTTTTTTATGGAATTTAGAAACTGGAATTTGTTTGTTGTAAGATGTAGTGGCGGCACATTGTTTGACTAGAGAAAATGGAATTAAGGGTTTAGGAATGGGAAGGTGTATTTATAGTATAAATTTAATATTTTAATATTCGATTTAATATTCATTTTAACTCCACCGTTGTTTCTATTTATCATTCAAAAATCCATATAGTCACATATGATATCCAATTTCAATGAAAATGGACATATAGCTATATTTTGACATTATGGACCCAACGAAACTTGTTTCGTCGAATTTCGAGTCCGTTTGCTCACACAACGTATTTTAAAGTCAAATTATTGACTAGTTTTCACATTAAAATCCCATACGACCACATATTGACTCCAAAAATCACGAAAATTAAAATCTAACAATAATTTAATATTCCGGATCCAACAAAATTAGTTTCGTCGAAAACAAAGGTCGTTTGCAAAACTGGCTATTTTTATATCCTTGAATAAACCTATTTAATTATTAATATATTTAAAAATAATTAAATAAAATATTAATAAATTAATATTATCGTATATACTCACATAGAATATAATATAGCTCCAAAATATACCTATTTGAATTTATAACTCGACATTTCAAATCCAGAATAAATTAGTATTCAATTTATATTGAAAATCCATTTTTAATATGAATAAATCATTATAAATTATAAAGGAATTCCATAGCGACTTTTTGAAAATTTGATTTGGACACAACTCACAATCTACACGATGAAATCTTGAATTTTCTCTTCCATTAGAAAAATATACTTCACCAGCTCCGAATGTTTCTTGTTTCACAGAAATCCGGCTTAAAGCGGATTCTGTATATTCATTTAAAATATGAATCACCAAATTACGAACTGCCACGCCATTTCGAGCTCGATTATAATTATAATATAAATTATATGTTCAACTGACAACTATAAATAAATTCGTTAATATAATTCAATTCTAAACTGAAGTATATGTTTAAATTGTCCAATTCACATAATATTGTGAATTCTGTTATTTCCGACTATTTCGGGATTTAAATATATTATTCTATTATTTATGTCAATTAAATATTCAATATTATTTAATTAAACAACCATTTAAATCTCTACTTCACTATTTAAATAATTAAATAAATTAATTATTATACCATAAAAATACGGGACGTTACATTCTTTCCCCCTTAAAATAATTTCGTCCTCGAAATTGCTAAGGTAGAGAACAAACCTGTAACCACCCGGAAATTCTGAACCAATTTAAAAATTTTATTATAGAAAATTTTAATGAATTTTAAGAATTTAAAATAATTTATTTTAAATAATAACGAAAGAAATATTTATTTGAAACGAAGTTAGGACTAATATATTTAATGTAATTATAAAATGAGTTTAAAATTTCTTTCCAACGAATCTGAAAAATTGAAATTTCATAACAAGAATAAAAAGTTATTCCGACTTTAAAATTCAGAATAATCGCTATGTAATATATATATATATATATTTTAATAGTAAAAATAGCCATTTTACCAACGACCTTCGTTTTCGATGAAACCACCTTTGTTGGATCCAGAATGTCAAATTTTTGTTAGATTCCAATTTTCATATATTTTGGAATTAATATGTGAGAGTGGCAAAAGAACACGTGTTTTATCAATTTCAGTCAAATTAGATCGACCAGAAAATGACCATTTTTCAAACAGTCTCCAAATTCAACGAAACCATATCATAAAAAAAAGCTAGATATAATTTTTCTGGAATTTTTGGAGTCAGTTTGTGGCCCCGGTAAATTAAAATATACGTTCAAATTTAATATATATTGATTTATATTTTAATTTGAAAAAAAACTGATCGTAACAGCCGAATTGGCTTACCAGACATATTCCATTGTGTCCGGAATGGGGGTATTTGGCTAGTGGCGACACTCGTTGGGTTCGGTTCGGAATACGTGACATTAAACAAGAATTATCGGAATAAAAAGGAAATTTAATAAATGTATATACTAGTATAAATACTCCTAAATATACACAATATACCGTATCCTAACCATAACCCTAACCTTATACTACGCCGCCAGCTTCAAACTAATAGCCATCGTTCTCCAGATTTCTCCCCTTAATAACTTTCAATCCATTCCACTAAATTCCAAGCTCCTAAAGTCAAAATCGATCAACTTCAGGTGCTCTAAAGATCCATACAGCGGAGATGGGTTTTCGTGGTCTAGACGTCTCGATTTAGGAGTGCAAAACTCCATCGTTCACGCCTGAATTCCGAGACGACGGTGGCACCGAGTGGGCCCATGTTGGACGCGAGCGTGGAGGCTTCAAAGGCGCAGCTCGTGGCAGAGGGGGATCAGCCTCCGATAATATCCTGTGGCGGCGGCGTTGGTTTTCTTCCAACGAGGAATGGTTCCAGAATGAACGGGCTTATACGATGGTAAAGATGGCTAAATTGTAATTAGAAGGTGAAATAAATTTTATTATTAATTTATTAATTATGGTTAAAATCTGAAATTATTTATAAATAACATAAAATTTAAAAGAACATGTTTTTGAAATTTAAAAGAACATGTTTTTAAAATTAAAAAGAACATGTTTTTGTGAATAAAGATCGCATCATTTTGTGAATAAAGATCGCAACATTTTGTGAATAAAGACCGCATCATTTTGTGAATGAAGACCGCATCATTTTGTGAATGAAGACCGCATCATTTTATGAATAAGGATCGCATCATTTTGTAAAAAAGGATCGCATTATTTTGTAAATAAGTATCGCATTATTTTGTAAATATAGAATAACATTGTTTTTAAAATAAGGATAGCATTGTTTATAAAAACGGGTTTGAATTGTTTTTAAAATAAAGTTTTCATTTTTAAAAAATAAAATGAAATTAACTTTGTTTTGTATATAAAAATAATATTGTTTGGTAATAAAAAGAAAGCATTGTTTTTAATATAAAAGAAAGCATTGTGTTTAATATAAAAGTCGCATTGTTTTTAATATAAAAATTTGCATTATTTGCAAAATATGATTTTTATATAAACATAACGTAAATAAAAATATGATTTTTACCATATATATATATATATATATATATATATATATATATAGAACAACATTAAAAATATGATTTTTACCATATATATATAACAACATTAAAAATATGATTTTTAATACAAACTGTGTGAAACAGATTGCGTTGAGATCACGGTGAAGAACACTGCGTACTGGAGCAAAAACAAAGGTGAGAACTCCCCACTAGAAATTTTGCACAGCTATTTATTTTCATAACTAATATATATATATATATAACTGCTAGTGTAGATTTATATCAGTTTTAATCATTATAAACTGTATACAGTGCTTGTTAGATCACTTCCCTCGTCCACAAACCATGGGCGATTTAAATTGACTGTATAGTGTGTTGTTTGTGTTGTTGAATTGTTTAACACATTAAAAATGTTAATATTAATGTGATAGTGAAATTAGATTATAAATATTCATTTATAATTTGAACAGTGAAAATTGGTTATATTTCTTAACCAATAATTTATTTAAATAGATTGTTGTTTGAAAACCCAACACAGGTATTGGGATGATATTTGACATACACTAGTCCCAATATTTAGTTGTATGTCAATCGATGAATTGACATCCTGTGATGAGCGTTATTTATTTATTTATTTTAATGCTCACATAGATGTAAATTTCACTCTGGTTGTGAATGGATTGTTTGTTGATTATTTATCATTATTGTGCACACATGCGATGTATGAAATCCATATAATCGAAATTATATGGTAATTGATTGAGTCACATTCCGATTCAGAAATAAATAATGTTTTATTAAAAAGACATTTTAGAACCAAAATTTACATTTTTGTTGAAATAAAATAGTTGAAACTAAAATTTACATTTTTGTTAAAGTAAAATAGTTGAAACTAAAATTTACATTTTTGTTAAACATAGTTGTATCAAAACAAAAATAACATTTTTCTTAAACAAAGTCGTATCAAAACAAAATAACTTTTTCGTTAAATAGATTTATGTTAAAACAAAAATGTCAATTTTGTTGAATTAGATTATTGTAAATAAAATGAAGTTATCATTTTAATTCATTTTGTTAAAATAGAATTCGTAACAAAATGAAGTTGTCGTTTTTTAGTCATTTTGTTGAAATAGAATTGTCAACAAAATATAAGAATCATTTTAATGTAATCAAACATTTTTGATGTAAATAACGTAAAGAAACATTTTGTGTAAAAGAATCATTTTTATATTAAAGAAACATTTTTAATGTTAAAGAACATTTTTATGTAAAAGGACATTTCAAGGTAAAGAACATTTTAAAGTAAAAGATTATTTTAAAATAAAGAATATTTTAAAGTAAAGGATATTTTAAAATAAACAATATTTTAAAATAATATACGGTGAAGAATAAGATTATGATTTTGATGTCCGTCTTTGAATGGACACACAAATATAAAAATATGAAGCCGGGTTAAGTATAGAAACGCCATTTTTACCCGAACGGGTTTATCAGTCGATTTTATACATTTTATAATCAACATCGTAAAGAGGAGATTTCAAAATATAATATTTTGAAAATATTATCATTTTAATATGATAAAGGTATAGAATACTCAATTTTGATTTGAAATTGAAAATGAAGTTAAAATCGTTTTGAAACAAATTTATAAACGATTTATAAAATACGGTTTAAAGGAAATCGACGATATATATATATAGATATATATATAATATTATATATATTAAATGGCCTGAATAGAATGCGCCGCGCAGCGACCGTTCGCGAATTTCGATCACTAACTTCAAACCGGTGTAACGAGAGATCCGACCGTTGGATTCTCCTAAAACCAGAACCGTTGGGTTCGTATCGAAAAGAGCTTTCCAATGAATATAAGAGATTTGAAATCTAACAGTTGGATATAGAATTATGTCCAAATCAAATTTGAAAAAGGTCGCTATGAATGCAGATCGGTGGCCGTTATTGGAAACTGACTGTACGGGCGATAACAAAATTATTAAAAGTATGGAAAAATTATGTAAAATCATAATAAGTGATTTGGAAAGTTTTTGGATGAAAAATTCCATATTTGAAAAGATAAAAAATATATTTTTATCGAAATGAACAGTTATTAACCAAAATACAAATCCAATTAATTAATATTTAATTAGAATTAAAGAGAATAAATTGGATTTTGGGTTGCCGTGAACGGTATCTTTAATAACATTGTTCTTAAATCCCGATTAGAAAAGAATAAATCTTTTAAATAAATTTTAATGAACTTTTCCAATTAATATTTAGTTGGAATTAAATAGAATATAATTTTGGAATTTATAAATCTTTTAATTAAGATTATTAGAGTTTCCAATTATATTTAGTAATTGGAATAAAATGAAATGTGATTTGGGTTTATTGTGAAATGTGTTTTTAACGACATTTGTTTTTTAACCCAATTAACAATGAAAATATAATTTGGAATTTATAAATCTTTTATTAAGATTTAAATGGAAATTTTCCAAAGTAACGTTTTCCAATTTAATATATTAAATTGGAATTGAATGGAATTCTATTTAATAATAATCGAGATGAGCTTCTGTGAATAAAGACCGTTACTACATATGGAATTTAAAAGGCTTTGCCGTTATTCTATTTATATTATCAGTCTGACACGGGAATTTATATCGATTATATATTGATCTGATTTCTGTGAAGATTCCATATTTAATGGAAGATGATTTTGGGTTTATCGTGAACTCTGTTTTAAAAGACATTGGTTCTTTAACCCAGTTAAAGATAAGATTAATTTCTTAAATTTGAATAATCATAAAGTAATGGTTTTTGATATTAAAACCAAATTGGAGTTTTACTAAATTAGATTTAAATGGAAACGAGATAATTAGATTTATCAAATTCTTGAAATGATCAAAAATGGAGTACCACCAGTTTTACTCCAGGCGATAGTAAATCTTTAATTAGATTTGAATGTGAAATGGTAATTAAATTTACCGATAACACTGTGGGTGTTAGATATGGAGTACTGCCAGTTTTGCTCCATGGGATGGATAGGTTGGGATTAGGATTAATAATAAATGATTACTTCGGTAAGGTTCGCTAATCCCAACTAGTTAAATAAATCTTTTTAAAATGATATTCAAAAGAAGATTAAAGAATAAATTTAAAAGAATTTATCTTTGATAAAATTAATGGGAACCTTTCCCTAATAATATGAATATTTTATTTAAAGAATATTCTGAATTGGAATGATGCGTATGACGTGTTTTATAGCACTTGTTCATAAAATACGCGAGTTATTCGGAAAGGCCGGGTTTAAGCCATTCCGAATAATTTCTACGACGATTAAGAGTCGAAGATGAAGACGGTGGTTGAAGACCGGAGTTCTTCACATCGTTTGGGTGATTTCTGATGTCTTGGTTGGGCCGTACACCCAAGACATGGTAACAAGTGGTGATCGTCCAAAATACTTGAAGATCGACGGATATGCGAGGACCTCTCTCCTGTATTGGACAAATGGGAGAAGGCATAAGGTGCCTCCGATTTCTTTCATACCCAAAATAGACTTGTAATGGATAGTATGTCTGACGTTATATTCCTTTATGCTGTATTTGTTGATCTCTGCTAAATACATATCTGTTCGGTGGCGGGGAATTTATTCTCTTGCTCACACCCTTCTATGAGACTTATGAGCTTAGAGGTTATATATCGGCAGAAATCAATGGTATGGTATGGACAGACAATGTAGCATGCTAAGATGCAAATGATCAAGGCTTATGGTTGAAAAGAAGAGCCTTGTGGTTAATGATCAAAGCACAGCCCATTTTAGGCATAGGTTTGTGTACAGCGTTACTTCGCGAGCCTCACACCCCGGTATGAACCAGAAACGGGAGAAGGACCCCAGGGAGGACATGCGTTTTTTCTAGCTAGGAGTGGTGTCTGCGTTTGCAAGCCCTGACATTTTTACTTATGTGGATGATGGATTGTGGAACCTCGGATATTTTTATGGTCGACATTATTGACCAGATTTTATGCCTTATAGGGCAGGGAAACGTATTGTTCAGGCATTACTAATCCACTAACATATTTGTGGACCGACCCTGGCGCTCCAAGTGCAGTTGCGACTGAGTCCTAAGGCTCGGGCTAGAGAGTCTCGAATTCGGTAAGGACGATCCCTTGCCTTTGTTCATAGATGGAAATCCAACTTCCAATACGACATCATGCGGTTTTGATTGTAGAACTAGTATGGCGACATGATATATGGTACCCATGCCGCCTATGATTGATACATTTATATTCGAAGTTGATTTCTTCACTTATAGTAATAATAAAAGATGAAATTACGCGTATCAAGAATTTTTGGCTATTATAAGGGAAAAATCTATCCTCCGGCTTGCGTTGCATTGTGTGATGGGACTGAGTCTTATAATAGCTTCATTTTTCCAAAAAGCATTGTGTTGTTTTCTTTTAAACTAGGGGTCATGTGGAGTAAAGTCGTTCCGTGTTATACGGCGTGGTCCCATGATTTACCCAACTTTAAAATCAAGCTAATAACTGTTTTAGTTCTCTCACCAGTCCCATGACTGACTTAGAGTTTATTGTTTTAACCTAAACTCTGGGTGCCCTATTTTCCACACGGGCAGCTAGTAGTTTTGGTTTTGCAGATATTATATTCACAAGATCCTGGTTTACAGCTGAGGCGATATTCGGAAAGCTCTGTATCCGTGTATTTCTTTCAGTTGTATTTTGTATTTTTCCGCTGCTATGTATTTTAAAAATGTAATTTAAAACCTCTGATATTGTATTTCTAATGTGTAATATTTATTCATGCTCTGGAATGTTCTTTTACTCTGATGTAATTGTTTTAATAAGCAATGAAATGTTCTTCTGTTTGTGTTCTAATGAGTGTTGTTCTCAAAGCAATCCATACTTTCCTTTATGGAAAAGTTTGGGTGATTTCATTTGGTATTAGAGCTTTGGTTTATAGAGCTCGAGAACAAGACACATTAGAATCGAACAAAAGAATTCATTAGAGATTGGATTAGTAATATCCAATGAGAATGACTCGTTAGAGATAGGATCAGTAGTATCCTAGAACGAGTGTGAAGAGTATTAATTTTAAAATAAAAAATGAAAACAAATTTAGTTTTTTCATCTTAAAATATGTGTTTGAGTAAATTATTTTATTTTGAATTTGGACAATCGAGTATATAAATATTTGCATATATGCCTAGCTAGCGTATATACGAAGCCTCCAATATATTAGATAGATATAAAATCACACTCTAGTCGCCCGGAGATGATTCTGATGATTGCTAGCATCATCAGTGTTTATGTTCGAGTTTTGAAAGTGGTATATCTATATATTTCCATTGACTGGTGTGAGAACCAAAACTAGATAGGGTATATTGTTGCGATTCACACTAAAAATATGATTTTTGACTATACATAAAAGTTATATATATTTGAAAAGTTAATCACCTAATTGATTGCTGGTTGTGATGTTTGATTATTAGTTTAACTAATAAAATTATTGGAATGATAATTAATTTAACCAATATGAGAAAGAATGATAAATTTAGCTAAATCGAATTTAATATTGAACTGAATGGAAAATTAATTTGAATTGAAAGTAGAGTTGGTTAGTTAAACAACTTTCAGCTTCGTTCCTTTTCGAGGACGAAAAGATTTTAAGTGGGGCAGATTGTAACAACCCGGAAATTCTGAACCAATTTAAAAATTTTATTTTAGAAAATTTTAATGAATTTTAAGAATTTAAAATAATTTATTTTAAATAATAACGACGGAAATATTTATTTGAATCGAAGTTAGAACGAATATATTTAATTTAATTATAAAAGTAGTTTAAAATGGCGCGGTAGTTTGAAAATTCGATTTCAAATTTCAATCGAGTGTACAGGATGCAAATAAATCGGATTTTAGTGAAACCAAAAATATTCAAATCTGTTTAAAAATTTCTTTCCAATGAATCTGAAAAATTGAAATTTCATAACAGGAATCAAAAGTTATTCCTAGTTTAAAATTTAGAATAATCGCTATGAAATAATATATATATATATATATATTAATATTAAAAATAGCCATTTTACTAACGACCTCCGTTTTCGACGAAACTACTTTTGTTGGATCCGGAATGTCAAATTATTGTTAGATTCCAATTTTCATAATTTTTGGAATTAATATGTGAGCGTGCCAAAAGAAAACGTGTTTTGTCAATTTCAATCAAATTGGATCGACCAGAAAATGAACATTTTTCAAACGGTCTCCAAATTCGACAAAATTAATTTTGTTAGGACCGTATCATCAAAACAAAGCTAGATATAATTTTTCTGGAATTTCTGGAGTTAGTATGTGGCCCCGGTAAATTAAAATGTACGTTCAAATTTAATATATATTGATTTATATTTTAATTTCGAAAAAAACTGATCGTAACAGCCGAATTGGCTTACCGGACATATCCCAGTGTATTTGGAATGGGGGTATTTGGCTAGGGGTGGCACTTGTTGGGTTCGATTTGGAATACGTGACATTAAACAAGAATTATCAAAATAAAAAGGAAATTTAATAAATGTATATACTAGTATAAATACTCCTAAATATACACAGTATACTGTATCCTAACCCTAACCCAATACTACGCTGCCAGCTTCGAACTAATGGCCATCGTTCTCCTAATTTCTCCTATTAATTACTTTCAATCCATTCCACTAAATTCCAAGCTCCTAAAGTCAAAATCGATCAACTTCAGGTGCTCTATAGATCCATGCAGCGGAGATGGGTTTTCATGGTCTGGACGTCTCGATTTTGGAGCGCAAAACTCCATCGTTCACGCCCGAATTCCAAGACGACGGTGGTACCGAGTGGGCCCACGTTGGGCGCGAGCGTGGAGGCTTCGAAGGCGCAACTCGTGGCAGAGGAGGATTAGCCTCTTATAATATCCTGTGGCGGCGGCGTTGGTTTTTTTTCTAATGAGGAATGGTTCCAAATCGAACGGGCTTATACAATGGTGAAGATGGCTAAATTGTAATTAGAAGGTGAAATAAATTTTATTATGTAGTTTATTAATTATGTTTAGAATATGAAATTATTTATAAATAACATAAAATTTAAAAGAACATGTTTTTGAAATTAAAAAGAACATGTTTTTGTGAATAAAGATCGCATCATTTTGTGAACAAAGATCGCATCATTTTGTGAATAAAGATCGCATCATTTTGTGAATAAAGACCGCATCATTTTGTGAATAAAGATTGCATCATTTTGTAAATAAGGATCGCATTATTTTGTAAATAAGGATCGCATTATTTTGTAAATATAGAATAGCATTGTTTATAAAATAAGGTTTGCATTGTTTTTAAAATAAAGTTTTCATTTTTTTTAAAATAAAATTAACATTGTTTTGAATATAAAAAGAATATTGTTTGGTAATAAAAAGAAAGCATTGTTTTCAATATAAAAGAAAGCATTGTGTTTAATATAAAGGTCGCATTGTTTTTAATATAAAAATATGCATTATTTGTAAAATAAAAGTAGCAATATAAAAATATGATTTTTATATAAACATAACGTAAATAAACATATGATTTTTACCATATATATTGAACAACATTAAAAATATGATTTTTAATACAAACCGTGCAAAACAGATTGCGTTGAGATCATGGTGAAGAACACTGTGTACTGGGGCAAAACCAAAGGTAAGAACTCCCCACTAGAAATTTTGCACAGCTATTTATTTTCATAACTGAAATATATATATAATTGCCAGTGTAGATTTATATCAGTTTTAATCATTATAAACTGTATACAGTGCTTGTTAGATCACTTCCTTCGTCCACAAACCATGGACGATTTAAATTGACTATATGGTGCGTTGTTTGTGTTGTTGAATTGTTTAACACATTAAAAATGTTAATATTAATATTAATATGATAATGAAATTAGATTATAAATATTCATTTATAATTTTAATGGTGAAAATTGGTTAAATTTCTTAACCAATAATTTATTAAAATAAATTGTTGTTTGAAAACCCCACACGGGTACTGGGATGATATTTGACATACACTAGTCCCAATATTTAGTTGTATGCCAATCGATGGACTGACAGCCTGTGATGAGCGTTATTTATTTATTTTAATGCTCACACAGTTGTAAATTTCAGTCTGGTTGTGAATGGACTGCTTGTTGATTATTTATCATTATTGTGCACACATGCGATGTATGAAATCCATATAATTGAAATTATATGGTAATTGATTGAGTCGCATTCCGATTCAGAAATAAATAATGTTTTATTAAAAAGACATTTTAGAACCAAAATTTATATTTTTGTTGAAATAAAATAGTTGAAACTAAAATTTACATTTTTATTGAAATAAAATAGTTGAAACTAAAATTTACATTTTTGTTAAACAGAGTTGTATTAAAACAAAAATAACATTTTTGTTAAACAGAGTTGTGTCAAAACAAACATAAACATTTTTGTTAAATAGATTTGTGTTAAAACAAAAATGTTAAGTTTGTTGAATTAGATTATTGTAAATAAAATGAAGTTATCTGTTGGCTCGCTTTTTGACCAAGCCACCCAGGATCATTCGTGAGAGGAAGGCAGGAAACCACGTTCCCCAAGAATATGAAGGAAGGAACGGATCGCGTACCATCGTCTCGTCCAATATCGGATCGCGCACCATCGTCTCGCCCCCATCTCATCAGCGAACGACGCATCCAGGCGATCCGATCCAAACTTATATTGTTGCCCAGAGCGAACCGATCCGATCCCTTGGTGCATAGCGAACCCTCTGACCCATTCAAGCGCGAGCTGGTCTTCAGCGATCCGAATCGCACGGATCTGGCGACACGTGTCCCTAACCGTCATCTGGACCAATTCTCCCCATCTACACGATCCGATTTTCAAGCAGATCGCGACACCTGTCCACAACGGCTAATTTGACCATTTCCTCAATGGTGGCGATGCGATCCGATGTTCTCGGGATTTGTGCCACGTGTTATCACGACCCGCCTGACAAAATCAGCTATAAATAGCCCAGAGCTTGGCATTTTTGGGGATCTTTTGGCAATATCGAGTACAGAATCCGCCATTGTTGTCAAACTACTGAAATATTGAGAGAAATCCTTGTTGTATTAGCTTTTAAAGCATAATCAATAATATATGAAGTGGACGTAGGCTCGTTAATGCCGAACCACTATAAATTCTGAGTGTTCTTTTCTTTTTCCTCGTTCTTCATTTGAAATTCTATAACATTCATAACAATTTGGGTGTTAGGTCCAAATTTCGATCTAACATTTTTTGGTGCTTTCACTGAGAAACTCAGTCCTAAAGTTTCACTATTCGCTTCCTTGAGGATTCCAGCGATTCGGATATCATGGCTGGAAAAAGATCTAAAGCTTTACAGACCAACGAAACGATTGAGGAGAGTGTGCACGAACTGGGCAACGAAGAAACTCTGGATCGCGGAGCGCAGGGGGCGAACCGATCCGACGAAGACGCCACGTTCCGAGTCGATGAGAACGAGACGATCCGTGCCACTGAAGGGGTTGTTACTCGATCCTGAGGTAACACCTCGCAGCCTCCGCGTACCACGACCACGAGTCGATCTCAGGGGGGCGCAGCGAATCGCCATCCACGAACCGCAACTATCCGAACTGATGGTCAGACTACAACTCGACCCGGAAAGGAACCTATGACCCGCTCCTATCATCCTGGAACCTTTGCTCGACCCGGTTCAAGCTCTTTGCGCATAAGAGAGAGTGATGATGACCACTATGATCCTGCTGCTCCTCTCACTGAGGGGGATCTCTCTCGCTTCGCCGAAATGTGGGATAGGTTGTTTGATGAGTTGGCTGCCCAAAGGCAGGAAAGTTCCATCCTGCGGCAAAATTTGACGGCTATGGATAAAAGACTTGATGAGCTAGCAAGGCAAAGAACATCGCCGGTTCGTCCACTCACCCCAGTATATTCTTCTTCGTCTGAAGAATCGCCGAGACCTCCGCGGCGACCGTATGAGAGAGCCAAAAACATAGAACAGCTTCGGTTCGGAACCCTGCCCTCACAGGAAGAAGAAGAGATAGGGGCGGGACCCTCAAACTATAATGTGAATGGTCAAGCAACGGCTCTCAGGACTCGAGAGGTGAACAGTCCTGTGCATAACAGACCACCTCAGCCCCGTCGCCGCACGCATACTCATGATAACAGGGGGCAGCGAAGCCCTGTCCGAGCCCCGGATTTTATGACTGCTTCCCGAAGAGAGATCAGAGAACCTCGTCGGGCCAGAGGTACTGACCCTGAACCTCCTTTGACCAGTGCAAATGTTGCAGCCATGGTCCACCAGATTCTGGCAGACAGCCGTGGACAGCGGAACGAAGATTGGGGGATCGACCGCAGTCATACTCCTTTTACTGACGATATTTTGGATGCGACTTTTCCAAGGCGTTTCAACATGCCACAAATGAACCGATATGCGGGAAGATCTGATCCTGTCCAGCACCTAATGAGATACTCTTGGTCGATGACCGCTGCCGCAGCCTCTGACGCGGTTAAGTGCAAAGCGTTTCCCATATTCCTGGAGGACGTGGCATTGTTATGGTTTACTCGCCTGCCGGCGAGGTCGATTTCTAGCTTCAGGGAGCTGAGTGAGAAGTTCGTAGAACAATTCCGTATCTACGCACAGAAGACTAAAAGTGTGATCGATTTGTTCCTTGTCAAACAACGACCAGGCGAGAGTTTAAAGATGTACCTGGATCGTTTCAATTTGGTCGCTACTGAGGTTAAAGATCCTCATGAACCGACCGTTGTCGCAGCACTGATTGACGGAGTAGATAAGGACACTGAATTCGGGAGGTACCTGGCAGGCAAACCGCCCCACACTAGAGAATTATTCTACGAGAAAGCCAACGTACATCTACGCCGGGAAGAGGTATATGCGAACCGAAAGGTTAAAACAACTGATAAGGAGGAAATTCAGAGCAATGTCGCCATCAAACAGACTGGAGACAGCTCGAGGAAAGTTGAAGTTAACGTCGGAAATCAGAATCAGGGTGGTCGCCAGCCAGGTAACAACAATAACAATGGTAACGGCAACAACCGGAAGATGGGCCGAGGGAACGACTCCCAGAGAAGGACTCGTCCCAGAGCCTTTGAAAGTTATACACCCATAAGTGATACTCTAGAAAATATCTTCATGGATACATACGAAGTTCTCCAAAATAAGAGGCCACCTCCCAGAGAGTCGACAGAGAAAGAGCGTGAAACAGGGAAGTTTTGTCTCTTTCACCAGATTCACGGCCATTCGACGAATGAATGTCGTCACCTAAGGGATGTAGTCGAAAGGCTGCTTCGAGAAGGAAAGTTAGATGAATACAGAGTAACGCCTAGGGACAGGGGGCAAGCGGTGCAGGCCCCGAATCAGAACCAAAATCAACTTGCTGCTAGGCCGACTGCTCAGCAAAAAGGAAAGAATATTGTTATCAATACCGTGATCGGAGGACTTTATCTCGCTGGGCACAGTTCCAAAGCATTGGATCAATATGTCAATGCGGCCAAACAACACCTCGAGGTAGGGGAATGTAGCAACCCCGAGGACAGTACCCCGGTGAAGCAGCAGAAGATGATGATCGATGATGTTGTTTTCCGAGAACGCGAAAGCATCGGAGTCCATGCTCCAACTGAAGATCCACTTGTAATTACGATACCCATTGGGCCAGCCACTGTTCATAAGGTTCTGGTGGACAACGGGAGTTCCGTTAATATTCTTTTCAAAAAGGCCTTTGACCAGATGAATCTCGAAATAAAAGACTTGAAGCCCTGCCAAGGATGGATCCGTGGATTCAACGGAGCATCCACTGCTCCAATGGGTTATGTAGAGTTACCAGTTACACTTGGGGAAGGAGAACGCCAGAGAGTGAGAATCCTTCCCTTTGTGGTTTTGGATGTTGAATCGCCCTACAATGCCTTCTTGGGTCGACCGGCCCTCGCAAAGTTCAGAGCCTGTATAGCCCCCTGGTGCTTGTTGTTGAAATTCCCCACAGAAGCTGGCATTGGTATCGTCAGAGGGGATCAAGTTGCTGCGCGAGCGTGTTATGTTGCCGAACTAAAGTTACTTCGCAATGGAGGGGAAATCGAAACTAAAGGCACCTCTCCCCCTTCGGGGACAGAGACCATATAACAATCAAAGAGGATAATCGTTGGAGAGTCGCCCAGAGAGATGCCCGAGGATATAGATCCCAGAGAGGATCAAGAACCCGGAGGCAGAATGGCAACTCCCAACGAGACAACTGTGGATGTACCGATCGATAACAGTGACCCGGAGAAGGTCCTTAAGATTGGATCCCAGTTAAGTCCGAATCTTGCTAAAGAATTGACGGATTTCTTAAAGAACAATTTGGATGTATTTGCTTGGACCCACGCGGACATGTGTGGGATATCCCCATCAATCATGAGCCATTCCTTGAGCATTGACCCTAAACATCCTCCAGTAAAGCAAAAAAGGCGAATGCTGGGCCCAGAGAGGTCCGCTGCCTTGAAAGAAGAGGTTGGAAAGCTAAAGAGTAATGGATTTATTAGAGATTCGACCTACCCAGACTGGATTTCGAATCCAGTCCTGGTAAAGAAGGCCAACGGGAAGTGGCGAACGTGTATCGACTTCTCGGATTTGAACAAAGCCTGTCCAAAAGATAGTTTCCCATTACCTCGGATTGACCAGTTGGTAGACTCGACGGCAGGTCACGAGCTTCTCTCATTTATGGATGCTTATTCAGGATACAACCAGATTCCGATGCATGTTCCAGATCAAGAGCACACTAGTTTTATCACTGATCTGGGATTATATTGTTATGTGGTGATGCCCTTTGGCTTGAAGAATGCGGGCGCTACATATCAGCATTTGGTCAACAGGATGTTTTATAACCAGATCGGGAAAACAACGGAAGTATACGTCGACGATATGTTGATTAAGTCCAAGCAATCTTCTCAACACACTACTGACTTGGCAGAGATGTTCGGCATTCTTCGAAAGTATGGAATGAAACTCAATCCGACCAAATGTTCGTTCGGTGTTGCTTCTGGAAAATTCTTGGGATTCATTGTCAGTTCCCGTGGTATTGAGATTAATCCAGACCAGATCGCGGCAATAAGGAACATTCAGGAACCTAGGCAGATTAGGGATGTGCAAAGCCTTGCCGGAAAAGTGGCCGCGCTAAGCAGATTTATCTCCAGGGCTACGGATAAGTGCATCCCATTCTTTGAATTAATAAAGCGAGGAAAACGCCACTTTAAATGGACACCTGACTGCGTAGAAGCATTTCAAAATCTTCTCAGACACTTGGAGAAACCTCCGATTTTATCTAAGCCAATGGATCACGAGGATTTATTCGTGTATTTGGCAGTGTCATCCCATGTGATCAGCTCAGCATTGGTAAGGGAAGAGGATAAGGTCCAAAGACCTGTGTATTATGTGAGCAAAAAATTGACAGCAGTAGAGCGTAATTATCCACGGATAGAAAAGTTGGTGTATAGTTTACTGATCGCCTCTAGAAAACTTCGGCACTATTTCCAGGCACATCCTATCACCATATACACCGACCATCCTCTCAAGCAGGTTCTACAGAGACCGGAGGCATCTGGAAGGTTACTCAAATGGAATATTGAGTTAAGTCAATTTGATTTGAACTTTCAGCCCAGACGATCAATTCGGGGGCAAGTGATAGCTGACTTCATAGCAGAGTTCACTGTCCCTGAGGAAGATATATCAAACGAAGAAGTTGATCCTTCAAAGTTACTTTTCGATCCTAATACCTGGAGATTGTATACTGATAGTGCTAGGAATGATGAAAGATCCGGCGCTGGAATAGTGCTTGAAACCCCCGAGAAACGATTGATAACCTATGCAATCCGAATGGAGTTTCATGCCACTAACAACGATTCCGAATATGAAGCTCTGATAGCCGGATTAAAGATTGCAAAGGAACTAGAAGTCACCAAACTGAACATCTTCTGCGACTCCAAGTTAGTTGTGAATCAAGTCACTGGAAGATTCCAAGCTAAAAGTGCAAGATTGATTTTATACTTGAAGAAAGTGAAAGAACTGCTGAATGATTTTGATCACTACAGCATATCCCATATTCCACGGTCAGAGAATCAGCCGGCAGACAAGTTGGCAAAGATGGCTAGTTCTGACGATCCTGAAGTGACTGGACACGCCCCCGTTGAAGTACTTCGATTCCCTAGCATAGATCAGATGGAAATCGACCTAGTACTAGAGACAGAACCAGAAAGGGAGTCCTGGATGACCCCTATAAAGAATTTCCTAATGGATGGAACGCTTCCGACCAAGAAAAGCGAGAGGCGTAAAATGATTCGTAAAGCCGCCCGATACGTTCTGCAAGGCGGAGTTCTTTACAGACAAGGGTTTTCAATGCCTCTCCTTCGGTGTGTAGCCCACGATGACATTAAACGTGTGCTGCAGGAAGTCCACGAAGGCGAATGTGGCGACCACACTGGAGGGCAAACTTTGGCGAAAAAGGTATTGCGGCATGGTTATTTCTGGCCTACCATAAACAAGGATGCAGTAAGATATGCACGACGATGTGATGCGTGCCAGAGATTTTCTAAGATACCTAGAGCGCCTCCAAGTCAGTTAAAAACAATGATGAGTCCATGGCCTTTCGCTATGTGGGGAATTGATATCATAGGAAGCCTCCCCATAGCAAGGGGCGGAGAAAAGTTCGCTATTGTGGCCGTAGATTATTTCACTAAGTGGGTCGAGGCTGAACCACTAACTACAATCACAACTAAACGAGTGATCAACTTCATCGTGAGAAACATCGTCTGTCGATTTGGGATTCCAAAGATTGTAATAACAGACAACGGAACTCAGTTCGATAGTGCTGAATTCAGAGACTTCTGCCAAAAATACCACATCGAGAATCGGTACACCTCTGTGGCGCACCCACAATCGAATGGTCAAGTCGAAGCGGCAAATAAAGTAATTAAGTCCATTCTGAAAAGAAGAATGAAGCGGGCTAGAGCCATGTGGGCTGATGAATTGCCCTTGGCACTATGGGCCTACAGGACAACATATAAATCGGCAACAGGACATACCCCATTCTCCCTTGCTTTTGGAACGGAAGCAGTCATCCCGGTTGAGATAAAGGTACCTTCTCATCGGGTGACCTATTATGATCCAATGACCAATAATGAATTGCTCCTTGAGTCCCTGGATATGATCGAAGAAAAGAGGGATGAAGCAGACCTGCGTGCCGTGAGATGCAAACAACAAGTCACCCGATATTACAACAAAAAGGTCCGAGCCCGAACCTGGGAACCCGGAGACTTGGTTCTGAAACGTGTCTTTCCACCCCCAACTCATATGGGAGCGAAGTGGGAAGGACCGTACTCTATTCTGAGCAAGCTTGATAATGGAACCTTCAAGCTGGCAACCGTAGATGGAAAGGAAATCCCCAGAGTGTGGAATGCCCAACATTTACGGCCATATTTAACATGAGAGTTTCAAATCTATTCTTTTGCTTTGTTAAAAAACTATGTACAGGGCATGACTTGCCTAGAATAGTCTGATTCCTTAAAGCAAGAGATTATAAAGTGGACGTAGGTCATGATTCGACCGAACCACTATAAAAATACTGTGTGTCATTTGCCTTTATTGCATCTTTGTTTATTTGCCTGTTTATTTTTATGAAAATCAATGTGAATAATGCAGGTACCCGAAGTCCGGTGCCAACTGTTCCTCCCGTAGACTAATCGAAGGAACCCAAAGCCTTGGCAAAGGCTCCAACTACTTGTCCGACTAGTTTTAACCCACGGAGCATGGGTTAAAGTATACACCTAAGATGAGTTTGATGAGCATGCATGATTGCAGATTGCTTGATCCGTGACTCTAACTCTCCAGAGTAGAGAGAGAGAGTATAAAAGACACGAAGATGACATTCACAAATAACGGCGGTGTACCATGATCGGAGCTGCCCAAGCGAAAACTCTAACTCTCCAGAGAGAGAGAGAGTATAAAAGCGTCTCCGATTGAGCGCTGAGAAAGAGCTCCTTCCCCGCTGAAGGATCGGGGAGAGAATGAATCGCTGAGCTCGAACTCTAACTCTCCAGAGAGAGAGGGAGTATAATAGCGTCTCCGATTGAGCGCTGAGAAAGAGCTCCTTCCCCGCTGAAGGATCGGGGAGAGAATGAATCGCTGAGCTCGAACTCTAACTCTCCAGAGAGAAAGAGAGTATAAAAGCGTCTCCGATTGAGCGCTGAGAAAGATCTCCTTCCCTGCTGAAGGATCGGAAACCAGCTGAACTACCGAATTCAAGCTCTAACCTTGACAACCGTCAGGAGAGTACAAAGAAGTCTATAATTAAGCATTGAGAAAGGTGTCAGGAATTCGGTGCCATAAGAACAATTATCCTATGAAACCTTCTAAGTCCCCCATATTCAGAAATAGGGGGCAACCTGCCCACAAGGCTATCCGATTCTTAATAAACCCCCCGTCAGGCGCTATGATAACAACCGATTGGGGGCACATACACTTGGATACATACACTAAACTTTGATACAACAGTGTAACATAGCATGAAAATTCTTCTTCCTGTTGATTGACTGATTTGTAGTTATTATTAGTTAGCTAATGACTAAACATGGAAAGTTTATCTGAATACAGGTACACAATGATGCATGGAGAGATAAACTTTTGTTTATATACTGCAAAATCAAAGAAGTGAAAAACAACCTAGAAACAAAAGTGAGGGCCAGTCTCACAATTACACTTCCTGGCCAGTGGGAAGCCTAAAGACAAAATATCAACAAACAACAAACATCCTATTTACGCCTTGACCTCTTCTCTTGCTTCTGCCTCCCCAGCCTTTCCTTGTCGGCTTCAGATGGATCCCCTTTTTTCCTCTTCCGCTTGTCTACGAGGGGAACGTCCGACTACTCTGAAGTCTCCTCTTCCACCTCTTTTCTCTTGCTTCTACTAGAGAGGGAAGCTGGGAAGTCATCGGGGTTTGCGAAGTGAAGCTGTCGGCTGATGGATTTGGGCTGGATTTTCACAATCATCCCAGTTTTGGGATCGAATTCTGCAAGAGGAACTACGTCCAAAGCCTCATCTCCCACCTTCCTCGAAGCCGACTCTTTCTCCTGCCTGGCTTTTCGGCTGGCCAAGGTTTCCTCGTCATCATCATCGGCCTTTTTGGCGCCAACAGTGTCTTCTTCATCATCTACATGGCGCCCATCCATGTCTCTTAAGGCTTCGATGGTCTCAGCATCTTTGGGCGCATCAGTGCTAGATGCCGGGATGCTTTTTTCTGCTGTTGTGACCTCTGCCTGCTTTGGTACACCAATACCAGCACCTGGCAAGACCGCCTCCTTCTCCACTTCCTTTCCTTTTTCAACACCCATGTCAGCGGGCTCACCACCTGTATTACGAGGAGCACATGTTACTAACTCAAGTGGTTGTTCCACCAAACGACGACAATTCACAATTGCTTTGACAAATTGTGGGGAGAAAAAAGATATACCTTCCGCAGACCCTCCTTCTTGGATTGTCGTAGGAGCTCCAACAATAGCGGGAGTTAAGCTCAACGGGATTAGCGGATCATCAGGATGGTACTCCTCCACTCCGGAGGTTTTAGGCCCCACGGCGGAACTGGAACCTTCATCAATCTTGCTTTTACCTTTAGCCAAGGTTTTCTCCTTTTCCATCTCCGCCAGAATCAAGCGACGACCTTCTGCCAGGTCCTCAGGTTCATTGTCTCTTAAGATGCTCTTCATCAGTTCATCCTCATCGATCTCTTCGACTCCCAATCTATGCTTTTCACCCTCCACAATGGCATCCCATAAATTGGCCAAAGTAACATGGTAATATGGGATCCACGAGATGTGTCGAGTCTTGAGAACCTGGCCAAGGAAATCAAAAATCATCTCCTCAAACCCCTCGATTTCTTTCTCTCTTTCGAGGAGCTTGTTGTTAGAAGCAGTGGCCAACTCGATGGCACTTTCAACGTTCTTTTCGGCTAGGGCTGCCCTCCTATCCGCGTCTGAGACCTGGTCGTTCAAAATCACCTTTTCTGCTTTTGCTAGAGCCAAACTTTCTTTTAAACTCGCTTTTTCCGCCTCCCAAGTAGCCTTCTCAGCTTCAAAATGGCCTTGTGCTGTTTTCAACTCGATGTTGGCCATTTTGAGATCTTCAACCTCCTTCTTTAAAGCCATTTTCTCTTGGCTATTGGAGTCCAGTTCTGAATGAAAGCGCTGCTTGGCATTCTCTAATTCAGTCTTATAATTTTCAGCGTCCCTCCGTGCTAAAGCAAGCTGGGACTGAGCATCTTCCAGGTCCTTTTCCAATTTTGTCCTAGCCCTTTCGTTATTTTCAAGTTTTTCTTTAGACCTGTGTGCTTCTATTTCGAGTGTTCGGATGATTTCCGAAAGGTTAACTGCGTGTTTTTTCATCATCTCATATGCCTGGCTGCGTGCTGGATATGCCCGATAACTTCATTATCCCAATTTTTAGGGACCGGTTCCAAGGCAGGAACAAATACCATCCTGTCAAAGAACATGCCTGGAAATTGTTCCCGCAGCTTTTCCAGCCTACCTTGGATCTCGGGACCATGGACGTAATCCCGTGACCCGGGGGCAGCTAACTCTGGTTGGCTGGTGGGAACAATGTCACTTCTCTCTTTCTCAGTTTCTTTGGATGAATCTTTGTCCCTATCTTTAGATTCGTGATGCCTTTTTGACGATCGACTGTGGGAAGGTGCACTCTTTGGAGGAGTCAACTCTTTTGGAAGTTTCTTTCCCCCTGTCGGAATTGTCGGATGACTCGAAGGCCTGGTAGAGGTTGATTTGGGTGGAGATCGAGGTTGCGAGGAACTCGGCCTATGAGAAGGACCGCGAGAGCGCTCAGTATCCGGGCGAAGGCTGGGTTTGCCCTCACGAAGAGAACGATACGAATAAGATTTCCTGCGGGACATCGTTCCTGCAAAAAAGAAAAGAGTGTATTAAAACTTTGAATTCCCGCGAAATAAGAGTGCAGGGTCAGACAGTGTGTGTGATGTGTGCATCCCATATAATTCCCCCTAACAGACCCGGGCCTGGAGACAGGCTCATCTGACCAGTTTCTTGTCCCCTAGTTGAAGCGATCGCCTCTTCGGAAGCAGAGAAGAAAGGCCCCTCTCCGAAGTCTTTCTCCGTGTATACGTCATCGGGTAGAGGGATTTTATTCAGCTCGTCAAATAACTGCTCTTCTGTCAAATCGTCGGCAGCAACGGTTTCTATTGGAGCAGAGATAGGAATTTCCTTCGACATGTCACCGCGGGCCTCATCCCCTCTGTATATGTTCAAATCTTCATCGTCTTGGATGACTATCGGAGAAGGACTCTTGCGAAATTTAGTAGTTTCAACCGCTTGTGAAGTTCCCTCTCCTTCCGTTGGGGGCACATACTTATAAGGTTTGCCACCAGTCCCAAGTCCAAATCTTCTGTCCAGAAGACGATGCTTATGAAGACTGTCATCAGTAATGCATTTTTTAATCCTTAAAAAGTCGGATCTGCTTTGCAAAAGAATGGAAAACCGGTTGTTGTATAGTGGACCCTCTGTTTTCGGGAAGACATGATCTGTTTAAGACAAAAGAAAAAGCGGAAGAATGTTAATACTTAGACTCCTTGAGCAAGATATTCGACTAGGTGATTAAAGTTTACTTGATTTGAGCCATCTTTGTGAGCATCCAGCCTGTTTCCTTATATAAAACCAGTCGGACTTAGGATCCCCGATGTTGCTGTATCCGTCGTACAGAACTTTCCTATTCGCAACCGATTCAAAGAAAGAGAAATTTGGAGTTGCCGAAGAACGGTGCTTGAAAAGAAAGAAGAACACCAGATCTCTGAATTTAAGTTCAGCGTGTAGGATCTCCGCATATGCGACATATAAAGAGTATAGAGATGCGTAGGCGTTTGGATGAAGCTGCATCGGAGCAATACCTAGTCGTCTTAAAGTTTCGATGGCGATCGGAGGAAACGGAGGAATAGCTCCTACTAGACACATTGTTCGACTGATCGCCATATATCCTTCTGGTGCTAGGTGGGGTCTATCTTCGCTTCCAGACGTCAAGACATCGTCCCAAGGAATTCCGTGTCTTAAGCAGATTCTTTTAAGTTTTATCTCGTCAAGCTTGGACGCTAAGGAATCAGAAAATTTATCTATCCCGAGTGCGCCTGGGATCTCGTCAGGAGCTCGCTCGTCAGTCTCAGAATCGTTGCTGGATGAAGTACTTTCTGTCGGATCTGATTCTGTGGCTTCGTACTCAGATCCAGAATCTTCACCTCCCGGATTGATTGGAGGAATTTCAGGATTGTACTGTTCAGGAATCTCGGATTCCGCTTCTGCTACGGATCTTGAAGAAGAGTTTTCATTCGACATTGCTGCTAGGACGAGAAAATATGAACAATAAGATTAACACTACCCTTCCCCCGTGTGTGCAAGTGCCGGTGTGTGTGTTTGTGTGTGCGCATTGAAAATAAAGCATGAAAGCAATCAAGGTTATCAGAAGCATTAGTCGTCATATGCAGTCAAATTATGAGGTCATTTAGTCCAGAAAGTCCGACGTCAAGGCTCTAGCCTAACTGTTCAGAGTTTTATGGTGGCAAGGCGTTGATTAAAGTCTGAAATTTCTCCGTGTCGTTAGCTATGAGTCGGATCGCAAGGCAGAGGGATCGCCCCCTTTGCGGATCGCATGACAGGGGAATCGCCCCCATCGAATCGTCGGGCGAAGGGATCGCTCCTTCACGAACCGTTGCGACCCCCACGATACGTCCCTTTGCTGCCACCGCGATCTTTCGTCTCGCCACTCTCTTTCGTCTTCTATCCTTGACCACGATCCGAGTCGGCTTTCCTTCTCCTTCTGCCTCCTTCGTTTCCCCCCTCTCCTTCCCATCCTCGAGTTCCGAGCTCTACGCCCGATGGCCATGGCAACTTGGTGATTTCTTCAGAAAATTGCAGATTTCCACCGTTTCTCCCTCGAATCAGTCGTAAAAGTTTAGGGAAGTGCTACGTTTACAAATGAGAATGTTTTCTATGAAGTTACCTTTCTAAAAACTGAGAGAATACTTGAATTTTCGAAAGTTTGGAAAAGTTGGGTTCGTTTTTCAATGGCTAAGGCGAAACGATACGACAGAGGGAAAGAAGAAGGATAGTGAAGAGGGGAGGGTCAGCTTATATAGGCAAAGGGGACGACTATTCGTCTCCCCTTCTTTGTCCTATTCGATCCACAAGAGACTAATGGGCCGCGAACCAAAAGCCCACCACGAGTCGAGGGGGAGCCCACTTCGTTCCAAGGACCAAGTGCACACCCAAGAACGGAACGAACGTCTCGCTGACATTTCGCGACTCGAATCCGCAATACGAATCGATGAATTCAGAAATAAGGATTCTGAGAAAATCGCAGAAAGAGAACAGTTTTGTGACCCGCGATTCGATGGGAAGATACAATTTTATAGCTTCGAAGCATGTTCCATCATCGATAAAACATACTTCGAGGGGGCAAAATGTTGGCTCGCTTTTTGACCAAGCCACCCAGGATCATTCGTGAGAGGAAGGCAGGAAACCACGTTCCCCAAGAATATGAAGGAAGGAACGGATCGCGTACCATCGTCTTGTCCAATATCGGATCGCGCACCATCGTCTCGCCCCCATCTCATCAGCGAACGACGCATCCAGGCGATCCGATCCAAACTTATATTGTTGCCCACAGCGAACCAATCCGATCCCTTGGTGCATAGCGAACCCTTTGACCCATTCAAGCGCGAGCTGGTCTTCAGCGATCCGAATCGCACGGATCTGGCGACACGTGTCCCTAACCGTCATCTGGACCAATTCTCCCCATCTACACGATCCGATTTTCAAGCAGATCGCGACACCTGTCCACAACGGCTAATTTGACCATTTCCTCAATGGTGGCGATGCGATCCGATGTTCTCGGGATTTGTGCCACGTGTTATCACGACCCGCCTGACAAAATCAGCTATAAATAGCCCAGAGCTTGGCATTTTTCGGGATCTTTTGGCAATATCGAGTACAGAATCCGCCATTGTTGTCAAACTACTGAAATATTGAGAGAAATCCTTGTTGTATTAGCTTTTAAAGCATAATCAATAATATATGAAGTGGACGTAGGCTCGTTAACGCCGAACCACTATAAATTCTGAGTGTTCTTTTCTTTTTCCTCGTTCTTCATTTGAAATTCTATAACATTCATAACAATTTGGGTGTTAGGTCCAAATTTCGATCTAACATTATCATTTTAATTCATTTTGTTAAAATAGAATTATTAACAAAATGAAGTTGTCATTTTTATTCATTTTGTTGAAATAGAATTGTCAAAAAAATATAAGAATCATTTTAATGTAATCAAACATTTTTGATGTAAATAATGTAAAGAAACATTTTGTGTAAAAGAATCGGTTTTATATTAAAGAAACATTTTTAATGTTAAAGAACATTTTTATGTATAATAACATTTTAATGTAAAAGGACATTTGTAACAATCCGTATTTTAATAACGTGTTATAACCATAAATCAAGGCAGAATTAATTTTTAAATTAAGGATCAAGGGCAACGGGTTACGCCATTGCGTTTGTCTCGAAATTCTGCTTGGAAACGAGTCCGAGTTTTCAAAAATCGGAGTCCGTATGACCAAGTTATGACCCTTCAAAGTTTCAGAAATTTCAAGTTCAAAAACAGCTCAGAATTCGAATTCAAATTTCGAATTCAAACCCCTGAACGGACTGGGCGGGAAATTTCCCGCCCAGGACCGGGTTGACCTGGGGGTCGACCATAGTGTCGACCTGCCCAGGACCAGGTCGACCATAGAGTCGACCTGGGTGTCGACCTAGTTGCCGAGCCCATTTTTGAGTCAGAGTTCACTCTGATGTTTCTAGTCCGATTTCTGTCTAAATTCGTTGGCCTAATCCTATATAAACAGCCCCTAACTCTAGTCTCTCTACACAAATTCTCTCTGGCCTTATGCTGCTAAAACTCTGGTTGAAAAGTTAGAGAAAAGGGATTGCTTCTTCTCCAACAAGGCTACGTGCAGAGTATTGCTGTTTGGGGGATTTCTGTTAGACTCGAGATTCAACATCGCCTCTTTGTTTACTAATTCTCAAACCACGATCTGTAAGCCCCAGTTACTTTTAGATCTAAACTTTAAACTTAATATGGACATGTTGTAAATTGAAATTGAACCTAAGTATGACAATTATCTTGGATCTATCATTGTATATCTTGGATCTATCATTGTTCATTTTAGATCTAGTATCTTGTATCTACTATTTGTTCACCTTGGATCTATTCATCTTGAATCTTGACTTATGGTAATATTTATATGAAATTGATTTGGGGCCTATATATGTTGTAGATCTAAAACCCCTAATGTCCATAATATTCATGCTTGTGATGTTGAATTAGTTGTTATTCACAAGTTTGGGGTTATTATCTTATGTCAACTATTACCATGACTATCACCCTATTTTGCTAGATTTGATATTTAAGACCACTACTCCATATGCCAGTATTGTTGTAATCGTTTATCTCAAGTTATACCATGCTTCACTTGTAATCACTTTTGCCACCTTATGCCCGTTCTTTCTATGTTATTCCCTAATTAGATTTGTTTGTATCGATTCGAATTCACGTGCGATGGGAATATGATTTGGGTAGTTTAGGAAAACCTGAATTTACCATGAACTTGGAACATGAACATTGTTATAACTTGAATCTGAATATGGACATGAAACTTACCTTGAAACTTGTCACGAACTTGATATGAGACTTGAACGTGGTCATGACTCTAGAATGAACTTGAAAATGGCCAACTCGAGGTTGGGTTGATTTTGTAGTGTAAATCTGCCCGGAACCGCCCGGCGAATCCAGTGACTGCAAACAATAGGATCCAATGTGGGTAGTTGGTCATATCTCACCAAAAACCCGAGGTTAGACTATGTTGTGGTGTAAATCTGCCCGGAACCGCCCGGCAAATCCAGTGACCACAACAACTAGTCTAATGTGAGAGGTTGGGTTGCATTAATGAATTTATGCTACATGATAAGGTTAAGTCATGAACATGAAAGACAACACTTAACCAACTTGATACATGATTGGATAGGGTTAAGTCACGAATTTGAATGACAACACTTAACCCATTAGAAACCTTAGTTATGCGGTCATTTTCAGCAGTAGCCCACTTAGATGTATCACGATACCCTAGGACTAGGCAGGGTGGGGCACGATTACTGGACTGATTGTAAGCGACCAGAACGACGGCTGAGTTGGTGCGCCATTGTTGGTTCAAGCAGACTATGGTCATGCACGTAGTCCGGAGTTGAAAAAGCAGGCATTGGGCACAAGTAGGTTTACACTGTGCGTGCTTGATTCGTGTTGGTGGTTGGCACCCTAGGGCTTGATACACCCTATGGTGGACCTAGCACAGGTGACTACATTTCGTGATTGGGGCGTATGACACAGACACACGACAAGCTAGAACTTGTAGGGAGCCGATCGATTAGTAGATCGTACTATAGGACCCCGTAATGGGTCATTTCATGATATTGGGCCAAGGGATCATTTCATGGTTAATACTTGACATGGGTTAGAATACTAGTACAGTTAGTGCAGCGAATCTTGAATATGCGATGCTAGACTTGACTTATCTTGTTATTTTAGTTATCATACCAGTCCTGTTATCATCCTTATGTTTAATTCCAGTTTTCACATGTCATGTTACTTTTACTAGTTTTTATGTTGAAAGTCACTAGCGCTTACCAGTCTTTATGACTGACCATTTTTCTTTCGCCTCTTTTTCTTTCGTTTCCCCCCAGGTTCTCAGGGAGGAAACGCTAGCTTTTAGCTTGTATTTAGCTTACTTTCTGTCAGCTCATATACGGTTTGGTCTTGAGCTATGCTATGGCTGCACTTCTCCTATTTTTGGGGAATAATTTACTTTTGTTATCTAAAGTTTATGCTTCTTTATTTAGAACTTGATGTAATGGAATAATTTGTACTTTGGATATATGAGGTTTTGACTCTTTTCTTGAAAGTAATGAAATTTGGTTTTTAATTTCTACCGCTGCTTTATTTATGTTCCGCCTTGTGATATCTCTGTGTATGTTTACCTCGATAATACTCCACCAAAACGAGTGCATTCCCTTTTGAGTGACCCTAGCGGAGGTGGGGTGTTACATTTGGTATCAGAGCAGAAGGTTACCAGACGGGGCAAAAGTTTTAAAAACCTTATAAAACTATTTTCCAAAACCATTTATAAAGAAGCATTTTTCAATAAAAGTTTTATGTTTAAAAAGGCTATACCCCAAAAGCCATTAGCACTTTCCTTTGTTTCCTTGTTTGAATCTTTTTCTTTTCGTTTTTCAACATGTCTGATCATAACCTTCCTGAGGGAGTACCCGTACCTGGATGGTTCCGAAGGTACTTAGAATCTAGGGCCAACGGCGCGGGCCCGGCAGACATCCCTCCTCCTCCTCCTCCCCCAGTGGCCGCGGTTCCTCCTCCTCCTCCTCCTCCTCCTGGTACCGCCTTTGCCAAAATATGCAAAGACTTTAAAGCAATGGGCGGTAAGAACTTCGTTGGAACTGAAACCTTTGTTGAGGCACGAAACTGGCTAAAGGAGACTGAAGACTTGTTTATTATCTTCGATGTGGAGGATCATAGGAAAGTTCAGTTGGCAGCATGGTTGTTGAAAGAGGAAGCTGCATTTTGGTGGGAAGTCACCAACGCTACCAGGCCAGTTGAGACTTGGGCAGACTTTTAGAGAGAGGTTTGGGCTTAAATTCTTATCGTCAGCAGAAGAGAACCTTCAGATGGAGAGGTTCCTAGCACTTAAGCAAGGGGACATGACCGTTAGGGAGTACGTAAATAAGTTTAATCAGCTTGCTAGGTTCGGATTGGACTTGGTTAACACAGCTCAGAAGAAGGCTGTACGCTTTGCTCGAGGATTGAACGAGCCACTACATAGTTTGGCCATAACTCATATACCCATGGGGGCGAGCTTTGAAAGCTTGGTGGATATGGCCCTACTTCATGAGGAAGACAAGAATAGCAAGAAGGAGGTTAAGCCTAATGAAACTCAGAATAAGAAGGTTGACTTCAAGAAGGGAGGCAACAAGAATAACAAGAACAACAACAACAATACTAACAAACCACGTGAGACAAGGAAGTGCAACTTTTGTGGTATTACGGGACATCTAGCTAAAGACTGTAGAAGGAAGAAGAGAAAGTTGGGTGAATGCTTTCATTGTGGAGATACTGGACGCATCAGCAAAGATTGCCCTAAGAAGCAAGGGCAGGGGCAAGGGCAGGCCCAGCGAGCAGGACCTTCTAGAGGGAAGTTGCATGCTCTCAACACCACTGCAGCACTTGACCGAGGTAGTAATATTTCCGTAGAAAGCCTTGTTTACATTTCTGAATTTCCTGTTCGAACCTTATTTGACTCTGGCTCATCACATACTTTTATTACTTCTGATGTTGTTAAAAAATCTTCACCTAAGTACTAGTCTGGTTGAGGATCCCGTTATAGTTTCAAATCCAATTGGGGGCTCCGCTCATTTATCTATGATGTGTGTGGATTTGAGGATTTCTATCTTAAGCGTAGAATTCACGTGTAATGCTTATGTTCTCGGATTTATGGGATACGGTTTGATCCTAGGTATGGATTGGCTGTCCAGTTATGGAGCCATTCTTGATTGTGAACGAAGGGTAGTGAGGCTCATGACTCGCTTTGGTAATACCCTTGAAATTTCTTGTAACCCTAAGGGTCCGGTCATGTTGTGTTATCTTGAATCTCTTGACTTGTCCATCGACAATTTGCAATACGTAAGAGTGGTCTGAGAATATCCAGATGTCTTTGATGAGGTGAAGGGGTTACCTCCTAAACGCGAGATAGACTTTCGAATTTATCTTGTTGATAATGCCAAGCCAGTTTCATTGCCCGTTAGGCATATGGCCCCGCGAGAAAGAAGAGAGCTCATTAAACAAGTTAAGGAGTTGCTTGAGAAGAATTTCATAAGACGAAGCATTTCTGAATGGGGTGCTCCGGTGGTATTCGCTACTAAGGCGGATGGTTCGCTTCGTCTATGCGGAGATTATCGTGAGTTAAACAAGATAACTAAGAAAAATAGACACCCACTACCAAGAATCGACGATTTGTTTGACCAGCTTGTGGGAGCATCTGTTTTCTCTCAAATCGATCTAGCCATAGGATTCCATCAGCTTAGAGTGGCTGTGGATAACATTGACAAAACTACGTTTAGGACTCCGGATGGGTTCTTCGAATGGCTCGTCATGCCGTTTGGGTTAACGAATGCACCCGCGTACTTTGTAGATTTGACGAGTAGGGTGTTTCGGGAGTTCCTTAACCAGTTTGTAGTGGTTTTCGTGGACGATAATTTGATCTTCTCAAAGGATGAAGAAGAGCATGCTAGACATCTCAAGGAAGTCATGGATACGCTTAGAGCACACCAGTTAAAGGCTAAGTTCTCCAAGTGCCATTTTTGGAGGAAGGAAGTTTGGTTTCTTGGACATGTAGTTTCTAAGAAAGGCATAGCCGTGGACCCCGCAAAGGTAGTTGCGGTGCAAGACTGGAAAATTCCTAAGAACGCAACGGAGGTGAGAAGCTTTCTCGGTTTGGCAGGCTACTATAGGAAGTTCATTAAGGACTTCGCTAAGATTTTAGCCCCTCTTACTAGGTTAACGAAGAAAAACCTAGCGTTTGCATGGGACATAGAATGTGAGATTGCTTTTCAGAGACTTAAGAGAGCCCTCACCACAGCTCCAGTTTTGGCATTACCCGACGGAAGTAAGATGTTTATGGTGTACACAGATGCGTGTGGCACAGGATTAGGCGTTGTCCTAATGCAAGAAGGGAAAGTGATATGCTATGGGGGTAGACAACTTAAAGTTCATGAGAAGAACTATCCTACACATGACTTGGAGTTGGCGGCGATCGTTTTTGCACTTAAATCTTGGCGCCATTATCTTCTACGGGAGAGGTTCGAGCTGTATACCGACCACAAATCGCTTAAGTACCACTTCTCACAGAAAGATTTGAATCTGATATAACAGCAATGGATGGAATTCTTGGCATCATATGACTTCGATATAGCTTATACCCCTGGCAAGGGTAACGTAGTGGCGGATGCGCTAAGTAGGAAAAGGTTGACCTTGAGCCCCTTGTTTGTTGAAAGGAAAAGTCTAGAGTTTATAGCAACCTTTGATTTTACACCTGCTGTTGAGTCATTGACTGTTACGTTAGCATCTCTTGAGTTAAGACCTACACTTCTAGATCAAGTAGGGACTTCATAGAAGGAAGGCCCACAGATAGTCGAAATCATGGACAAGCTGATTAGTGGTGAGACGTCAAGTCACCTCGGTAGGTATGCCATAGATGACAAGGGATGGCTAAGGCGTGATGGAAGGCTACGTGTCCCACAAGTGGGAGACTTAGTAAGGAAAGTCCTTGAGGAGGAGCATCACTCGAAGATGACCATACATCCCGGAGGGGATAAGATGTACGGGGATATGAAACACATTTTCTTTTGGCCTGGAATGAAAAAGGACGTGGGAGAGTTCGTTTCGAAGTGCATGGTGTGCCGACAAGTAAGGTCGATTCGAAGAAGCCCAGTGGGCTATTACATCCTTTGGAGGTTCCACAATGGAAATGGAATAGTATCTCGATGGATTTCGTGGATGGACTGCCTAGGTCAAGGAAGGGAAATACTAGCATATGGGTCATAGTTGATAAACTCACGAAAAGTGCTCACTTCATTCTTGTGAAAAGCAAGAGGACCGCATCATGGCTAGCGTCTATTTACCTTCGAGAGATAGTACGGTTGCACGGGGTTCCTTCTAGTATAGTTAGTGATCGTGACCCAATTTTCACTAGCCAGTTTTGGAATAGTCTACAAGAAGCAATGGGTACACGACTAAGTTTAAGCACGGCCTATCACCCACAGACGAATGGACAAACCGAAAGGGTAAATAGGGTAGTAGAGGATCTTTTGAGGCTATGCATTCTTGACTTTGGTGGTACTTGGGAAGACCATCTTCCTCTCGTGGAGTTTGCATATAATAATAGTTACCAAGCTAGCATCGGAATGGCACCGTTCGAAGCCCTGTATGGAAGACCATGCAAGTCGCCAACTTGTTGGTGGGAGACGATAGATAGGCTTATACTTGGGCCCGACATGATAAGGGACAATTATGAGAAGGTTGAGTTGATACGAAGACGGATGAAAACGGCCCAAGATAGACAGAAATCTTATGCGGACAAGAGAAGGACAGACCTAGAGTTCGAAGTCGGAGATATGGTCTTTATAAAAGTTTCTCCTTTACACAATGTGGTTCGTTTTGGAGCGGTTGGAAAGCTAGCACCAAGGTTCGTAGGACTGTTCCCTATCACTGAGAGGATTGGGCAGATGGCCTATAAGGTAGACTTACCCGAGAAGCTGACCGGAGTACACAATGTCTTTCACGTCTCGCATCGCCGAAAGTGCTTACATGAGTCGGCCGAAGTGGTTGAGCCAAGCATCCTTGAAGGCGTAGAAGTGGAAAAAGAAGCAACATTGAGGCGAGTTCCGATTCGTATCTTAGAAACGGAGATCAAGAAGCTAAGGAATCGAGAAGTCAAGCTAGTTAAAATACAGTGGAGTGAAGCCCAAGAAGACGCAACTTGGGAAACCGAAGAGAAGATACGCGCGCTTTACCCATTTCTTTTTTAGGGTACATTCTCGATCTCTTTTCCTATAAACTTGAAAACCTTCGTATCATGCTTTTACTACCTATGTTTGCCTTGTTATCTTCTCGATCTTATCTTGAGAACCTTAGGTTGAACCATATGGATGTAAACATGTGATTGAAACATGTTATGGTTGATGTTTGCAAATGGATGCAAGTGTTTGCAAGTGATTGCTACTGGATGCGTGACACACATTAGGCACTAGATCGGCTCAGTCACATTTTCATGTTGCATATGCATGAGTGCTTGTACTTGTACATGGATGGAACTTGTTATGCTATCACTTGGATGTTGCATATGAATGAATGTTATGTGCACTCATGTAGAGATTATAAATTATGTTAGGAATTTGCATACATGTTGGACTCACTACACTAACATATTTTGCATTAAGGAGGTTTACTGAATCAGTAACCGCCTGATCTTTTGCATTAGATAAGTACATATACACACACTTACTGCATATGCTCATACAGCACTAGAAATCTCTTAAGGACAATGGTTGCCTGTGGATGATGTTTTGAGTAGATGGATGATTGGATGGTAGGATATATTCTTTCTAACTTAGAGATTTCGGGGATGAAATCCTTTAAGGAGGGGAGAATGTAACAACCCGTATTTTAATAATGTGTTATAACCATAAATCAAGGCAGAATTAATTTTTAAATTAAGGATCATGGGCAACGGGTTACGTCATTGCGTTCGTCTCGAAATTCTGCTTGGAAACGAGTCCGAGTTTTTGAAAATCGGAGTCCGTATGACCAAGTTATGACCCTTCAAAGTTTCAGTAATTTCAAGTTCAAAAATAGCTCAGAATTCTAATTCAAATTTCGAATTCAAACCCCAAAACGGACTGGGCGGGAAATTTCCTGCCCAGGACCAGGTCGACCATAGTGTCGACCTGCCCAGGACCAGGTCGACCATAGAGTCGACCTTGTTGCCGAGCCCATTTTTGAGTCAGAGTTCACTCTGATGTTTCTAGTCCGATTTCTGTCTAAATTCGTTGGCCTGACCCTATATAAACAGCCCCTAACTCTAGTCTCTCTACACAAATTCTCTCTGGCCTTATGCTGCTAAAACTCTGGTTGAAAAGTTAGAGAAAAGGGATTGCTTCTTCTCCAACAAGGCTACGTGTAGAGTATTGCTGTTTGGGGGATTTCTGTTAGACTCGAGATTCAACATCGCCTCTTTGTTTTCTAATTCTCAAACCACGATCTGTAAGCCCCAGTTACTTTTAGATCTAAACTTTAAACTTAATATGGACATGTTGTAAATTGAAATTGAACCTTAAGTATGACAATTATCTTGGATCTATCATTGTTCATTTTGGATCTACTATTTGTTCACCTTGGATCTATTCATCTTGAATCTTGACTTGTGGTAATATTTATATGAAATTGATTTGGGGCCTATATATGTTGTAGATCTAAAACCCCTAATGTCCATAATATTCATGCCTGTAATGTTGAATTAGTTGTTATTCACAAGTTTGGGGTTATTATCTTATGTCAACTGTTACCATGACTATCACCCTATTTTGCTAGATTTGATATTTAAGACCACTACTCCTTATGCCAGTATTGTTGTAATCGTTTATCTCAAGTTATACCATGCTTTACTTGTAATCACTTTTGCCACCTTATGCCCGTTCTTTCTATGTTATTCCCTAATTAGATTTGTTTGTATCGATTCGAATTCACGTGCGATGGGAATATGATTTGGGTAGTTTAGGCAAACCTGAATTTACCATGAACTTGGAACATGAACATTGTTATAACTTGAATCTGAATATGGACATGAAACTTACCTTGAAACTTGTCACGAACTTGATATGAGACTTGAACATGGTCATGACTCTAGAATGAACTTGAAAATGGCCAACTCGAGGTTGGGTTGAGTTTGTAGTGTAAATCTGCCCGGAACTGCCCGGCGAATTCAGTGACTGCAAACAATAGGATCCAATGTGGGTAGTTGGTCATATCGCACCTAAAACCCGAGGTTAGACTATGTTGTGGTGTAAATCTGCCCGGAACCGCCCGGCAAATCCAGTGACCACAACAACTAGTCTAATGTGAAAGGTTGTGGTGCATTAATGAATTTAAGCTACATGATAGGGTTAAGTCATGAACATGAAAGACAACACTTAACCAACTTGATACATGATTGGATAGGGTTAAGTCACGAGTTTGAATGACAACACTTAACCCATTAGAAACCCTAGTTACGCGGTCCTTTTCAGCAGTAACCCACTTAGATGTATCATGATACCCTGTGACTAGGCAGGGTGGGGCACGATTCCTGGGCTCATTGTAAGCGACTAGAACGACGGCTGAGTTGGTGCGCCATTGTCTGTTCAAGCGGACTATGGTTGTGCACGTAGTCCGGAGTTGAAAAAGCAGGCATTGGGCACCAGTAGGTTTACACTGTGCGTGCTTGATTCGTGTCAGTGGTTGGCACCCTAGGGCTTGATACACCCTATGGTGGACCTAGAACAGGTGACTACATTTCGTGATTGGGCCGTATGACACAGACACATGACGAACTAGAACTTGTAGGGAGCCGATCGATTAGTAGATCGTACTATAGGACCCCGTAATGGGTCATTTCATGATATTGGGCCAAGGGATCATTTCATGGTTAATACTTGACATGGTTTAGAATACTAGTACAGTTAGTGCAGCGAATCTTGAATATGCGATGCTAGACTTGACTTATCTTGTTATTTTAGTTATCATACCAGTCCTGTTATCATCCTTATGTTTAATTCCAGTTTTCACATGTCATGTTACTTTTACTAGTTTTTATGCTAAAAGTCACTAGCGCTTACCAGTCTGTATGACTGACCCTTTTTCTTTCGCCTCGTTTTCTTTCGTTTCCCCACAGGTTCTCAGGGAGGAAACGCTAGCTCTTAGCTTGGATTTAGCTTGCTTTCTGTCAGCTCATATACGGTTTGGTCTTGAGCTATGCTACGGCTGCACTTCTCCTATTTGTGGGGAATAATTTACTTTTGTTATCTTAAGTTAATGCTTCTTTATTTAGAACTTGATGTAATGGAATAATTTATACTTTGGATATATGAGGTTTTGACTCTTTTCTTGAAAGTAATGAAATTTGGTTTTTAATTTCTACCGCTGCTTTATTTATGTTCCGCCTTGTGATATCTCTGTGTATGTTTACCTAGATAATACTCCACCAAAACTAGTGCATTCCCTTTTGAGTGACCCTAGCGGAGGTGAGGTGTTACATTTGGTATCAGAGCAGAAGGTTACCAGACGGGGCAAAAGTTTTAAAAACCTTATAAAACTATTTTCCAAAACCATTTATAAAGAAGCATTTTTCAGTAAAAGTTTTATGTTTAAAAAGGCTATTCCCCAAAAGCCATTAGCACTTTCCTTTGTTTCCTCGTTTGAATCTTTTTCTTTTCGTTTTTCAGGATGTCTAATCTTAACCTTCCTGAGGGAGTACCCGTACCTGGATGGTTCCGAAGGTACTTAGAAGCTAGGGCCAACGGCGCAGGCCTGGTAGACATCCCTCCTCCTCCTCCTCCCCCAGTGGCCGCGGTTCCTCCTCCTCCTCCTCCTGGTACCGCCTTTGCCAAAATATGCAAAGACTTTAAAGCAATGGGCGGCAAGAACTTCGTTGGAACTGAAACCTTCGTTGAGGCACGAAACTGGCTAAAGGAGACCGAAGACTTGTTTATTATCTTTGATGTGGAGGATCATAGGAAAGTTCAGTTGGCAGCATGGTTGTTGAAAGAGGAAGCTGCATTTTGGTGGGAAGTCACCAACGCTACCAGGCCAGTTGAGACCTGGGCAGACTTTTAGAGAGAGGTTTGGGCTTTAATTCTTATCGTCAGCAGAAGAGAACCTTCAGATGGAGAGGTTCCTAGCACTTAAGCAAGGGGACATGACCGTTAGGGAGTACGTGAATAAGTTTAATCAGCTTGCTAGGTTCGGATTGGACTTGGTTAACACAGCTCAGAAGAAGGCTGTGCGCTTTGCTCAAGGATTGAACGAGCCACTACACAGTTTGGCCATAACTCATATACCCATGAGGGCGACCTTTGAAAGCTTGGTGGATATGGCCCTACTTCATGAGGAAGACAAGAATAGCAAGAAGGAGGTTAAGCCTAATGAGACTCGGAATAAGAAGGTTGACTTCAAGAAGGGAGGCAAGAAGAATAACAAGAACAACAACAACAATACTAACAAACCACGTGAGACAAGGAAGTGCAACTTTTGTGGTATTACGGGACATCTAGCTAAAGACTGTAGAAGGAAGAAGAGAAAGTTGGGTGAATGCTTTCATTGTGGAGATACTGGAAACATCAACAAAGATTGCCCTAAGAAGCAAGGGCAGGGGCAAGGGCAGGCCCAGCGAGCAGGACCTTCTGAAGGGCAGTTGCATGCTCTCAACACCACTGCAGCACTTGACCGAGGTAGTAATATTTCCGTAGAAAGCCTTGTTTACATTTCTGAATTTCCTGTTCGAACCTTATTTGACTCTGGCTCATCACATACTTTTATTTCTTCTGATGTTGTTAAAAATCTGCACCTAAGTACTAGTCTGGTTGAGGATCCCATTATAGTTTCAAATCCATTTGGGGGCTCATTGTAAGCGACTAGAACGATGGCTGAGTTGGTGCGCCATTGTAGGTTCAGGCGGACTATGGTCGTGCACGTAGTCCGGAGTTGAAAAAGCAGGCACTGGGCACCAGTAGGTTTACACTGTGCGTGCTTGATTCGTGTCAGTGGTTGGCACCCTAGGGCTTGATAAACCCTATGGTGGACCTAGCACATGTGACTACATTTCGCGATTGGGCCGTATGACACAGGCACATGACGAGCTAGAACTTGCAGGGGCCCGATCGATTAGTAGATCGTACTGTAGGACCCTGTAATGGGTCATTTCATGATATTGGGCCAAGGGATCATTTCATGGTTAATACTTGACATGGGTTAGAATACTAGTACAGTTGGTGCAGCGAATCTTGAATATGCGATGCTTGACTTGACTTATCTTGTTATCTTAGTTATCATACCAGTCCTGTTATCATCCTTATGTTTAATTCCAGTTTTCACATGTCATGTTACTTTTACTAGTTTTTATGCTGAAAGTCACTAGGGCTTACCAGTCTTTATGACTGAACCTTTTTCTTTTGCCTCTTTTTCTTTCGTTTTCCCCCCAGGTTCTAAGGGAGGAAACGCTAGCTCTTAGCTTGGATTTAGCTTGCTTTCTGTCAGCTCATGTACGGTCTAGTCTTGAGCTATGCTGTGGCTGCACTTCTACTATTTTTGGGGAATAATTTATTTTTGTTATCTTAAGTTCATGCTTCTTTATTTAGAACTTGATGTAACGGAATAATTTGTACTTTGGATATATGAGGTTTTGACTCTTTTCTTGAAAGTAATGAAATTTGGTTTTTAATTTCTACCTCTGCTTTATTTATGTTCTGCCTTGTGATATCTCTGTGTATGTTTACCTAGATAACACTCCACCAAAACTAGTGCATTCCCTTTTGAGTGACCCTAGAGGAGGTAGGGTGTTACAACATTTTAATATAAAGAACATTTCAATGCAAAAGATTATTTTAAAATAAACAATATTTTAAAATAATATACGGTGAAGAATAAGATTATGATTTTGATGTCCGTCTTTGAATGGACACACAAGTATAAAAATATTAAGCCGGGTTAAATATAGAAACACCATTTTTACCCAAACGGGTTTATCGATCGATTTTATTCATTTTATAATGAACATCGAAAAGAGGAGATTTCAAAATATAATATTTTGAAAATATTATCATTTTAATATGATAAAGGTATAGAATATTCAATTTTGATTTCAAATTGAAAATGAAGTTAAAATCGTTTTGAAACAAATTTATAAACGATTTATAAAATATGTTTTAAAGGAAATCGACAAAATATATATATATACATAATATTATATATATTTAGTGGCCTGAATAGAACGCGCCGCGCAGTGACCATTCGCGAATTTCGACCATTAACTTCAAACCGGCGTAACGGGAGATCCAACCGCCGGATTCTCCTAAAAATGGAACCGTTGGGTTCGAATCGAAAAGAGATTTCCAATGAATATAAGAGATTTGAAATCTAACAGTTGGATTTGGAATTATGTCCAAATCAAATTTAAAAAAGGTCGCAATGTATGCAGTTCGGTGGCCGTTATTGGAAACCGACTGTACGGGCAATAATAAAATTATTAAAAATATGGAAAAATTATGTAAAATCATAATAAGTGGTTTGGAAAGTTTTTGGATGAAAATTCCATATTTGAAAAGATAAAAATATATTTTTATCGAAATGAACCAGTTATTAATCAGAATAAAAGTCCAATTAATTAATATTTAACTGGAATTAAAGAGAATAAATTTGATTTTGGGTTGCCGTGAACGGTGTCTTTAATAACATTGTTCTTAAACCCTGATTAGAAAAGAATAAATCTTTTAAATAAGATTTAATGAACTTTTCCAATTAATATTTAATTGGAATTAAATAGAATATAATTTTGAATTTATGAATCTTTTAATTAAGATTATCAGAGTTTCCAATTATATTTAGTAATTAGAATAAAATGAAATGTGAATTGGGTTTATTGTGAACTGTGTTTTTAACGACATTTGTTCTTTAACCCAATTAACAACGAAAATATAATTTGGAATTTATAAATCTTTTATTAAGATTTAAATGGAAAATGTTCAAAGTAACGTTTGCCAATTTAATATATTAAATTGGAATTGAATGGAATTCGATTTAATAATAATCGAGATGAGCTTCTGTGAATGAAGACCGTTACTATATATGGAATTTAAAAGGCTTTGGCATTATTCCATTTGTATTATCAGTCTGATATGGTAATTTATATCGATTATATATTGATCAGATTTCTATGAAGATTCCATATTTAATGGAAGATGATTTTGGGTTTATCGTGAACTGTGTTTTAAAAGACATTGGTTCTTTAACCCAGTTAAAGATAAGATTAATTTCTTAAATTTGAATAATCATAAGGTAATGATTTTTGATATTAAAACAAAATTGGATTTTTACTAAATTAGATTGAAATGGAAACGAGAAAATTAGATTTATCAAATTCTTGAAATGATCGAGAATGGAGTACCACCAGTTTTACTCCAGGCGATGGTAAATCTTTAATTAGATTTGAACGTGAAATGGTAATTAAATTTACCGATAACACCGTGGGTGTTAGATGTGGAGTACTGCTAGTTTTGCTCCATGGGATGGATAGGTTGGGATTGGGATTAAAAATAAATGATTACTTCGGTAAGGTTCGCTAATCCCGACTAGTTAAATAAATCTTTTGAAATTGATATTCAAAAGAAGATTAAAGAATAAATTTAAAAGAATTTATCTTTGATAAAATTAATGGGAACCTTTCCCTAATAATATGAATATTTTATTTAAAGAATATTCTGAATTGGAATGAGGCGTATGACGTGTTTTATAGCACTTGTTTATAAAATACGTGAGTTATTCGAAAAGACCGGGTTTAATCCATTCTGAATAATTTCTATGACGATTAAAAGTCGAAGATGAAGATGGTGGTTGAAGACCGGAGTTCTTCACATCGTTTGGGTGATTACTGATGTCTTGATTGGGTCGTACACCCAAGAAAAGGTAATAAGTGGTGAACGTCCAAACGTACTTGGAGAATGACGGATATGTGAGGACCTCTCTCCTGTATTGTACATATGGAACGAGGAATAAGGTGCCTCCGGTTTCGTTCAGACCCAGAACAGACTTGTAAATGGATAGTATGTCTGACATTGTATTCTTGTATGTTGTATTCGTTGATCTCTGCTAAATATATATCTTTTTGATGGCGGGGAATTTATTCTCTTGCTTACACACTTCTCTGAGACGTACGGGCTTAGAGGTTATATATTGGCAGAAATCAATGGTCTGGTATGGAATGACAATTTGGCATGCTAAGATGCAAATAATCAAGGCTTATGGTTGAAAAGCAGAGCCTTGTGGTCTATGATCAAAGCACAACCCATTTTAGGCATAGCTTTGTGTATAGCGTTACTTCACGAGCCTCACACCCCGGTATGAACAAGAAACGGGAGAGGGACCCCAGGGAGGACATGCGTTTCTTTCTAGCTAGGAGTGGTGTCAGCGTTTGCAAGCCCTGGCACTTTTACTTATGTGGATGATGGAATGAGCGCCTCGGATATTTTTATGGTCGACATTACTGACCAGATTTTCTGCCCCATAGGGCAGGAAAACGTATAGTTCAGGCATTACTAATCCACTAACATATTTGTGGACTGGCCCTGGCGCTCCAGGTGCAGTTGCGACCGAGTCCTGAGGCTCGGGCTAGAGAGTGTCGAATTCGGTAAGGACGATCCCTTGCCTTGATTCATAGATGGAAATCTAACTCCCAATACGACATCATGTGGTTTTGATTGTAGAACTAGTATGGTGACATGATATATGGTACCCGTGCCGCCTATGATTGATACATTTATATTCGAAGTTGATTTCTTCACTTATAGTAATTATAAAAAATGAAATTTCGTGTATCAAGCATTTTTGGCTATTATAAGGGAAAACTCTATCCTCCGGCTTGCATTGCATTGTGTGATGGTACCTGAGTCTTATAATAGCTTCATTTTTTCAAAAAGCATTGTGTTGTTTTCTGTTAAACTAGAGGTCATGTCGAATAAACTCGTTCTGTGTTATACGGCGTGGTCCCGTGATTTTCCCAACTTTAAAATCATGCTAATAATTGTTTAGTTCTCACACCAGTCCCATGACTAACATGGAGTTCATTGTTTTAACCTAAACTTTGGGTGCCCTATTTTCCATACGAGCAGCTAGTAGTTTTGGTTTTGCAGATATTATATTCACAGGATCCTGGATTACAGCTGAGGCGGTATTCGAAAAGCTCTGTATCCATGTATTTCTTTCAGTTGTATTTTGTATTTTTCCGCTGCTATGTATTTTAAAAATGTAATTTAAAACCTATGATATTGTATTTCCAATGTGTAATATTTATTCATACTCTGGAATGTTCTTTTACTCTGATGTAATTGTTGTAATAAGCAATGAAATGTTCTTACGTTTGTGTTATGATGAGTGTTGTTCTCAAAGCAATTCATACTTTCCTTTACGGGAAAGTTTGGGTCGTTTCAAAACCCTATTAACTGGGTTAAAAATTATTTGTCTACTTCTAACTTCAGTTTTAACTAAATCCGGTAATTTTAATTAAAATATTAATTTATTCCGATTAACTAAAAATTTCAGAAATTCTGAAAATTTTCTAACACCTTAAATTTTCGGAAAATTTTGCCAGCGTCTCCTTTGTACGGCTCAATCGGTACAATACAACTCGCCTCTCTAGGCCTTCTACAATCCAAAAGTAAATCAAATATCCAAGCGGCTTTCCACATCGGCTCATAAAAATGTTATACCCATATAAAATATAAACTTGTACCTTTTTGTCGGGCATATCATTATATCCTTTCCATCTGTTATCAATTCAGCATGTACAAATGTCATCTCAATCAAACTCCAATCATTTGTCCTTAAATCCGATCATTCTATACCTAAACCAAATTTCATTTTAAACTCAAGTACCATTCTTGATTTTCAAATTCTTAACTCATCAATCCAACATACTTTACCAAGTTAAGTTCCATCCACATATTTCATTAACTGGTTAATTTCTCCAATCAGTTATCTTTATCTCAAAACCCCAATCTGGTTTTTATTTGGGAAATCAATCCATTTACTCATCTGAGTCAAATTATATTCATAATCCAATTTCACTCGATATTACTCTTTTTTAATCCAATTTCCACTTAACGAGTTTTAATTCCAATTTGTTTCCACAAATTTCTATTTAATTTGCTTTTAATTCAAACAGTCTCTTCCTGGGAGTTTAAAACAGCTTTTGTTTTTCTCAAAAATCAAATTTCCTTTTTAGGATTCAAAACAACTTGTTTTTCTCAAAACAATTCAAAATGAATATCATTGGTAGTAATACGTCACTTAGAACTCGAAAATGAACACTGATGATGTAGCCAGCATCATCAGAATTATTTCCCAGCGACTAAAGTGAGTTCAATACTATATCATTTCAAAAACTCAATTTAAACACTTCCGTTTTGAACTATATTTCAAAATACCATTCACAATGCTTGTAAAACAATTTAAAATCTCAAAAGATTTTAAAATTTCCATATATTTAATCCAAGTTCATTTACAAACACTTTTCCAACTTTCCAGAGTTGTAATTTCTATTTTGATTTAAATTTAGATTTAATTCATCTGATTCCATATACTACACTTATATGAATTTTGATTGGTTATTTACATAACCATTAAATTTATAATCTTACTCGATTATAATAACAACCAATATATTATAGTCATTCCAATATAAATCCTTTATATCAAAATATAATTTATGTAAAATTATTTCGTTTACCCTCTTTTCAAGACATACTGTGTCGGTTCATCGTATTCAAGTGTTTAGAAACTCCTACCGATACGGTGGATCAAACTGATCGACCAGAACTCATAAATAACTCAACCGATAAATCTCCACAATACAAAACAATTTTTATAAAATCTACAAATATGCTCTCTAGTATATATACACTCAAACTCAATCTAGGGTATTACTAACCTCATCTCTACTGAGTCACTTAGCCAAATTCAAAACAATATATACAAAACAATTCAAAATGAATATTCTCTAGATGGTGACAATATACCCTAATTGGGTGCGACCCACTTAGCCATGTTGCCTGCCCGATTTCTGTCATTTCTCGGTTGATGAGGCTTGAGGTCATAACATACTATTATACAGATCACATCTATATTTACTTTGAATGCCACATCGTCATACCCATCAAATCACAAATTGATTTTCCTAAAAATACCACGGGTATAAGCTAAGAGAAACGAATTCCTTCGCCACCAACGTAAATACATTTGAAACGATCAACTTACACGATCCACCAGATATACTCTGTCAGACACTCATCCACTCAATTTGTCCTAGGACTGGACAATCCGAAGGAATTATTCTGTAAATCCATCTTTGGCAATTTCTACCTAGGATCGCCAGAATAAACCTTGCATAAACTCCGTCTTCAATTGTCTTCGATATATTTGATTCGAATCGATAATGCTCATACGAAGTGTTTTCCACATAATAAATCTGATCCCGGTCTCTCCATACTGACAACAGAAATGGTCATAACTTTGATAGTCGGTTATTAAACTATTAAAGGAAAACATGTGTACAAATAACGGTCGTATTCCCAAATGGAAATCTTACCAATCAATCATCATTTCGTTTCGAATTTCCCATTTATCGTTTCCATATATTCGTAAATTCCCTATTTTTCTAAAATTAGAAAATATACGTTACTAGCTTTGGAAAATGTTTCCATTTCGGATTCATGCATCAATATCTTCCTACCTTTATCAATCTCTAACTGTAAACTAGTAAGAGAACAACTTCCCAAGTATAAACCTCGAAGGCCGAAACCAACATCAGATCGATACCCAGAAAGCCATTCAACTCAACTAATTTCCAGTCAGTTTCTAATTTCAGTAATTCCATGTAAATTCCTAATTCAAACCCCAAATTCCCTTATAATATTTTATTTGCAAAATATTTACTTTAGTCTAGTTTTTCACATAAAATGTGAATAATATTTCTTTATATAATCAAAACAGTTTGATTTTGCATTAAAAAAAAACAATATCTCAAACCCAAATTCTATTTATATTTTTATTTGCAGAATTATTCATACAAATCTTATTTCATTTCAAACATTTATAATCTCATTGCAAATTTCCTTTATAACTACTACGTTCACATTCCATTTCAATTATCGGTGTTAAAACCGTTTTTACTTCTCTATATAAATTCAAATTTATGTATTCAATTTATCAAGTGGTAAATATATCCTTAATTTACAAACATCGTTTATAAATTATTCTCCTCAATTTATCTGTTAAAACAGATTTCTATTAAATATTTACTTTAAATCAATATCATGTTACACCTCTGTGCGAGGCAAGGGTCTAAACCTTTCTAATGTAAAATTATCTTTTTATAAAATTCTATTCATTTTCCAAATATTTCCTTTTATAATTCTATTTACTTTCCAAATAAATATTCCTTCTTAATTATGTTTATTTTCCAAATAAATATTCCTTTTATAATTATATTTATTTATTTCCTATATACATTTCATTTTCAAAATACACTTTGAAAAATCCCTTTTTACATTCCAGTATTTCTTATGGTATTTAAAATACCAATTAAACAGACCAATGTCATCTTAATCAATCACTGGTTTTATATCACACCATATATCACAATATATGAAAACAAACAGTATTATAAATATTGAGGAATCAGTTGGATCCCTCCAACATGTTTCCCTGCATCCACAGATGTTAAACAATATAAATAACATCGATTTCATTTCAATATGAAATATTCTAATAAACAGAATCAATATTTGATTAACAATTTATATATATATATATATATATATATATATCGTTATCTATAATTTCAACCTATAAATCAGCAATTCAACCAAACAATCAGCACACAACAATCAATCATCATTTATCAATACTAGGTTATATTTATAAAAATATAAACTGTACAGAGTTAGTGAGATTTACTCACATTGGACGATCATCGTTAAATAACGATAATCGATCATCGATTCAGATCAGACAATTTATTTCGCTATAAATTGTAATGAGCTCCAATTCACTCCCAATCAGTTCCATTGTGTAGCCCTCGTCCATACAATTCCAACGTGACTGACCGTTCGAAATTCCTTTGAAATAAGGCCCACTACCCATTTTACATCCACGGCCACTTCTATTCGTTCTTCCTCCTATACATTTCGTGACTTCAGGAACACCATTTCACATCCATTTACAAAATATTGGATCATCATTCCTCCTCACTGCCATCCATGAAAGTCCAAGCCACCAACACTGCTAATCTCCTCTTCAAAATCTCATTCTCTTCATCCTAATCGTACAAATCTCGATTTGTCCCTTCCTCAAACCATCATCGATCCCTACCACGACAGTCTCTCCCACCATGGTCTACTGTTCCTCAAATCGAGGGCACTAATGTCTTCACCTATGAGACCTTCTTCCGCATATCCCCCTTTTTTCCAGTTTGACCACCTCTTATAAATGGAGACTCACGGCCATTTCAATGCCGGTCTACAGGAATTGCGACATCAACTCCTCGAAAACCCTCAACACTCCACCAAAACACTCTCTTACACTTCCTCTTCAAAAACCACTCCATCAACTAAAGCTCGATCACCTCTCAAACATTTTGGACTCCAACCATCAACAGTAACAGATCGACATTTTTTTTCATAAAACCTTCGAAAATCTACAGCACCTTACAAAACACCTGTACAAACTCGAATCTGATCTCCAAATCACCAATTAAAGCCTATATCCTCCCCAAGAATTTAACCTTGGTTTGTTGTCGCAAAAACCCAACAAATGGATATGACATCGAGTACCAGAACACCCATATAGAAATCAAGAGCTTTATCCTAAGGTCTCAAGTAAAATTATTTCATGATTTATACGGATTTATATGATTTTTTATAGAATTTAGAAACTGGAATTTGTTTGTTGTAAGAAGAAATAGTGGCGACACATTGTTTGATTAGAAAAAATGGAATTAAGGATTTAGGAATGGGAAGGTGTATTTATAGCATAAATTTAATATTTTAATATTCAATTTAATATTCATTTTAACTCCACCACTGTTTCTATTTATCATTCAAAATTCCATATAGCCACATATGATATCCAATTTCAATGAGAATAGACATATAGCTATATTTTGACATTACAGACCAAACGAAACTTGTTTCGTTAAATTCCGAGTCCATTTGATCACACAGCGTATTTTTAAAGTCAAATTATTGACTAATTTTTATATTAAAATCCCGTACGGCCACATACTAACTCCAAAAATCATGAAAATAGAAATATAACAATAATTTAATATTCTGGATCCAACAAAATTAGTTTCGTCAAAAAACGGAGGTTGTTTGCAAAACTGGCTATTTTTATATATCTAAATAAACCCATTTAAAAATTAATATATTAAAAAAAAAAAATATTAAATATTAATAAATTAATATTATCGTATATATTCACATAGAATATAATAGAGCTCCAAAATATTTCTATTTGAATTTATAACTCGACATTTCAAATCCAGATTAAATCAGTATTCAATTTATATTGAAAATTCATTAATAATATAAATAAATCGTTATAAATTATAAAGGAATTCCATAGCGACTTTTCAAAATTTTGATTTGGACACAACTCACAATCTACATGTTGAAATCTCGATTTTTCTCTTCTATTAGAAAAATATACTTCACGAGCTCCGAACGTTTCTTGTTTCATAGAAATCCGGCTTAAAACGAATTATGTATATTTGTTTAAAGTTTGAATCACCAAATAACGAACTGCCGCGCCATTTCGAGCTAGATTATAATTATAATATAAATTATACGTTCAACTGACATCTATAAATAAATTCGTTAACATAATTCAATCCTAAACTGAAGTATATATTTTAAATTGCCCAATTCACAGAATATTGTGAATTATGTTATTTCCGACTACTTCGGGATTTAAATTATTATTCTATTATTTATATTAATTAAATATTCAATATTATTTGATTAAACAACCATTTAAATCTCTACTTCACTATTTAAATAATTAAATTAATTAATTATTATACCATAAAAATACGGGACGTTCAAAACGACAACTCATTATTTGGCTTAGTGGGTTTAACAGAACAATCACAGAGTACAATATTTGCAACGGAATAAAATTTCATAAATTAGTATCAAAGTTTGCAGAATTCTTGTGCAGAGGAGTAAAATAATATGAGATGTGCATAAATCTCTTGACATAATTTTACTCTTTTGTCGAGCTTAGTGCATGCATGCATCTTCAGATTCCTTTCTCGTTTTGCGATCTAAAATCCTTAAGCCTGGAAAACTTAGGACCTGACCGGAATGTCCCACGCAAAAACACAAAACATCTGAGTCAGGATTAAAATTATTTCAAGTTAGCAAACTTCGATTTAATCACATGAATATAATTAGTTCGATTCCAATAATTTATTTAAAAAAACCTTGAACTTTCGAGATACATTCATTGCTATGATCAGTGTACTTGCATATGTCATATAGTAGTCTAGGAGGAAGTAACCAATGATGAATGACATGATAATTTTGCATGCATAATAAATTCTATGCATGCCTAAGAAGAAAACTAGCAAGAGTAAGTAACATGCATGTAACCCAAAGATGACACAGCAGCCGTCAATATTGAAGTAAGCAAGGAAAGGAAATTGACCAATCATGTATAAAGCTTTGTATATATATTTATGCATGCGTGAGTAGAACAAATTGTGACCAATTTAGCAAAGCATGTTAGCATATGACTTGTAGTAAGGTAAGGAGCCGATAGGTGTTCAAATACAAGTTTTCGTGGGCTTCCAATGTAACTTATCCTAATTACCCATTTACAAAATTTCGAAGCCTACCAGTTAATGTTACCATAAGCAAAATTTCCAAACAGCAACCATTCTATGTCATACTAGTTGTATCTGTAAGGACTAAATAGCAAGGCTACTTGAATAGGAAAAAAAATAAACCTACATGATAAAACTATAAACAGAGAATATTGCATGCATTGAAATGGTAACTTAGGAGAGGCTTACAAAAATCAATATCATAATCTTCAAATCTACCAGTAGGGTAATTATGATATAAAGTCTAAGGAAAATCATATCAATATCATGGAAAAAGTTTCCAACAAGTAATAAATCATTTTTTTCTTTCCAAAATCAACTTAAATGGAAATATGACAGACATTATGGCTATCAAGGTAGCAGGATACTTTATTTGGGGGGGGGGGGGAGGGACATTAAATGTCCCATAAGAACCAACATGAAGTGAATAACGTATAGGTATTTATGTTCTAAAACTAAGGAACTGGGTGACACGGTTTCATGTTACCAGATTGTTAAAGTGACTATAAGGGTTCAATACATATAATTGGTTCTACATGCATACGGTATGGTTCAGCACGCAATGGGAGAAAAGTGGTGAACCAGAACGACATTGATGCTAGAGGATGGTTATGTGTGTGTATATACACACACACACATCTACCGAATTCATAACAAAACCGCTGACAACAACCAAACAAGAACGGTGAACAGACACAACCAATTACACTTTGCAAAGAGGCGAAATTTGCTACTTGCAACAAGTTTAAATCGTAAGCTAACTTACCATTAACTGGCAACGGAATTTGGATGACGCGATGAGGCCGTGCTACAGTGGAGTAGTTGCTTGCGGTCTCAGGTGACTTCGATTGTGAGTTTTAGGCGGAGTCAGGGTGGTTGCAAGGCCAAAATTGCGGCTTGGAAGCGTCGCTCGTTAGTAGGCTTCGACGGTTGCTGGCCATGACAAGGCGCGGGTTTTATCGATCAAGGAGGGGGCGATGGAGAAATAGATCTGAGGAAAGAAGCCATTTTTTTTATTTATGGGAAGGAAGTATTTGGGAAAAGATGGGCTGCTCCGTGTATAAGGAGGCGAGGGAAGCGATGGTGGCAGGCTGATGTGGTAGATAAGGTGAGAGATCGGTAGCTTTCAGGAGCCGTCTTTCTTTCTTTTTTCTTCTTTTATTATTTTATTTTTTACGAGGAATGGTTTGCGTTGAATAGAAAGAAGGGAGGAGCGATGCGTGAGCAGATCTGAGGAGAGGAATGGCAAGAGTTAAATAAAGAAGGGAAGAGAAAAACGGTCAAAAGGATAGATAAACCAAAATGATGTAATTTCCTTTTATTTGTTTATTTAATATGACAAAACGTAGCCAGATTCACAAGAAGGAACGACACAAATTTTGAAAAAATAGTAGACTTTAAATATGTATTTAAACGAGATCCCACGTTTCCAAATCCAAATGTTTACTGTTTCCCATGCTTGTTTATTTAATTAATTTTATCTTCCTCTTCCTAATGTATTCAAATTTATTGTTAACGGTTTAAATTACTTGACTTTTTCTTTATGCTGCAAATGAAACGAAATTTCGTATGTTACTACGGGAATTCTTCCATTTATATTAAATTGAACGTATTCTAAATATCAAATTTTCTTAATTAATTAGACTGCAAAATTTTACGTTCTACTTGCGGTAACTGCACCATTTGATATCAATATCATTGAAATTTCCATAGTTAATGTTTTATTTAGATTTACTAAAATTAAATAAACAGATGTATTTTCATGTTCACATTTAATGTTTGAGTTTAAATTCCAACGTCAACCATTTCTATGCGATTATGGTTATTATTTCACGATCGACAATATCGTTTCAAAACTTATGAACACATATGATTTGTTTGGTTATTAATGTTATCATAGAGTGTCATTTATTACAAATAAAATTTGAAATCATTTATTAATAATACCCTAAAATTTAATTTCAAACCATTTAATTCAAGAATTAAATTAAAAATTCAAATTTATTTCCATTAACAAATCATAGAGTTTCAAGTCTAAAACTGACATATTCCAAATTTCATATAATTTATTATTCCAAAACCAGTCGAAATTTACTGGATGTTGTAGCAAGATATAGAAAATCAATTATTAAATAAAATATATTAATAACTTATACTGACTTGCAATTTTGAAGTAGCAAGAAACCTATAGACAAGATGTTCATCATAGTGCGATCGAGAGGTAAGTCTTTATAACTTTTACTGTTCTCATAAGAGATTGATTTTTTGTGTTTTCGCGGTCTTTTCTTCACTATATTACCAGTTTATGAGACTTTATGATTTACGATTTTTTTAGGTTGCTATTTTAAATGTCAGCAAGTTAGATAAACAATCACAAATCAGATAGCTCAAATCAACATTGATTCTTGTGGATGGAGCAGGAAATATGATATCAGATATACATAATAAGTAACTATGAAAAACCGAACTTGGGAAATTAAATTAAAAGTGCACTAACCCATTGGATCTTTGATAACATTGTAATGGTCTGGAACATCACGTGCATCAACCGACTTCCTAAATGGCCATGCATCAGGATGATCATTCATCCCCTGAAATATCAGTCACCAGGTATATGTTAAAAATGTAATAATAAAATATTACAATGAAAAAAATAGGATATTCAAAATCAAAAAGATTCCTACAAACTATTATTGAAATAGTCAGCCTCCTATAGGAACACTTTTTTTTATAAATCAACTTCAACTAATTCTTTTGTTCAGCAGATTGTCACATACTTTTCCACTAAAAGGAACAACAAAAACCCATAAGAAATCGCCTACCCCATGCAATGAGTCTAATGACCCAAATGTTCTACCATTCTAGAACATGTCCTAATACTGCAATTCTAGAAAGGAGTACAATTTTACTTTTCATATGCAAACAAAATAAACACCTAAGTAAACATGCCCACCCTTTAAATTTGTCTTTTTAAAAAAAAAATCAAATGATACAGAAAAGAGAAAGATCTCCTCTGTAGCTGTTCAAGAAATTTTTACTAAAGTCTAAAGGAAGCTGAATGCAAATTATTAACAGCTACATCCAGATTATGGCTGTGAATTTGATGAATTTGTATTGGTAGATTTAAGGTTTACATCGACCATGCCTTCTTGCTTTGTTAAGGAGAGGGTCTCCATTCTTGGTAATGCTGCGGCTATTTTTCTAAACAATTCCTTGATATTGAATCCAGCTTTAGCACTAGTTTCATTAAACATAACACCAAGTTCCTGTGCTTTGGCCTCACCTTCTTCTATCGAAACCTATCTTTTGTCCACAAGGTCAGTCTTGCTCCCCACAAGAACAATGATAACATCACCACCCCTCTCTGTGCACATCTCATCGATCCACTTGGAAGTATTTAAGAAAGATAGCCTGCTAGTAACATCAAACACAATGATAGCAACAAACGAGTCACGAATGTAGCTAGGAATATGACTTGAATCTCTCTTGTCCAGCTGTATCCCACAGTTGTAGTCGGACAGTTCAATCTTCAAGGTACATTGTCTTAAATAGAATATCAACATCAATGGTAGTCTGATAAGTATTATCGAACTTGTCGTACCTAAAACCGGTGATAATGCTCGTCTTGCCGACCGACTGATCACCAAGGAATACGAGTTTGTATTTCACGAGAGTAGAAACTGGCGCCATTAAAATGGACGGTGACTGTCAATTCTCGCCTAAGAATTTTAGGACCTAAAGAAAGAAAGTGTCAGAACACTTTATGTATTATATGTTATTTGTCAAATAGAAGTGCAAGGGAAGTTAGATGTATGAAAGAATTGCAAAAAAAACATTAGAATGAAACCAAAATCCAATGTCCAAAAAAAAGAGGAAGCATAACCAAAAAAGGAATCAGTCACCTGGAATCACATGTATGTCCATCGAATCCCCACTTCCAACCCCAATGGAACCCACCCTTTGCTAACCATCCATCATTACCATGGTAAGCTTATGAACAAATATATGGCTAGTACTTGGTAGAAAATATGGCATTAGTTAGTCATAAACAAAAAATCTCAAAACAAGTCTACGTAAACTAAATGTCTAATTGATTGGAAGAAATGATGCAGAGCAAGTCTAACTACTGATCAAAAATATCACCATCAGAGAGTTTGCTTCAAGGTTTGAAGTTCCAACCAAAATCCTAGAATACTGGTTGTTCCATTTCGGCTTCAATGGGGGACCAAACCAAAACTATGGTTTAATACTAAATAAATAAATATATAACTACTCTTCAAATTATACAGAAGAAACTCGAAACAAGAATTATTTTGAATATTATATGTATGAAGTATGAACATTCAAAATCTGAAATTAACATAGTAGAAGAATCATGAGATATATAGATGTAACTGAAAAGTTGAAAATGGAGTAATGCATAGATATTTTTCAATGTTATAAATATTTATAATTAATCATGTTGTTTGTTTATATCTGATTTTCATGCTAAAGATAGTTAATGCATGTTATTCTGATAAACTAAACAAATATGGGTGTAACCATATGAAAAATATTTAACGAAATCCAAAACCTAAATTAAAACTGAAATATCCAAAATTTACATATTAGATCGAAATTCATAAAATTACAAAAAACTGAGACCAAAATTAAAATCGCAACCTCATACCTTGGCTTGCTTATAAAACAATAAGTGTTAGCTCACTGTAGGGTTAGTTTTATACCAAAACATAATCATACAAAAAAGTTAATAATAAATATTCAAAAACACCTTCAGAAGAACTCACATTTAGCTGTTTACGGTAAGCAACACTATCTATAACAGTTGTTGCCTTGTACCCCGAGTGACCATACTGGTCCGGTATCCAGCCAGCTTCCTCTGTTTATAAAATAAACATGTAACAAGCAAATATTTAGAATTTAGTATGAATTAAAATATTTGCGTATACCAAGTTCAGTCGACTCGATCACAGGTCAAAACTGGATACAAATTAGCAAGCTGTTGATAGAAAAGGATGGTTTATGTATGTATGTATTATTATATTCTAATACACACATATGACACATATATACACTAATACACACTAATCCAGGCATACATATTTATGTATGTATGTACTAGAAAGCAAGCAAAAGGTTGCAAATGGCTAAGCGCTCCAATTTGGTTTGTGAGGTCACAAAGTTGAATTCTATTTTGCTTGACTGGACCATTGGGTATATAGTGAATTGTAGAATGTTATATTCTACTTCAAGACTTGCAGTACAATAGCATACTACCACATAAGAACCCAATTTTGGGGAAAAAAAATCCAAAAACATAACTATATAAAAGTTCAAAATAAAAAAGTCAAGCTTAATGCATAGATATTATCAGTTTTGTTCAGGCTTCTTTAACAATCAAATTATACTCACATTATAATTTTAGCATTTTCATATTTGCGTTGTTACCATAATCGATCTAACTCTTTAATTTTTCCATCCTTCTTTTCATTGTGTCTTTCAAGAGACGTTATTCATTTTAAGTTCACTTAAAATTGTGTAGCTAAAATTAAAAATGCGATTATGTAACTAACACAACATATGCTACAAGAGCTGCATATGTTGAGCTAATTAAATAATCTGTTAATTTTGACTAATAATTACTCGGTTTTGAGTGAATATAAGATGCATATGGCTTCCCTTCAGGATACATTTGCAAAGATGAAATAATTGAAAATTTTGACCTACTGCTAAAATATCATAAAAAGGTTATGAAAATTCTAAAATTAAATAAACTAAAAGTTCAGTATCATAATCCAACAAACAGTGCAACACACCAGAATTTATGATGTGAGTATAACTTCATCTTTTGATTAAGAAGCTATAACAAAATTGTCAGTGCCAGCAATAAACTGCCAATTACTCTTTAATAAAAAATCCCAGTCAAATTTCAACCCGCACAAAAACGCTAATTTAGGTCATTCACAGAGAAGTAATAAAATCAGCTTGGAATTTAAAAATATGACAGAATCGCAAGAATTTTAACTAACAACTTTACATGAAAATCGGAATCCCATACAAGAATCCAAAACAAAGATTAGTTTTTAAACACCTGAATCCGCCCTAGCTTCAACAGATCGGTTGAGGAGATAGGAAATGAAAGGAGTTTTCTTCCTTCGATCAGATGAGGAGATTGGAGAGAAATGACCATCTTTTTGGTGAGGCGAAAAGGTTTTGGAGGGATGGGAAATGGTTTTGGAGGGAGGACGAAAATAATTTGTGAAGTTGGAGGGAGAGACCATGAATAATTTTGGGAGAAGAGCGTTAGAGGGAGACTAGTAAATAGTACTACGAGGGGAGTGTTACACGTGAGAGAAACAAATAGTTAAGCATAAATAATAACAGTTCAGAATAACGCGCTATTATACAGCGCTATAAATATCATATTTTTTTGTAGTGGAAGAAAAAAGAAACAGGATGCCATGTCATGCTGAACATTTAGGCTTCCTTCATGTTAGTTTAAGCATAGAAGTCGTTTGGTGTCATGCGCATAAGGCTAGAGATTAATGTAGCACAGATTCATGGCTATTCTTATAATAATATATTAGGTGCTAACATGTCTTATGTTGTATGATATACACTATACGTGTTAGTAGTTCTAGAAGAATGAAAACCAAAAATTGTGTACCAGGTTTTTGCGTAATTTTTTTTATTTTGGAATCAATCTTTATTGAATTTTTACGTGTCTTGACCGTAGTTTGTTTGTCCAGTTCGGTGAAGTTTCAGTGTCGTTCTTTTCCAGTGTCTATCGATTCTCTCTATTTCTCTACAACGGAAGGTGAGTTCAACTCACACTTGACTAATATTTTTCTTAAAAGTAGAATAACTGTATTTGAAATGTTATTGAAATGTTAGCACTCTATATGCAAATATGACACACTGACACCACACATCACTTGAACTGATATTATTTTAACTTGATGATTTATATTGTTTCTGTGCTTATTTAATTGTTGAAATTCACACTGCAGGTTCCTTAGAAAATCATTGTAGGTTGAAATGATAGATACGAAAAACACTGTATAGATTTAGGAACAAAAACTGAATTAATTTGGGATGCGGGTTGAAATGATACACACCCGGGATTCGAAACTTGACGGATTGAAATGATATACATCTGTACTACTTGACCTAGGTAGAAAATATTATACGGACATCATTGGTCTATCTTTAAATTGTTTTTTTAATATAAAAATATGTATATGTATATTAAGAAGTTATCAAACTAGTTTTATTCAAATCTAGAGTTATGACTTAAAGTAATTTATTTTTCAAGGTATTTTAAATAAATTAAAGTAATAAGATTTAAATAATTTAACAAATACTTTTATTTAATAAATTTAATTTAATATATATATATATGTATGTTTCTTAAAATATTTAAATTATAAGAAGGATTATGAGTATATTAGAATTGGATATGTAACCTAGAATTTTGTAATCTAACGTATAATAAGAGTTTTATAAACAAAAGTATTCTCAAATTTATGATTTTTTAATCTAAGAAAAATTAGATACTTAGTAAGACAAATTGATTTCAAGAGAAATTTAAGAATATCAGCTTAGTATTGAATTTTAATTATTTTGAACCCAATAATTCATTTTTAAAATGATTTTTTTAAATGACCACGGTGTGAAAAATGTAATTATTTGGTTGTTAAAGAGACCGGGATCGGATATTGACATACTCTCTGCCAATACCAAAATCCACTTTAACAACTGTGTACGCAGTGATGTTCCATAATGAAGTAGGATGGTTTGGTGGCGATTACTGGATTGAAGAAAGAGGACGATGATGGATAGCCTTGACCTTCGGGTCATAATTAAAATGACTAAGATAGGTGTTATACCGTGATTAAGTGAGATCGCACCTCCATCGGAAATCCTTTTTTGAACCCATATCTATTACTTTTTGATTTGATTTGGTGCGCATCTTTGATTTTAGAGTGTGCTCCGAGGTAGGTGGTAGTCGGGGCTACACGTTACCACCGGTCCGGGTGTGCATCGGTAAAATCATACCGTGAGTATTCCTCGTGTGCCTTGTCATATTATCCTGATCGAGCCCCCTACGATTTTGATTTGTATCGTACCTATGGAGTGCCCTCTGATAGACACTAGTTACGATGGACTTTACGGTATATGTATAGACTACGATATTATAAACGGTGTAAGGGTAAAAATATAATCCCGCTTAGGCTATTTTGATATTTTACTTTACTGAATAGACACTATTATAATAGCACATTATATTATATGATATCTAGTTTAACGGATCCTTAAAGAATGAGTCCCAGACATTCTTTAAGTTACTTGTGCATTTCTATGACATTTCGCTTGAGTTAATTTACTTACAAGAGAATATTAGTCCTAATCTAGGTGGTTTTGTTTTGCATGATGCTCGGGTCAGCTTGATTACCACAGCCTTTGGAGATTTATCTTGGAGCTAGAGATCATTTGGAGCTTTAGCCATCTATTTGTTTGTTTTTCAGTTCTATCTATGTTAGTCGGTTGTTACTGTTTCTTTTTATCTTTTAGCAGACATCTTATATATTTGAGATTTCCATTGTACTAATTCTATTGACTTGACACTATGTATTTTGTTTTGGAGACTATGTGTTCGTAGTAGCTTCATGAACTACTATGGTTTATTTTATTTCCACTGCGAGTTATTCTAATTTTTCTGTGTCTGTGATTCTGTGATATGATTTGTATTTACTCCAAATTATTAACAATCGGTTATTTTGAGCAATTCAAGTTGGACATGTGTGGTTTATTGTCGATTTGAATAGCACAAAATAGTGGGTTATTACAACCAAAATCCAATATAATTTTTTTAACTTCACAGTGATTTTCACACATTAAATTATTGGGCGGCGTATGTCTTTTTGTGGCTAGTATAATAGCCGTAAACCCGGCTTTAGTGATGTTATATTTCGACTTCATCGCAATGTATTCTGCGATTACGAATAGTTGAGTGCCATTTTTACAACCATCCCTAATAGATTTCTTAGCAGCATCCAGTAAGTCATATTTTTTTGCTATAATATTTGGTTTTTCAACCTTTCCATCATCATCGTCAACTTCAACCATAGGAAACATTGATCATGCTGCAACTTCGAGCATATGTTCAATACGAGCCGTATTAACAGTTTCACTAACAACACTTTCTTACCCAGACTCTATGGAAGTATTTGCTATAATTTCTCCACGACGATCCCAAACATAATACTTAGATATAAATCCTTTTTTGCACAAATGGACTTTCACAATATCAGGTAATAAATACTTCAAATGTCTACACTTACTACGTAGAAAACTAATTTTGGATCGTTTCAATTATTATTTAAAGCGAATTCAACAAATACGTTTACAATATAAAAAATTCTTTATTGAGCTTCTTAGCACCCTTCTTTGATACATCCATCTCCTCCAATCAACAAAATAATCAATCATTTTCCCTATTTCATAAAACGAGTCATAAGTCCTAGAATTAATATTTATTTTCAAGAATAAAAATTCAGAAAAGCTTATTTCCATGGTCGTATTGCATCTGTATAATATTTGAACTTAAATAATTATTTCATAAATTCAAAAACATTTTCAAATATGGCACGTCATTTTATTTTATAATGTATCAATACAAAAAGTTACACAAAAAGATACATTTTTTCCATTGTCAACCATCCTACTTCTCATTATAAATACAATAAGCATTTACATTTCGTATATTACTTCATTCCAAATGATTTGTAACAACCCGAAAAATCAGAACCAATTTAAAAATTTTATTTTAGCAATTTTAGTGAATTTTGAATATTTAAAATGATTATTTCAAATAAAAACGACAAGAAATTTATTTTGAATAGAATTAGAACGTATATATTTAATTGAATCAAGGTTAGAATATGAATATATATTTTAATTATAAAAGGAATTGAAAATGGCACGGTAGTTTTAAATTTCGATTTCAAATTTTAAATGAATGTACAGGATTCAAAATAAATCGGATTTTAGCGAAATCAAAAATATTAGAATCTTTTTGAAAATATCTTTCCGACGAATATGAAAAATTGAAATTCCATAGCGGGAATAAAATGTCATGTCCAATTGAAAATTCAGAATAGTTGCTATGGAAATATGGCCCTTAAAAATAGCCATTTTGCAAACGACCTCTGTTTTCGACGAAACCACTTTTGTTGGAATCGGAATGTAAAATTATTGCTAGATTCCAATTTTCATAATTCATGGAATCAATATGTGGCAAAAGAAAATGTGTTTTGATAGTTTTAGTCTATTTGGACTGACTAGAAAATGGCCATTTTTCAAACGGTCTCCAAATTTGATGAAATTAGTTTTGTTAGGACCGTATCGTCAAAACAAAGCCAAATAAATTTTTCTAGAATTTTTAGAGTCAGTATGTGGCGTCGGTAAATTTAAATGTACGTTTAAATTGAATATATAATAATTTATATTTTAATTTAAATAAAAATTGATTAAAATAGTCGAACTGGCTAACGAAACATGTTCCATTGTGTCCAAAATGGGGGTAATTGGCTAGGGCAATGTTCTTTTGGTTTGATTTGGAGTGGGGTGATTAAACGAATTATTTACAAATTAAAATAATAAAATATTAATAAAATATAGAACATAAAAGGGCTAAACCCTAGTCTCTTTTGCCAAACATCAGACCCGCCCCGTTCAGAAGCCATCGATGGCAGAAAACGCTTGTAATTTCAAACCCAAAATTCTTTCAAACAACGCAAGTGTTTCAGGAATTAAAACATGAAAATCAAAGAGGGAATCAAGGTCTTCAAATCCATGTATGGGTGGTAATTTATCGTGCTTGATAATGGGAAGAATCAGGGCTACAAACCACTGACTTCGGACAGGATTTGGTGGCGGCTCGGGGGTGCGGACGACGAGGAGTTTCTGGCGATGGTGGACGACGCGAGGCTCGACGACATCATGGGTTCCGACGAGGGTTTCCGGCCCTCTAGCGATAGCGGCAATGGGAAAACAGTTTTGAGCAAGTGCGGTTCCCAGTAGGAGGAAGACGATGGTTAGAATAGGGGGCGCGAGTTTAACAGAGGAAAGGTTACAATTTTAACTGTTGCTAACTGTAATTAGTTATTAATTTAGTTTAATTAAAAATGTTAGGGCTTTATTTTATTATGTAATGGTTTTAAAAACATGATTTTCTTTTTTTTATGTATGTAATTAGTTTATTTTAATTTAGTAATTAAACAAAAAATGTAAATATTTTAATATATAAATACCATTGTTTTAAAATGTAAATGTTTTAAATTATATAACATTCTATAAAAATATGAGTTTTGTTTCTATAAAAATATGATTTTGTTTCTATATTAATATAATTTCTAATAAGTATGATAGCATAACAAAGATGAGATTTTTATATCCAGAAAGTTATGATTTTTACAAATAAAAAGATTCGATTTTTATAAATAAAAAGATTCAATTTTTATAAACAAAACGATTCGATTTTTTCAAATAAAAAGATTCGATTTTTATAAATAAAAGGATTCGATTTTTGAAAACGGAAAGATTTATTTTTTTTTATATAAAATGATATGATTTTTGTTTATAAAAAGATTAGATTTTTCATTATAGAAAAACATGATTTTCATATATGTGAAGGCCATATAGAAATACGATTGTTAATATATATGAATAGCAGTATAAAAATGGGAATTTTATCCGTACAGATTTAAAATAAATATGCGATATAAAAATCGCGTGAAATAGATTGCGATGGAATTGAGTGGAAGCAGAACGAAATCCAAACAGTTCAGAAAGAGAGAATGGATGGGTGGATCCCAAAGGTGAGAACTACACACTATATTTTCTTATACAGTTATTTATTTTATAACTGCATATATGAACTGCTCCCCGTCGTCCACAGACCATGGACAACTTGTTTTCTAGATTGTATTGTGTTGTTTGAAAATTGTATGTGATGAGAAATGGGCTGTATGAAATATTCATGTGTTGAAATAAATAATTTATCATTAAAAATATAATTTTTAACGGATATATGAAGGAAAATAAATATTCATTTACAAATCAGACGATTTGTTTATGTACACTGATTTGACTGATATTGATTAGGACGATAAATTTTACACATCGCCCAACTGCACAAATAAAATTCATTATTTGTTGATTGAAACCCCAAACGGGTATTGCGATGATATTTGACGCACACTAATCCCAATTGTTTAGTTGTATGTCAATCGATGGGTTGACAGGCTGTTGTAAGCGTTAATTATTTATACTTAACTATTATGCAGTTGTGCGATGCACTCTAGATGATGGTTGATGGACTTGATTAGTGTTGTATACATGTGTCGTATGAAATCCAGTTAAACAACATTATATGGTGATTGACTGTGTCTGATTCCAGTTTAGAAAGAAGTAATATTTTAAAATAAGGAATATTTTAAAATAATATTCGATAAAAGATCAAAATATGATTTAATGTCCGATTTGGGATGGACACGAATATATTTAAATATATAAAGCCGTGTTGATTAATTTAACGCCATTTTGACGTGAACGATATTTATACCGATTTTATTCATTTTTAGAATGAATATTGAAAAGGAATTGATTTCAAAATCTAATGTTTTGAAAATATTATCGTTTATATATTAGTGACATGGAATATTCAGTTTTGATTTGAAATTGAATATGAAGTTGAAATCGTTTTGAAAAGAATTTGAAGTGATTTATAAAATACGTTTTAAATGGAAATCGACGAAATATATATTATATATAGATATAATATAATGGCCTGAATAGAACGCGCCGTACCGCGGCAGTTCGCGAATTTCGACCATTTACTTCGAATGGACATTACGGGAGATCTGATCGTCCGATTCTCCTAAAACTGGAACCGTTGGGTTCATATCGAAAAGAGCTTTCTAACGAATATTAGATATTTAAAATCTAATAGTTGGATTTGGAATTATGTCCAAAGCAAATTTGGAAAAGGTCGTTGTAAGTGCAGTTCGATGGCCGTTTATGGAAATCGACTGTACGTGCCTTGATAAAATTATTAAAAATATCAATAATTAGTGTAAAATCATAAGAAATGATTTAGAAAGAATTGGGATGAAAAATTCCATATTTGAAAAAATTAAAATAGACTTTTATCGAAATGAACTAGTTATGAACTAGAATCATAATCCAATTATTTTTAAATAAATAAATTGGAATTGATATGGTTTTAAAAGTAAACAGAATTTCCAATATATGAATTGGAACGGATTTGAATCGAAATTATCTTCGGAATATTTCGATATTGGATTCCGTGATTATACGGGCATTGTGGAGGAATTTGGAAGATATATATATCATTATTCCAATACGATGTTTGTTGAGTTCAGAATTTGATATTGAATATAAGTCGATATATTTTCTATTCAGAGCCTTGTATTTAATATCAAATGGGATTTTGGGTTTTTCGTGAATGGTGTCTTCACTAACACTATTATTAAACCCAATGGAGTTAAGGAAATTAGAAACTAACTGGAGGTTAGCTAAGTTGAATGGTTTCCTGGGTATTGATCTGATGTTGGTTACAGCCTTCGGGATTAATACTTAGGGAATTGTTCTCTTACTAAATTACAGTTTGGGACTGATGGAATGGTATCTTCATTAACACTGTTCTGAAACCCGGTGTGAAAGGAATAAGTCTTTTAACTAAGATTTAAAGAAGAACTGCCAATTAATGAACATTTAATTGGAATTGAAATGGAATGTAAATCGGGTTTATTGTGAACTGTGTTTTAAGGACATTCGTTCTTTAACTCGATCTGCAGTGAAATGTGATTTGGAATTTATAAATCTTTATTCTAAGATTTAATGGAATTTCCAAAGTAAAGTTTTCCAATTTAATAAAATAAATGGGAATGGAATGAGATTCGATTTGATAATAATCGAGATGAACTTCTGTGGAGGAAGACTGGTAATATATATGGAATTTAAAAGGCTTTTCCGTTATTCCATTTATAATTTTAGTCGGATACGAAAATTCATATCGATTATATATTGACTGTATCCCTTGAAGATTGCATTGTTAATGGAATGAGATTTTCGGTTTATCGCGAGCTGTGTTTTAAAAGATATTAGTCCTTTAACCCAGTTAAAGATAAGATTAATTTCTTAACCTTGAATAATCATTTAGTAATGATTTTTGGAAATTAAAACTGAATTAGAGTTTTAATGAATCTTTAAATAGATTGAAAGGTGAATTTGACAACTAAAATTGCCAAATTCAAGAAATTATCGAGAATGGAGTATCACCAGTTTTGCTCCAAGTGATAGTTAAATCTTTAATTAGATTTGAATGTGAAATGGTAATTAATTTTACCGATAACACCGTGGTGTTAGATATGAAGTATTACCAGTTTTACTTCATGGGATGTATAGGTTGGGATTGGGAAATTAAACAAATGATTACTTCGATAAGGTTCGCTAATCCCGACAAGTTTGGATAAACCATAATTTGGTTTGAATTGATATCCAAAGGAAGATTAAAGAATAAATTTAAAGAATTTATCTTTGATAAAATTAATGGGAACCTTTCCCAAGGTATAAGAATATTTGAATAAAGGAATATTCTGGATTGGAATGAGGCGTATGTTGTGTTTTTATAGCACTTGTTTATTATATATGCGAGTTATTCAGAAAGACTAGGTTTATCCCATTCTGAATAACTGATTCGACGATGTGTCGAGGATGAAGACGGTGGTTGAAGATCGGAGGTCTTCACATCATTTGGATGATTACTGATGTCTTGATTAGGCTGTACACCCAAGACAAGGTAATAAGTGGTGATCGTCCAGACGTACTTGGATATCGAACGGATATGCGAGGACCTCTCTCCAATATTGGACATACGGGACGAGGAATAAGATGCCTCCGGTTTCGTTCAGACCCAAAACGAACTTGTAAATGGATGTGTGTGTCTGACATCGGATTACATTCTGTGTGATTGATAGACACCGGTTGCATAGCTTGAACTGCCTATGTGGCATGCTGAGATGCAAATGATCAAGGCTTCTGTTGAAAAGCATAGTCTTGTGGTTGATGATCAAAGCAGGACTTTAATAGAGCATAGCTTTGTGTAGCATTAATTCGCGAGCCTCGCACCCCGGTGTGAACTAGAAACGGGAGAGGACCTCTGGGAGGGCATGCTTTTCCTTCTAGCTAGGAGTGGTGTCTGGGTTTTGTACACCCAGATGTTTTACTTATGTGGATGATGGATAGCGAGGCGCCTCGGTTATATCGGTCTCTGTGGAACCGATGGATGGTATGGTCTTTATACAGACCAATTTTACGCCCCATAGGGTGGGGAAACGAAGTGTTCAGGCATTTTATTCCACTCCGTGTGGACCGGCCTTGACGATCCAAGGGTCGATGCGCTCTGACCCTGAGGCTCGGGCTAGAGAGTCTCGAAGGGGTAAGGACGATCCTTTGCCTTGGTTCATAGATGGAAATCCAATTTCCAATACGTGACGATTGAGGTTTTGATTGTAGGGCCTAGTATTGGCGACATGATATATGGTACCCATGCCATCTAGGATTGATATATTTATATTTGAAGTTGTTTTATACACTTTGCACTATAATAGTATCCAAATGATTGTTTTTAACGTACCAAGCATGTTTAGCTATTATAAGGGAAAACCCTATCCTCCGGCTTGCGTTGCATTGTGTGATGGACCTCGGTCTTATAATAGCCTCATTTTTCGAAAAAGCATTGCGTTGTTTTGTTATATGCACTGGTATTCTTTGGAGGAAACCCGTTCCGTGTTATACGACGTGGTCCCTTGATATATCTGATTTTAAAGTAAAGTTTTAAATAACTGTTTTAGTTCTCACACCAGTCACATGACTGGCCTGGAGTTTATTGTTTTAACCTAAACTCTGGGTGCCCCTATTTTCCACACGGGCAGCTAGCAGTTTTGGTTTTGCAGATTTATATTCACAGGATCCTGGTTTTCAGCTGGAATGATATTCGTAAAGCTCCATATCCGTTTATCTCTTTCATTTGTGTTTTTGTATTATTTTCCGCTGCATTATAAATTGTAAATCTCTTATATTCATCAAATGTATATTATTTGTTCATACTCTGTATATTCTTGTATTCTGATGGAATTCTTGTAATAAGCAATGAAATGTTCTTCTGGTTGTGTCCTGATTTGTTGTGTTCCCAACTCAATCCGGGATTTCCTTCACGGGGAGTTTCAGGTCATTTCATTTTGGTATCAGAGCTTTGGTTTACAGAGCTCGAGAACAAGACACGTTAGAACCAAACGAAAGAATTTATCAGAGATTGGATTAGTAATATCTAATAAGAATGGCTCGTTAGAGATAGGATCAGTATTATCCTAGAACAAGTGTGAAGAGTGTTAATTTTTCAAAATAAAAAGGAAAACAAATTTTGTTTTAAAGATTTAAATTATATTATTCGTATTTGAATATTTTTTTATACTGATTTGGACTATCAGGTATATAGAGATTTTAATATACATCTGATCCATGTGTATTTGAAGCCTCCAATATACTGGATGGATATAGAGTCACACTCTAGTCGCCCGGGGATAATTTCGGTGACGCGGCCGCATCATCAGTATTTATATTCAAGTTTTGAAACTAGAATATCTATATATTTCCAATTGACTGGTGTGAGAACTGAAACTAGATAGGGTCTATTGTTGTGACTTGGCATCATAAATGGATTTTTGTATATATATAAAAGTTATGTTTTTGAAATATTAATCAACTAATTGATTGTTGATTGGTGATTTCGTTGTGTGATTATTCATTTGACCCAACATGTAGGTGTATGGTAAATTTTGGCTAAATTGATCAAATATGGAATTGAATTGAAAATTTATTGGAATTGCATGCATATACATTAAACAGGTCATAACATGGAATCTAGAGAAGAGGAATAAAATTGTATGCCCGACAAATAGGTACATGTTTACTATATTTCTTGGGTTTGGATGATTTTATAAGCCGATTGGCTAGCCACATGGACTTTTCTTTTTCTTTTTGAGATGAGAGGGCCTGTATGGCGGTTTGGGGATTTTCCCGGTGCTCCCCTTACAAAGGAGGTTATGGCGAAATTTTTCGAAAATTTAGGGTGTTAGCCCAATTTTTGAAAAATTAGAAACTCTTAGAAACTGAAAAGTTGAAGAATGAAAGCCAAACTGAAAGTTGAGTTGATTAGTAAAATAACTTTCAGCTTCGTTCCTTCTCGAGGACAAAAAGATTTTAAGTGGGGGACATTGTAACAACCCGGAAAATCAGAGCCAATTTAAAAATTTTATTTTGGCAATTTTAGTGAATTTTGAATATTTAAAATGAATTACTTCAAATAAAAATGACAAGAAATTTATTTTGAATAGAATTAGAATGAATATATTTATTTGAATCGGTGTTAGAATATGAATATATATTTTAATTATAAAAGGAAATGAAACTGACGCGGTAGTTTGAAATTTCGATTTCAAATTTCAAATGAATGTACAGGATTCAAAATAAACCAGATTTTAGCGAAACAAAAAAAATTAGAATCTATTTGAAAATATCTTTCCAATGAATCTGAAAAATTGAAATTTCATAGTGGGAATAAAAAGTTATGTCCAATTGAAAATTCAGAATAGTCGCTATGGAAATATGGCCCTTAAAAATAGCCATTTTGCAAACGACCTCCGTTTTCGATGAAACCACTTTTGTTGGAACCAGAATGTAAATTATTACTAAATTCCAATTTTCATAATTCATGTAATTAGTATGTGAGCGTGGCAAAAGAAAACATGTATTGAAAGTTTAAGTTAATTTGGATCGACCAGAAAATGGCCAATTTTCAAACGGTCACCAAATTTGATGAAACTAGTTTTGTTAGGACCGTATCGTCAAACATAGCTAGATAAATTTTTATGAAATTTTTAGAGTCAGCATATGGCCCGATAAATTGAAATGTACGTTTAAATTAAATATATAATGATTTATATTTTAATTTAAATAAAAACTGATTTAAACAATCGAACTAGCTCACGAAACATATTCCATTGTGTCCGTAATGGGGGTAATTGGGTAGGGGCAATGTTCGTTGGGTTCGATTTGGAGCTGGGTGATTAAAAGAATTATTTACAAATTAAAAATAATAAAATATTAATAAAATATAAAAGGGCTAAACCCTAGTCTCTTTTGGCAAACATTAGACCTGCCCCCTTCGGAAGCCATCGACGGCGGAAAACGCTTGTAATTTCAAACCCCAAATGAGACGACCCGAACTTCCCCGTGAAGGAAAGCACGGATAGAATTGAGGACAGGACAAATTGGAACGCAGACAGAAGAACATTTCATTGTATATTACAACAATCCCATCTGATACAAGAATATACAGAGTATAAATGAATAAATTACATTCGACAAATATCAGAGATTACAATAAATTACACAGCAGCGGGAAAATATACAAAACACAACTGAAAGTGATACACGGATACAGAGCTTTCCGAGCATTGTTCCAGCTGTAAATCAGGATCCTGTAAATATATATCTGCAAAACTAGAACTACTAGCTGCCCGTGTAGAAAATAGGGGCACCCAGAGTTTAGGTTAAAACAATAAACTCCAGGTCAGTCATGTGACTGGTGTGAGAACTAAAACAGTTATAATTCTTTATTTTAAAGTTCGGTAAATCAAGGGACCACGCCGTATAACACGGAACGGGTTTCCTCCCAAGAATACCAGTGCATAAAACAAACAGCGCAATGCTAAATAAAGAAAGATGAAGCTATTATAAGACCCAGGTCCCATCACACAATGCAACACAAGCCGGAGGATAGGGTTTTTACCTTATAATAGCCAAAGCATGCTTGATACGTTTAAAACACATTATTTGATACTATTATAAGTGTATAGTGTCAAAACAGTTTCAATCATAAATATCAATCATAGGCGGCATGAATGACCAATACCACTATGTCGCCATACTAGGTTCTACAAATAAAACCGAATTATCACGTATTGGAAACTGCATTTCCGTCATGAGTCGAGGCAAGGGGCAAGCTCCTCTCCGATTTGAGACACTCTAGCAAATGTCTCAGGACCCCACTATGATCCTTGGATCTTCAGGGCCGGTCCTCTCTTACTTTTGAGGATTGGCAATTCCTGAACACATGTTTCCCGGTCCTTACAGACCTATATCCGAGGCGCCTCGTATCCAACAACCACACAGGTGAAAAGTATATAAATGTCAGGGCTGGTAGGTCACTGACACCACCTTAGCTAGAAAGAAACGTCGTGCTGTCCCTGCAGTCACTATCCCGTTTTTGACCCATACCGAGGTGTGAGGCTCGCGAATTCACTCTATACACAAAGCTACGCCACACAGGCCGTGCTTTGATCATCAACCACAAGACTTTGTTTTTCAACAGAAGTCTTGATCAATTGCCACTTACGCGTGCCACACTGGCAATTCGCTCCATGCGACTGATGTCCATCGATATACAACCTCTGAGCTCGTACGTCTCAGAGAAGGGCGTTAAGCAAGGGAATAAATTCTCCGCCGCCAAACAGATGTATATTTAATAGAGATCAATCAACACAGAATAAAATCCAATGTCAGACACACAATCCATTTACAAGTTCGTTCTGGATCTGAACGAAACCGGAGGCACTTTCCTCGCATATCCATCCATCTCCAGGTACGTCTGGACGATCACCAACTGTTTCCCTCATCTTGGGTGTACAGCCCAATCGAGATCATCAGTAATCACCCAAACGATGTGAAGACTTCCGGTCTTCAACCACCGTCTTCATCTTCGACATCTCGTCGAATCGGTTATTCAGAATGGGTATAAACCGGCCTTTCTGAATGACCCACGTATATGATAAACAAAGGTTACACAAACACAACAAACGCCTCATTCCAATTCAGAATATTCTTTTATTCATAAAATCACATTCTTAGGGAAATGTTCCCATTAATTTTATCCAAGATAAATTCTTCTAAATTTATTCTTTAATCCTCCTTTGGATATCATTTCAAACTAGTCGGGATTAACGAACCACACCGAAGTAATTATTTATTTTATTTCCCAATCCCAACCTATATATCCCATGGAGAAAAACTGGTAATACTCCATATCTAACACCACGGTGTTATCAGTAAAATTAATTACCATTTCACGTTCAAATCTAATTAAAGATTTAACTATCGCTTTGGAGCAAAACTGGTGATACTCCACTCTCGATCACTTTTCAGATTTGATAATTTAAATTATCAATTCACATTTTAATCTAATTAAAGATTCATTAAAACTCCACTTAGTTTTAATCTTTTCAAAAATCGATATCTTGCCTTTAACTGGGTTAAAGAACCAATGTCCTCTAAAACACGATCCACGATAAACCCAAATCACATTTGATATTAAATACAAGGTTCTGAATAGAAAATATATCGGCTTATATTCAATATCAAATTCTGAAACCAACATATATTGTATTGGAAATAACGATATTAAATATATCTTTCAAATTCCCATAACAATATCTGTATAGTCACGAAATCCTACATCGAAATATCCCGAAGATAATTTCGATTCAACTCCAGTCCAATCCACGTATTGGGAATATTGATTATTTTTAAAATCACTTTCAAATTCAATTTATTTATTTCAAAAATAAATTGATTTTAATTCTAGTTCAAGACTAGTTCATTTCGATAAAAATCTATTTTTATCTTTTCAAATATGGAATTTTTCAACCCAATATTTCCCAAATCATTTCTTATGATTTTACACAAATTATAGATATTTTTAATAATTTTATCAAGGCCCGTACAGTCGATTTCCATCAACGGCCATCGAACTGCACTCACAACGACCTTTTCCAAATTTGATTTGGGCATAATTCCAAATCCAACCGTTAGATTTCAAATTTCTAATATTCATTGGAAAGCTCTTTTCGATACTAACCCAACGGTTCCGGTTTTAGGAGAATTCGACGGTCGGATCTCCCGTAATATCCGTTTGAACATAAATGGTCGAAATTCACGAACTGCCGCGGCGCGGCGCGTTTTATTCAGGCCATTATATATATATATATATATATATAATATATATATTTCGTCGATTTCCCCTTTTAAAACGTATTTTATAAATCATTTTAAATTCGTTTTCAAAACCATTTCAACACTATATACAATTTCAAATCGATTTGATTTCATTTCAATTCGTTTTAAATTCCATTTAAGACGGTTTCAATTCGTTTAAATTCAATTCAATTTGAATTCATTTTTATTTTATTCGAATTCAAATTCATTTCTATTCAATTCAAATTCTAATTCGTTTTCTATTCAATTCGAATCGAATTCATTTTCTATTCAATTCAAATTGATTCAATAAAATTTCAATTTGAATTTTAATCTAATTCAATTTGTATTTCATTTCAAAATATCAGATTTTGAAATCACTTTTCAATATTCATTGTAAAATGAATAAAATCGATATAAATTTCGTTCACGTCAAAATAGCGCATCTCTAATCCACACGGCTTTATATTTTTCAAAAACTTCTTTATTCTATTCAACAAATGAATATTTATTCTATTCAACACATGAATCTATATTTCTTTCAGCACACGACTATTTTTGTTATGTAAAATATTTTATAAAACTATGGTATATATCGTTTGATTTTAATTAGACTCCATCATAAAGTAGTTCTAATTTTAAATATGATAAAGATGTGAATTTTATTATTAAAATATTTTACTCAACACATAAATATTTTCAACACATGAACATCGTCAACACATAACTTTTTTTTATATTCAACACATGAATTTTCTTTTATAATATTCATTATTTTCCCGATTGGAATGAGGCCCAATCAATCACCATATAATGTTAATTATATGGATTTCCATACATCATACGTATATAATAGCATTGAAAAATAATCAACCATCAACCAAAGTGCACTACACTGTATAAGCATCAAATATAGATATCTTACGCTTATAACAGCCTGTCAATCAATCGATCGACATATTTAATCAATCAGGATGAGTGAACTTCAAATTTCATCCCAACACCCGTGTGGGGTTTCAAACAATCAAACACAGATTTTATTTGTGCAGTTGGGCGATGTATAAAATTTATTGTCCCAATCAATGTCAGTCAAATCAGTGTACATAAACAAACCGTCCGGTTTGTAAATGAATATTTTATTTTATTCACTTCACGTTAAAAATTATATTTTTAACGATAAAACATTTTATTTTAACACATGGATTTTTATTCAGTTCATTTATTCAATAAAATGATATTTTTATTTCTCTAACTTATTTTAGAAAATTTCGGCGGCATAACGGTACGATACTAGAAACGGGACGAGGCCTAGCCTTATCCCCGGTCTAGTGAAGACCCACGCCATTCACACATCAATCTAATCCATTCCATTTCACCAAACAATTCAATTCAAACCGAATAAACTAACCTACTACTCAACCAAACAATTTCACAAACAAGCCATCCATGGTCTGTGGATGACGGGTGTCGGGTGCTACTAAACACCGTCTGCATCCTAGTATATATATATAACTAGAAAAAGAAATTGAAGAGTGAGAAGTTCTCACCAATAGCTATCCAACTTCACGACACTTCATTTAGGGAAATCATCGCCATTCTCGCCCTTTGTCGCTTTTGTCGCCCGTATTCACTACATATATAAAAATCACATTCTTACTTCGCTATTCAATATGAAAAAACCCAATTTTTACTTCGCTATTCAATATATAAAAAATCGAATTTTTACTTTGCCATTCAATATATAAAAATCGAATTTTTACTTTGCTATTCAATATATAAAAATCATATTTTTACAATGCTATTCTCTATATAAAGATTTCGCCTTTTCTAATTTAAAAATCTAATCTTTTCATTTATAAAAATCTCGTCTTTTCATATTTAAAAATCTCGTCCTTTAAAAATCAATCTTTATTTCGCTACACATATAAAGATGCTATTTTTAATATTCCTATCATGTAAAAATTATATTTTTTATTCTCTACATAAACAAAATCATATTTTTACCCTTCTACTATATGAAAGATTATATTTTTATCCTCCTACAATATGAAAAATTATATTTTTATCCTCCTACAATATAAAATTTCAGATTTTTAATTGCTAAAATTAATTAAACCAAAATAAATAAAAAGGAAAAAGGGGGCTCACAGTGCTCGACTGCAGAGGGGGGAGGCGGTTTTCACTGTTGCCGGAGGTTGGAGGGGTCGGCGGGGTCGTGTGGGTGGCGCAACACTCGAGGTGGCGGCGGCAGTTGCGTTCCAGGTGGAGGAGGGGGCTGGGGGTTGCGCGCAGGGGGGGGCGCGTCGGAAGGGGGGCTGCGGTTGTCGATTGGGTGTGAGGCTTGAGCGAGGAGAGGGAGAGGGAAGCAGGGGGTGTCGGCGCGAGAGGAGGGGAAGACAGGGGGGTCGCCTCCTGGCGGCGGCGACGCTGGGAGGAGCGGTGGCTCCTCCCCTCCTTTTCTCCGTCGCCCTCTTCTATTTTTTTTTATATAAATCGATTCTGAAATAAGAAAGGGGGGGCAACGTGATTTAAGGGGAGGGAGAGGAAAGTTTAATTTATTTAATTATTTTAATTGCAAAAAGTTGACTTTCACAAACGAACTCTAAACGAGGCCCACCGCCTGTCGTCCATAGCGTTTTACCCCCATTCTGAACACAATGGGATATGTATCGTCAGCTGATTCGGCTGTTTCGATTAGTTTCCATCAAATTTACAATTAAATAATTATATTGAATTTTAAACGTACATTTCAATTTACCGGGGTCACATACGAACTCTATAAATTGCAGAAAAATATTTTCTAGCTTTGTATTGACGATACGGTCCTAACAAAACTAGTTTCATCAAATTCTGATACCGTTGAAAAAATGGCCATTTTCCAGTCGATTAAAATCAACTGAAACTGGTCAAACGCGTTTTCCTTTGCCACGCTCACATATTGATTCGAAAAATTATGAAATTTGAAACCTAGCAATAACTTGACATCGCAGATCCAACAAAAGTGGTTTCGTCGAAATTCAAGGTCGTTTGCAAAATTTCCATTTTTAAGGGCCTGAATTCCATAGCGACTATTCAGAACTTTCAACTGGACATATCTTTTGACCCCGCTATGAAATTTTGATTTTTCGGATTTGTTGGAAAGATATTCTCAATTAGATCCTAAAGTTTTTGGTTTCGCTAAAATCCAAATTGTTTTGCACCCGGTACATTCAATTGAAGTTTGAAATCGAATTATCGAACTACCGCGCCAATTTCAATTCTATTTATAATTATATATAATTATTTATATTCTAACGACGACGTATATAATATATACGTTTGAATTATATACAAAATAAATTTATCGTCGATTTTATTTAAAATAATCTATTTTAAATGTCCAAACTTTGCTAAAATTGCCAAAATAAAAATTTTAAACTGGCCCAGATTATCGGGTTATTACACCAAATTCTTTCAATCAATGCATGTGTTTCAGGAACTAAAGCATGGGAATCAAAGAGGGAATCAAGGTCTTCAAATCCATGTATGGGTGGTAATTTATCGTGCTCGATAATGGGAGGAATCGAGGCTACAAACCGCCGACTTCGGACGGGATTTGGTGGCGGTTGGGGGGTGCGGACGACGAGGGGTTTCCGGCGATGGTGGATGGCGCGGGCTCGACGGCATCATGGGTGTGATGAGGGTTTCCGGCCCTCTGGCGATAGCGGCAATGGGAAAACTGTTTTGAGCAAGTGCGGTTCCCAGTAGGAGGAAGACGATGGTTAGAATAGGGAGGCGCCAGTTTAATGGAGGAAAGGTTAAATTTTTAACTGTTGCTAACTGTAATTAGTTATATATTTAGTTTAATTAAAAATGTTAGGGCTTTATTTTATTATGTAATGGTTTTAAGAACATGATTTTCTTTTTTTTTTTTATGTATGTAATTAGTTTATTTTAATTTAATAACTAAACAAAAAATGTAAATATTTTAATATATAAATACCTTGTTTAAAATGTAAATGTTTTAAATTATATAACATTCTACAAAAATATGGTTTTGTTTCTATAAAAATATGATTTTGTTTCTATATTAATATAAGTTCTAATAAATATGATAGCATAACAAAGATGAGATTTTTATATGAAGAAAGTTATGACTTTTACAAATAAAAAATTCGATTTTTATAAATAAAAAGATTTGATTTTAATAAATAAAAAGATTCGATTTTTATAAATAAAAAGATTCGATTTTTGAAAACGGAAAGATTTGATTTTGTTTATATAAAATGATACGATTTTTGTTTATAGAAAAGATTAGATTTTTCACTATAGAAAAATATGATTTTCATATATGTGAAGGCGATATAGAAATATGATTGTTAATAAATATGAATAGTAGTATAAAATTGTGATTTTTATCCGTATAGAGTTAAAATAAAATTGCGATTTTTAATATAAAAATCGCATTAAACAGATTGCAATGGAATTGAGTGGAAGCAGAACGAAATCCAAACAGTTCAGAAAGAGAGAACGGAGGAGTGGATCCCAAAGGTGAGAACTCCTCACCATATTTTCTTATACACTTATTTATTTTATAACTACATATATGAACTGCTCCCCGTCTTCCACAGACCGTGGACAACTTGTTTGCTTGATTGTATTGTGTTGTTTGAAAATTGTATGTGATGAGAAATGGACTATATGAAATATTCATGTGTTGAAATAAATAATTTATCGTTAAAAATATAATTTTTAACAGATATATGAATGAAAATAAATATTCATTTACAAATCAGACGATTTTTTTATGTACACTGATTTGACTGATATTGATTGGGATGGTAAATTTTACACATCGCCCAACTGCACAAATAAAATTCATTATTTGTTGATTGAAACCCCACACGGGTGTTGGGATGATATTTGACGCACACTAATCCCAATTGTTGAAATAACGCTTATTTAGTTGTGTGATGCACTCTGGATGATGGTTGATGGATTTGATTAGTGTTGTATACATGTGTTGTATGAAATCCATATAAACAACATTATATGGTGATTGACTGTGTCTGATTCCAGTTCAGAAAGAAGTAATATTTTAAAATAATTAATAATTTTAAAAATAAGGAATATTTTAAAAATAATATTCGATAAAAGATAAAAATATGATTTTGATGTTCGATTTGGGATGGACACGAATATATTTAAATATATAAAGTCGTGTTGATTAATTTAATGTCATTTTGACTTGAACGATATTTATATCGATTTTATTCATTTTTATAATGAATATTGAAAAGGAATTTATTTCAAAATCTAATGTTTTGGAAACATTATCATTTATATATTATTGATATGGAATATTCAATTTTGATTTGAAATTGAATATGAAGTTGAAATCATTTTGAAAATGAATTTAAAACGATTTATAAAATACGTTTTAAATGGAAATCGACGAAATATATTATATATATATATAATATAATGGCCTGAATAGAACGCGCCCCGTCGCGACAGTTTGCGAATTTCGACCATTGACTTCGAATGGACATTACGGGAGATCCGACCGTCGGATTCTCCTAAAATCGGAACCTTTGGGTTCGTATCGAAAAGGGCTCTCCGATGAATATTAGAGATTTGAAATCTAATGGTTGGATTTGGAATTATGTCGAAATCAAATTTGTAAAAGGTCATTGTAAGTGTAGTTCGATGGCTGTTTATGGAAATCGACTGTACGGGCCTTGATAAAATTATTAAAAATTTCAATAATTAGTGTAAAATCATAAGAAATGATTTGGAAAGAATTGGGGTGAAAAATTCCATATTTGAAAAGATAAAAATAGATTTTTATCGAAATGAACTAGTTATGAACTAAGATTATAATCCAATTATTTTTAAATAAATAAATTGGATTTGAAATGGTTTTTAAAGTAACCAGAATTTCCAATATACGAATTGGAATGGATTTGAATTGAAATTATCTTCGGAATATTTCGATATTGGATTCCGTGATTATACGGGCATTGTGGAGGAGTTTGGAAGATATATATATATATATATATATATATATATATATATATATCGTTATTCCAATATGATGTTTGTTGAGTTCAGAATTTGATATTGAATATAAGCCGATATATTTTCTATTCAGAACCTTGTATTTAATATCAAATGGGATTTTGGGTTTGTCGTGAACGGTGTCTTCACTAACATTGTTCTTAAACCCAATGGATTTAAGGAAATTAGAAACTAACTAGAGGTTAGCTAAGTTGAATGGTTTCCGGGGTATTGATCTGAGATTGGTTTCGGCCTTCGGGATTAATACTTAGGGAATTGTTCTCTTACTAATTTACGATTAGAGACTGATGGAATGGTGTCTTCATTAACACTGTCTGAGACCCTGTGTGAAAAGAATAAGTCTTTTAACTAAGATTTAAAGAAGAATTACAAATTAACGAACATTTAATTGGAATTGAAATGGAATGCAAATCGGGTTTATTGTGAACTATGTTTTAACAACATTCGTTCTGTAGCCCGATTTGCAGTGAAATGTGATTTGGAATTTATAAATCTTTATTCTAAGATTTAATGGAATTTCCAAAGTAATGTTTTCCAGTTTAATAAAATAAATTGGAATGGAATGGGATTCGATTTGATAATAATCGAGATGAACTTCTGTGGAGGAAGACTGATAATATATATGGAATTTAAAAGGCTTTGCCATTATTCCATTTATAATTTTAGTTAGATACAGAAATTCATATCAATTATACATATTGATCTGTATCCTGTGAAGATTCCATTGTTAATGGAATGAGATTTTGGGTTTATCGTGAGCTGTGTTTTAAAAGACATTAGTTCTTCAACCCAGATAAAGATAAGATTAATTTCTTAACTTTGAATAATCATTAAGAAATGATTTTTAGAAATTAAAACTGAATTAGAGTTTTAATGGATATTTAAATAGATTTAAAGGTGAATTTGATAACTAAAATTATCAAATTCAAGAAATGATCGAGAATGGAGTGTCACCAGTTTTGCTTCAAGCAATAGTTAAATCTTTAATTAGATTTGAACGTGAAATGGTAATTAATTTTACCGATAACACTGTGGTGTTAGATATGAAGTATTACCGGTTTTACGTCATGGGATGAATAAGTTGGGATTGGGAAATTAAACAAATGATTACTTCGGTAAGGTTCGCTAATCCCGACTAGTTTGGATAAACCATAATTTGGTTTGAATTGATATCCAAAGGAAGATTAAAGAATAAATTTAAAGAATTTATCATTGATAAAATTAATAGGAACCTTTCCTTAAGTATAAGAACATTTGAATAAAGGAATATCTGGATTGGATTGAGGTGTATGTTGTGTTTTTATAGCACTTGTTTATTATATATGCGAGTTATTCGGAAAGACTTGGTTTATCACATTTAGAATAACTGATTCGACGATGTGTTGAGGATGAAGACGGTGGTTGAAAACCGGAGGTCTCCACATCGTTTGGATGATTACTGATGTCTTGATTGGGCTGTACACCCAAGACAAGGTAATAAGTGGTGATCGTCCAGACGTACTTGGAGATGACCAGATATGCGAGGACCTCTCTCCTGTATTGGACATATGGGACGAGGAATAAGGTGCCTCCGGTTTCATTCAGACCCGGAACGAACTTGTAAATGGATGTGTGTCTGACATCGGATTTCATTATGTGTGATTGATAGACATCAGTTGCATAGCGTGAATTGCCTGTGTGGCATGCTGGTTTTCAAATGATCAAGGCTTCTATTGAAAAGCAGAGTCTTGTGGTTGATGATCAAAGCACGACTTTAATATAGCATAGCTTTGTGTAGCATTAATTCGCAAGCCTCGCAACCCAGTGTGAACCAGAAACGTGAGAGGACCACATGGAGGGCATTCATTTCCTTCTAGCTAGGAGTGGTGTCAGGTTTTGCACGCCCATATGTTTTACTTATGTGGATGATGGATAGCGAGGCGCCTCGGTTATATCGGTCTCTGTGGAGCCGATGGATGGTATGGTCTTTATACAGACCAATTTTACGCCCCATAGGCTGGGAAAACGAAGTGTTCATGCATTTTAATCCACTCTGTGTGGACCAGCCCTGACGATCCAAGGGTCGATGTGCTCTGACCCTGAGGCTCGGGCTATAGAGTCTCGAAGCGGTAAGGACGATCCCTTGCCTTGGTTCACAAATAGAAATCCAACTTCCAATACGTGACAATTGCAGTTTTGATTGTAGGGCCTAGTATTGGCGACATGATATATGGTACCCATGCCGTCTAGGATTGATACATTTATATTTGAAGTTGTTTTATACACTTTACACTATAATAGTATCCAAATGATTTGTTTTAACGTACCAAGAATGTTTGGCTATTATAAGGGAAAACCTATCCTCCGGCTTGCGTTGCATTGTGTGATGGGACCTGGGTCTTATAATAGCCTCATTTTTCGAAAAAGCATTGCGTTGTTTTGTTATTTGCACTGGTATTCTTGGGAGGAAACCCGTTCCATGTTATATGGCGTGGTCCCTTGATATATCTGATTTTAAAATAAAATTTTAAATAACTGTTTTATTTCTCACACCAGTCACATGACTGACCTGGAGTTTATTGTTTTAACCTAAACTCTAGGTGCCCTTATTTTCCACACGGGCAGCTAGTAGTTTTGGTTTTACAGATTTATATTCACAGGATCCTGGATTACAGTGGGAATGATATTTGGAAAGCTCTGTATCCGTTTATCTCTTTCAGTTGTGTTTTTGTATTATTTTCCGCTGCATTGTAAATTGTAAATCTCTGATATTTATTTATCAAATGTATATTATTTTTTCATACTCTACATACTAGTGTGGGACCCGCGCTACGCATACGGGCATCGTGGGGAAAAAGTGTGTTGCATAAGTTTTGTGAAAAAATGTAGTTTGTGTATAGTTAATGTTATTCATTTAAAAATAACGGTCCTAATTTTCTCAGTTAGCCATACAAATTGTTATCATGCAACATTAAGTTTATATTCCAAATAATATGTTGTATTGTTTAATTTCTATATCAAATGTTGGATTTAGTTTAGCACTGGAAATTTTTTTTATATCAATTGTTGAATTTAGTTTAGCACATATAATTGTAGAACAAATTAAAGCTATCGTAACTATCATAATACTCGAACACAAAGGGCATAATTTTTGCATGTTATTGAGTGAACTCCATATTATAAACTTCTCACGACATTTCACAATTTCTGTATCATATATTAGCTATGAATAATAAAGAATACACTACTTAACAATAGTATATTCATACGGTCAAATAAATAACCTACAAAGATGTGTCATAATGAGCCTATCGTCATCAACATTAGACATTGTTTCCAGTGTTGAAATACAGTATGCAATAAAATCATTTTATTCATTTATAAAATTCTAATCATTAATCAACTAAAATCGAAAGTACTATGAAAATAATTATTTCAATTCTAAAAATGTAAAATCCAGTCGTACAGTCATATTATCATTTTTTTTTTACCATAATGCCAATTTTCTTTTGCGCTATAGAGAAATGGTGGATATAGCTTGAGTACTCAGATGAATTAAAAAGTATATGTATAACGAACTGGATAGCACAGAGGGTACCAATATAAATTGAACAATCTGTTCTGGATGTATTATAGATAATGCAAGTAAAGTTAACGCTACCTGTCTTTGTTGAATGATATACAATATAATTGTCATGACTCATGATAGATTGAGATATAGTTATATGTTTCAGTCCAGAATCTCCACATTTAACATAAAGAACATAAGCTTATTCCATTAATACAAAACTAAAGGTTAATAAGTAAGAGTTCACTCAGATGATCATGTAAAAGCTTGTTAGACGCACCATTTTTCGGTAGACTCAAAAATCATATCTTGTTTGTTATCTAGCATTTGTTATTCTTCTTCAATGGATCATATATTTCTCTACCAATTTGAATCTCCTTTCAAAATTGAGAGCTCAACATCAACAATGATTCTTTTACCATGTGAAGGACATCCATGTGTTTTCCTCCTTGGACCTATATTACATTCAGATGCTGATTTGTAGCGACGCCAGTATTGACATGCATCTTAGTTAAGAACTACAACCTGCGTTTTATGGATAGAAGATTGAAAAGAGAGAAAATAAAGAATAAAAAACTTGCACATAACTATCTTAATATGCAGTAACCCTTATCGGTTGAGATGTTACATGTTAGCATACTATCTTAGGAAGCAATACTTAGCATGTTTTATAAAACTAATTCTTCTCAAATGCATATTTTATACTTTATACTTAAAATTTAAGCATGTTGGTTAACATTTTGATTTAGAATTGCTCAAAGTGATGTCTCTAATATTTTTGAAGATACAAAATATACATTTTTTAGAACATTTTACACTGCGCCTAATACATAATATGTAGTGTGTTTGTGCATGCTGAATTGAACATGTACTATATATCAAAGTAAATGGCAATTACCACAACTATTAAATATACAGAATATGATAATCATAAGAGTTTACCGCTTAGGAATATGATAACTTATTTTATTTGCACATCATGCATTTGCAGACTATGGCACCATATGTACAAAATGATATCCCAATTGCAACTTTTTCATAAAACTGTTGACTCTTTAATTGCTGCAAGCTCTGAAACATGAAGCCATCCGATTAGCTTTGAAATATTAAAAATGATAAGAAAATTGCTATGAAAGACCACAGAAGAGATTTCACCATTCATACTGTACCTGGACACGCATGTGTGCGTGAACATTTAATTGCTGAGAAGAGTTCATAGCCTGAAGTTTCTGGTATTATAGCTTCATGAGGAAGCCAATCAACTTTGTAATGCAGAACCATAACCTAAGAGGACATGCATCAATTATAGTTGTTAAAAAAACGAATTTAACTTTTACATAATTTTTAGAAGATATTTTTCTCAAAATAACATCAAATATAAGTAATCATAACCTTAGTCATAGAGGATAATCTATTCACTAAGAGAGAAACAATTCCAATAAACTATGAATTATTTATATCCGTTGGAAGAAACAACACATGGGCAAATCAAAGGCAAACAGATATGTGTTAACTCGAATTTACTTATTTTGTGCAAATTAACATATTAATGCTATTTCAAGAAATAGAATCTCTTATTACAAAATCAATTGACATGGTTTTTGGTTGGATTAATCCGAATGCTATATGAAATGCCTAGTAATTTATGATTTGGAATAATATGCAATTTGAGTTTAATTTGTCCGTTAGTAAAAATGAATATATGTATACATGTAGCACCTGCATGTTTATGTGCTTTTTTGTGCGGACCTATGTAAACTTTATTGGGTCATGAAAAGAGAATCTTATTATCATCAAAACATATGGTAACTGGTTGGTGTTATAGCAGAAAAAATTCTAATGAAAAAAAATGAATAACGGCATCTATATGATCATTCACCAACATTTAGCAACACCCATGCACTGACTACAAAACAATATCAAATATAGAAATAAATCGGCATTAGAATAAGAAATTATCAGAAATTGTGAAATCATGGTTATAAGTGAAGTAATTGGGAGATTGTGAATCAACATTTCACTCATACCCATAAAAGATATATATTCTCAGTTTGAAGAGAAAAGGTAGGATAAATATTAACTTGAAACCTTCCAATAGCCAAGAAAGTAGAGATTAATCTGAAAGGAAATACATTAGTGAAAATGATATCATTGAAAATTTACCGATTCTTGGAAAGAAAATGAAAACCTTTAATTATATGTTGAATAATTGGCTCAAATGTAGATATAGAATGAAGGTGTGTTCAGCACAACATAAGTGTCAGTTAATACAATAATAAACAATGAATATCATTAAATTCGATATTCCTTACTAAAACCGACGTAAAAATTCAGTGTAACCAAATCTTTCAGTAAATTACTAATATTCTTGTCCACAAAAATATTCACAGTAGAAAATTTAATTGAACCCACATCTGAGACAGCATACTTAAAAATCTTGAATACTTTGCATTTATATACATTATTCTTCCATTATACCAGCATATAACATCAACTATGTTTTCCTAATTTCAAACCAATATTTGAGATATATGAAGTAGAAATAACAATTAACAACTACCATCCCAACCAATCGACACAATGGTTAATTTATAAATAGATATTGCATCTACGGCAAAATATATAAGAACATACAGAAGAAAGCATAATAGTTGAAGTCCAAGGGACTCACTGAAATATTAATTCAAGATTTGTATGATAAGGGGGTTGTAATGTTTATGCTTATGTTTTAGTATTAAATTGTTCATAGTTAGGGCTCCTGAAGTATTATATTTAAGTACAGAATAATGGCTTGCTATTAATAGTCCGTAAAGAAAGACATCTTATATTTTTGTAAGTCCTTTCATATTTGATGGTATCACCAAAATACTAACACCAGTTTTACCATTAGTGCTATATAGCAAAGGTGGTATGCCAACAAATTACCATTAGGAAGTAAGGCTCACATTAAATTCATATTGTTACATTCTTAATATCTTGAAATTTAGTGTACTAAGTGCGTTAAGTTGAGGTATTATAGTTTTGGTTATTTGTAACTTAAAGTCTTTTATCTTTCCCTCAAAAAGGTCAATGAATTGAAGGCTTTTTCGAAATATGAGCATTGTAGATCTGAAAGAAAATGAATATGACCAAAGAAACCAAAAAGGTAAGGTACATCGGCAAAAATCGATTTCACTATGTTTAAGGTAATAACGTATGTAAGATCGGTGAATGGACAATACATTACAATTTGGCTTTGTTTTACATATGCCTTTGATCTCACTAATCAATGTCTGCCACTGATTTTGCAGTGCATTAGAGGAAGCAGCCACTGGCATACGTGATAATAACCTAGAAAAGAATGTAAGAACTGATGTTAAATTAAATGTTCTACGTATTCCATTTTTCACCTTCCAAACTTTACTTAAATTTACCCTTCCACAAAATGCAATAGATTCTCATTTAACGGGATAATGAACCATTTTAATACTTGTAGTTGTACCGAAAGGGTTTAAGAAATTGGATACAACTTATACATCTTGAGAAATTCACCTAAAAGATGAATTTATAGAATGGAAAATAACAACGCACATACAGTTGTGAAAATTTTAAATACATATCATGTTTGTTTCTATTGAAACTAATTTTTTTATGGAAAATGTCAATATTTTGTTAACATAAAAGGAAAGCAATCATATAAATCTTCAAGTCTTCAACAGAAATCAAAGTTGGAAAAAATAACCATATAATACGAAATCAATTGAGCGAGTTGATCCAGTAGCATATGTTAAGCATATCAAGTCAAATAGCAAATTTTAGAAAGGGATTAATATGCATTTGCATGACAAGTAATAACTAAGTACAATTGTATGTGTGAAACTCAAAGTGAAACATATGAAACCGTAAATCCACATACATAAAGTTAAAATGTCATACCCGAAAATTTATGAACTCCAACAATCAACAAAATATCAAATATCCTCATTTGTCGGGTAAATCGTCAACGATTTATACCAGAAGTTTGCTGGGCATTGAATCAAAGATTGAAGATTGAGTGTATACTTAGGAATTTAAAAAGCAGATAAATGTTGCGTAGTTGAAGCCCAGGTCCCTTCGATTATTTAAGAAGATAGAGAAATCGTTTATACTAATTGTTGTGTGTCATTGATTTAGCGAAGCAGAAAATGGTAATTTTGGCAAAACCAGTCGCGGAAAAAGTGGTTAGGAAGGAAAAGAGTCGTTACATTATGGTGCATGACACGCGGCAAAAAACTACATTACTGGTTTCTCCTATCCTATTTAAGTAATAATAGATTAGAAAAAAAAAAAATCTGCAGATCTAATAATAGTCGTTATGTCTACAGTTGATAATAAACAATCGAAGATTAGAAATCGTAATAGCAAACTGGTCAAAATTCACAAAAGTCGGTAATGTAAATAAGTAAGACATAATCAACTGGTAGAGGATAAAAAACATAAAGTGAGATTAGGCACAAAAAATAGGAATGTAAAAAATATATAAACAGCGAAATAGATACACGCAACCATGAGAAAATATCTACGAACTCGTAGAAGAAGAAAGAGGTGAGAAACACAAAAACTTCAGACAGAAATAAATTAAAAGTTGAAAAGAAAGTATTTTGAAAGTTGAGTCAATAATTAATTAATTTTATGTTACAAGATTGAAGACGTTATAACTTATTTTTCGTCAACTTCTTAGCATATATTACATTGGTTTCTATGCATTAATTGTCCATTAACATTGGTTTTATTATTCTCTGACATTAAAAATAAAGCTATGGTCTTTACTTTTTGTTCATTTAGATTTAACGGACATGGAGTTATTTGTGTAACTGCCACCATACAAAATTAATGTCATCCACAAAAAATAACCTTTATCCTATTCTATGCCTTTACAGAAACATGTGTGCACACGCAAATGCTATATATATATATATATATATATATATATATATATATATATAATATATATATATATATGTAGTACGACAGATTTCATTAATTAGTCATTAACATGCAGATTAAATGTACAATGCTAAACATATTAAGTAAATCTGACATTTATATGACTACAATTGCTAAAATTATGCATGCAGTTGGTGTTATAGTGTACTACTGTGATAGGAAAACTAATCAAAGGTAGACTAATCAGCTTACACTCAGTTCCATCCAAAATCGTTCTCATTGACTCCACTGCAACCATTTTCAATGTCATTTTCGTTAAAAAAAACATTTCATGATCCATTCACCAACATTTTATCAGAATACAAACCTATATATCCACACAGGCATAGACTCAGGTTTCTGACCATGATAAAAAGTTTATTTTGGTTTAGAGTCATTAGTTTGTAGCAAATACACAAATTTTACATCAAGAAGGCAACTTATATTTAGATCAGTTTGCAAGTAAACGTTGAAATCTCCAATACTGTCATTACAAAGTGTGGACAAAAAAGCATGAGAAATTGTTATTACCAAATAGTTAGTAGTATGCCTGTGTAACTATTGGATCCTAACTCTGATCAGTTACAAAGACCTATACCTTGTATATTGCAATTGGACATGCGCGCAAAACAATTATATTATAGAATAAATGGCAATACATAATAAATATGAACTTCCTGTTTTTTTATTTATAGCATGAACGACAATACATAATAGATATGAGGGCAATACATAATAAATATGAACTTTTCAGTACTTTTATTTATAGCATGCATGAATGACAATACATAATAAATATGAACTACCAATTCTACATGACAAAGCTCAAATGTCATGCATGGCCAAAGTGCATGCTAATTCAGGGGTACTAAACTACAGTCATTTAATTACCAAGCATGCAAAAATACCAGTAAAATAATTTGTATTTCATCGTAAACATATACTCTGAATAAGGCCAATAAAACATTTGTATTTGTTCCTAGTGCCACTTCTCAATATGACCACCTAAAGCATTGGTATTTCATTCTAATATGATGACTATTATGATATTTGAATCACGATAGTCACTGCTTAAATTAATTATATGCGAGACATGGTTTTACTAAGTATATTCTACAATTACACTATGCTCATAATCTACCAAGTTAAACATGGAACCATTTTCATGCGTAAGTTATGCTAAACGGCCAGGGTGTAAACACAATTTAGTATTCATTCAAATGAATATAATATAGCTTATAAATTATTTTGAAATTACTATAAATGCTTAAACTACACATGAAATTATATAACCATAAGTGATAGAAAAGTAAATCAGATGCTTTGAAAGTTAAAAGACAATAATTTATGTAAAAGTAATTTGAAGAAAGCAATTATAAATATATAATTTGACTTAGCAATATATAGGAATATAAACAAAACATACGAATCCAATGAAAGGATACATAAAATAAGTTATAATTTTTTTTTTTTTTTTTTTGGAAATTTTGGTTGTCATTGATGATCTACACAAGTAATCCAATTACGAACTACTTCTAGTAATGTAAGTTTTAGAATCACTACACAGAATCAATTTTGAAATGACAACATGGAAACAAAAGCGTGATATCATTCATATTCAACAATATCAATGTTCTAAGGTAGATAGGGACTACCAATATCTATACACCATTTTATTAATTGACATCATTGCTTCATGTAGTATATGATTCAGTACAAACCAAACATGCCATTTTGTCTTTCGGATAAAACAATATGATTTGGCGTGTTGAGACGTAAGCATGAGAGTAAAGAATAAAGAACGGTAAATACTTTAGCACCATTTTTTTTTCCAGAGTCACTTTATAAACTGAGCTGATAAGCGAATAGGTTGCAAAATGAAGAGGAATTGGATAGGAGGTTTAAAAAAACTGACATATGGGGAAAAAATGTTTGGCAAATATAAATGAGTTTCCATGGATGGCAGTACCAGCATGCCTATTTTAAATTATGATTTAATACACTGTGCTTGCATACTGGGAAACCAGTGAAGGGCATATAAGTGTAGAAACCAAATTAGGTTTTTATTTTTTAACGTCAGTATTGCATTGTACCAACTTGTTACAAACTTAACTCAAATTTATATATTGAGTTATAACAGATTTATAGTTTACATATCGTATAATCAAAGCACATTCACCAATTACCAATACACGTAGCGTAATGGAATTTGTTAATAATTTATTTAGGAAAAAGTTGCTTTTTTAGGTAAGTTGCACAAAATTAGTAATGTTGTTTTTAGATAATTAATTGTTTGCACGTAATATTTAACATGGTACACAGATAATGTACAGTCGCAATCATTATTTGTAATGAGAATTGATTCATGTATTGCTGGGCACAGATTCATTGACGTTGCAGCGGTGAGAAGGATGACTTCTGGTATGTAATTCACACACAACAGAACTCATATAAGTAAGCAAATTATATGGTATCTGTCACTGTATTATGGAGATTTGGATTGATCACCGCGTATGAATAAGGATATGGAAATATGGCAAAGGGCCAGTAATGCAGGCCTATCAATTTTTTTTCGTGTCATACACATAAATAATACGAATTCGTTGCGAATACTGATCACGTATGGAAAAAATCAAAAACATGTTGCAGTTTACTGGACTTGCTACGATATATGTAAATCGGACTGATCGTAAACAAATTGAGGAGATGGACAAAAAAACGTACCTTTCCAATAAAGCAGCAGAAGGGGAAGGCAGACAAATCGGAGTATGGCAAGAGCGAAACAACAATAGCGCGCGAAATACGTTGGGATGGGAAGGGTTTTGAGGGGAGAGTAGCAAAAATCAGTCAGACTTCGGTGAGAAGTAATTAGGCAGTAGATGCGGGAATCAGTGAAGGAAGGAATTGGGGGTAGTAAAAATTGACGTAGTGCGTGGACTTGTTCGCGTATGGAAAAATAGTAGTGGACGGGGAGGAGGTCCGATCGGTGGGTAGGTCGATTGAGCAGAGGGGGGGATGGCCGGAATTTTTAGTGGGGAAAACGGGGGAACAGTTGAGAAGGAAGAGAAAGGGGGAACGAAGGGGAAGGCGGTGAGTAGAAAAGAAAAACGGACGGATTGGTAGAAGGGTTGTGCGTGTCACACGTCTAATTTGGTTCTTCCTTTCCTATTTAAGTAATAGATTCTTGTATTTTGATGGAATTGTTGTAATAAGCAATGAAATGTTCTTCTGGTTGTGTTCTGATTTGTCGTGTTCTCAACTCAATCCGGGTTTTCCTTCACGGGGAGTTTCGGGTCATTTCACGATTCAACAAAATTTCAGAAGTATTTCCCTTTTGTTCCCTGCATTGTACACAAATGCTTGTACGTAGGAAATAAAATAGAAAAGTTAGGCTGAAATTTTGTGAATCTTTAAATGAAGTAATATGTGAAATATACTTTTCTTACTTTGTTTATAACTTGTCCAAGTACAATAGTAAGTACAACAAGCATTGTACCATATGAATATACATGGTCGTTTTGTGATGAAAACAACTATTTCTATAACAACCATGTACAACACCCGTTGGACAGGGCCAAAAACTATCTAAGGGACATAAGTCAAGATGTGTGTATTTTACGAAAAATAATATATTTTTACTTATTTTTATACATCTAAAAATATGTATTTTAATTTATCACATTTTTTCAACATATTTGTCAACTTAAGACTGCTTTAGTATTGTTATTAGCACATTCAAATCGCTTTTGTACACTCATTCGTTCATTTTTATTGCATATGCCAACATAAGCACAACATAATATTTCTTATGCATTCCAATTAACTCAATACAATGGTAACACCAACACATATGTATAACAATTTACATATACACAAAAACAATAATTTGTACATACATTTTTCAATTTGACAGTAACCTGTGAAATATGCACACAAGCGATGTTATAAACCATTACTATGTTCTTAAAGGTTATTGCAACTACTACATAAGCCTAATTTACCAATATATGCAAATATAGGTTTAGGGTTAAAATTTGATTTTTAAACAAAATAAGAGATAATAGTTGAAATTGATTATTGTAGAGGTTGATGTTGAAGCCAGGGGAGTCCTAAGATGTTGAAAATGGAGTTTAGAGGCTGGAAATTCGGATTTGGGGAAAAAGGGTTTAGGGTTTTGTGGGCTTAGGGAAAGGGAGCTGAAGGAATGATGAATAAAGCTCTTGGATTGGCAGTTATTGGATATTTTCCAACGGTCACTGGCAACCTGTCGAAAGTCGTCAAAAGCCATCGCCATGTCCTGCCAGAATAACTCACTTTTCTTGTAGTGATACAAGAAAATCATGTTTTACTTGATTGATGCGGGTATTTTCAAATATCCATGTCCTCTAAAGTGGATATATATTTTTTCGAATATTTGAAAATATCCACATATGTGGATATGGATATTCCTTTTGAAGTATCCAAGGATAGAGGATACGAATACAGATGCAGGTTTTATTTTTTGGGTACAGATTCCAATATTGCACTATCCGCATTCGTTGCATTTGTTTACAACACTATGCAAACTTAACCAGTTGAAGAAGATTCTCCAGTGAACCATCAAAACTAAAAAACACATAAAAATGCTATATAATTTGCTTTGATCGTCTTTTTCATCGGCGATTAATGTGCAAATTATATGTAATGACTCAGATTTTTGAAGAAGACACTATAAGAAAGAGGGAAATTTGCAATGTTCATAAAACATGGGTGTCCATTATCGATGCATCGCAAAGTCATTGGAAAAACCGTTGGAACTAAAGAGGTCTTCACAAATAGCTTCCGACGACCGCAACAAACAAATTGCTATAATTCTCGATGGCATTATGATGGACACATGACCAATCCTTTTATTCATTTGAATACATGTCAAAAGCCATTGGTAATCATTGCTATCAGGTTGAGTCTTTATTCGTTGACAAATACTCTCTACCTCTAAGCCGTTACTTTCCATCAGAAACTATTGCGTAATGTTGATGGATAAGGCACCAGTGGCCATTAGAAATCCTAGTTCTTTGCTCTTTATTTCTACACTTGTTCGTCCCTTATGTAACACATACATATAAATATACATCGCATCTCAAATTCATACATATATGTCATATAAATATAAGACGAAATCACATATAAAACTAAAATCGTTCATCTAACTAATGCTTCCTTAAATATGCTCATGTTAGAAATTATTAGAACTCACCGGACGTATGTCTAACCTAGTTTGTTTTCTCCTTTTCTCTCCCTTCCCCTCCCTAAGGTTCGTAGGGTGGAGGGTCTCAGTAGTAATTTTTGATTTTTTTAGTTCACCTTGGATTCAGAGTCATTACACTACAAGAAAAGCTGTAAGTAGCGACATATTTTTAGCAGTAGAAAATTCCGTCGCTAATTAGTGACAGATATTCATGGTTTTTGGATTTTATATGTCACCTTATTTTAAATTAGGTAATTTCCATTCTAATCCACGGTTTAAACAAGTTAATCCACAATTTTACTTTAATAAGTTAATCCACAACTATTTTGTAAGTTAATCCACGAGTGAACGAACTTAAAGATTTCACCCTACCGTATAGCTTACAATCGATTTTTGTCCTTCTTGTTTTACCATGACATTACAAAACCCCTCATTCTACTGGACAATCAAATGCAGCAAACATTTTTTTTTTAGAGAACATGATTTTTATAAAAATTACATTAGTTATCTAATTAACTTTTATAAGCTTACCTATTTTTTCAATTATAATAAAATTTAGTTGATCCACATTTGATGTATGACAACTCAGATCAACATAATAAATCCTTCAAGAATAAAACAACACTAGCCAAGCTTACTGGAAATACATATCTAAAAGAAGGCTATATTATTCTTCCTGCAAACTGATTTCATTATAAGTTAGTGTGGAGCGTCTTCAATGTTTTATTCACAATCCTGCAAATTACAGTGTTAGAGAGCTAAAGTACTCCTTCCTCACTAATACTGATCAATTCTTTAACTGAATTTCCCTGACAAGTCATCAAAACACCAAAGGATTTACAAGTGATTGGTCACATCAAAGATAAGAGTATAGTGTAAGTCTCTAAGTCCACCTGACTTTCTGTTTGAACCCAAGGAAGCAATAGTTCAAAAGAAAAATATAGCTAAGGTCAACTGAATATAAAACCATGAAATAAAAGAATGCATGGAAGTAACACTTAAAGGAGAATACATGCTATGAGCAATAGCTCAATAGTTCCTGTTAATGCCTGTTTTAGTTCAGTATGCATATAATACAATAATATGTGATAATGGTGATATTAAAAAAACAATTTTGTATATGATTAATCAACTTGAAACAAAAAATAAACAAAAAACTTAGTGTTATTACATTGAATTACTCCATCTAAACTTGGATTTATATGGTAGGATTTCAGAAACAAGAATATGACGAAAAACGCAGAGAAGAAGACTGAATAGAAGAAAAATTAGTACATTTTTTTAGGTGGATACACTGATTAAAATTTAAATTTAGTAAAAGTCAACTATCCTATAAAATATGGTGGATTAACTAACTAAAATTGTGGATTAGAATAAAAATTTCCTCTAAATTATTACCGTCGAATATTATTTCTATCGCTAAATCATTGGAAATTGCAACACTTTGCCGTCATAAAATATTTAATGCTAAATTCTGTTGCTAATAGAGTCGGATTATCGTCGACAAAATTTTGAAACTATTTTTGCTGCAGTTTTTCAAGAGATTTGAAAAGAACTTTTATATTTATTATTTATAAAATGTTTTACATTTGTGTTATTGCTTAGTAATTAATAAGTAAATATAAATTTTAAATAATCAATGTTAATAATATATTAATAATAAATAATAAATTATAACTATTAGAAGTAATAATATTCAATAGTTAATGTTGATTAATTATTAATTACAATAAATTATAAATAAGAGGTAATAATAATTAATAAAATACATTAATGTTTGATGTTTATTAAATTTATTTTGATAATCAATGATTAATAAATAATCTTTAATATGATTAAAGAAATTACTATCAAGAAATTATTAATACATATTTGCTTTTAAGAAATTGATCGGTACGTATTAATTGATAAGTAATTAGTAATTAAGAAAAACAAAATGGTCAAAGTTCAAAAATAAGAAGTTGAATAAATATTAAAGAATTTCGAAATTCAAAAAATTCAAACATTACCATACAAGTTATTATTTTCATGCATATTAATGTACTATTAAATAAGTAATAATTGATATGTGATCGTTAATATTAATATATAATAGTTATTATAAATTAATATCTACTATTAATAACTAGTTATTGGTAATCTATAATTAATAATAAATATTTAATTAGTGATTAATTACAACTGAGAAAATCTTATTGGTAAAATGTAACATTAATAATTTGTATATACCGTTTTGGAAAAATACGTTAATGCTATGCAAATAATGTTAACACATCCTGCCTGTTAGGTCTATTATCCCACCTCTTTACACTTAAGAACTCTAAACATGTTTTTTTATTTCCTCTTTATTATGCCTTTCTTACCACACCGCTCTTCATCTATTCATCGCTCTTCAGCTCTTCGTCGCGCCGCCGCTCTTTAGGTAGTGAAGTTTTTCTAAATTTATTTATTATTCTACTTTCATGGATTGTGTTAAATCTAGGGTTTTAGGTCTAAATCAGGGTTTTTTTCATGTTGTAGATCTAACGATTTTACGTTTTGGATGTAACGATTTCAGTCAAAATTAGGGTTTTGTGATATAATGCAGTAAACTATATGGTTGTATACTGTTGCATGTGATTGTAGTCAGGGGCGAATGTAGTTCTCCTTTGGTGTTCTAGTTGAAGCTATAATTGTAATAACCCGGAAAATCAGAACCAATTAAATTTTTTTAATTTGGCAATTTTAATGAATTTTGAATATTTAAAATGATTTATTTTAAATAATAAAGACGAGAAATTTATTTTGAATAGAATTAAAATGTATATATTTATTTGAATTGACGTTAAAATATAAATATTAATTTTAAATATAAAAGGAATTGGAAAATGGCGCGATAGTTTGAAAATTCGATTTCAAATTTCAAATGAACGTACATGATTCAAGATAAATCGGATTTTAGCGAAACCAAAAATATTAGAATCTATGTGAAAATATCTTTCCAACGAATCCGAAAATCCAAATTTCATAGCGGGAATAAAAAGTTATGCCTTGTTGAAAATTCGGAATAGTGACTATGGAATTTTAGCCCTTAAAAATAGCCATTTTGCCAATGACCTCTGTTTTCGACGAAACCACGTTTGTTGGATCCGGGATGTCAAGTTATTGCTACATCCAAAATTCATAATTTTTGGGATCAATATGTGAGCGTGGAAGAAGAAAACGTGTTTTGACAGTTTCAGTCAATTTGGATCGACCAGAAAACAGACATTTTTCAAATGGTCTCCAAATTTGACGAAATTAGTTTTGTTAGGACCGAATCGTCAAAACAAAGTTAGATTTATTTTTTGGGAATTTTTGGGGTCCGTATGTGGCCCCAATAAATTGAAATATACGTTTAAATTAAATATATAACGATTTATATTGTAATTTGGCAGAAACTGATCGTAACAATTGAATTTGTCTATGGAACATATCTCGGTGCGTTCGGAATGGGGGTAATTAGTTATAGACGACAGTCGTTGGGTCTCGTTTGGAGGTCGAAATTAAAAGTCAACTTTTTTTTTTTTGGATTTAAAAATAATATATATATATATATATATTCACATATGTTCCCCTCCCCCCACCGTACCCTTTTTCCCCCAAAATCAAAACACCCTTGTCATTCAGAAAAAGAAACCCACTACCGCAAATCTCACACCCTCCCCCCCCCCCGGAACGGAACCCCACCGCGCCTCCTTTCGCCTCCCCCCCCCCCCCCCCCCGCCATCGCCGCCAACGGCGAAATCCCCTTCCCCCACCGACCACCCTCTTTCCCCCCTTCCTTCTCCTCCTTCTACCACTTCAAATCAGCCCCAACCACCCAAAACCCGTCGCCACACCATCACTACGACCACCATTGATCAGCCGACCACCCACGACTTTGCCGCCGCCCCATTAGCCACCCACAACCACCCCTCCAACGGTGAATCCCTCCCCTTGCACAAAAATTCAGTTTTTATTAAAAAAAAGATAAGAGAAAAGCCTCTAATAGTCTGCCGCTCTACTGGCGCACGCCACCCGCAAGCACCGAGCCACCCCTGTCCTCCTACACCTCCAAAGTGAGTTTTTAGATTTTGTTTATTTTTATTTATTATATAAGATCGGCGATTTTCTTATGTGAAAAGGCGAGATTTTTATTAGTGAAAAGGCAAGATTTTTAGAAATATAAAATGAGATTTTTATCGTATGATTCGTAAGGGTTTTTGTTAAATAAAAATTCGATTTTTAGTTAGATTAAAAATTCGATTTTTAGTTGTAGAAAAATATGTTTTTTTCTATATATATTAGCGATAGAAAAATATTATTTTTATGTACATATATAGTGATAATAAAAATGTGATTTTTATCCATGTAACGATGAAATAAAAATTGTGATTTTTATTTATGAACAACTTGGAAAGATGGTGCCGGGAAGTCGGGTAAATCCAAACCATCGTCCGCTAAAGAATGACAGAATGGATCCCAAAGGTGAGAACTTCTCGCTTTAATTTTATTTTCTTGTTAAATTATATACTAGGATGCAGACGGCTCATAGCAGCACCCGACACCCGTCGTCTACAAACCATGGACGACTTGTTTGATTTGATTGTGTTGTGAAAATTGATTGTGTGATATGGAATGAAATAAAATATTTTATAGTTAAAAATATAATTTTTAACGTGTATAGGAATAAAATAAATATTCATAAACAAATCGGACGATTTGTTTATGTTCACACATTTGATAGATATTGATTGGGACGTTATATTTGACACATCACCCAACTGCACAAATAATAATCAGTGTTTGTTGATTGAAACCCCACATTGGTATTGGGATGATATATGACATACGCTAGTCCTAATAATTAGTTGTATGTCGATCGATTGATTGACAGGCGGTTGTAAGCGTTAATTTTTTATATTTAATGCTTATGCAGTGTAGAATGCACTCTGGACGATGGTTGATTATTTATGGTTGTTGTGATACACATGTATGGTCTGAAACCATATAAATAACATTATATGGTAATTGACTGTGTCTGATTCCAGTTTAGATAGAATGAATATTTTAAAATAACGAATATTTTAAAATAACGAATATTTTAAAATAATGAATATTTTAAAATAATATTCAGTAAAAGATCAAAATCTGATTTTGATGTCCAATTTGGGATGGACATGAAAATATTTAAATATATAAAGCCGTGGTGATTAGATTAACGCCATTTTGACATGAGCGATATTTATATCGATTTTATTCATTTTTATAATGAATATCGAAATGGAATTGATTTCAAAATCTAATGTTTTGAAAATATTATCATTTATATATTATTGATATGGAATATTCAATTTTGATTTGAAATTGAATATGAAGTTGAAATTGTTTTGAAAACGAATTTAAAACGATTTATAAAATACATTTTAAATGGAAATTGACGAAATATATATTATATATATATTTAATGGCCTGAATAGAACGCGCCGCGCAGCGGTAGTTCGCGAATTTCGACCATTGACTTCGAATGGACATTACGGGAGATCCAACCGTCGGATTCTCTTAAAATTAGAACCTTGGGTTCATATCGAAAAGAGTTTTCCAACGAATGCAAGAGATTTGAAATCTAACGGTCGGATTTGGAATTATATCCAAATCGAATTTAGAAAAGATCGCCATAAGTGCAGTTCGATGACCGTTTATGGAAATCGACTGTACGGGCCTTAATAAAATTATTAAAAATATCAATAATTTGTGTAAAATCATAATAAATGATTTGTAAAGAATTGGGATGAAAAATTCCATATTTGAAAAGATAAAAATATATTTTATCGAAAGGAACTAGTTATGAACTAGAATTATAATCCAATATTTATAAATAATTAAATTGGATTTGAAATGGTTTTAAAAATAACCAGAATTTCCATATATGAATTAGAATGGATTTGAATCAAAATTATCTTCGGAATATTTCGATATTGGATTCCGTGATTATACGAATATTATGGAGGAATTTGGAAGATATATATATATATATATATATATATATCGTTATTCCAATACGATATTTGTTGGTTTCAAAATTTGATATTGAATACAAGCCGATATATTTTCTATTCAGAGCCTTGTATTTAATATCAAATTGGATTTTGGGTTTCCGCGAATGGTATCTTTAATAATACTATTCTTAAACCCAATGGAGTTAAGAAAATTAGAAACTAACTAGAGATCAGCTAAGTTGAATGGTTTCCTGGGTATTGATCTGATGTTGGTTTCGGCCTTTGGGATTATTACTTAGGGAATTGTTCTCTTACTAAATTACAGTTAGAGACTAATAGGATTTTGGGTTTATCGTGAACTATGTTTTAAATGACACTGTTCTTGAACCCCGTGTGAAAAGAATAAATCTTTTAATTAAGATTTAAAGAAGAATTACCAATTAATTGGAACTGAAAATGGAATGCGAATTGGGTTTACTGTGATCTGTTTTTTTGATGACATTCGTTCTTTAACCCGATTTAAAATGAAATGTGATTTGGAATTTATACATCTTTTTATTAAGATTTAACGGGAATTTTCCAAAGTAACGTTTTCCAATTTAATATATTAAATTGGAATTGAATGAAATTCGATTGATAATAATCGAAGTGAACTTCTGTGGAGGAAGACTGTTAATACATATGGAATTTAAAAGGCTTTGTCGTTATTCCATTTATGTTATTAATCGAATACGAAAATTTATATCGATTATATATTGATTTGTTTTTCCGTGAAGATTCCATAATTAATGGAATGTGATTTGGGTTTATCGTGAACTGTGTTTTACATGGCATTAGTTATTTAACCCAGTTAAAGACAGGATTACATGTCTGTCATTGTATTTCGAACTGTATGGTTAATCTCTGCTAAATATATATATGTTTGGTGGCGGAGAATTTATTCTCTTGCTTAACACCCTTCTCTGAGATGTACGAGCTTAGAGGCTGTATATCGGCAGAAATCAATAGTACGGCGTAGATTGTCGATGCGACATGTTTGTGTTTCCAAAGTTAAATAATCATTAATATTGATTTTTGGGAAGATTAAAACTAAGTGGATTTTTAATGAATCTTTAAATAGATTGAAAAAGGGAATGTGATAATTTAAATTATCAAATTTGGGAATCGATCGAGAATGGAGTATCGTCAGTTTTGCTCCTAGCGATAGTTAAATCTTTAATTTGATTTGAACGGGAACTGGTAATTAATTTTACCGATAAAACCGTGGTGTTAGATATGGGGTATTACCAGTTTTGCTCCTTGGGATGAATAGGTTGGGATTGGGAAATTAAATAAATGGTTACTTCGGTAAGGTGCCTTAATCCCGACTAGTTTGGAAAACCTTAATATGGTTTGAATGATATCCGAAGGAAGATTAAAGAATACATTTTAAAGAATTTATCTTTGATAAAATCAATGGGAACAAATCCCTAAAGATGTGAATATTTAAATAAAAGAATATTCAGAATTGGAATGAGGCATATGTTGTTTTTTTATAGCACTTGTTTATTATATACGAGAGTTATTCGGAAAGGCCGGGTTTATACCCATTCTGAATAACTAATTCGACGATAAGTCGACGATGAAGACGGTGGTTGAAGACCGGAGGTCTTCACATCGTTTGGATGATTACTGATGTCTTGATTGGGCTGTACACCCAAGACGAGGTAATAAGTGGTGATCATCCAGACGTACTTGGAGATCGACGGATATGCGAGGGCCTCTCTCCTGTATTGGACATATGGGACGAGGAATAAGGTGCCTCCGGTTTCGTTCAGACCCAGAACGAACTTGTAAATGGATTGTGTGTCTGACATTGGATTTTATTCTGTGTCGATTGATTTCTATTAAATATATATATGTTTGGTGGCGGAGAATTTATTCTCTTGCTTAACGCCCTTCTTTGAGACATACGAGCTCAGAGATTATATATCGATAGATATCAGTCGCATGGCATGAATTGCCTGTATGGCATGCTGAGATGCAGTGATCAAGGCTTCTATTGAAAAGCAGAGTCTTGTGGTTGATGATCAAAGCATGGCTTTAATACAACATAGCTTTGTGTATAACGTTAATTCATGAGCCACACACCTCGGTATGAGTCAAAAACGGGATCGTGACTGCAGGGAGTGCACGACGTTTCTTTCTAGCTTTTGGTGGTGTCAGCGTTTTGCAAGCCCTGACATTGTTATACTTTTACTTATGTGAATTGTTGTAATAAGCAATGAAATGTTCTTCTGTTTGCGTTCCGATTAGTCTTGTTCTCAGACAATCCGTCCTTTCTCTTCTCTTCGGAGACCGGGGAAGTTCGGGTCGTTACATTTGGTATTAGAGCTCTGGTTTACAAAGCTCGAGAACAAGACACGTTAGAACCAAACGAAAGAATTCATCAAAGATTGGATTAGTAATATCCAATGAGAATTACTCGTTAGAGATAGGATCAGTAGTATTCTAGAGTGAGTGTGAAGAGTGTTGTTTTAAAATAAAATGAAAACAAATTTGTTTTGAAAATCTAAATCGTATTATACGTATTTGAATATTTATTTTAAATTGATTTGGACAATCCAATATATATAAAAAATTCATATACGCCTTGCAAACGTGTATTTGAAGTTTTAATATACTGGATAGATATGGAATCATGCTCTAGTCACCCGGAGATGATTCTGATGATTGAAGCTTCATATCAGAATTTGTGTTCGAGTTTCGAAATGGGATATCTATATATTTCCAATTGGCTGGTGTGAGAACCAAAACTAGATAGGGCTTATTGTTGTGATTTGGCACAAAAAATGGATTTATTAGCATATATATCAAAATTATGAATTTGAAAAGATAATCAACTAATTGATTGCTGATTGTTGATTGTGTTATGTGATTATTCATTTAAACCAACATGTGAATGGATGGTAAATTTTGCCAAATTGTATCGAATGTTGAACTGAATTGAAAATTGTTTGAAATTGCATACATGTACATGCATATATATTGAACAGGTCATTGCAAGGAGGCTAGAGCAGAGGAGTAAAATTGTCTGCCCGACAAATAGGTACATGTTTACTAATTTATTGGGTTTGGATAATTTTATGAGTCGATTGGCTAGCCGCTTGGCTTTTTCTTTTTGAATGAGAGGGCCTGTGTGGCAGTCTGGGGATTTTCCCGGTGCTCCCTGTACAAAGGAGGCTATGGCGAAATTTTTCAAAAATTTAGGGTGTTAGCCAAATTTTTGAAAAATTAGAAATTCTTAGAAACTGAAAAGTTAAAGAATTAAAGCCAGAATGAAAGTTGAGTTGATTAGTAAAACAACTTTCAGCTCCGTTCCTTTTCGAGGATGAAAAGATTTTAAGTGGGGGAGATTGCAACAACCCGGAAAATCAGAAACAATTTAAATTTTTTATTTTGGCAATTTTAATGAATTTTGAATATTTAAAATTATTTATTTTAAATAATAACAACGAGAATTTTTTTTTGAATAGAATTAGAACGTATATATTTATTTGAATCCACGTTAGAATATAAATATTTATTTTAAATATAAAAGGAATTGGAAAATGGCGCAGTAGTTTGAAAATTCGATTTCAAATTTTAAATGAATGTACAGGATTCAAAATAAACCGGATTTTAGCGAAACAAAAAATATTAGAATCTATTTGAAAATATCTTTCCAATGAATCCGAAAAATCCAAATTTCATAGCGGGAATAAAAAGTTATGCCTCGTTGAAAATTCAGAATAGTCGCTTTGGAATTTTAGCCCTTAAAAATAGCCATTTGGCAAACGACCTCCGTTTTCGATGAAACCACTTTTGTTTGATCCGGGATGTCAAGTTATTGCTAGATTCCAAAATTCATAATTTTTGGGATCAATATGTGAGCGTGGCAAAAGAAAACGTGTTTTGACAGTTTCAGTCAATTTGGATCGACCAGAAAATGACCATTTTTCAAACGGTCTCCAAATTTGATGAAATTAGTTTTGTTAGGACCTATCATCAAAACATAGTTAGATTTATTTTTTGGGAATTTTTGGAGTCCGTATGTGGCCCCAATAAATTGAAATATACGTTTAAATTAAATATATAATGATTTATATTGTAATTTGGCGGAAACTGATCGTAACGATCGAATTAGCCTATGAAACACATCCGATTGCGTTCGAAATGGGGGTTATTAGTCATAGACAACAGTCGTTGCGTCTCATTTGGAGGTCGAAATTAAAAGTCAACTTTTTTTTTTAGATTTTAAAAAATATATCTATATTCACATATATTCCCCCCCACCCCCCCGGTACCCTTTCTCCCCCAAAATCAAAACACCCCCGTTATTCAGAAAAAGAAACCCGCTCCCCCAAATCGCATGCCCCCCCATTGGAACCCCACCGTGCCTCCTTCCGCCTCCCCTCCCCCCTACCCCGCGCCAACGGCGAAATCCCCTTCCTCCTCCGACCACCCCCTTCCTTCTCCTCCTTCTTCTACCACTCCAAATCAGCCCCAGCCGCCCAAAACCCATTGCCACACCATCACCCACGACCACCACCGATCATCCGACCACCCACGACCCTGCCGCCGCCCCCTTAGCCACCCACAACCACCCCTCCGACGGTGAACCCCTCACCTTGAACAAAAATTCAGTTTTTATATATAAAAAAAGAAAAGCCGCGACAGTCCGCAGCCCTACTGGCGCGCGCCACCCACGAGCACCGAGCCTCCCCCGTCCTCTTACACCTCCAAAGTGAGTTTTTTGATTTTGTTTATTTTTGTTTATTATATAAGATCGGTGATTTTCTTATGTGAAAAGGCGAGACTTTTATTAATGAAAAGACGAGATTTTTAGAAATATAAAATGAGATTTTTATCGTATGAGTCGTAAGGGTTTTTGTTAAATAAAAATTCGATTTTTAGTTAGATTAAAAATTCGGTTTTTAGTTATTTAAAAATATTTTTTTTCTATATATATTAGCAATAGAAAAATATGATTTTTATGTACATATAGCGATAATAAAAATGTGATTTTTATCCATATAGCAATGAAATAAAAATGTGATTTTTATTTATGAATAGCGTGGAAAGATGGCGTTGGAAAGTCGGGTAAATCCAAACCATCGTCTGCTAAAGAATGACGGAGTAGATCCCAAAGGTGAGAACTTCTCACTTTAATTTTATTTTCTAGTTAAAATATATACTAGGATGCAGACGGTTCTTAGCAGCACTCGACACCCGTCGTCTACAAACCATGGATGACTTGTTTGATTTGATAGTGTTGTGAAAATTGATTGTGTGATGTGGAATGGAATAAAATATTTTATAGTTAAAAATATAATTTTTAACGTGTATACGAATAAAATAAATATTCATAAACAAATCGAACGATTTGTTTATGTTCACACATTTGACTGATATTGATTGGGACGATATATTTTACACATCGCCCAATTGCACAAATAATAATTAGTGTTTGTTGATTGAAAACCCACACAGGTATTGGGATGATATATGACATACACTAGTCCTAATAATTAGTTGTATGTCGATCGATTGATTGACAGGCTGTGTAGAATGCACTCTGGATGATGGTTATTTATTTATGGTTGTTGTGATACACTTGTGTGTTATGAAATCCATATAAATAACATTATATGGTAATTGATTGTGCCTAATTCCAGTTCAAAAAGAGTGAATATTTTAAAATAACGAATATTTTAAAATAATATTCAGTAAAAGATCAAAATCTGATTTTGATGTTTGATTTGGGATGGACATGAAAATATTTAAATATGTAAAGCCGTGGTGATTAGATTAACGCCATTTTGATGTATATTTATATCGATTTTATTCATTTTTATAATGAATATCGAAAAGGAATTGATTTCAAAATCTAATGTTTTGAAAATATTATCATATATATATATATTAATGATATGGAATATTCAATTTTGATTTGAAATTGAATATGAAGTTGAAATCGTTTTGAAAACGAATTTAAAACGATTTATAAAATACGTTTTAGATGGAAATCAACGAAATATATATATTATATATATTTAATGTCCTGAATTGAACGCGCCGGGCAGCGGCAGATCGCGAATTTCGACCATTGACTTCAAATGGATATTACGGGAGATCCGACTGTCGGATTCTCCTAAAACCAGAACTGTTGGGTTCGTATCGAAAAGAGATTTCCAACGAATGCAAGAGATTTGAAATCTAATGGTTGGATTTGGAACTATGTCCAAATCCAATTTAGAAAAGGTCGTTGTAAGTGTAGTTCGATGACCATTTATGGAAATCGACTATACGGGCCTTGATAAAATTATTAAAAATATCATTAATTTGTGTAAAATCATAATAAATGATTTGGAAAGAATTGGATGAAAAATTCCAAATTTGAAAAGATAAAAATATATTTTATCGAAATGAACTAGTTATGAACTAGAATTATAATCCAATATTTTTAAATAATTAAATTGGATTTGAAATGGTTTTAAAAATAACCAGAATTTCCAATATATGAATTGGAATGGATTTGAATCGAAATTATCTTCGGAATATTTCGATATTGGATTTCGTGATTATATGGATATTGTGGAGGAATTTGGAATATATATATATATACATCGTTATTCCAATACGATATTTGTTGCTTTCAGAATTTGATATTGAATATAAGCCGATATATTTTCTGTTCAGAGCCTTGTATTTAATATCAAACTGGATTTTGGGTTTGTCGCGAATCGTATCTTTAATAATACTATTCTTAAACCCAATGGAGTTAAGAAAATTAGAAACTGACTGGAGATTAGCTAAGCTGAATGGTTTCCTGGGTATTGATCTGATGTTGGTTTCGGCCTGCGGGATTAATACTTAGGGAATTGTTCTCTTATTAATTTACGGTTAGAGACTGATGGGATTTTGGGTTTGTCGTGAAATATGTTTTAAATGACATTGTTCTTGAACCTCATGTGAAAAGAATAAATCTTTTAATTAAGATTTAAAGAAGAATTACCAATTAATTAACATTTAATTGGAACTGAAAATGGAATGTGAATTGGGTTTATTGTGAACTGTGTTTTTAACGACATTCGTTCTTTAACCCTATTTACAGTGAAATGTGATTTGGAATTTATAAATCTTTTTATTAATATTTAACGGGAATTTTCCAAAGTAACGTTTTCCAATTTAATATATTAAATTGGAATTGAATGGAATTCGATTGATAATAATCCAAGTGAACTTCTGTGGAGGAAGACTGTTAATACATATGGAATTTAAAAGGCTTTGCCATTATTCCGTTTATGTTATTAGTTAGATATGGACATTGATATCGATTGTATATTGATTTGTTTTTCCGTGAAGATTCCATAATTAATGGAATATGATTTGGGTTTATCGTGAACTGTGTTTTAAATGGCATTAGTTCTTTAACCCTGTTAAAGACAGGATTACATGTCTGTCATTGTATTTCGAACTATATGGTTGACCTCTACAAAATATATATCTGTTTGGTGGCGGAGAATTTATTCTCTTGCTTAACACCCTTCTATGAGACATACGAGCTTAGAGGTTATATATCGGTAGAAATCAATCGTACGGTGTAGATTGTCGATGCGACATGTTTGTGTTTCCAAAGTTAAATAATCATTAATATTGATTTTTGGGAAGATTAAAACTAAGTGGATTTTTAATGAATCTTTAAATAGATTGAAAAAGGGAATGTGATAATTTAAATTATCAATTTGGGAAATGATCGAGAATGGAGTATCGCCAGATTTGCTCGTAGCGATAGTTAAATTTTTAATTAGATTTGAACGATAAATGGTAATTAATTTTACCGATAAGACCGTAGTGTTAGATATGGAGTATTACCAGTTTTGCTCCTTGGGATGAATAGGTTGGGATTGGGAAATTAAATAAATGGTTACTTCGGTAAGGTGCGTTAATCCTGACTAGTTTGGAAAACCTTAATATGGTTTGAATGATATCCAAAGGAAGATTAAAGAATAAATTTTAAATAATTTATCTTTGATAAAATTAATGGGAACAAATCCCTAAATATGTGAATATTTAAATAAATAAATATTCAGAATTGGAATAAGGCGTACGTTGTGTTTGTATAGCACTTGTTTATTATATACGTGAGTTATTCGGAAAGGACGATTTTATACCCATTCTGAATAACTGATTTGACGATAAGTCGACGATGAAGACGGTGGTTGAAAAACAGAGGTCTTCATATCCGTCGATCTCATGTATTGGACATATGGGACGAGGAATAAGGTGCCTCCGGTTTCGTTCAGACCCAGAACGAACCTGTAAATGGATTGTGTGTCTAACATTGGATTTTATTCTGTGTTGATTGATTTCTATTAAATATATATTCGTTTGGCGACGGAGAATTTATTCTCTTGCTTAACGCCCTTCTCTGAGACGTATGAGCTCAGAGATTATATATCGATAGATATCAGTCGCATGACATGAATTACCTGTGTGTAACTCCCTGAATTTTCTATGACTATTAAAAAGAACGAATTAAAGAATACTTAATTGTTAAAGTGAGAATTAAGGGAAATGGGTTACGCCATTGCGTTCGTCTCGAAATTTTGCTTGGAATAGAGTCCAAGTTTTTGTAAATCAGACTTCATATGAGGAAGTTATGGCCCTCAGAAGTTTCAGAAATTTATATAAAACAGTTCAGAATCAAATTCAAACGAAGAAGCGGGCTGGGCGGGATTTTTCCCGCACCAGGCCAGGTTGACCAGGGGGTTGACCTCCCCTATACAGGTCGACCAGGGGGTCGACCTACCCCCCCCCCCCCCGAGCAGATCTGAACTGTGACGATTCTGACTTGTTGCTGAGTCCTTTCTGACCTGTTGCTGAGTCACTAGGGCATAGGCGACAATTCTGGATAACTCTATCTAGCCTGAATGGTTCTGATTTGCTCCTATGATAATCTAACGACTTATATTGATTTAAGATTCTATAAAAGCACACATAGACTCAAGCTCTAAACCTAAACTAAATTTATCTCTTGGCCTCCATGCTGCTGCTAGAATAGTTCTTCTTCTTAAAGCTTAGGAATTTTAAGTCAGGATTCTAATACAAACGATGAACGAATTATTCTCTTCTCTAATTCGTCTTTGTGATTACAATTTATTTCATAAAATAATTAATAAATTAATTATGATGAGTTATAATTGGTATTATGAGAACATGTCTGTTGAATCATGTGATGTTACTTAACTTTGTTATCGTCTGTTGGTGAACATATGACAGTTTTGTTAACTTATGTTGGTAGATCTATTTCATATGTCCAATCACATATGTTTAACTTAATTCATTTTATAACATCAGCTTATATGCAAGTTTGGGATGTAAATCATATGCTAGTTTGCATGTGAATCTTATGCAAGTCTATTTTTACATATGCTAGTTTGTATGTGAATCTTATGCAAGTCTGTATGCGAATTATACACAAGTTTATACGTAAGTCAAGTATATACATATGCTAGTTTATATGTAAAACATGTGATATTAGTTTACATGTTTAAATCCATATGCAAGTTTGTACGAATCCATATGCAAGTTTAGGTGAAAAACTATATTCACATATGCAAGTTTAGGTGAAAACCATATTCACATATGCAAGTTCACAATTTCAGGTTTAGTCCTATATTTAGATCCATGGCAGTACATAGTTTATGCAATTTTATGTTTTGTATGTTCATTTCCTATGCAAGTTATTGGCTATGCAAATTTATGTTATAATTCTTATTTGCATGTTAGATCTATTTTATGTGTTATGCAAGTTGTGATGTTTCTTTTCTTATGAGTTAGAATATTTGCGAGTCTAACATACTTCATATTAAACGTACAAATGACGTGGGGACAACGGGAAAATATTAATTATACAAATTGTAAATTGGCATAAAATGGCTTTAAAGGCATATAATTAATTTGAGTCACTAGTTGGTATAATTTATATACCTGAAAAGTATGGACATAATTTAGGTGACAATTATGGAAATAGATTAATTTGGAAATTATTGACAATTTGAATGGGGATAATTAATTCATATTGGGGTGAAATAATTATATGTAATAATAAACGCCTAAGACATGAGGTTAGACTCGTTTGTGGTATAAGACTGCCCGGACCCGCCCAGCAAATCTAGCAACCACAAACGGTAGTCTAATGTGAGAAGTCGAAGGCATAAATTAAATGCGTAACAATTGTAAAGACACGAGGTTAGGCTCGTTTGCGGTATAAGACTGCCCGAACCCGCCCGACAAATCCAGCAACCGCAAACGATAGTCTAATGTGGGAGGTCTTACAAGGTTACGGTTATAATGAATTAAGTAACACTTAACCAAGATAAACATGTAGTGGGACATGGGGGTTAAGTGGGTGACATGTGAAATATGATTAGAAACACTTAACCAAATTGAAACATGTAAGAAGACATGAATAAGAGGGGTTATGTGGGAAATCCTAAGTGGGGACCAAGCATAGGTGGAAAGATTGTGTCAAGCATGGGGGACCCTTTTCAAACCAGTAACCCATTAAGTATCTTTGTGAGCTCGAGTTAGATCGAGGACAAGACACGCTTACTAGGTTTGATTGTAAGAGGTCAAAACGGGTTAGCGGCGGCAACGCAAGTCCAACGGGGTCATGTGTGTGCGTGGGCCCGGGCTGGTAGATAAGACGTTGTTGCATCGTGTAGATATAAGTCGTGCATCTTTAGTGGTATCGGGTTGCCACTTTAGGGGGTGATACACCCCACTGTGGGACCAACAAGGGTATCTACGAGTTAGGGAGCCGATCGCATGGGGATAGTGGGTACAAGTAGTGGAGATAGGGGCAGGCGGCACCTATGAAGACAACTAGGGGTACACGAAACTACCATTATGATTAGTATGTTCAGTAGGCGGGATCAACTTTTAGGGTGACTAGTAATGGTGCAGTATAGTAATTATCCTATAGTGATTAGGAGCATGATTAACGCCAGCATATTCCTCTTGTTTGTTTTGTCTTACCCATTTGCTTCACAGTCATTCCTTATTTTACCAGTTTATGCCTTATCCTAATTACTTTTATCATTATATTGTTAAAGTTATTGGACTCGCCAAATTTTATGTCTGACCCCCTTTGTTTTCACCACTTTTCTTCCTTCCCTCCCCCCCGGTTCTCAGGGAGGGACTAGTGCTAGTGGAGCTTGATTTGGATCTCTTTCTCTCTCTTTTGGAAGTGCTTGGATTGCTGAAAGTAAAGTTTAGCTTATCTCTTTTATGGCTACTTATGTTGGGGTTATGCTTTTTTACTTTATATACTCAGAAAACAATTTGTCAAGATGGATATTAAGTGTACTTGGTTTTATTATTGGTTTATGATGTTGTTGTAATCAAACTATTTCTCCGCTGCAATAAAAGTTGTTTTAAAATTTTCAAGTACCAATATATGTATCTGTCTTATTATATTCTGTTCTATACACCAATAATACTCCATTAAAGTTAATGCATTCCCTTGAGAGTGACATTAATAAACGTGGGGTGTTACACGTGGTATCAGAGCTGAAGGTTACCAAGAACAGATAAGAGATTTTGAAAAACTGTTTTTCAAAAGCATTTTATAAAGAAATACTTTCAAAAATATGTTTTAAGGAGAGTATTTTCAAGAGAAAAGTTTGTTTTAAAAACTTAACCCCCAAAAGCCATATATCTTTCCTTCGATTCTCCGTTTTGAATCTCTTCCTTTTTCTTTTCAGCATGTCTGGGATACCCGAGATACCCGAGGGCATACCGATACCAACCTGGTTCAGAAGGTATCTAGAGGCTAGGGCCACCGCCGCAGGCCCAACATAAGTTCCTCCTCCCCCAGCTGCAGCCGCTCCTCCTTCTCCCCCTCCCCACGTTGATACTTTTTCGAAGATATGTAAAGACTTTTGGGCAATGGGCGGAAAACCTTTTCATGGGTCAGAGACGTTTGTTGAAGCTCAAAATTGGCTTAAGGAGGTGGAAGGTTTGCTTGGTATCTTCGAGATAGAAGATGGAAGGAAGGTCCAATTAGCTGCTTGGTTAATGAAGGACGAAGCCTCGTTTTGGTGGGAGGTCACGAATGGAGAGCGTCTAGTGGAAACATGGATGGATTTCAGGCATAGGTTCGAGATGAAATTTCTCTCACGAGCAAAAGAGAATTTATACATGGAGAGGTTCTTGGCGTTGAAACAGGGGAATTTATCAGTAAAGGAGTACGTCAACAAGTTCAATCAGTTGGCGAGATTTGGCTTAGACTTGGTGAACACACCTGAAAAGAAGGCCCTGAGATTTGTTAAAGGTTTGAATGAGCCGCTACATGGGTTAGCTATGACCTACATCCCTATAGGGGCTACCTTTGAGAAACTGGTTGACATGGCGCTTATGCATGAAGAGGAGAAAGGCGTTAATGCTAATAAGGCATCGGAAAAGAAAGGGGATCAAAAGAAGTGACAACAACAACTTAAAAAAGGTGGTAAGGATAACAATAGCAAAGGAAAGAAAATGTGCTTTAATTGTGGAACACCAGGCCATCTAAGCAAGGACTGTAGGAAGAAGAAGAAGACTGACTGTTTCAACTGTGGTGAGGCAGGACATCTGATTAAAGACTGCACGAGAAGACAAGGGCAAGGGCAGAGGACAGTGTCTACTTCTGGAGGGCAGGTTCAGGCTCTCATGGCACCAGGGCAGGCAAGAGGGCAGGTTCAGGCTCTCATGGACATGGGGTGTTACACTATGTGGCATGTTGAGATGCAGTGATCAAGGCTTCTGTTGAAAAGCAGAGTCTTTTGGTTGATGATCAAAGCACGGCTTTAATACAGCGTAGCTTTGTGTATAGAGTTAATTCACGAGCCTCACACCTCGGTATGGGTCAAAAACGAGATCGTGACTGAAAGGAGTGCACGAAGTTTCTTCCTAACTTTTGTTGGTGTCAGCGTATTGCAAGCCCCGACATTGTTATATTTTTACCTATGTGAATTGTTGTAATAAGCAATGAAATGTTCTTCTGTTTGCATTCCGATTAGTCTTGTTCTCAGACAATCCGTCCTTTCTCTTCTCTTTGGAGACCGGGGAAGTTCGGGTCATTACAGTAATTCTCTTCTGTTCTTCTCTAGGGAATCACTTCAAATCTGTTTGTGTGGCTCAAATAGTTGTAGTGATTTTTTTTCTTTACGAATTAATCTGCAACAAAACTAGCATACATCAAAGTAAGTAGTTTCCAATTGCTGGCAATTAGTAGCAAGTGAATCTTTAAACTTAACACTATATAGTTGTAATAATCTGCCACCAAAGCCATCATAAATCAAAGCCTGCGCACACAACATGTCAATTGAAACTTTAAGCTAGTTGTAATAACTGACAGTTGCTGAGTAGCACTAGAGGCTGCCCAGTTCAATTGCACTTAATTATTCCCCAAATGCAGTTGACCTACAAAATTAATGGTGTGTTGTAGAGAGCTTTGAAATGAATAAACTCATTATATTTCCATTGACATTGTAAGTAATGATCACAGCAGTTGAAAGAACTTCATTATATAAAAATTGTTAAGAATAGATTGCGTAGTCGTACAAGATGGTTGACTTAATGCATGTTTGATTACATACATTAAAAAAGTCATTCCCAGAGAAATCAACAATAAATACATTATGCAAAGATTTAAAACTCTGAAAACTCAACTTTAATAATTGTAATTGAAAAACTATAGTTAGTGTAACTTTTTTTAATGAAAAAATGGAACAAAAAATTTGGTAATCAATATAATTTTTTGACTTGTTGTTATTTATATTTCGACCCCTCTTATATATGATCTTGGATTCACCCCTGCTTGTAGTTAGCATCTACTTATTAGATTAGTCCATATATCCATATTATATTCGATTCTTGTTAGAAAATCTGTGTGATTGTTAAATCAAGTTCTTTGCAATTTATAATTGTCAACTCATAACCTTCATGCAAATAATATTTGCACTGATTCATGTAAGGTTGGTGTCAACTTAAAATCTGATATGGTCAAACTAATTCCCTTTTAAATTTCTTGACAATTTTTGATATCAATTTGTTTGCATGTTTATGTATTAGAGTTTGTCACTATCATATTTGGTCCCCATTTTTATTTGCCTCTGGCTTATGTATTGTGAGAGTTACTATATTCAAGCACAGATATATGTATGTTTTCTAAAGTGCTTATGTTTTTCCTATTTTGTACTGATCACATGCATTAATTTTTTTTCTTGTAAAGATCGCATATAGTTTTGAAATTTATACATTATTGCAGTATTAAAAGTTGAAATGGATCATATGAGGGATCGTACTTGGATGTATAGGCAGAAAGATGGACATGGTGTAATATTGGAGGATTTTTTCAAGGGTATAGATGTATTTTTTTAATTTTGCACCTAAAGAGTCTGGAAATTAAGAAATTCAATGTTTTTGTCAAAAATGTAAAAATGAAGCTCTTAGGGATGGTGATATTGCTAAATGCCATTTGTGCAAATATGGATTTGTGCTTGGTTATGAGTAATGGAGATTTCATGGAGAAGTTGCTGGTGCTACCAGCAATAACGACGATGGAAATAGTAACTGGGATAATGATTATAATTATTTCCAAGAGAATAGGATGGAAGCCATGGTTTATGATGTTGGAGGTTCACTCCTTCACAATATGTCCGAGAGAGATTCAAATGTGGAGGAACCACCTAATGTAGAGGCAAAGAATTTTTTTGATTTATTACATGCTACAAATCGACATTTGTGGGATGGTTGTGAAACCCATACGGAGTTATCTACAACTGCTTAATATTTTGCAATCAAAGAAAAATATAATAGTTCCAAAAATAAATTTGATGAGTATCTTAAAACCAGTAAGGAAATGTTGCCTCCTGATAACGTCTTGGGTGACAGTTTTTACAAGATGAAGAAGTTGGTGGCTGCATTTGGTTTTCCATATCAAAAAATAGATACATGTCGAAGTGGTTGTATGTTGTTCTGGAAAGATGACAATGAGCTTAAAACTTGCAAATATTGTTCTGCTGAAAGATACAAAGCGAAGAAAAATAAAACAAAAGATGTCCCATACTCAAGGTTGCACTACATGCCGCTTATTCCTAGGTTATAAAGGATGTATGAGTCTATGGCAACTACGTCGCACATGAGATGGTATGCTATTCGGAATTATAGTGATGGATTGTTGTGTCATCCATCAGATGGAGAAGCATGGAAGCATTTTGATAGAACATATCCTGACTTTGCGAAAGAGACACGTAATGTTAGATTAGGCATGTGCACAGATGGATTTGCACCATTTGACCAATTTGGTAAACAATATTCTCCTTGGTCGGTTATTTTGATGCCTTATAATTTGGCACCATGGATGTGCACGAAAAATCCTTATATGTTCTTAACTCTTATAATTCCTGGGCCTAAAAATCCTAAACAAGGAATAGACGTATATTTGCAACCACTATTTGATGAGTTGAATCTCCTTTGGAATGATGGAGTTCTTACGTATGACATGTCAATGAAGAATAATTTTATCATGCATGCATCATTGTTATGGACCATTAGTGACTTCCTAGCATATGGTATGCTCTCTGGTTGGAGTACGTCTGGTAGATTAGCATGTCCTTTTTGCATGGAGTGGACATCGTCATTTCGTTCAGCTAATGGAGGCAAAATGAATTGGTTCGATTGTCATCGTTGTTTTTTAGATGTTGATCATCCGTGTATACAAAAAATTTCAATGAAACAGAGTAGTTACCGATGCAGCACCGCCGATGTTGTCTAGTGAAAAATTTTATGAACACATGCAATATTTTCCAAAAATATATAATAATCCAAATGGTTTAAATTTCACAATTGAAGGCAAAGGTTTGAGTCATAATTGGTGTAAACAAAGCATATTATGGGAATTGCTATATTGGAAAAATCTATTACTTCATCATAATACTAATATCATGCATAATGAAAAAATGTTTTTGAGAATGTGTTCAATACAATTCTCAACGTCAAAGGTAAAACTAAGGACGATTTGAGATTAAGACGTGATATACAACTTTATTGCAAATGTCCTGAACTTGAGCTTGGTGAAGATGATAGTTACTTTAAACCTAAAGCATGTTACAAGCTAAGTCGGGATAGTTGTAAAATTCTATTAAAGTCGGTGGAGAATCCACGATTACCGGATGGTATTGCTTCAAATTTACGTGGATGTGTTGATTTGAGTAACTTGAGAATGAACGGAATGAAAACGCATGATTGCCATTTATTTTGGAGAATCTTTTTCCAGTTGCTTTCAAATAGTTGCTTCTGCATAAAATTTGGTGTGTTATAACGGAGCTTAGTCTATTTTACAAGAGTTATGCACAACAACACTAAAATTGGACCAAATTGAGAAGCTTGAGAAGATCATACCGGAACTAATTTGCGAATTGGAGATGATATTTCCCCTTGGTTTTTTTAAATGTAATGGAGCATCTTCCAATACATCTTCCTTTTGAAGCTAGAATGCGGGTACCTATTTATTATGGGTGGATGTATCTGTTTGAAATTTTATTTTATAAAACTCATATCATATTAGTACATATTATATATTTTCAAATTTGTTTACGCATGACACTTTAGGTTTATAAGACACTTGATGAAAAAAGTGACTAATATGGCATGCGTGGAAGGATCAATTTGCAGTGCCTACATCATGGAAGAGGTAGCAAAATTATTTTCTTATTACTTTGAGGATCATGTAAAGAAAATGAATACAACTATCTCACGCAATGATCATAGTACAGAGGAATTTTTCAGTGATCATTCATTATCCATGTTCAAAAAAGAATGATGTCCCTATGGTGGTTGGGAAAAACATTAGTTGACTGATGAAGAATACAACGCTGCTCGAAATTGCGTTCTTCTTAATTACAAAGAAGTAGAACCTTATATAACGTGAATTTTGGTAGCATTCAATGATTTTACTTTCAAAATTTAAGTATCTTACATACTTTAGTGCTCTTGCAGAATGCTTCAGGAGATGAATCATGCTATTCCATGTGCATCAAATTTTAGTGATTGATTTCTCAATTATGTAAGAATAATATAACAAAATCCAACAACTTTTTTAGTATCAAATATACTTATGTATACATTAATTTATGTTTATTATAATAGGTATGTGATCGTGTTAATAAAGTCATGGATAAACGATTAAACTTTATTGCATTTGGACCTAAAAAAGAAGTGAGGAAATGCAAAGTATTATTCGTGAACGGGTATAAATTTCAAACAGAGGAGTAAGGATATGGAAAATCAACTAATAATTGTGGTGTATGTGTTAAAGGCAGCAATGACCCAGAAATGCATATGCAAGACTATTATGGTATTTTGAAGGAAATTTATGAGCTGACTTACTCTATCGATCCGAAGCAGAAAACTTTCCTATTCAAATGCCACTGCTTTGACAATACACCTAAAATTGGAATTAATGTGCATCCTCTGTACAATCTCATTGAAATAAATCATAAGTCCAAGTATAAGACCTATGATCCGTTCATTCTAGCAACACAAGCAATTCAGGTCTATTATGTAGCATATTCATCTGAAAGGAGAAACAAAAATGATTGGTGGGCTGTGCTTAAAACGAAAGCTAGGTATACGTTTGATGAAAATATCTTTAATGATCAAGCTTATCAAGAAGACATCGATCATATCATTGAATTCACCATGGACTAAGAAGGTGACTTTGGACCTCTTAATGACGACGTTCAGGTCATGGAAGTTTTTGATACGGATGAAGAAGATGATATTATAATTGTAGACCTTGAGAGTGAAAATGAAAGCTCATAAGATAAAGAATTATATGTTGATGGAGAATGATAGTTGATAAGTCTGTTAACATTTGTAACTGAGAAATTTGATGTTTTGATTGTTTTCATTTCCGTATTTCTATTTCTAGCAAACCATTATTTTCATTTCTCTACTTGTATTTCTAGTAAACCGTTGTTTTCATTTTTCTATTTATTTTATTTCTGTTTAAAGAATTTGTACCCAGTTTGAAATAGTTTTATAACTTATGAATCTTAATCTTTGTTGTAAGTAGTCATCTTTCTGTAGCATGTTGAATTTTTTACTATTCATGAATACAACAATAATATAATTCTACATGTTGCATGTTTTATTATTTATGTACCCGATTTGCATTCGTTTGGTTTAAGGTTTTAAACCATCAATGCTTGTCACGGTTTTGGCATTCTGGATAGTGGACAAATGGATGAATGGCTTATACAAATATATGTTTCACAAATAATACACACAAATATATGTTAATTTATTACATGAACATAGAATATCGGCTGGGTGAACCACAATAATTGTTGTTTGTTTCCTCGTTTTAATTTCTTTACTTAATTACTTTCTACAAATCTTACGGTATTTTTGCCAACTTTTCAAAGGAATAGCTTATACAACAGCAACAGTTAGAACAAGTTGCTGTTAAATATAATTGCTGTGAAAAGAATTGATCTAAATTTGTTGTTCAAAATTTTGGAGATACTTCCAACATTATTGACTAGGAACTACGTATGAACTAATCTTTGGTTGCTAAGTCTTGGTGGTTGTAGATCACTCATGTTCAATTTCAGAAACAAACTTATATGTTGTTTTATTTTCCATACACTAATTATTATCATGTTTTTATCTAGAATTCAAAAATATGGCTAGTTTTTTCAATAAAACTAAAACCATGCATATTTGTGGAATAAGATTTCTGCTTATGTAGGTATAATCTTATTATTAATTCATGAACCTAGTGTTTGACTATTAAAACAGACTGCAAACTTGTTTACATAAACTACAAATTAGAAGTCATTGTTGGAATATATACTTTAAAGAACTCCCCACTTGGTAATTGATCAGGTGGCAATAGAGCAACTATAAATACTGATTAAGTCATTCTCCTTTCCAACTCAATGCATTTTGCATTCTCCGTCCCAATGGTGAATATAATCATGGCTTATTATTATCTTGGGTCAACAAGTAAATTCAAAATGTCAAGTGAAATAAACTTTCAAGTGATTGATTTGTTGAGGTGCTAGTAAGCTCATGACTGGATTTTGTTATTTTGTAGCTTGCTGCACGGATAGTTGTATCAAACCTTCGTAAGAGTACAATGCCTATTTATGTATAAAATATAATTACTATTTATGTGTTGAATATTATGACTGTTTTTCAATTTCTGTTTTTTTGTTTATAAGATAATGCCTGTTTATATTATGACTGGCTTTTCTGTTTATAATATGAATGTTTCTAAATATAATGCCTATTTCTAAGTATTTCATGCATGATTGATAGATATGTTGGCGCTACACGTGGACATTCGTATGATTCCCAGGAACATGAGCAAGGAAAAGTGAGAGGACGAGGACGGGGAAATCCTCAACTTATCCAGTCTACTATACCACCTAGGCATATTATTAAACCATATCCTCAAAGTAAATTCAAAATGATCAGTCGGCATCACTGCGTCATCGCTGCCCTATACGGCTTTCATCACAACATACTTCTTCCCAACCTCTCTCTCCGCTGCATAGTCAACGATCTACTCCGCAGTCTTCATCACAGCCGTCTTCGCAACCTATTCCTTCGCATGGTGTTCCTCCACAAACGGATCGACAATCTACTTCTCCACATCCTCCGTAGCCTAATCCGTTGCATGGTGCTTCTCCACTGCTTAATTGACAATCTACTACTCCGCAGTCTTCATCACAGCCTTCTTCACAGCATGATCCTCTGGATGGTGCTTCACAACTTTATTGGCAATCTACCACTCCACAGTCTTCATCACAGCCTTCTCCGCAGCTTAATCGACAATCTACTTCTTCGCAGCCGTCTCCGCAGCTTGGTACTTCTCCACAACCCACTCCTCTACAAATAACTATCAATTCTGGAGATCAGAATATCTGTCCAGGTTTGTCCAACTTTGGTGCTCAGCATAACTCTCAACCCAGCCCACAAAACAATATGAATGAGCATAGTTGTCAATGTTCGTCAACTACACATGATGGTGCAACAATCCCCACAACAAAGTCGATTAATACAGTAGGTCGTATCGAACTTTGACTTATAGAAGCAAAAGATAAGTAAGTGCTTTGCAGTGATTTGTATTTTATTTTTGTTTGACTTGTATTATTATAACATGGAATATATTCTATACAACACTCTTTCAATGTATCCTTCCAGTGAACTTTCAAGGAGGATGATGCCTCTTTTCATAAGCGTTTGGCTGATTTTTGGCTCACTTTTGGGAAGATACTGTCAAACTACAAGGATCTTCTTTTCGAAGATTTTTTGGTAAGTTTTGACATCTCTTATAAGTATTAATAGTTTCTGGTGTTAATAGTTTCTAATTTTGATAGTTTCTGGTATTAATAGTTTCTAATATTCTCATGCATTTGAATGGCCAAGACTCCTTAGGTTCATGCTTTATGAATCTTTTAAAATTTAACATTTCTATATATTAGTTTAGTTAGCCTGCCACATTTTTTTATAAGTGTTTTTCCTTATCTACAGTTGAATAAAAAAGGACTGGACTTCTACATACTGAAAGTTGTAATTTTTAGAAATATATACGTATGGCATTAATACTGTTATATAAAGTGTAGACTTTTTATCTTTATTACCATTTGATATCATATCCTTAGTTAGCTTGCACATGAAGTGGGTGCATCGTATTTCTTCAAGGAAAAGTTAGCATTTGATCTTTTCTATCCACTCCACATCAATATGATTAAATGATCTTTCATTGTCCAAAGCTAAGTTTGCTACTTTTAGAAATTCACTACGTATCATTTTATATCGGAGCTATTTGATACATAATTATGCACCATAGTAGTCGATTTGGATCATTGAATGAGACTTCAAAAAATATTTTCCTCATCACTTTAATACATATTTATTTGGTATTATTGTCGCGTTATTTTTAATTAGTACGAAATAGTGCAGGCCTACAAGGTATACATCTAAAATTAATTTATAATAACTACAACTAACTCTGCAATTCTCTCTTTCACTTAAAACTTTAAATCGCATAATTTCTAGTAACTTTGCATAACTGCATCTTTATGTATTTCAAACTTTGTACCAATGAAACTCTCACTAATTAAATATATCACAATACAACTTAGCCATTATACTTAGGCTAATTGGATGTGGCATTAACTGGTTTTTGGTACTATATTGGATGTGGCATTAACTGGTTTTTGGTACTATATTCAGGCTTACCACATTATCCATATGAAAATTCCAGATATCTTATGTATCCATCTTATTCACTACTACTTGACCAATTTTATACTAGAAATCTCATTCGTTTTGCGCAATGTCAAAAAAATGAGAAGCTTCTTTAGCAGAATCGAATTTCAAGCCAATTTCAAATGTAATAACCTCTTTTTTTTTAGGTACAATCGAGTTTTCATTCATTGCCTCACCATCAGTCAAGTTTTCTGTTATCTCATTATTTAAAACATAGGTATTTTATATGTTCATTTCAACATTTAATGTCTCTCCATCCGTATTTTAGTAATAGTTAGTCAAAATTTGAAAATGGCAGCACACAAAGTTAAAATAATTTTATTTAGTTGATTCATTTATGTATTCCTAAAGCGATTAAAAAATAAATAAAGAGCATTAAAAAAGTTATACTTCAATATGAGGACCATAGTTGTATACGTTTACCTGCTCTACTGATCTTCATTGTCTGCTCTTATGATCTTAGTTTGGCCCAAGAGCATTGCTATTGTGATAATCATTTTCATCCATCCTACTTATTTTTCAAACTTAGATCATTGTGTACTTAAATTGATAGTCAACAAATTTTCTTCAAAATGCGCACTCAGATCTAAAGATGATGAAGTGCAAGCAACTTACATTCTTTCTATATACTGTACTGAAATTAAACATATCATATACATATTAAAGGGTCAGGTGTATGGTTATGAAGCTTATCCAATAGAGACTATAAGAAAGCTCTGGAAGACAAAGGCTAGCAAAAGATATTCGAATATGGTTAACGATATAAAAGAAAAGAATGCTAAACCAATCTTTATGAGTCAAGCAATTTGGGAGCAGTGGCTTCAGTACTGGAATCTTCCAGAAGTTAAAGAGAAATTAAAGAAAGCTTCGGCAAATAGGAACTCTAATCCTATTTGCATAGTTGCATATCTATTTCTACACAGGAGCATGCTGTAAAATTGGTAAAATTTTTGTTTCGTGTAACTCTAATTATTTTAGCATGCTGACAAATAATACTGTCACTATTAACACACAAAATAAATTATTTAGACCAAAGATTATGGTAGGCCTCCTCGTATGATTGAAGTATTTGAACGTACTCGCATTAAAGCGGCAGCTCGTAATAGCATTAATTCCATTTCACATTCTTGGATAGATCCTAACGCAACTAATTTTTATGTATGTAACTATTTTTTTGAGTAAAAATTGTTAAGGATATGTTTTCACAATCTTTTAAAAAAATTATTTCTTAACAAGACAATTTAATGAAAGCTTGCGCGGAGCATCTAAACGAACTTCGAGAGACATCCAGTGATGACATAGTAGAATTGCCCCCGAAGACAGTGGATAGCATATTTGAATCGCTTGTAATGCCAAACGCAAAAAAATGTACTTATCCCATTGGGATTTTGGAGGTACTAAATTACTACTCTTTTCCTTATTGTCTCTTTTTCTTACTATCTTGGTGTCTTTGTATCTTTTTTCTTACTGTCATGGTGTCTTTTATGTATGGCTGTATACTGCATAAACGTCGTGTCAATAGTAGTGTCAACATAGAAGGATGTCGTTTATTCTATATGCTGCTGCACTTTGGTCGTTTATTCTATTTGTTGAGGTGCTTTTAGGAGTTTATGTGGTATTATATACATAATTTATTAAGCATTCTAATGTTCAATTTTTATGAGGCGCACACAATTAGAGATAACTAATTTCCTCACGTTTTATCAAGGTTTGTTCATTAATCTTTCACATTAATTAAAAATGAAGTGCAGTTTAAAAATTTGAAGATAAATGCATATAAAGCTTTAAACAAAAGGTTTAAGTCATTACTAGATATTAAACGACTAGTCAAAGTTACTAATGTATGATTTCATAGATATTAATTATCAACAAAGGTCATAAATCGTCATTGTAATGGCTCGACTTTCGAGGACCCGAAAGTCGTGTCATTAATAAAGAATAGAAATAGATAGAGAATAGAACTAAACAAAACATCAGAATCTCATAGCGGAATTTCACAAAATACATAATATATTACATAACAGGGTTTGTTACATCATAATACATCATCATCATCATAATACGTCATCATACGCGATTACTAGTTCAATACAGATATTCAAACTGGATACTTAGAGATAAATATAACTGCTAGACTGGTTCTTGAACTTGTACTCCATAATACTCCAAAAGGGTTCCATTAGTTAACTGGATCACTTGTCTACCGATAACAAGTGTTATGAGTACCCAAAACTTTAGGAAAACAAAGAAAAAATAAACTCTGAATTAGCCAGGGGACTGGTGTGAGTAAACAATTTTTAAACATATTGGAAACAAGAATAGGTTATCTGCTTATGAGATCAGATTGATTTAACTTTAGAAATCCTTTCGAAAGAAAAGATGTTAGTAAGAACAGCCCACACATAAACATGGATGGTTTATACCTTACTATAACCCAAAACATTTTTGTTGGTATCAAAATCATCTGATATTATAATAGTTTTTATCAAATAAATAACCATCTAGCGGAACGCTTGCATCTCACGCTCCACATATATATACTATAAAATCAAAAACCGTGGGCTCTTATTGGAGATTGGATACCAACAGACAAGGTATGGGACCACCTGTCGATCAGTGTACATTAGAGGGGTACACTGGGGTTCAACAAGAACGTCTTGCAACCCGGCCACACATGACCGCCCACTCATTTAGCTTGAGTGTAGCGAATATATCATCACCCCCACGGTTGGGAGCGACCCACCGTTTCCGAAAGCTGCAGCAGCGAAAAGAGATTAAGAAACAAATAGGAATTTCTCTAGATGGTGATAATACACACTGCTTGGGAATGACCCACCGGCAATGCTGCCTGATTTTTGTCAATTCTTGGTTGTGAGGCATAAGGTCAATTTCGTTCTTCTGACAGATCACTTCTTCAATAACTTGGGATGCCCCACCGTCATATCTATCAGAACACACAATTTATTTTCCCAAATACATTACGGGCATAAAGCTAAGAGGAATGAATTCCTCCGCCACCAACGTAATATACTTACGAAAAGTCGATGTGTAAGATCTGATGTATATACGTTGTCAGACACCCGACCATACAAGTTGTCCTGGGACTGGACAAATCGAAAGCACTATTCTATAAAACAAAATAGCCCTTGCATATCTCCGTCTTCAATTATCTTCAACAATCACTGACACGTGACGTATAAATCAAATCGAAGTGGAATATTAATTCCGGTCTCTTCGAAATGATTTGCGTAATGTCTTTTACGGGTAGTCGATACTTGAGAAACAGATTTCCATATTCATTTATATCCAACATTTCTTGTTCAATAGTTATTAACTCAATATGATTGAATTAAGCACAATTCATAATATATACTCTTTAATTTATAAGCCTCGAACAAACAGAATCACTATTTCTATATTGTTTAAGATCCAGACATTTGACTGTCTTTTATAAATAAACAACTAAAGCGCGTGCGTCGCACACGGTACTTTACTCTAAAATGTTAGTTTGTTTATACGACATTTTATACCTTTGTCATACTGTGTAAATTATCTTTTTATTTCTAAATGATCATAAATAACTTTCTTTGCACTACTTTCTATTTTATATTTTATTATTTCCTTTTTGCTTGTGTTTTTAAACTCGTTGAACGTCTTAAGCCATCTACTATGTTTTATTTCCTTTTCCTTCCACCTGCCCACTATATTTTGTTTCTTTTTGGTCATATAAAATAAAATTCTCTTTTTATTTATTTTTATTCTTCTTCTTTTATTTTTATTTGATTTTCTATTTTCATTTTAAATCTTGTTTTTAATTAAAATCCGGCCCAAAAATCCTTGTTTCTTCACTTGCCAAAGTGCCACTTTCCAAAGCTCGTGCCACACATGATGATTCACATGAAATCCTCTTGCCCGATCACCTTGCCAATTACCAGATCTTTATTTGCCAAAGTACCACTCCAATACACCATGCTGCGCACGTAAAATCCACTCCAAATCCCATGCCCCAACCAAGTACCAAGTACCCAGCACCATATTGCCAAAGTACCAGTTTTCCAAAGTACCACTCACCAAAAACTCGTGCCACACTCGCTGATCCACACGAAAAATCCATGTCCGATCAATGTTCTTCTTCCTTCAATCCTCTGTGTCATTTGCAGTGCACATCGTGTACGCTGTACATGTGCATAGCTAGACGAGACACCATTGACCCCTCGCGATCATCCACCCAAGTCACTTGCCACCCCCTGGCCTCGTCACCCTACTCCGATCTAATCACCTGAGTTGCTACAGTGTTTTCACTGTCTTTCCTCTTCATCGGCGAATGGGGTCAATCAAATAAACCATCGATTGCCACCTCTTCCGACCACTAGGGCACTCCGGACTTTACCTACACCAAGCCAACGTCCTCCAGCTCCGATCCCCCCGTGCGCAACCTTCAAACGCCACTGAGGTGATGCAGTTCTGACGAGATCGACGGTTACAAAAATGAAATCATAACCCTATTTACACCTCGTTCACAAAATTTGCGCAATAGAAAAATGTTTTACTGTATTTCCTATGATCCTCTATCCAAATATCGCTTCCCTCCTCACGCCATGGATTTTTACTGCTTCGATCGCCGAATATTGCTCCAACAATGTTTTCTGATCATCACGACATCTCTCGACCATCATAATGTTAAAAATTATGAAATGACCATCAAAAATCATCATTTTGTCATACGATTCCATTTATATACTTAAAACATGTTTCCGTGAGGATCGAAATCTCATGTTAATGTGTGTTTACAGAGAACAATCTAATTTTCTGGTTTCGTCTATACTCATTCATTATATTGTTATTTCTTGTATTCATATGTACAGTAGATAGTGTGTTTGCTATTCAAATGGTTTAAACTTATCACAGAACCATAACAACATATTTGCATTTCTAATAAATGAAACAACAGTTTGAAAATAGAGAGTGTATGTCAGGGTTGGTGTCTATACAGGCTTATGCATTTTAACCCAACAGTTTGATTATTTTAAAAACTGGTGCTATCTTAATCACAGCATAAACCATCATCAATGTGATACATATGTTTATACTATCACCTGGCCGAGAGTTTAAACATAAAATATAAGGGAAACATCTACTTAAACAGATAAGGTTTCAGGCATATACTTTAGCATTTACTCTAAGGATGTTAACAGAAAAAGATAAGTTTACTCACAAGCAAATCCTAACATTTCAGCAAAAATGGTTCATAACAACACTTGCATTAACATGGAACTCTAAAACAAAGATTTTACAAATTTAGTTTACTCACCAAGATGATGGCCTTTCCTGTTAGTTTGAACTTAGTACAATTTTGTTGTGAGGAGAATGCATGGCTACTAGGGGTATATATAGCCAAGTTATTAAATGTAAAAATCTACTTTCCTTCACATATTATATAGTAAGTGGACTATTAGGCTTACTCCTTTGGTTCTGACCTATACGACTTCATTTCAGGAAAACAATCCATGAAGAAAATGTATTATTTACTTAGATATTTACCTTTTCTCTTATCCTCATTTCCCCTTCTAGAAACATGACATACCTAAAGTTATAATTCCATTTAATGTTGTCGTATGGTTCACTCTTTCTTAGACTTTAATGGAAATAAAACGGTTTTATTTGCATTTTAAATGTTTGATATTTTGCTAACGAGGATTTTTATACTTGCAAGTTTGTACTGAGGGTTTTTAGGTGATGGTTCGCTCCTATCTTAGCCATACTATTTGGGTTAAATTCATTAAGAGTCTTTGACTTTGGCCTCTTTCTTTTGTTTGTTGTTATATGCATTTCCTTTTTTATTTTATGGTTGTGGCATTTTACCAAACGTGTGGTGTTCAATGTTCAAGGGTATTTGTTTTCCTATATGAACTTGTTGCAAGTGTTCTTCTTACTGTCCATACTAGTTTAAGGGTTATTGATGTTTTTCCTGAGTAACTGAATGCCACCTTACATATGTAAATTATGTTATAATTTGTATGTGAATAGTTAAAGTTTTAGTTGCAAGATTTTCAATTTGAAATTATGTTATGATTAAAGTTTCTTTTGTTGCATACTTATACTATGAATTGATGTTAAAACATAACTAAATATATGCATTATTAGTGTATACATACACTTATATAGTTATACATATAATTATAATTATTTATTTCTCAAATTTTAATTATCCCTCTATAATCAATATTTAATATTAAACAAAAGTTAGCTAAAAACCGGGATATTACAATCTACCCCCCTTAAAAGAATTTCGTCTCCGAAATTAAAGAGATACAAGTAGGTTTTTGTTTTAACTAAAGTCAAATTAATACACATTTGTTACTATTTTTACCTCCCCTTCCGGATAGACTCCTTATTTATTTAGAATTTAGTTATCTTTATTTCTAGATTCCAAAATTCTGATTTTATTACAAAATCAGTTTACTTAACTCACTTGGATCTATATCCAATTAATAACTCAAGTCTGGTCTTTATTACTGGGAATACCAATTTTATTCACTGGATACTACTCTAAATTTAATTCGACGTTATTTAACTTATCCTGAGGCTAACCTTAATCATTTAATTCCTTTTATTAAAATTTAAGGTACCTTTCACATCCTCAGAAGTTGACGGCTCATTCATGATGGCATATACCTTAGGTTGTGGTGCCTTCTTCATCAGTAAGCAATCCTTGACCATGTGTCAAGGCTGATGGCAATTGAAAAAAAGGTTCTTTATCACCATTTCATTCCTCTGATTCTGTTGCTACTGAGGCTTCTATTGCTGGTGAGGTTGTTCTGGTTCCTTTTCCTTTGACTCCTTATAAAATCTAGCGATATGTCCTTTTTGTTTGCAGTTGTGACATATCTTATTCTTGAAATGATTTTCATACTTCTCTTCCTATGTATTTCCTTTTCCCTTGTTCTCCCAATTTGGATTGAATTTCCTTTTCCGAGGATTCTCTCCACTGATTTCTCTAGTCTGAGCCTTTTCTGCTGGTTTCCTAGCTTCTAAAGCTTCATACCTAAGTGCTAAGTCTACTAGTTCAACAAACGGGTCCTTCAAATGTCCCATCATTCTGCCTTGCAGACTATCCTTCAGGCCAGCTACAAACATCTCATTTTTCTTTAGCGGAGTGTTGACCAACTCCGTTCCAAAGCTTGAGAGTGCACTGGACTTATTTTCGTATTCAGTAACAGTCATGTTTTCCTGCTTCAAGTCGATGAAATCTCGGTACATACTTGTTTTCCTAGTGGTGGGCAGATACTGTGCTTCAAAGGCTTCTTTGAACATTTCCCAAGTAAATTCTTCCTCAGGATTATTTGCAGTTTGGGCATCCCACCAGATTGCTACGGCTTCTTCCAGATGCCATGAAGCTAAAAGACGCTTATACTCGTCGTCCAACTTCAGACCCTTAAATATCTTCTCACATGACCTTACCCATGCTTGGACTTCAATCAGTGATTCAGTACCTTTGAAAATCTTTCCTCTAAGAGTAGTGTAATTCTTACAAATCATGGCAAAGTTTGGCTGAGTTGGACCTAGGACTACTTTTGTAGTTTCCACTGGATTTGGAGCAACAGTGTGCCCATTGGTCGTGGTTGTCCCGCTCACTCCTCGGCCTCTTCTTCCATGAGAACTCATTTTCAACTTTCTGAATATAGGTTGATAATTAATAACTCAATTGAAGGATATTTTCAAGGATGACCTAAGTTGATTACTTAGGTTGACCTATACTATAATAGTTTTAAAAATACGCACTCTCAGTATTTACCCAAAGCCTAGGTGTTTGGTAAACCTAAGCTCTGATAGCAACTGTAATGGCTCGACTTTCGATGACCTCAGAAGTTGTGTCATTAATAAAGAAATATGAATAGATAGAGAATAGAACTAAACAAGACATCAGAATCTCACAGCGGAATTTCACAAAATACATAATACATAACAGGGTCTGTTACATCATAGTACATCATCATCATCATATATGATTACTAGTTTAATACAGGTATTCAAACTGGATACTTAGAGATAGATATAACTACTAGATTGGTTCTTGAACTTGTACTCCATAATACTCCAAAAGGGTTCCATTAGTTACCTGGATCACTTGTCTACCGATAACAAGTGTTATGAGTACCCAAAACTTTAGGAAAACAAAGAAAAATAAACTCTGAATTAGTCAGGGGACTGGTGTGAGTAAACAATTTTTAAACACATTGGAAACAAGAACAGGTTATCTTCTTATGTGATCAGATTGATTTAACTTTAGAAATCCTTTCGAAAGAAAAGATGTTAGTAAGACCAGCCCACACATAAACATGGACAGTTTATACCTTACTATAACCCAAAACATTTTTGTTGGTATCAAAATCATCTGACATTATAATAGTTTTTATCAAATAAATAACCATTTAGTGGAATGCTTGCATCTCACGCTCCACATATATATACTACAAAATCAAAAACCGCGGGCTCATATTGAAGATTGGATTCCAACAGACAAGGTATGGGACCACCTGCCAATCAGTGTACTCTAGAGGGGATACACTAGGGTTCAACAAGAATGTCTTGCAACCCGGCTACACATGACCGTCCACTCATTTAGCTTGAGTGTAGCGAATATATTATCACCCCCACGGTTGGGAGCGACCCATCGTTTCCAAAAGCTGCTGCAGCGAAAAGAGATTAAGAAACAAATTGGAATTCCTCTAGATGGTGATAATACACTCTATTTGGGAAGACATGCTGCCTGCCCGATTTTTGTCAATTCTTGGTTGTGAGGCTTGAGGTCAATTTCGTTCTTCTGACAAATCACTTCTTCAATAACTTTGGATGCCCCAACGTCATATCTGTCAGAACACACAATTTATTTTTCCAATATATTGCGGGCATAAAGCTAAGAGAAATGAATTGATCCGCCACCAATGTAATACACTTACGGAAAGTCGATGTGTAAGATCTGATAGATATACGTTGTCAAACACCCGACCATACAAGTTGTCCTGTGACTGGACAAACCGAAAGCACTATTCTGTAAAACAAAATAGCCCTTGCATATCTTCGTCTTCAATTATCTTCAATAATATCTGACACATAACGTATAAATCCAATCGAAGTGGAATATAAATTCCGGACTCTTCGAAATGTTTAGCGTAATATCTTTTACGGTTGGTTGATACTTAAGAAACAGATTTCCATATTCATTTATATCCAACATTTCTTGTTCAATAGTTATTAACTCAAAATGATTGAATTAAGCACAATTCATTATATATACTCTTTAATTTATAATCCTTGAACAAATAGAATCACATATTTCTGTATTGTTTAAGATCCAGACATTTGACTGTCTTTTATAAATAAACAACTAAAGCGTGTGCGTCGCACATGGTACTTTACTCTAAAATGTTAGTTTGTTTATACGACATTTTATATCTTTTTCATACTATGTAAATTATCTTTTTATTTCTAAATGTTCATAAACAACTTGCTATACACTACTTTCTATTTTATATTTTATTATTTCCTTTTTGCTTTTGTTTTTAAACTCATTGAACATCTTAAGCCATCTACTATGTTCGATTGCCTTTTCCTTCCACCTGCCCACTATATTTGGTTTTTTTTGGTCATATAAAATAAAAATCTATTTTTATTTATTTTTATACTTCTTCTTTTATTTTTATTTGATTTTCTATTTTTATTTTAAAACTTGTTTTTAATTAAAACCCGGACCAAAAATCCCTTTTCTCTTCACTTGCCAAAGTGCCACTTTCTAAAGCTCATGCCACACATGATGATTCATACGAAATCCTCTTGCCCGATCACCTTGCCAAGTACCAGATCTTCATTTGCCAAAGCACCACTCCAAAACACCATGACGCGCACGTAAAATCCACTCCAAATCCCATGCTCCAGCCAAGTACCAAGTACCCAGCACCATATTGCCAAAGTACCAGTTTTCCAAAGTACCACTCACCAAAAACTCGTGCCCCACTCGCTGATCCACACGAAAATTCCATGCCCGATCAACGTTCTTCCTCCAATCCTCTGTGTCATTTGCAGTGCACAGTGTGTATGTTGTACACATGCACAACCAGACGAGACACCATCGACCCCTCGCGATCATCCACCCAAGTCACTTGACACCCCCTGGCCTCGTCACCCTACTCCGATCTGATCACCTGAGTTGCTACAGTGTTTTCACTGTCTTTCCTCTTCATCATCAAATGGGTTCTGTAACACCCCGTATTTTCTATTAACATTAAAGTAACGAATTAAAGAGTACTTAATTTTAAAAGTGGGAACTAAGGGAAACGGGTTACGCCATTGCGTTCGTCTTGGAATTCTGCTTGAGATAGAGTCCAAGTTTGCGTGAATCGGACCCCGTATGAAGAAGTTATGGAGTTTAGAAGATTTTAAGTTCAAGTAGAAAATAAATATAAATAATAATTAAATAATAAAAACAGTTCAAAATTCAAAATCGGCTGAGCGGGAAATTTTCTTCTTAGGGTGTCGACCCCCCAGGGTGAGTCGACATAGGTGTCGGCTCCTCTGTAGGGAGTCGACCCCATTTTAGATCCAGCTCCTATGACGAATTTTTACAACCTTGTGCTGAGGTAGCCTTCTCTGATTGGCCAATGACTGATTTCTGAGGTATTATGGCATATGTGTCATGCAACGGTTGGCTGGATGACACATCTCTTTGGTTTGATTGCTCTGATTTCTCCTAGACTAATCTGAAGGCCAAAATTGAACCTAGACTTCTATATAATCACCCCAAACCCCAACCCTAGAACTCATTCTATGAAGCCGTCATGCTGTTCGTCTACTAACTGGTCTAGCCTCCATTCATCTACCTCAAACTAGAGAATCAAATTCAAACTAGGAATCAATTAGAAGAACTAGAGAAACGTTTACATCCAAGGATAGCTTTTCAAATACAAAAATCAGATCCCAGAAATCAAGATCCGTCCTTTTTCTATAAGTGTAGTTATTGTTTAGATGTGAACACCTAATAAGAAATCATGACTGTAATAACTGGTTCTAGAGCAAAGCCTAATTCTATTCATGCCTATCCTTTTGTCAATTCTGAATTGATCATGCCTATTGGACTGTTGTGACTGACATAGTAAAGCCTATCATGCCTATTGGACTGTTGTGACTGACATAGTAAAGCCTATCATGCCTATTGGACTGTTGTGACTGACATAGTAAAACCTATCATGCCTATGAGACTATTGTTACTGATACCATTGAACCTATCATGTTGTATTAAATTTGTGGTTCTTTTATGTATGTAAGTTACATGATAAATTATGTTCATAGATGTTATATGTTTAAATCCAAGCTAGTACCCATGTTTAAGATCTATATAAGTTCATGTTTATACAATTAGACTTAGGCTAGTTCGCATGTCAATTGGATCTAATTTAAATGCAAGATCACGTTTACATGCTTAATTAAGTTTATGTCATTCTTATATTACACATATTGATCTATGTTGTTTTATGCTTGTTGGTATTTTTCTTTTCCCTTTTTGTTTATGAGTTAGGCTAATTTGCGAGCCTAATGTTCTATGTGAATTATGCGAACGAATAACGGGGGAGATGTTGGGGAAAAATATTAAATTACATGCTAGTGGCATAGATTGGTTCATAATCATGTAAATGATTAGTAGCATGAAATGGCATAATTTGGACATAATTTAGAGGGTAAATGGGACATGACTTGTTTTGGCAACACTTGTGGATAATTTACATATAAACATGAATGGTAAATATGTAAATTAATTAAAAGATGAATATGCCTAACCCGAGGTTAGATTGAGTTGCGGTGTAAGACTGCCCGGAACCGCCCGGCACATTCAGCGACCGTAACAATATATCTAATGTGAGAGGTTAGCGCATTAAGCCTGAAAAACCCGAGGTTAGATTGAGTTGTGGTGTAAGACTGCCTGGAACCGCCCGACACATCCAGCGACCGCAACAATACATATCTAATGTGAGAGGTTGGTGCATTAATGAATGAATTAAGGCTAAGGAATAGACAAGTTAAGAATGGTAGGGTTAAGTTAATTAACGCAACACTTAACCAATACAACATGTTAATCAAACAGATGGGTGGGGTTAAGTAAAATGGAGAACACTTAATCGTTATAACATGTCGATTAGGAAACCCTAGTAACGGGGATCCATTTCAGCAGTAACCCACATAGATTTATCATGGTACCCTGAACTAGGCAGGGTGGGGCACGATTACTGGGCTGATTATAAGCGGTCAAAATAGCGACAGGGGGTGCAGCAGTGTAGTTTCGATGGAGTATGGGCGTGCACGTACTCCGGAGCGGAAAAGCAAGCACTGGGCATCAGTAGTATACACCGTGCATCTTGAATTTGTGTCGGGTTACCACCATAGGAATTGATACACCCTATGGTGGGACCAGCACAGGTCTCTACAATCGAGCAGGGCCGAATGACACAAGTAGCAAATGCATGCGAGTAGAAACCGATTGGGAAAGGGATCACTTTGTTATGAACACATGATGGTAGTTGAAACATTCGTAGTAGGTGCAGAGAAATAGAAATGAATGCGATGGTACGTTCAGTTTATCTTATCATATGTTATCTTATTTCTATGGTATTGTCCTATGTTCAATTTATTCATGTCATTGTCCTTTTACCTGTTTACATGCTGAATAATCACTGGACTTACCAGACTTATGTCTGACCCATTTTCTTTCACCTTCTTTTCTTCCGTTCCCCCCCCCAAGATCTGCAGGGAGGGAATACTTCATCTTAGTGCAGACCTTTCAAGCTTGAAGAGAGTAGATGTATTGCTTGGATTCTCTATACTTGGGTTATGGCTGTGGTTACACTATTATTAGGGATCTATGTTGCTTTACTTCTGTTTATTGCTTCTTTATGTACTTGGAGATTTAAATCAAGACCATTGTTTCATTGTAATAATTTAGAAGTTGGATTTTGAGACAATGCTTGTAATGTTTTGACCGAACCACGCTATTTAATAAATGTTTTTCAGTTTTCCGCTGTTCATATGTCTGTCTTGTAAATTATCTGTGTCTTTTACCTAAAATGCTTCACCAAAGTTAATGCATTCCCTTTGTGAGTGACCTTAACGGAGGTGGGGTGTTTCATTTGGTATCATAGCAATGGTTTACCAAATCAGATAAAAGTTTTGAAAACTATTTTTCAAAAAGAAGTTTAAAGAAGCATTTTCAAGAAAAGTGTCGTTTTATTATAAAGGCATAATCCCCAAAGCCATATGCACTATCTTTCTATCCTTTGTTTTGTACCTTTTCTTTTCGTTTCAACATGTCTGGGGATCTTAATCTTCTTGAGGGCGTACCGGTACCTGGTTGGTTCAGAAGGTACCTGGAGGCTAGGGCTAATGACGCAGCACAGCAGACGTTCCTCCTCCCCCATTTGTAGCTGTTCCTCCTCCTCCTCGTGTGAAGGCTTTCTTGAAGATATATAGAGACTTTCGAGCCATGAGTGGAAAGAACTTAATGGGACTGAGTCATTTATGGAAGCAAGAAACTGGCTCAAGGAAACAGAAGATTTGTTTGTTATATTCGAAGTGGACGATAGGCAAAAGATACAATTGGCTGTATGGTTACTTAAGGACGAAGCCTCTTATTGGTAGGAAGTTACTAATGCTGATAGACCAGTTGAAACTTTGGAGAATTTCAGAATGAGATTTGAAATGAAGTTCCTCTCGCAAGATGAACGAAGCCTACGGATGGAGAAGTTCTTAGCACTCAAACAGGGAAACCTATCGATTAAGGAATACATCAACCAATTCAACCAGCTGGCTAGATTCAGACTGGAGTTAGTAAACACTCCACATAAAAAGGCTCTCTGATTTGTTAAAGGATTAAATGAGCCACTACACAGCCTAGCTATGTCCCATATACCTATGGGTGCGACTTTTGAGAGACTGGTGGACATGGTACTGTTACAGGAGGAAAACAAGGATGGCAAGAAAGAGGCAAAGGTGGATGAACCTGTAGACAAGAAAGTGGAGGGATTGCAGAATAAGAAGTCGGATTCCAAGAAAGGCGGGAAGAATAACAAACCCCGTGACAAGAGGAAATGCAAATGTTGTGGCATACCTGGACATCTAATTAAAGACTGCAGGAAGAAGAAGAGGAAGATGGGCAGTTGCTTTCAATGCAGCGAGATAGGACATATGGCTAAGGATTGCCCAAAAAGGCAAGGGCAAGGGCAGAGGATTGGATCCACTTCTGGAGGGCAGGTTCACGCTCTCTTGGCACCTCCGTAAGAAAGAGGTAGAAATATTTCTGTTGAGAGTTTAGTTTATCTTTCTGATCATCCAGTTTGTACTCTTTTTGATTCTGGCGCATCGCACTCTTTTATATCTACTGCTTTAGTTGAATCTCTGCACCTAGATACCAGTATAGTAGAGGATCCTGTGGTTGTTTCAAATCCAATTGGGGGCTCGGCCTATTTATCAATGATTTTTTTGGATTTGGAAATTTCTATACTAAGCGTTGGGTTTAGATGTAATGCTTATGTTTTGGGCTTCACGGGCTATGGGTTGATTCTAGGCATGGATTGGTTATCCGGTAATGGTGACATCCTCGATTGTGAAAAGAGAGTGGTTAGACTTATGACTCACCTCGGTAACACTCTCAAAATCTCTTGTAATCCCATGAATTCTGTTATGCTTAGCTATCTAGAATCTCTTGATGCGTCTGTTGAAAGCTTGCAATCTGTTAGAGTAGTCCGTGAATACTAGGATGTCTTTGAAGAGGTGAAGGGCTTACCTCCGAAGCGAGAGATAGACTTCTACATATACTTTGTTGACAATGCAAAACCTGTTGCTTTACCCGTTAGACACATGGCTCCAAGGAAAAGGAAAGAGCTCAGCGAGCAAGTCAAAGAGTTGCTTGAAAAGGGGTTCATAAGATGGAGTATTTCTGAATGGGGTGCTTCGGTAGTGTTTGCAACCAAAGCAAATGGTTCACTTCGCCTATGCATGGACTATAGGGAGCTAAACAAGCTGACCAAGAAGAATAGGCACCCACTTCCTAGAATAGACGACTTGTTTGACCAACTCGTAGGTGCCTCGGTTTTCTCCCAATTAGATCTAGCCACCAGGTTTCATCAGCTAAGAGTGGCTAAAGACAGCATTGATAAGACCGCGTTCAGGTCCCCGGATGGTTTCTTCAAATGGCTTGTCATTCTTTTCGGCTTGACAAACGCACCTGCCTATTTCGTAGACCTAATGAGTAGGGTGTTTAGAGAGTTCCTTAATAAATTTGTAGTGGTTTTCGTGGACGACATTTTGATTTTCTCAAAAAGTGAGGAAGAACATGCTCTGCATTTAAGGGAAGTTATGGATACGCTTCATGCACACCAGCTGAAAGAAAAATTCTCCAAATGCCATTTTTGGAGAGAAGAAGTAAGGTTTCTTGGACATGTGGTGTCCAAAAAGGGGATAGTTGTGGATCCTGTAAAAGTAGTTGCGATGCAAGATTGGAAGTTTCCACGGAATACAACTGAAGTACGAAGTTTTCTTGGGCTAGCAGGCTTTTACAGAAAGTTCATTAAAGACTTCGCGAAGATATCAGCCCCACTTAGCTGACTAACAAAGAAGAACCTAACTTTTTCCTGGGATTTGAATTGCGACATTGCTTTCCAACGATTGAAAAGGGCTCTGGCAAGAGCCCCAATTCTGACTTTGCCTGACGGAAGCAAGATGTTTACCGTATACACAGACGCATGCGGTACAGGATTAGGCGCTGTCTTGATGCAAGAAGGCAAAGTAGTTTGCTATGGAGGAAGGCAGTTGAAAGTACATGAGAAGAACTACCCAACTCATGATTTAGAGCTAGCTGCCATTGTTTTCGCTCTTAAGTCATGGCGTCATTACCTACTAGGAGAAAGGTTTGAATTTTTTACTGACCATAAATCGTTAAAGTACCTTTTCTCATAGAAAGATCTTAACTTAAGACAACAAAGGTGGATGGAATTTCTTTCCTCATACGATTTTGAGATTGCGTATACCCCTGGCAAGGGCAATGTGGTAGCAGACGCCTTGAATAGGAAAAAGCTAACCTTGAGTCCTCTCTTTGTAGAAAGGCAAAGCTTGGAGTACATAGCAAACTTTGACTTTAGACCCTCCTCTGAATTTGTACCTGGTTTGTTAGCATTGCTAGAGGTGCGGCCTACGCTTTTGGACTTAATAGGAACCGCGCAACGTGAAGATCCTCAGCTAGTTGATGTGGTGGATAAGCTAATTAGAGATGAGACTTCTAGTCACCTCAAGAGATACTCCATCGATGATAAGGGTTGGTTGAGACGGGATGGAAGACTATGCATCCTACAAGCAAGGGATTTGGTGAAAACCGTTCTCGAAGAAGCACACCATTCTAAGTTGACCATACACCCAGGCAGGGACAAGATGTATAAAGACATAAAAAGGGTTTTCTTCTGGAATGGCATGAAGAAGGGTGTAGCTGAGTTTGTCTCTAAATGCTTGATATGCTGCAAGTCAAGGCGGAACAGAAGAAGCCTGGTGGTCTACTTCATCCTCTGGAGGTCCCACAGTGGAAATGGGATAGTATTTCGATGGACTTTGTTGAGGGGTTGCCTAGGTCAAGAAGGGGAATACCAGTATTTGTGTAATAGTGGACAGGCTCACTAAAAGCGCTCACTTTATACCTGTTAAAATCAGGAGGACTGCCTCATCGTTAGCATCCATTTATCTTAAAGAGGTGGTTCGACTACATGGAACACCCTCTAGCATAGTAAGTGATTGAGATCCTATCTTTACAAGCGAGTTTTGAAAGAGTCTGCAAGAGGCTGTAGGCACACAGCTATGCTTAAGCACTGCCTATCATCCTCAAACCGATGGTCTGACAGAAAGGGTGAACAGAGTATTAGAAGATCTCTTGAGATTGTGCATTCTTGATTTTGGGGGACCATGGGAGGATCACCTTCCTTTGGTGGAGTTCGACTACAACAATAGCTACCAAGCCACCATAGGCATGGCACCCTTCGAGGCTTTATATGGGAGACCATGCCGATCACTAACTTGTTGGTGGGAGTCTACAGACAAGCTCGTACTTGGGCCTGACATGATCAGAGAAACTTTAGAGAAGGTGGACTTGATACGAAGACGAATGAAGACCGCACAAGATAGACAGAAGTCCTACGCTGATAAAAGAAGGACTGACCTTGAGTTTGAGGTTGGAGACATGGTTTTCCTTAAAGTATCTCCTTTGAGAAATGTCATTCGCTTTGGGGCTACAGGAAAATTGGCACCAAGATTTGTAGGGCCATTTCCTATCATTGAAAAGATTGGGAAGATGGCTTATAAAGTAGAGCTGCCCGAAAGATTGGTGGAGTTCATAATGTTTTCCATGTCTCTCATCTACGAAAGTGCTTACATGAGTCGGCAGAAGTTGTGGAGCCAAGCATACTAGAGGAAATAGAAGTGGAGCGAGAAGCGATGGTGAGAAGAGTTCCAACTCATATCTTGGGTACAAAAGTTAAAAGGCTACGCAATCGTGAAGTCAAGCTAGTTAAAGTACAATGGAGTGATGTAGTGGAAGACGCGACTTGGGAGACTAAGGACAAGATACGCGCAGCCTACCCTTATCTTTTTGAGGGTACATCTTTGATCTCTTGTTTTCCATAAAGTTTATGCTTGCTTATATTTATCCTTTTAAGTATATCTCCTCGGTCCTATTCTTGATCCCTAGGTAGAAACCAATGGATGTAAACATGTATTTGAAACATGTTATGATTGACGGCTGCAAGTGGTTGCTAGTGGTTGTTCGTGGATGCATATACACACACATTAGGTACTAGATCGGCTCAGCTACTTTCATATTGCATATGCATATATCTATTTATATATGGATTGGAACTTGATGTGTTATCATGTGGATGTTGCATTCTTATGAATGATTGTGCACTCATGTAGAAAGTATAATTAGGAATAATTTCATACATAATGGACTCATGGCACTGACATGATTCACATCAAGGAGGTCAACTGAATCAGTGGACCGCCTGATTTTGCATTAGATAAAGACATATACACACACTATGCATAATGATCATGAAAGCATTAGAAATCTTTTTAAGGACAGTGGATGCCTGTGATTGATCGTTGAGTAGATGGTTGTTGGATGTTAGGACACATTCTTCTTAACTTAGAGATTTCGAGGACGAAATCCTTTAAGGAGGGGGAGAATGTGACACCCCGTATTTTCTGTGAACATTAAAGTTACAAATTAAAGAAAACTTAATTTTAAAAGTGGGAATTAAGGGAAACGGGTTAAGACATTGCGTTCGTCTTGGAATTCTGCTTGAGATAGGGTCCGAGTTTCCGTGAACCGGACTCCGTATGAAGAAGTTATGGAGTTCAGAATATTTCAATTTCAAGCAGAAAATAAATATAAATAATAAATAAATAATAAAAACAGTTCAAAATTCAAAATCGGTTGTGCGGGAAATTTCCCGCTCAGGGCATCGACCCCCCCCCAGGCGGAGTCAACATAGGGGTCGACCCCCCATAGGGGATTCAACATAGGTGTCGACCCCCCTGTATGGAGTCGACCCCTTTTTAGATCCATCTCCTATGACGAATTTTTACGACCTTGTACTGATGTGGCCTTCTCTGATTAGCCAATGACTGATTTCTGAGGTATTAGGGCATATGTGTCAGGCTACGGTTGGCTGTATGACACATCTCTTTGGTTTGATGGCTCTGATTTCTCCTAGACTAATCTAAAGGCTAGGATTGAACCTAGACTTCTATATATTCACCCCAAACCCCAACCCTATAACTCATTCTATGAAGCCGTCATGCTATTCGTCTACAAATTGGTTTAGCCTCCATTCATCTACCTCAAACTAGAGAATCAAATTGAAACTAGGAATCAATTAGAAGAACTAGAGAATCAAATGTCTACATCAAAGGATAGCTTTTCAAATTCAGAAATCAAATCCCAGAAATCAAGATCCTTTCTTTTTCTGTAAGTACAGTTATTGTTTAGATGTGAACACCTAATAAGAAATCATGATTGTAATAACTGGATCTAGAACTATGCCTAATTCTATTCGTGCCTATCCTTTTGTCAATTCTGAATTGATCATGCCTGTTGGACTGTTGTGACTGACATAGTAAAGCCTATCATGCCTATTGGACTGTTGTGACTGACATAGTAAAGCCTATCATGCCTATTGGACTGTTCTGACTGACATAGTAAAACCTATCATGCCTATGAGACTATTGGGACTGATACCATTGAACCTATCATGTTGTATTAAATTTGTGGTTCTTTTATGTATGTAAGTTACATGCTAAATTATGTTCATACATGTTATATGTTTAGATCCAAGCTAGTACCCATGTTTAAGATCTATATAAGTTCATGTTTATATAATTAGACTTATGCTAGTTCGCATGTCAATTGGATCTAATTTAAATGCAAGATCACGTTTACATACTTAATTAAGTTTATGTTTTTCTTATATTACACATATTGATCTAAGTTGTTTTATGCCTGTTGGAATGTTACATGTCCCTTTTCTTTTCCCTTTTTGTTTATGAGTTAGGCTAATTTGCGAGCCTAACGTTTTATGTGAATTGTGCGAACGAATAACGAGGGAGACGTTGGGGGAAAATATTAAATTACATGCTATTGGCATAGATTGGTTCATAATCGTGTAAATGATTAGTAGCATGAAATGGCATAATTTGGACATAATTTAGAGGGTAAATGGGACATGACATGTTTTGGCAACACTTGTGGATAATTTACATATAAACATGAATGGTAAATATGTAAATTAATTAAAAGATGAATATGCCTAACCCGAGGTTAGATTGAGTTGCGGTGTAAGACTTCCCGGAACCGCCCGACACATCCAACGATCGCAACAATATAGATCTAATGCGAGAGGTTAGCGCATTTAGCCCGAAAAACCCGAGGTTAGATTGAGTTGCGTTGTAAGACAACCCGGAACCGCCTGGCACATCCAGCGACCGAAACAATACATATCTAATGTGAGAGGTTGGTGCTTTAATAAATGAATTAAAGCTAAGGAATAGACATGCTAAGAATGGTTGGGTTAAGTTAATTGAGGCAACACTTAACCAATACAACATGTTAATCAAACAGATGGGTGGGGTTAGGTAAAATGGAAAACACTTAACCGTTATAACATGTTGATTAGGAATCCCTAGTAACGGGGACCCATTTCAGCAGTAATCCACATAGATGTATCATGGCACCCTAAACTAGGAAGGGTGGGGTACGATTACTGAGCTGATTATAAGTGGTCAAAATTGTGGCAGGGGGTGCAGCAGTATAGTTCCGACAGAGTATGGGCGTGCACGTACTCCGGAGTGGAAAAGCAGGCACTGGCATTAGTAGTATACACTATGCATCTTGAATTTGTGTCGGGTTGCCACCATAGGAATTGATACACCCCAAGGTGGGACCAGCACAAGTCTCTACAATCGAGCGGGACCGAATGAAACAAGTAGCAAATGCATGCGAGTAGAAGCCGATCGGGAAAGGGATCACTTTGTTATGAACACGTGATGGTAGTTGAAATACTCGTAGTAGGTGCAGAGAAATAGAAATGAGTGCGATAGTACATTCAATTTATCTTATCTTATGTTATCTTATTTCTATGGTATTGTCCTATGTTCAGTTTATTCATGTCATGGTCTTTTTACCTGTTTACATGCTGAATAATCACTTGACTACCAGACTTATGTCTGACCCGTTTTATTTCTCCTTCTTTTCTCCCGTTGCCCCCCCCCCCCCCGGTCCGTAGGGAGGGAATACTTCAGCTTAGTGCAGACCTTTCAAGCTTGAAGAGAGTAGATGTATTGCTTGGATTTTCTTTTCTTGGGCTATGGCTGTGGTTACACTTTAATTGGGGATTTATGCTGCTTTACTTCTGTTTATTGCTTCTTTATGTACTTGGAGATTTAAATCAAGATAGATGTTTCATTGTAATAATTTAGAAGTTGGATTTTGAGACAATGCTTGTAATGTTTTGACTGAACCACGCTATTTAATAAATGTTTTTCAGTTTTCCGTTGTTCATATGTCTGTCTTGTAAATTATCTGTGTCTTTTACGTAAAATGCTTCACCAAAGTTAATGCATTCCCTTTGTGAGTGACCTTAACGGAGGTGGGGTGTTTCATAGAGTTTCACGTTCGCCTTCGCCATTGTCATCGTCATCTATGTAGCTTGATTGGTATGTTAGGACTTATTTTGTAGTGATGTGGTTGTAGTACAACTAAGGATATGATTGTTATTTTGGTAGTTATGGAGTTTTAGTACTGTTGTGATGGTTATAGGCTATTTGTGGTTAAACGTTCACACCGGCTGAATAATTTTGTTGTTTATAATTCAGCTTAGTGCACAAAATGAAGGATTGTGGATTTTTTTTATGTGATATTTTAATATTATCTACGTTGTGTTGTTGCTTATGATAATGTTGTTTGTATGTGGGTGGCAATTTTATACTATTTTTTGCTAGTTTTTATATCAGTATCTATAACTGAATAATATTAATTTTTAAAGCTGAAAGTAGAGGAAGGTATTAATAGTTATTGCCATATCAAAAAGGGAATAGTGATGTATTAGTATCAAAAGAGGAAAGCTAAAAAAAATGTCGACAACATGGCGTCGATATTTCGAGGCTAATTTGAAAGATTTTACCGTCGAATTACCAACAAAAACAATGAAAATGTAATTTACCCCAATTTAATTTCTGTCGCTAATCCTTTGCTGAATTGTAAAGGTTTCTTGACAAAATAAAAAGCCAGATTTTTTTGCTAATTTTTTTTGTTGCTAATCCCTTGGTAATTAGTAAGGGTTTACCAACTCCTTATGTAAGAAATATTTTATTATAATTTAATTATCAATCGGTAAATAGTTAGTATATAAATTAATATTAAATTAAAATTAAATTAATAAATAATATTTATTTTTATTATAAAATTAGTAAAATGTCGGAAACCTCTTGCAAAATTAGTAAAACTTTTGTGTTGTTACTTTATACCTAAGCGCTTCATAAACCTTAGCGCATCCTTATATAGTTGATGTTAAGAGGTGTGGGGTATTTCATTTGGTATCAGAGCCCATGGTTACAAGATCAGAGAAAAGCTTTTGAAAAAGTGTTTACAAAAGTAAAGTAATTCTAAGTAAAACTTATTTTTGAAAAATATCCCTCAAGTCAACTAGAATATTACCTAGAATCCTTGCCTCTTTTCTTTTTCACAATGTATGGGCACCCAACTTTCCGGAGGGTGTTCCCATCCTGGAATGGTTCCGTAGGTATGTTGAAGCTACGACACATGCCAAAGGGAAAGGAAATGCTCAACCTCAACTTGTAGCCGCAGTAGTCGCAAAGAATCTAGCGGCTAATTTTTCTAAGATCTGTAAGGATTTTTCTGCTATGGGTGACAAGACATTTCTTGGATCAGAGTGTTTTGCTGATGCTCGTGATTGACTTAGAGAGACCGATCGTGTATTTGGATTATTAGAGCTTGACGACAGGGGAGGATTCGATTGGCCGCTTGGCAACTGAAAGGAGAGGCATCGTACTTGTGGGAAGTGGTCAGACGGAGCAAGGCGTGAGGTTACAGGATGAGTTTAAGGATAAGTCCAAGAAAAGTTTTGTTGCAAGCTGAAGAAGGTAGGCAATTAGAAAGATTCTTGAGTCTGAGACAATGTGATACATTAGTTAAGGAGTATGTGAACAACTTTAATGAGTTGGCAAGATTTGGATTAGATCTAGTTAAAACTGCGTATAAGAAGGCATTAGGTTTACGAGGGGGCTGAACCAACCCGTCAAAGGACTAGCACTGACACACATTCCTATCGGTGCGACTTTAGAGGTTCTGGAGGAGATGGCTCTTATGCAAGAGTATGGGAAGGAGAGTACACATGAGGCAAAGAATTAGGTGGGCAAAACAAGTTTCAGGAAGAATAATTGGTAGCCCAAGAAAGATGAAAGAAAAAGAGAGAAAAGCTGGATAAAACATAAATCAAGAAAGAAGTGACGTGTCATGGATGTGGCATGACGGGGCACTTCATCAAAAATAAATGAAAGAAAACAACTAACAAGGGTGCTTGCTTTCAATGCGGACATATGAGACATTATAGCAGGCAATGCCCTCAGAGGTAGGGACAGGGAGCAAGTCCATCTAGAGCATAGTTTCATGAGCTTGAGGTGTCTCAGACCAGTGGTAGCGGTCTGGACGAAGGTAGGAAGGTCACTATAGAAGGTTTGATTTCTCTTTTCTACTACCCTATTAGGACCTTGTTTTATTTCAGTGCTTATCATTCTTTCATATCCAGTCCTATTATGGTAGTCTGCACCTAGATACTTCTATGGTTTCTGATCCTGTAGTTGTCTCAAACCCTATAAGAGGTATGGCACACCAATCTATGATGTGTAGGGGTTTGAGTATTTTTATTCTTGGCATTGAGTTTGACTATGATTCATATGTGCTGGGTTTCATTGGTTACAGGCTTATTCCAGGGATGGATAAGCCGACCATGTATGGCACCATCCTTGACTACGAGAGGAGGGTTGTGAGGCTTTTAACGTTCCATGGTAGGACTCTCGAGATTTCTTGCAACCGATGAGGGTTAGTCATTCTTAGCTTTTTGGATTCCCTAAATGCTTCAGTCGACGATCTCAGCTTGGTTCCCATAGTTAGAGACTTTCTGGACATATTCGAGGTGGTAAGAGGGCTACCTCATAGGTGCGAGATTAATTTTCGGATATACTTGGTGGAGAATGCTAAGCCTGTCGCATTGCCACTGCGCTATATGGCTCAAAGGGAAGGGAGGGATATTAGTAAGCAGGTTGGCAAGTTGTTTGAGAAAGGGATTATTGGAAGAAATATTTCTGAGTGGGGAGCACTCGTTGTCTTTGCGACTAAGGCAGATGGCTCTCTTCGGTTATGTGTGAATTATAGAGAATTGAATAAGCTCATGAAGAAGAATAGACACCCACTCCTTCGGATAAATGACTTGTTCAATTAGTTGGTAGGCACTTCAATTTTCTCATAGTTGGATTTGACTATAAGTTTTTAATAGCTTAGGGTGGCGAATGATAGCATTGAAAAGACTTCCTTTAGGACTCCCAACAGATACTTTGAGTGGTTGGTTATGCCTTTTGGCCTAACTAATGTACTGACATATTTTGTTGGTTTAATGAGCCAGGTATTTGGGGAGTTCATAAATAAGTCAATGGTAGTGTTTGTTGACGATATCTTGGTGATCTCAAAGAGCGAGGATGAGCATGCCTTGCACTTCAGAGAGGTCGATCTGTACTCTCCGTGCACATCAGCTGAAGGCGAAGTTCTCTAGTGCTACTTTTGGCGGAAGGAGGTGAGGTTCTTTGGGCATGTTGTCTCTAGAGATGGTATAGCGGTGGGTCCCGCTAAGGTTGTCGTAGTATGAAATTGGTAAACCCCAAAAAATGCAACAGAGGTGAGGAGCTTTCTAGGTTTGGAAGGATACTATCAGAAGTTCATTAAAATTTTTGCGTGGATCTTAGCTTCGCTTACCCTCCTTATGAAGAAAAACCTAGTATTTTCTTGGGATGTGGATTGCGAGGATGCATTCTTGAGGTCGAAGAAGGCTCTTACATTAGCTCCAATATTGACTCTTTCGGATGATATGAAGATGTTCATGGTATATACAGACGCTTGCGAAATAGGTTTAGGCGCAGTACTTATGCGAGAGGGTAGGGTTGTCTGCTATGGGAGTAGACAGCGAAGGGTACGTGAGAGGAATTACCCTACCCACGATTTGGAGCTAGCGGCGATGATGTTTGCACTTAAATCTTGGAGACATTATTTATTAGGTGAGAGGTTTTAGCTTTACACCGACTATATGTCCCTAAGTACTCGTTTTCGCAAAATGATCATAATTTGCAACAGTAGCACTGGATGGAGTTTAATGCATCATATGACTTTGAGATATCATATACCCCGGGGAAGGGGAATGTATTGGCAGATGCACTAAGTATGCAAAGGAAGAGTTCGAGTCCATTGTTCGTAGAGTGGCAGAGGTTTATCTCGTTCATTTGATTTTAGTCCATCTGCGGATTATGCACCAGGATTATTGGCATCATTGGAGGTGCGTTGTGACGACCACAAATCCCGTACTGACGGCGACAAGGGTCATCTTTGGAATATACACATAAACAGATAATAGCAGAACAGAAATAAATAAATACACCATATAAAGAACAAATAATATACTGGATAAAAGTAATCATCAGAGTTACACAGTATACAGGATCATACTTAGTACAAATACAGTTCAGCTATACATAATGTCTACAGCGGAAAACAAACAAATATGTACAATAAGAGCTGAACAGCATAAAAAGAGATAAATGATAAAATCCATCTTCAGCTCCAGCTATCCAGAACAAGCCTGCTTAAAACCTGAATACAAGGCTGCCCGTGTAGGAAAAAGGGGCACCCGAGTTTGAAAGTGAAACAAACTATTAGTCAGTCATTGACTGGTTAGAGAAATCTACTTAATACATTTATAATATGGCTAATCTCAGGACCACGCCACTTTCGTGGAACGGGTTTACTCCATTGGATTGCCAGTGCTTTAAAACAAATCTTTCTTTTAAACATCGCAATGCTTTTTATAAAAACGAAGCCATTATAAGACTCAGTTCCCATCACACAATGCAACGCAAACCGGAGGATAGAGTTTTTACCTTATAATGGCCAAAATTGATTGATAGCAAATAGTTGATTGGAATTGTTTGTGGTTGATATTGATTGATTGTGGTTGAAAAATACCCGTTTGCGGTTGAAATATTTGGTTGAAACCACATAGGATTAGTTTGTGGAAATGAAATAAATATACATGTCGCCTGCGTGCGAACTAGATGCATGATTCCTCATTGTCAAAAGCTGCGCGGCTTTAAGGTAGAGCGAGGAGCCGTACTAGGGACGGCCCCGGTTTTAACTACCCTGCCGTTATGCTGCCGAAATTTTGAATAATATTCACGTGTTAGAATTATTTTCCTGTGTTGAAACTATATTCGTGTGTTGTATAGAAAAGCTTCATGTGTTGAATTGAAATTCATTCGTTGAATAGAATTCATGTGTTGAATGGTATTCGTGTTTTTAAATATAAAAATCACCCTTTTATCTGTATATAGAAACTATAGAAAACCTTCATGTGTTGAATTGAAATTCATTCATTGAATAGAATTCATGTGTTGAATGGTATTCATATTTTGAAATAAATTGTTTTATAATAAAAATCATATTTTTATCACCTATATGAACTATATAAAATAGTCGGGCTTTGTAATAAATTGTTTTACATTAAAAATCACATTTTTATTATATACATGAATAGTTAAAAATAGTGAAGTGTTGAAATAGAAGTCAGTTGGATAAAAATATCATTTTTATCAAATGTATGAAAAGGAAATGGTTTTGAAATCGAAGGATCGATTATATTTATTTATATATATATAAATATAATTAAAATATATCGAATAACGAAGCTGCAGTTCGTATTTTGAAACCGTGATTTCAAACGATTAGTGCGGGAGATCCGACCATCGGATTTTTCCGAAACCGCAACCGTTGGGTTCGCTTTGGAAATATCTTTCCAATGACATCAACTTTGTAAAAATCCAATGGTTGGATTGTCTGGAATGTTTAATTCAAATCTGAAGAAAAACAGCGCCGGAATCGATTATATTTATATGTATAAATATAATTATATTTAATTGAATAACGACGCTGCAGTTCGTATTTTGAAATCGAAACTTCAAATGATTATACCGAGAGATCCGACCGGCGGAATTTCCCGAAACTGGAACCGTTGGATTCGTTTTGAAAAGATCTTTCTAATGATGTAAATTTTTTTGAAGATCCAACGGTTAGATTTTTAGATATGTGTAAATCAAATCTGAAGAAAAACAGCGCCACGGCCGCGTTATGGCCCGAAGCGTCGTTTTGAATAAATTGGCTATTTTAAAATAAATAAAAATAGCGGTAAATCGTTATAAAATATTATAAACGATATGGATGTGAAATTTAGAAATTAACTGAAGGTTGGCTAAGTCGAATGGTTTCTTGGGTATTGATCTGATGTTGGTTTCGGCCTTCGGGGTTAATATTTGGGAAATCGTTCTCTTACTGATTAACGGTTAGTGACTAATGAATTGAAATGATGCATATGTATGTTAGTGTTGCACTTGTTTATTATATACGCGAGTTGCTCAGAAAGACCGGGTTTATTCCATTCTGAATAACTGAATCGACGATAAGATATCGAAGATGAAGACGGTGGTCGAAGACCGGAGATCTTCACCACGTTTGGATGGTAACCGAGGTCCTGATTGGGAGGCATCCCGAAATATGGATAATGAGTGGTGATCGTCCAGACGTACGTGGTGATCGATGGGTTTGCGAGGTATATAGCGCCTCCGGTTTCGTTCAGACCCAGAACGGACTTGCAAATGGACAGTGTGTCTGACATTGGAATTTATTCTGTGTGATTGATAGCCATCAGTTGCACGGTGTGAATTTCCTGTGTGGCATGCTAAGATGCAGTGATCAGGGCTTCTGTTGAAAAGCAAAGTCTTGTAGAGATGATCAAAGCACCGCCTGTGTGGCGTAGCTTTGTGTATAACGTGACTTCGCGAGCCTCACACCCCGGTGTGAACCAGAAACGGGAGCAGGACCTCAGGGGGGACGTGCATTTTCTTTCTAGCTAGAAGTGGCGTCAGTGGTTTTACACGCCCTGATGAGTTTGACTTATGTGGTTGTTGCTGTTGCGAGGCGCCTCGGTTAGATCGAACGATCCGGGTCCGATGGAGTCATTCATTGGCTCACTTACGCCCCAAAGGGCGGAGAAACGCATTGTTCAGGCATTATAATCCACTTCGTGTGGACCGGCCCTGACGATCCAAGGTACGGTTGCGGCTGTGCTTGAGACTCGGGCTAGACAGTCTCGAATTAGGTAAGGACTATCTTTTGCCTTGGTTCATGACGGAAATCCAATTTCCAAATACGTGACTGTGCGGTTTTGATTATATACCTATATATGGCGACATAGTGGTATCGGGCATTAATGTCGTCTATGATTGATAGTTATGATTTGAAATTGATTTTGAAACATATAGACACTAGTAATAATGTGAAATGCTTTTGTTTTATTCGTATCAATCATATTTTGGCCATTATAAGGTAAAAACTCTATCCTACGGTTTGCGTTGCATTGTGTGATGGGAACTGAGTCTTATAATGGCTTCATTTTTATAAAAAGCATTGCGATGTTTAAAAGAAAGATTTGTTTTAAAGCACTGGCAATCCAATGGAGTAAACCCATTCCACAAAAGTGGCGTGGTCCTGAGATTGGCCATATTATAAATGTATTAAGTAGATTTCTCATACCAGTCCCATGACTGACTCGTAGTTTGTTTCACTTTCAAACTCGGGTGCCCCTTTTTCCTACACGGGCAGCCTTGTATTCAGGTTTTAAGCAGGCTTGTTCTGGATAGCTGGAGCTGAATATGGATTCTATCATTTATCTCTTTTTATGCTGTTCAGCTCCTATTGTACATATTTGTTTGTTTTCCGCTGTAGACATTATGTATAGCTGAACTGTATTTGTACTAAGTATGATCCTGTATACTGTGTAACTCTGATGATTAATTTATCCAGTATATTATTTGTTCTTTATCTGGTGTATTTATTTATTTCTGTTCTGCTATTATCTGTTTATGTGTATATTCCAAAGATTACCCTTGTCGCTGTCAGTACGGGATTTGGGGTCGTCACAATGCTTTAAACTGCTATTAAATGCGACCTACTCTTTTAGAGCGCATTGGATTCAGTCAGCGCGAGCATCAACAGTTAACGGGTATCATGAAACGATCTAGTAGAGGAGAGACCTCTAGTCACCTTGCTAGGTATTCTGTGGATGAGAGAGGGCGGCTACATCGTGATGGGAGATTATATGTTCCTCAAGTTGATGATTTTTTGAGATCAGTTTTAGAGGAGGTTCATCACTCTCGGATGACCATCCATCCGGAAGTGATAAGATGTATAGAGACATTAAGAGGGGCTTTCATTGGATAAGGATGAAGAAGGACATAGTAGAGTATGTGGCTAAATGTATGACTTGTCAGAGAGTGGAGGTTGAGCAAATGAAGCCTAGTGGATTGCTTCAGCCTCTAGATGTGTCGTAGTGGAAGTGAGAGAGTGTCTCGATGTACTCCATAGATGGGTTGCCCAGATTGAGGAAGGGCAACACAATAATTTGGGTTATAGTCGATAAGTTGACTAAAAGTGCTCATTTCATCTCGGTTAAGATTAAGAGGATGGCGACATGGTTGACATCAGTGTATCTCAGGGAGATCATTCGACTTCATGGAGTTCACTCAAGTATTATTAGTTGTAGAGACCCCATCTTTATCAACGAGTTTTGAAGGAGCTTGTAGGAAGCATTGAAAACAAAACTACGACTTAGAATTCCATATCACTCTTAGACAAATGGACAAACGGAGAGGGTTAATAGGATTCTTGAGGATCTATTACAGCCATGTATCTTGGAATTTGGAGGGACCTGGAAGGAGCATCTTCCATTGGTAGAGTTCGCGTATAGTAACAGCTACCAGACAAGCATAGGAATGGCTCACTTCGAGGCATTGTATGGGCGGTGTAACACCCCGGATTTTCCATTAACAGTAAATTAACGAATTAAAGTATAATTAATTTCAAATCAAAGAATTAAGGGAAACGGGTTATGACGTTGCGTTCGTCTCGGAATTCTGCTTGAGATAGAGTCCGAGTTTGCGTAAAACGGACTCCGTATGAAGGAGATATGACCTTCGGAAGTTTCAGAATTCGAATTATAATTCAAACAGCCAGAACAGTTCAGAAAACAATTGTTGTACAAACTATTTTATCAATAAAGTAAAGCTTTATTTTCCGCTGTTTTAATTTTGTTTGTCTTGTAATTTATCTGCATCTTTTACCCTAAATGCTCCACAGAACTTAGTGCATTCCCTTTGTGAGTGACACTAATGGATGTGGGGTGTTACAGGCGGCTCTGCAGATCACCTACTTGTTGGTGGGAGTCCACGGATATACTTCTACTTGGGCCTGGGATGATTAGGGAAACCTCAGATAAAGTAGATTTGATTTAGAGGCGGATGAAGGCAGCTCAGGACAGACATAATTCGTATGCAGATCAGCGGAGGGGAGACCTAGAGTTCTAGGTAGGGGACAGGGTTTTCATCAAGGTGTCACCCTTAAGGACTATTGTTCAGTTCGGCTCAGTGAGGAAGTTGGCATCGAGGTTTTTAAGGCAATTCCATATAGTAGAGAGGATAGGTCAGATAGCCTATACAGTTAGACTACCGGAGAGACTGACAGGAGTTAATGATGTATTCCATGTTTTGCACTTGCGGAAGTTCTTACATGATTCCGAGCTAGTGATTGAGCCGAGTATCCTAGATGATTTGAGGTAGAGAGGGGGGCATCGGTCAGGCGAGTTACTACACGGATACTAGGATTTGAGGTGAAGAAATTGAATAAAGAGGTCAAGCTTGTTAAGATTTTGTGGGGAGAGGACATGGATGACGCGACTTGGGAGCCAGAGGATAGGATTCACACTTCTTTTCCAGTCTCTTTGATAGTACGCTCTTAATCCTTTCCTAAGCTTTGAATTTGAATCTTTTTTTCCTATCATTTCAATTTTAAGTCTTAGATATAAGCCTCTGGATGATAGGAAATGGTTTAAAACATGTTAACAGAACATGTTATGGTTGAATGGGTTCACATGGATGCAAATGTTTACTAGTAGATGCATATACACACACTAGGAACTAATTAGCGATCAGAAAACTAGGGCACTAACATAATTGCATATGGATGTGTGTGCATTTTTAATTTATTTTAAATATGAATGAAATACGGATGAATCACTACATAGATGTTGCATTTCGATGATTCCTTTACATGCATGTTGGATACATGACATAAACATGAACACTACAACAAAATGTGTCATTATTAACACCATTTAATAACGGTTTATTTTGAAGCGCTATCGTTCCCATTTAATCATTTGCATCCCAAGTTCAATTGTTTTCTGTACCACTAAACTCTACCTAAAATTTCGTCTCCCTCCAAAACCGTAAATTCCTCTTGTACCTCCCTCCAGAACAATTTCTTCTCCAATTTTCAAAATTCCTAAACGGTCCGAACTCTCTTTCACTCCAATTTCTGAAATTCTACTTCCATCCAACTTTACTTTTCTGCCCCCCAACCGCTTCCTTCCCACCGTGCTATACAATGGTTCACAACGCCTGTCCTTGGTCCTTGCGCACTTCTCCTATTTGTTCGATTGCGAACTGTAAACCCTAAATTCTCCAACTACCGCCCGTGCTCAATACGCTTGGAAATCGGCATCATCGGTGTATGCGTCCACCGAATCGACTACGATTTCAGGTTGTTTTCCTTCCCCAATACACCAGTGAATAGGGCCCAACAATTAACTGAATCTTCGTTCACCATACATCATCCCTACTTAACCAACATCTCTTTTCCGCTCTGGTCCATTGCCTTCTGCGTCTCTATTCCCTCTTGCTCATGCTGATGGTCAACTTATCGCTTTCAAAAAGATGTGACTTGAATGAATTAAAAAGGAATTTTCCTACTGCTATTCATGAGAGCTCTCTTCTTCAGTTGTTATCTCAGAGCATTTATGTTGTCATGTAATAGATAAGTTTAATGTATTATTTTAAATTACGATTTTGATTTGATTCGTAGATCTAACTAATATTTCTCATATTAGAAGAAAAATAACAAAATTAGATTTGGCTTGAATGATAAATCTTCCTACTTTAATCAGTACGTTCACATAGTTTTTGTTTTTTTTTACTTTTTTCATTTCTCTCTAATGTTGTTATGTTTTTGGTTCTAGCAAATTTTAGATTTGGTATTGTTTCTAAAGAAAATATAGATGGGTGGAAACAAAATTATCGATTGTATAAGAAAAATTTGAGTAATAGCAGTTCTATATTCTGTTTTGAATAGCATTATATAGATTTGGTATTGTTTTTGGTATAAACAAAATTATCGATTATTGCAGTTCTATATACTGCACTGCAGCATACCAATTTGAGTAATGCTTTTTCTATATTCTGTTTTAAAATTATCGATTGTATTAACAAAATTATTGATTTGGTATTCTGTGTTCTGTTTTGAAATTATCAATTGTTGATAGTGGAACTGCAGTAATCGATTGTGTAAGAAAAATTATCGATTGCAATGTACATCCCACACAATATATTTTGCTTAACTGCAAGTTTCGTGGAAATGGCTTTGTGTATAAATAGCAGTATATTGATATCTAGTAATCTGATGATATCCAACCTTCATTATGCGATTCCTGATTCAGACCTAGCAGTTGGTATGAAAATATTCTTAACCTATTGACAGCCTTTACGTTTCTTTCTAAACACGATGAAATGCTGCTATAAAATATATAGTCAAAACAGAATGGAAATTTCATGTTTCTAGTAGTTGAAAACCATGTTCTTTAAAGTTTTTTAAACTCTTCATCGGTTAATAAAATATATAGTTTGAATGGGAAACAAATCATGTATGCTACTACAATTCCATGTGAATCTATTACTTAACATAAATACAGAACCTCAGCATTGCTGAGGTGGTCGCATCTTTTATTTCTGCTGTAGAGTGTGGTGACGGGATTAGGGAGATGAGTGAGGGATTTGATAGAGAAGAGATAATGGAGAAGAATGAGAAGACGTGAGAGGAATATGTGCACATATACATGAATGTGGCAGAGCAGTTATAGGAAAGTAAAAAATATGCGGATTGGGGAAAGCACCGCTCTCCATTTTGAAATTAACAGGATTCACCATATTGATCTAATATTGTCATGATGTAAGATTATTTTTATGTAATGGAAGATTAATTTCATAAAGCTTTTTTTTAGTTTGCTTGAATATTAATTTAGTTTCATTTTTATTACAACTTTGGTTCATGCTTCGCCAACACCTTCTATGCAAAGAAATCGGTTTTTCCTTACATTCAACTTATATTATCATAGAAAATGGCCTCGTCTAATTTTCTTTACATGATCCAGCCTTCTTAAACTATCTAAATCTATTTGCAAGTAGGATTATCTTAGCATTTTTATTCAGTCACCGTTTTCTTTTGTTAAAGATATGTCAGTTTGAGAGTATCTCTCCATTCCATAGTATTGCAAATTATACTCAATACCTCCAATTATTTATTATTTGCTGCCAACTCTAAACTGCGCTAGCTTAATTAGAACTTGATTGGAGATATTAATTATAATACATAGTACTGTGGAATGAAATATTTGATTTCTATAGAGTGTACATAAGTGATTTTTTTTACAAATTTAATTGCATACTCATCGTTGACAGCCTACATACACCCAGCGGTATGCTCCCTATGCTTTCTCCTCAGCTATTTGTGTTATATCTGTTTAGTTCATGCCTAACAGCATGTTTTCTAAATATTATTTTTTGCACTTGACATATTTTTTATATCTGGCTAATTTGGAGGATGATCTAGAGTTCTTCCATTGTTAGGACTTTCTGCGATAACAATCCCTCGGTGATCTTCATCCAAGCACTCTGTGGGAACAATATTTCAAGGTGCTTTACGAACGATTAACATAGTGCTGTACATTATATTCGTTTATTATATATTGTTCTTAATTTCTTATGTCACGATACTGGCTGAATTTTACGAAGGTCCGCCTATTTTACTACATAAATTTGTATAGTTAAATTTATTTCAAGTGAAACTATTGCTGAATAGTTCTATTTCTGTGTGGTATATTATCAGTTTGAACTTCTTACTGATGTAGGTATACCACAAGTTGGCTGTTGTATGTTAACATGTTCATCAGTTTCAAAATTCTATTGAACAATAATCAATTTATGATATTTCCATATTTAACCTTATGTTTCTGTGGCACAGTAGGCTACCGTCAAGGATTGAAGCTGTAGTTATGACTGATATACGAATTACCAGGAATAACGAAGTAGTAGATGATATTCCTATATGCAAATTTTGTTTTGCCGACGATAGCGTGCCACCTTCTGCTATGATTGTATTTCTGTGCTCAAGAAATCACATCTCCATGATTTTGCTCCTTAGCGGCTGCAACTGGTTTACCGGATCCATAGATTTAATTCCTACTGAACATATTACAATTTTCATCCCTTCCTCGCTTTGTTAACCTATTACTTTCATTTACCGACTCACTGTAAGGTGCATATTTTCTTCCAACTTCATACATTTTGACCTCTTCTATAAAACCTAATATTCAGCAATCTGCAAATTTAGGATTTGCTTACCCACTGACTATTAATTTTTGGATGAAACCCTAAATTTACATTCGTCGATGCAGCTATGCTAAGCGTGTTCCTGTCTATGCCTACCATTCCAATGATGTTGTGTTATTGTATCCTTGATTTTGCTACTGTATGTAAACATGGTTCTTTATCCGAAGATTTAATTTTGTATACATGGGTTTTATTCAGTTATTAATACTTTTACCCTTTGGTCTGCCCTTATGCATATTTTTACTCACCTTTTAGTGTAAAATTGTGTGTGTACGTGCGTGTCTCTTCCTGTGTGTGAAAACAGTGACATGTCCTCTGTTTTGCTTACCCGTTCAAATTAACATGGGAGATCTGTTTTAGTTTGTTTGGGTTTGGGGCATATTAATCTTCAATTTTTATTTTTATTTTTTTTAAATAAATAAATATTGTTGATCCCTAGACTGACATATGAACCGAAATAGAAAGGTATTTTTAGAAAACCCACACACATGTGATGAAATGTCATTACATCGAGGCAACATCATGTAGTCAGTATTAACAAAAATTAGTATCCTTTTTTTTAACTCAAAAAAAGATTATTTAGTTAAGCAACTAAATTTAGTCATTTTCATTACATCAAAAAGACCATTAATATTGTCCCCGGGCTAAGAACATGTTTTTGTATACATGCATCCAGGATGTCTTCAATTTCAAAAACTTAATTACCCGTCTGCATGTTAAATTGTAAATACTTCATCATACAAAGTGTGAAATCAGGTCAATAAATTTCTTACTATTACTGTGAGTGTTCTCCACTCCTAATAGTTTTAATGCATGATGTATATGTTACAGGTGTGCACCTAGAATATATTCTACTTACTCCGTATTTGATGTTAAATGTAGGAGATACATAATCATAAATAGATGGAAAGTAAATATTTGTTTAATATGGAAATGCATGAATTAATTGATTGCATTTGCATGAGATGGAAATAATTAAATGCAGGTATTAATTTCTTCCATTTATCCTAAGGAAAGAGATTGATTTACTTTCTATGTGTGCACATTTGTTGCTATTGTAATTAGCCTCCATTATTTTATTAGCATATGTTGGTAATTTAATTGATGACTCACATGGATTTGCACTGGCTATATATTGAGGGGAAGACTTCTTTGTAAACCCATCATGGCATGAAGCCAGTGATTCCCAATGGTGTTTCTTCTTTTTAAGCCTATTTGAAGTTTGTATATATAAACTCTTATTTTGTAATCTCTTGTAATTTTCTCATGTGAAATAAAATATCTTTTTTTGGATTGAACGTACACTATCTCTCGATGATAGTGGAACCAGTATGAAAATTGTGTCTTTCTGTTTCTCTATTATAGTTATTTACTGTTTGTTTGATGTAATAGAATAATTGCTATAAAATTAGATTGATGTTCTATTGGCAAATCTAGATCTTGTTTATTGTGCATCCGCATTCGCGCAATCTTCTCGTACAACATTTGATTAAGTTACAATTAAGTATACCAATTTTTTGTTCTGCTACCCTACGTAAGCTAGCATAATCTGAATTTTATTCTACTAATTTACTTATGTGACTGGCTACAGTTAACTCAGAATTTAACAATTTTTACTACACAAACCAGAAAACTAAATGTTTTCAAATATAGACATAAAAGGCAACATTGTATATATTTATTTATGGGGATAGCTATTTTATATTTAAACAAGCAATTAAGCACAAACTAAAAGACATAAATGATAAATCTAAACTGTTAGGCCGCTTTCTCTTTACATGGAAAGTGGAAATCATGAGCAATCCAATGGTAGATATTCATTGTGTTACCGTTTGTGTTTATATTTTATGTTTAAATAGACTTTCATTATTTACTCACAATTTCATCTGTAGAAAATTTTTGTATGTTTTTCAATGAAACAAACCTAGCGAAATTTCTAGCCCTTTTATTCTATATGCTCACTATGATGCTCCAGTTTGTTGTTTTATCTTCTCTATTTCTTCGGGAATCTTGTTTCATATATTAAAAAAACAGTGAACAGAAGAATCACTATTTTGAATAAAGATAAAAGAAGGTAGAGTGAAATCCCAAACCATACCTTTTTCCCAAACCAAAATGTCTTCACCATGCAAGCGTCGAGAAATGGACTTGATGAAACTGTTAGTGTTTTTAATCCCACTTTCTTTCCTTTTCTATTAATCAAAATATTTATTTGATTGAATTCATTTGTCCCTGGTTTCGTAAGGATGGGCTTACACAAGTGAAGGACGCGATGTGAGGGGATGGGCTGGAGTTCATATGGTTAGGTCGGGTGTGGTGACCTCAAGATGGGGTAGAGTTTGGGTTAGTTCTCATGGACTTTCATGGAGTGAAGAAGGAGATAAAGGTGGAGGAAGTGGAGGAGAATTGTGTGATCAATACTGGAGCGGGTTTTCTTTGTCCTGAAAACGGGGAGTTAATCTTGAATAGGGTAATTATGGTTAATTAAGTTGTTAATGACATTCTAGTTTGAGTGAAACTTGTAACAACTACCTATATTTCATACGATGTCAGATTGAGAGGAAACAAATTGCGTTGGGTTCGTATTGACGATAGCCACATATAGGAACTAGATCGGTATGATTTGGAGATGACTGAAATTTTACCAGATTTCAAACGTATGTTTGAAAATATATAAAACGACGCGAAATAGTCGGTCGAATGGCTGGTCTCACACTTTTATAAAATACCGTTATATTATATTATATTATAAATATCTATTGCTGAATCGATATTTATTTGTGTGATATGATTGATTGGTTATTTGGATGGTTTGTTGTGATTTAGTTGGTTGTGATTATATATAACCATCTATGAACGGATGACATTTGACACTACCTGCTTTAAGCGAAAGATTTTTCTGAATTGAATTAGGTTGTATTATCTGTTTTAAATGCATATATGAACTAATATATGAGCTATGTTGCATGAGGACAGGTTGGAGGGATCTAACAGGATTGCTCAATGTTTTGGATGTTACTTGCTTTCGTATTTTACATACATGAATTGTCAAACCTAAGTAACATTAAAATATGATTTGGATGATGATTGTTAAATTAAATTCAACACCATTGTGTTGTTAATCAATAACCAGCATTTGTTAAGTGGTAGGCAACAGATGGCCTGAATTTAATAATTTAAAATGTTGGTTCGTTGTCAGTCGAATTGACTAAGTTTGAAGATATTAAAAAAAAACCATTTTTACAAAAAAAGTAAGATTTGAATTGAATTTTATATAAGTTAGATAAAATAGAAGCTTTAAATAAATACATGTCTATAAATTGGATGTGCATAAAGAAATTTTAAATAGATTTTGTGAAGCTAAAATCTAGTTGTGTAAATGAATACATTCATAGGATTTGAATTGAATATCGAACGAGTCTCATTAAGATTTAATTTTTTAAAGGAGATTTATAAAATGTTTTGTGCAGCGAAATGCCTGTTTTTAAATAAATTTTATGTTCCATAGATAACTTGATGAAGTTATGAAACCAAGTTTTATGAATAAATGAGGTTCTAAGTGATATCAAGCTATTTTGAATAAGTTTTATAAATGGTTTTGGTTGAACGTGTAAAACGACTTAGAAATGAAATAAGATTTAAATAATTTTTTATAGAAAGTTAGTTATCCATAAATAGCTTATAAATGATTTAATTTGATTTCAAGATAAGTATTTAAGTCATCTGATCTAAATTCAAAGACAGTTTGGTTGGATTTGAAGTTTATAAGAGAGACAGAAATCAAGTTTTAAAAACAATATTTTTAAGTGTATTTTTGCAAAGGATTCTACAGAAGGGATTCCATTAATAAATCCAAGATTTATGCAAGTTTGTATAGATGGAAATTTGAAGTTAAAAAGGTTTGTTTTGATCGGGTTTTACTTGATAAACGAATTATGTAAAAGTAGTTATAATTGAAAAGAGATTTTCTAAATGCAACGAATGGTTTATAAAACCATATTTATACTAAATAGTAATTGCAATTCGTTGTGATATATTGGATATCAGGTTGTTCGTTACAAATTTTTATCTATCTTAAAAGGTAGGAACGTTGTCGAGTCAAGGTCTGAGAGATAAATAAAATATCCCAACTTGAACGACTTCATTGTTATCCAAAGGATAATACTAGTTTGAAAATGAGAGTTGGTGTTGGAAATTAAATTATTATTTCCATATGTGATATTTTGAACTTAAATTCGCAAAGTTTTGTTGTAAAATTGAATTGTTTGGGTTTATAGCAAACAATGTATCACATGATATTGTTTTGGCGTATATATGATTTGTAAATATACTTATTCCATTTGATTAAGTATATAATACTATTTTCCAAGTAGAGAAAGTAATAGGGTTTGTCAGTACACTTATTCTAAGAGATAAGTGTATGGCTATGGTTTTCGAAATAATAAAAACAAGAGAATTATGAATATTCTTATTCCATTGAGATAAGTATACGGAATCAATTTTCAAGAATTAATGAAATGATTTAATAAATAATTAAATAGAAAGGGCCTGCATTGGTGATGTACTTAATTTTATGATTGTCGTTGATAGTTAAAAAGTTGATTATCAATAAATTCCCTTTTTACTTATAACGTGTTGGTTCGAGAAATTAGGGATTTGAACTTGATCCAAAATGACTTTGAACTGGTTTTGCATTCATAACTAAGATTAGCAAGTACACTTATGCTTGTGAGTATGATTAGAAGGCGTAGACCTTCAAAGTGGAAAGGACTGCTTGTTGATACCTCTGGTTAGCTACTAGGATTATATATATAGCAGTAGTCCCTATGTTTTAGGGTATGCATGATGCGAGAACTTCTTATTACTAACCGTAGTGATTAGTCCAATAGGATCTGGTAGAAGCGTACCTTCAGTTTTTCTTGTTCCTAGGCAACTTGTATGGATGGATGTCTGACATTGCATTTCTTAAATTATGTACATTGATTTTTACAAACTTACATATGTTGATGACGGAGAAGGAAACTTCTTCTAGCATTACACCCTTCTCTGAGACGTGTGAGCTCAAAGGATATATTTATGTGGACATCAATTAGTGATCGACAGGATGCCGATATGGCATCTCAAGATGAGTACGTGCAAATTATGAAAGGTAAAAATGTAGCATCTAGCCTCATCAACCCGGTAATGGCTAAAATAAGGGGTTTGCTTCAAAGCTATTGGATCGCACCCATTAGGAGCTGTCATTCCTCAATGTAGAGTGGATATATATTTTTGGTATGCACGTGAATAGTGGGACCAGGTTGGTGCACATTAGTTTTGAACCTAGTACCCGAGAAATGAAGTAATCTGGCACATCGTGTTAAGGGACAATTAGCTTTGGCTCAAAGAAAGTCCTTGTGTGGGTCTCCAATAAATTTGACTAAAGGTGTATTAATCGTAAGGTAGTCCTTTACCTTGCTATTATATGAAATCTAAACTCCACTATGTGCCACATTTTTGCATGTAAATCCCCATTAAGGACACAAAATTTAATTATAGGTAACAATTTTGCATATATTAATTATTTTATTTTAAGATTATTTAATAGACATTATAATAATATCATATGATTTGATATAAAAGTGTTTTGATTATCATAAATGAAAAATACGTGCCATATTTATGTGTGGTCGTATCTTACGAGAGTTTTAAAGATTTTTTTAAATTAAGCAAGTTGTCTATAATGTGACTTCTCACTGTAAGTATTCCAAACTGATATGAATGTCGTTTTTCTCGGATCAGACCGAGTATATTTTCAAATTTGTTTTGGATTTGCTTGGAGCTGCAAGAGGAGAGCTGGAGTCGAGGCGTACTCTTGTATTTCCATGTTATTCTATTTCTGCTGTTTGTGTTGTATTTATCAGTTATGATACAAATAAGTTGTATTGTAACAACCTGTATTTTTTTTGAACCAATTATTTTTTTTATTGATTTTCATAGAAATTAAATATTTCAGATGAATTATTTTGAGAGTAAACGACTTAAGATTTTTTTTATTCGAAGTTAGAACGTATAAATTTAAAATTTAATTAAAATGTGCTTGAAATGGCGAGGTAGTTTGAAAATTTGGTTTTAAACTTTGAATGAATGTATATAATTCAATATAAATTAGAATTTGATAAAACAAGAAATGTTGGAATATTTGGAATTGTAATTTTCTAGGTAATGAAAGAAATTGAGATTTCACTTTGTAAATTGTAAGTTATGTCTAAATTAAAATTTGGAATAGTTGCTATGGAATTTAAATATATTTTTAAAAGGTATATATAGCCCGTAGAAAACTCACATTTTGCATACAGATGAACTTGGACTCGAAACCACTTCCATTAAGTGCAAAATGTCATTTGCGTGTTCCAAAAGTATAAACTTCGATATATTCCGAGCTTTGGAGTTTTGGCACTTGGGTTGGGTCTTGGTTTGGCTAAACCTAGCCTACCTTATAACCCCTAAATCGGCCCCTCCTCTTCGGTCACTTCCTCACTTCATCAAAAATAGAAATTGGGGGGAAAAAGATAGGAAATTAAAATTTCATAAACCTAGTTTGATTCTTGGAGCTCCATTCTTCTTGAAATCAAGTGAAAATCGAAGGAGAAACTCAAGTAAGCTCCATCTCCATCTTCTCCAACTCAATTCCTCTTTGATTTTTGAGATTTCCTATGACCTAATTCTTAAGAAATGTGTTCATATAATCATAGGTTGTTGATTCTAGTGTTTTTATCGAAGAGAGGTTGTTCTACCTTGTCATTGGATCAATTTCTTGCTTCTAACCATCAAAGGTGAGAGTTTTGTGAGTTGTTCATGAACCCACATTTATGCCACAAGCTTATAGCTTGTAGGAGTGTAGTTTAGAGTTCATTTGAGTTTTCATATGCAAGTGAATTGGATAGGCTAGTGAAATTTAGTCAGTTTCATATATTCATGTTTTATTAAATTGGAAATTTTGATTAGAATTGTCCACACAATCTAATTCATATGCTACAAGTTAATTTGGAAATATTGTGAAGCTCCATTATCGCACCGATAAGTTCTAAGACTTCACAATTCGCTTAAATAGTATTTGATTGCTTTGGTTTCGAATTTAGTTCATTTTTGAGATCATAATCAAAATCATCGCAATCTTATGTATATATGTTTGTGCATATGTTCATGATTGGTTTTGGCGAGCTAAAGAGGCTTCATTTAAGCTTAGGAATCATCATAAACCATCACCATTGATCCGGGCTCGTCCGACGGCGATTGCACATTCATTGGCAATTAAAATGTTTAATTGTTTTAGCTCAGACGTCTGATCAAAATGGGTCAGATGTCTATTTAACCTCTCGGAAAAATAAAAAAAACTGCTCAGTGTCAGGTCAGACGTCTATCCTGGGTATTGGCTATTTTATGTTGTTGACTAGTGGAGACCACGATCAATAGTTTAAGTCCATCCAGGCTCTTTCCTGGCCGAGTTTCGGCCCATTTCGCCTTTGTTTGTGACTTTTCAGTTTCTCTACTTCGCAGATTTTAGCAGACCGGTTCTTACGAAATCTTTTTATAAATCATCAATTAAAGAAAGGCATAGTGGAAACCAATGGTGAGAATTCTATCACTCAAGTATTTTATACAGTTATGTACTTTTATAATTGAATATATATTGTTTGTTTGCGATTGCAATGTTGTTTGGTGGTTGATGGATGTTTATAGTTTTAATGTTATCATTATTAAACTGTGATTATAAATGTTTATAAATTAAACGTTTATATTATAAATGATTGGGATGACAATTTACCCACCCGTCTCCCGAATATTAGATAAGTTCACATGGATTGTGATGTAAACCCCACACGGGTATTGGAACGATAATTTTACACGTCGCCCAATTATGCAAATAATGATCATTGGATGTTGATTGAAAACCCCATACGGGTCTTGGATGATAATAACTTCACACATCTCTCTGGTGTTTAGTTGTATATCAAACAATTGATTGACAGACTGTTATAAGCATTATTTAATCGCTTAATGCTTATACAGTTGCAAATTGCACTCTGGACGTGAATTGAATGCTTAATAGTTGTTTATCACTATTTTTGGAATACATGCGATTTTTGAAATCCATATAATTGAAATTATATGGTAATTGATGGAGTCACATTCCAATTCAGAATATGACCCAATATTTTGATATAATCTTCAAAGAAGAATCAAAATATTATTTTTATGTCCAATTTTGGATGGACACGAAAATATTGAAATAATTTTGGATGAAATACTCCTAGTTTGAAAAGATAAAAGATAATTTTTATCTGAATGGAATAGGTAACAACTAGAAGAAAGAATTGACATGGTTTTAATATAACCAGAATTTTTTCAACGTATGAATTGGAAAGGATTTGAATGGAAATAATCTTTGGAATATTTCGATATTGGATTCCGTGTTGATACAGATATTGTTGAGGAATTTGGAAGATATGCATATCGTTATTCCCAATACAATATCTATTGGTTTCAGAATTGGATATTGAATATAAGTCGATATAATTTCTATTCAAAGACTTGTATTTGATATCAAATAGGATTTTGGGTTTGTCGTGAATGGTGTCTTCAATAACACTGTTCTTAAACCCAGTTGAGAAAAGGATAAATCTTTTAATTAAGATTAATGTAGTTTTCCAATTAATACATATAAGTGGAATTAAATGGAAGTTGATTTTGGGTTCATTGTGAATGACGTTTTGAATGACATTAGTTCTTAAACCCAATTAGCGATGAAGTTATAATTTGGAATTTATAATTTGTTGATTAAGGAAAACATTTGCCCAGGTTTCATCTTAGACGTCTGACCATAATTGGTCACACGTCTGTCAAAAATCTCGAGAATTTATTTTCTTGTAATCAGACGTCTGTCCAGGAATGGTTCAGACATCTGTTCAAGCTCTTTTAAGAATAAAATTAATTGCTTCGGGTCAGACGTCTGACCATAATTGGTCAGACATCTGCCAAAACTCTTGGGAATTTTTCCCTGTATGATTAGATGTCTGTGCTTGTTAGGTCAGACGTCTGACTTGGGCATAAATGCACAATTTATCTTGTGCATCTTATGTTATGAAATTGGAATTTATAAATCTCTTAACTAAGATTTAATGCGAATTTTCCCAAGTGATATTTTCCAATTTGAGGAACTAAATTGAAATGTGAATGAAGTAATTAAATTTACCAAATTCAAGAAATGATCGAGATATGGTGTATCACCAGTTTTTACTCCATGCGATGGTTAAATCTTTAATTAGATTTAAACGTTAAGTGGTAACTGAATTTACCGATAACACAATGGGTGTTAGATATGGAGCACTACCAATTTTGTTCCATGAGATGAATAGGTTGAGAATGAGATAATAGCATAAATGATTACTTCGATAAGGCTCGTTAATCCCGACTAGTTAATAAACCCTAATTTGGTTTAAGTTGTGGAAAGATAAAATAAAATCTTTTGAAAATGATATCAAAAGGAGGAATAAAAAATAAATTTAAAAGAACTTATCTTTGATGAAATTAATGGGAACCTTTCCCTAAAGATGTGAATATTTGAACAAAAGAATATTCTGGATTGGAATGAGATGTGTATTATCTTTGTGTATTTATCACATGGTTGTAAAGATACACGAGTTATTTAGAAAGACCGGGTTTAACCCATTTTGAATAACTGTTATGACGATTAAAAGTCGATGATGAAGATGGTGGTTGAAGACCGGAGATCTTCACATCGTATGGATGATTGTTGATGTCTTGATTGGGCTGTACACCGAAGACGAGGTAATAAGTAGTGATCGTCCAGATGTACTTGGAGATCGACCGGATTTGCGAGGACCTCTCTCCTGCATTGGACATATGGGATGAGGAATAAGGTGCATCCAGTTTCGTTCAGACCCAGAACGAACTTGTAAATGGATTATGTCTGACATTGTATTTTGTTCTGTATTGATTAATTTCTATTAAATAGGTTTTTGTTTGGTGGCGGAGAATTATTCTCTTTCTTAACACCCTTCTCTGAGACATATGAGCTTAGAGGTTATATATATTGATAGAAATCAGTTATACGGCATGAATTGACAATGTGACATGTTAAGATGCAAATGATCAAGGCTTTTGTTAAAAAGCAGGGCCTTGTGAATGATGATCAAAACACAGCTTTAAGTAGCATAGCTTTGTGTTGTAGCATTAATTCGCAAGCCTCACACCCCGGTATGAGTCAGAAATGGGATAAGGGACTCAAGGAGTCCATATGCTTCTTTCTAGCTAGAAGTGGTTTCATGGTATGGAGTCCAGGCATTTTTACTTATGTGGATGATGGATTGCAAGGTGCCTCAGATATCGAGCAGACTAAAAGGCCCAGTGATAGGTCTGATAGGACTGGGAAACGTATTGTTCAGGAATAACTAATCCTTAAAAGTAAGAGAGGATCGGCCTTGTAAGATCCAAGGGTTGCTAAGGGCGTGATCCTGGGCATCCCGCTAGAGATGGCCCGAAACTGGTAAGAAGTACATCCCTCGCCTTGACTCATGATGGAAATCTAATTTCCAATACGCGACCTTTCGGTTTTAGTTGTAAACCTATATGACGACATAGTAAGATAGGGTATTATGCCGTCTATGATTGATACATTTATATTTGAAGTTGTTTTGACACTATGCACTTATAGTAATATCAAAATGATTTGTTTTAAAGCATATCAAACATGTTTGGCTATTATAAGGTAAAACTCTATCCTCTGCTTTGTGTTGCATTGTGTGATGGGACTTGAGTCTGATAATAACTTCATTTTTCAAAAAAAGCACTGCGTTATTTTATGAATTAAACTAGTATTCATGTGGAGAAAACCCGCTCCATGTCATATGGCGTGGTCCCATGATTTTTCAACTTTTAAAGTAAAGTTAATAATTATTTTAGTTCTCACACCAGTCCCATGACCGACTCAGAGTTTATTGTTTCTACCTAAACTCTGGGTGCCCATATTTTCCACATGGGCAGCTAGTAGTTTCGGTTTTGCAGATTTCTATTTAACAGGACCCTGGTTTGCAGCTGGAGCTATATTCGGAAAGCTTTGTATCCGTATATTTCTTTCAGTTGTGGTAGTTGATGTTTTCCACTACGCTTTATGTTTATATATTTAAATGTAAATTTAATCTCTGATATTGTAATTTCATAGTATATTATTTATTCATACTCTGATATTCTTGTACTCTGATGTAAATTATTGTAATAGCAATGAAATGTTCTCATGTTTATGTTCTGATGCGTCATGTTCTCATACAATCCGCGTTTTCCCGTCTCTTTGGAGGTCGGGCGAATTCGGGGCATGACATGTTATAACTGTATAGACTAATCCATTTGTGTACTCTGGTGATTTTTTCATGTATATATGCAGTTTTCTCTTTTGTAAAGAGTATTGATATATTAGATTTTATTCATTCAGTTGTGAGATTCTGATATGCTCTGATTCTGATGTATCTGTGTTTCTCTTCTTCTATTCCAAACTTCCTTTCTTTCTTCTTTCTCACCCTCTAACTTCTGGGATTTACATACTTGAATTTAGGCACATGAATAAAAATGATGCATTAGTGTCGAAATTTGTGGCTCGAATTACACTAGCAGTTATAGAATAATTTCAAACTTAGTCCATACCTCAGAAGTAAGCTTCCTATGTCTCTTACCGACTGTTTTTGAACCTACTATAATTTCTTTGTTTTTTGTTCCTACTTCTTCCATATTTGGTCCAACCTATTCTCCACTGCTTGGTGTAAAAATTCCCATTGGTTTTCTGCAAAGTAAAAGAAAAGAAACAATTGCAATTCATGCAAGAGTGCACTATAAAATAGAGGTAACGGCTCATAACATGTTATTAGATAGACTATGAACATATAATTTACAAGTAACAAAATACTGGGTAAAAGCTAGACTACGAAAAACATGGAAGCTCATAAGCTAAAAAATGAAGTAAAATAGCACATGGCAACTTACATGGTTTTAAAGCAGTTCTTGTTAGTGAAGGCTTCTGCTTTAAACAGTGCATAAAAACTGACCGTAAGGTCCGTAACAATATATCATTACAACCTATTTGATAATGTATCATTATGACCTGTGTGATAATGTATCATTTCAACATATTAGGAAATTTATCATTACAACCTGTTTAACCTATTTGCAATTTACAAATATAACTATAAGCATGTATAATATATGAATAAGATATACTCATGTACAATGAAAATGAACAAGTTGTAATATACATGCTAATTGATAGAAATTTTCAAACCAATTTTGGGCTTGGGTTTGTTTTTTGATGAGGAGAGAAAGAAAGAGGGAAGTAGATTAGTCCCACATTGTGGAAGATGAAAAAGTATTTTAATACTTAAAAGGCATTCTCAAGTGGATGTTGAGGGCTTGGGGTACCCAAATGTTTACTTTGTTGTGAGGAGGGAGGTCATGCATCACTATACCACACATGCACGCGTTGCCTTTGTCGTCCATTCAACTGAACTGAATTAGGCCGGGTGCGGGTTGCGGATCTCGGGTCCGGATCAAATAATAGTATTTTTGGACAGATTTTATAAACGGTAATGGGCTGAATTTCATCCCATTACGAACCCGAATGAAACTGGGAGGATTTTGAAACGTTTTCAGACCGTTAGAAATTAAATGAAGCGACGATTTGATTTGCAACTCTTTAAGAACATTGAAAACGAAGAGGCATAGCGTTTCGAATTCAAACGAAGGGATGTGACCATCCAAACAGTCGCGACGCCTGGCCAACCATCGCTTCTTTCACTGGCTATAAATAGCCATGCCCAGAAGTGTGTCAAAGATAACTTTGAATTAATTCTTCTTCTTCCTCCCAAATTCTGTGCCACTACCATTGGAACATCCAGAAAGTGTTGCGAATTTTGTGATTTGCAAAACTAATAAACTATTGCAGAATTCAATTGTAACAACCCGGAAAATCAGAACCAATTTAAAATTTTTATTTTGGCAATTTTAATGAATTTTGAATATTTAAAATTAATTATTTTAAATAATAATGACTAGAATTTATTTTGAATATAATTAGAACGTATATATTTGTAACACCCCGCCTCCGCTAGGGTCACTCGCAAAGGAATGCACTAGCTTTAGAGGGGCATTATTGGTAAACATGCACAGAAATATCACAAGACGGAACATATATATAAATAGCGGAAGTAAAATCAAACTTTCATAACATGAATAAATAAGGTCTAAAGCCTTTTACATCAGAGTACATCAAAACCTGTCTTGCAATAGTAAAGAAGCATAAAGACTTTTTAATAAACTATTCCCCAAGTAAAACAGTAAAGTAGCCATAGCCAAGAGAAGTCCAAGCCATCCATGATGACCTTCAAGCAGAAGAAGTCCGAACTAAACAGCATTGTTTCCTCCCTGAAACCTGGGGGGGAAACGGAAGAAAAGAGGCGAAACAAAACGGGTCAGTCAAAAAGACTGAGTAAGTCCTATCTACTTCCAGTATAAAAACAGGTAAAGGTAACATGACATGCATAAACTGAAAGTAAACATAAGGATAACTACAATATAGATAAACCAGGGTAGCCGGTTGAACTACTGCGGCAAGGTAAACTAAGGTATCATGATAAACTACGGTGTTATGATAAGTCAAGGTATCACATCGTCAGGTTTCTATCGAGTACATTATCCCAAGGTATCTACCCCGTCTAACATCCCAAGGTATCTATTATGTATATTCTTCCTAGTTCTAACATGTATATTTGCTCTGCACCCTTCGTACTAGTATCCCAGCCTTGTTAGGTGTTAACCATGAATGTCCCTTACTCAAAGTCGTGTAATGGTCCATGTCGACCCAATATATCGTATATATAGGTTACTCAAATCATATGTTTTTTTCCATGTACATAAGTTCAGTCCTTTGCCGTACCTCGTACGGGCTTTCTCATGTCGTATTATCCTTGAAATCGTTTGGACTGTCACCCTTGTTCTAGCTAGGCTCTTCCATATGAATCATCGTTTGAACTACTAGGACTTACGCCACCTAGCACCACTAGGGATTACGCTTACCTATCGCACGCTTTCGTATTTCGGTTTGGGTTAAACCACCTAGGCCACTAGGGATTACGCTAACCCTCAACCGCGCCCTTTTTCCCCGCATTCATCGTGAATCGTTTTTCTATAACTGTATGCACATGTATCACATCGTGCCATCCGAGTCCTGTCCCAGGGCAAAACAAGAAATACAGGACTCGGTCGGGAGCTTTAGATTTATCTGCCGATGCAGATACTAAGGTCTGCTTTTCTACACGTGGCTATGGTCCCACGAGACCCCTCCCTCAACTAGTGAAAGGCAACACAAGAGAAAATCTTGCATGAGAACTACACTCCGGCCAGCCCACATCCTACGGCCTACCTCACCCATAATTAGATAGCAATCATGGTCTGTTGGGTGTTCCCTGCCTTTCCGTACGTACACGCTTGACTCAAGATGGTAGATGATCGACGAACTTGCTATCTCGGGCACCTTGGGTATTCGTCGACTCACTGCTATCCACCCCAGTCTTTAGGTCGCTCGCATAGCAACCAAGGCATATTCTTGGTTCTTCTACCGCAGACCTCAACCTCTCGTGAGCCTAGTATAATGACCTGGCAGCTCACAGAGGGATCCCAAGAATATCCTCACGTTCCCCGAAGCCGCTGCTTCGTTACCCAGTTCGTTGGAGCCTTTATCTAAATCAGATAGCCTGCTCCTACACGCATACTTAAATGTTGACCTAACGTATCGGGTTACTAATCTATCTAAGAAGTGGTCCAAATTTCTTTGACTAAGAATTATTACTTAGTTTCCCTTAACTAAGGTTTACCACTTAGCCTTATTTCCATTATCCTTGTTAACTATGGTTATTTACCTAATCCTCCGAATTAGGGTTTATCTAATGGGTTAAGTGTCACTTAAGTTCACAACTTAACCCGTCTACAAAACATGTCGAAACTGGCTAAGTGTCCAAGTCCAAGACTTAACCCTACAGACCATGTGTCAAGTTGGTTAAGTATATCAAGCAATCCATGACTTAACCTCGTCTAATTATCATTTTAGATTGGTTAAGTATATATATTAATTTGACCCTATCAAATTACCGAGTCAAATCGGTCAAGCGTATTCGAAACGATTCGTGACTTAGCCTTATCATGTTTTTACGTTAGATTGGTTAAGTATAGGTTAACTTAACCTCATCAAATTAACGAGTTGGATTGGTTAAGTATAGGTCACTTAACCTCATCAAATCATCGTGTTAAATTAGTTAAGTGTTTATCTTAACCCCATTAAATTACCAAGTTGGATTAATTAAGTCTAGGCTAACTTAACCCCATCCGATTACCATGTTTAGATTAGTTAAGTCTAATCTTAACCTCATCCATTAACTGTATTATACGGTTTAGTGTCATTAAGAAAATTTACTTAACCTTATCAAGTTATCGTGTTGGATTGATTAAGTGTTGGTTAACTTAATCCCGTCCCCTCGTCGTATAAAAATGGTCAAGTGTCGTTAGGCAAATCAAGTTACTTAACCTACCCAACCCTGTCATGTTTTGTTAAGTATTATTAGCCTAATCAAATTACTTAACCCATTTGTCTATGTCATATTTGGTTAAGCCTCATTAATCAAATTAACTTAACCCTACTATGTGGCATTAATTATTTAATGCACCCCAACCTCTCACATTAGACTTTGTTGTGGTTACTAGTTAAGCCGGGCGGGTCCGGGTAGATTTACACCACAACTTGGTCTAACCTCGGGTTCAAGCACAACATGACCAACTTCTCACATTGAGTCCTATTGTTTGCAACTACTAGTTAGGCCGGTCGGTTCCGGGTAGTTTTACGTTGCAAACTCAACCCAACCTCGAGTTGGCCACTTTCATGTTTAGTCTAGTGTCATGTTCATAGTCAAGTTTTCAAGCAATTGGGTAGACCTAACTTAATAGGTAAATTCCCAATGGGTAGACCTAACTTAATAGGTAAATTCCCAAGCTTATGTTTATGCATATTTACATGTTAACTTACATGCTATATTCAATGTTGCATGTTGTCATGTTATACCCATTTAACCCAAATCATGTTTCACATCATATTTCATGGAACTTCAAGTTAAGTTTCTCATGTATATTCACGCTCGTCTAACCTAACCCCAAAACGTGTTTCCAACGTAAGTATAGACGAGTCAACATAGTGGGAATACTATGACTACAAATTGGCCTCGAACATGCATAGTGTCATAAAAAGGGTTTTGGCCACAAACACACAAAATGTCACAAGGGAATTCGGCCACAACATGCATATTATCAAAAAGGGTTTGGCCATAAACATGCACAACTTAAAAGAGGGGATTGGCCATAAGCATGCATAATCTCATAAAGGATTTGGCCACAACTTGCATGATAACATAAGGGGTTTGGGTTCATAAACATGCATAAGCCCCAAAATCTTGTCTTAGCCAATGTTTCACACATAAGTGGTTCCTAAAGGTTCATGCTAGCATTTCATGCATAAAGATCCAAACTTGCAAGTTAAACTAGGCTATGCATAGCATGAGAGGCATGATTAAGTCACTCACATGGCCTAAAATCATAACCATGAACACAAGAGGCAAGGTAAGGTTCATATAAGTTCGCATAATCATGTTTAGCCTCATTTTATCCCATGTCATTATCAAAACTACCGTTTCCATCTAAAAGTAGCTAGAACTTACCTAGGCAAGGCTTAGGAAAGGGATCATGCATCATTATGACGAAGAAAGGTGGCTCCTTTGATGAAGAACCATCACGAAACTCGCATAGAAATGTTGATTTGGCCTCTATTTGGTGTAGCAAGCTTGCATCCTTTGATTTGAACCCGATTTGAATGCATAGGCTCTAGGGATTTGAGATGGAGGCCATGATCACTTTGCATTTGGGCAGCACTTCGTGGAGAGGGTGAGTTATGAGGGTTTAGGGGGGGCTTAGGGGTGTTTTTATAGAGATTAGGATAGTTTTAGGCCCTTAGATTAACCCTAGGATAGATTAGGACCATCAGATCTCGGAAGCTTCCAGAACCAGCCCAAGAACAAGACCAGGTGAGCCAAGCAGGTGCACCAGGCAGCTTGCCCCGGCCACCCCCTGTCGACAGGCAAGTCGACAGGGCTGTCGACTTGGTCTGGGCCCAAGTCGACAGGCCTGTCGACAGCCCTGTCGACATGGCCTAGGCGGGGAAACTTCCCGCCCAGCCCCAGATCTGATTTCCAAAACTGTTTCCGAAATTCAAATTTTCAGAAATCTTCTTTGGGCCTTTAACGGGTCATACGGACTCCGATTCTCGAAAACTCGGACTCTATTTCGCGTATTTTTCCGAGACGAACGCAATGGCATAGCCCGTTTTACTTGATTCAGAATTTAAAATTAAATCCTGCCTTGATTCTTGATTTAACGTGTTGTAAAAATTCGGGTTGTTACATTCTTCCCATCTTTTAGGATTTCGTCCCCGAAATCTCCAAGTTAGGAAGAACATATCCTACCATCCATCATCCATCTACTCAAAACATCATCCACAAGCAACCATTGTCCTTAGATGATTTCTAATGCCATATGAATATATGCAAAACGTGTGTGTACATGTTCCTTAGCTAATGCTAATGATCAGGCCTGAAAATCTTTTGAGTGCAAAAACATGTTTAGTGCTATGAATCCATCATGTATGCAAATAGTCCTAATCATATACACTATATGCGTGCACAAACATTCAACCATATGCAACATCCGCATGATAACACATTCAATTTCATCCATAAACAAATACTCGTGCCTATGCAATATGAAATGTGACCGAGTCGAGCTAATGTCTAACGTAAATTCGCGCATCCACGAGCAACCACTTGCAACCATTTGCAACCATATCAACCATAACATGTTTCAAATACATGTTTACATCCACAGGGTTCTACCTAAGATTCCCTGAAACAGGGTCGAGGAGATAAACAAAACAAACTCCTTACGGGGTTTGTAACAGAGACAGGACCGAGAGGATATCCATAAAAGATAGCCTACCAGCAAGCTCAACAGAAAAATAGGGATCGAAGATATATTCCCAAAAGAGATATCATGCACGTATTTAGTCTTCAGTCTCCTGAGTCGCATTACCTTGAGCTTAGTCCCATCATGCCTTGACCGCCCCTTTTTACTCCACGATTTCGCAGCTTCTTATTTCCTGTTTCCATAACATGAGTTGGAACTCATTTCCTCGTCGCCTCTCGTTCCACTTGCACTTATTCTCCTTCTAGAATACTTGGCGCAAACAGGACTGCGTACACATTATTCCATGCGAGCCCTCAAAATTCACTAGTGAATCTCGGACCTCGTACCATAAGGTATTCCACGTAGAAGAACTTTCTCTTGAAAGTAAACAGATGCCAACCAGGTTAAGCGCACTTACTAGGGTGATTTCCATCACCCATGCATAAGTGAGATAAATCATCCGTCTTATCGGCGAACACCACTCGATCAGGCTTCAAATTTCCAATAAAGGTATCAAGGGATCCTAGGTAACTAATCATGACCGAACCCAAAAGGTTCCACGAGACTTCGAGGGTATTACCAAAGCAAGCCAAGAGTCTAACTACCCTCCCTCTAAAACCGAGAGTGGCACCCCTTACTGGATAACCACTTCATCCCTAGAATCCATCCACAACTTATAAACATAAGCATTATTTCCAAGCTCAATACTTGACATAGACATTCTTAAATCCAAACAAGTCATGAATAAATGGACCGATCTTCCAATAGGACTTGAGACAAAAACGGGATCCTCTACTACGCTAGTACTAAGGTGCAGAGACTCAACTATCGAAGCGGACTTAAAAGATGCGGTGATCCAAACAAAGTCCCGACGGGATGATGGAGAAGAAAAACTAAACCTTTAACAAGATAGTTACCCTCCTTCTGAGGTACCCTAGAAATGAGAGCATACTATTGCCCTCCGAATGATCTTGTCCCTGTTCCATGATACTTAACTATCCGTCCCGTTTCACCATGCCAAAGGTACTCTCTCGTCATGGGTTTCATTGTTCATCTTTCTCCCTCCTTTTAGGACTCAGCCATACCAACATGTTGCTTATCCCTGAGCTCGTATCCTTTATCCTTGTTCTTACTATCCTTCCTTGCATAACTCTGCAACGGTCTCTCGAAAACCACCTCCATCGTACGGGAAACACTTACGCAGCTAGAAAGACTAGTCGCAGTCAAAACCACTGTGACTACAGATGGAGGAAAGAAAGGAAAAGAGATTAAATCAAGGAAACAAGGATGATGCTAATGGCCTTTGGGGAATAGCCTTTTTCTTTTTAAAAGAAAATTTTCTTGAAAAATGCTTCTTTGTAAACGGTTTTTCAAATAATTTTTCAGAAGGTCTTTAAAAACTTTTGCCCAGTCTAGTAACCTTCTGCTCTGATACCAAGTGTAACACCCCGCCTCCGCTAGGGTCACTCGCAAAGGAATGCACTAGCTTTAGAGGGGCATTATTGGTAAACATGCACAGAAATATCACAAGACGGAACATATATATAAATAGCGGAAGTAAAATCAAACTTTCATAACATGAATAAATAAGGTCTAAAGCCTTTTACATCAGAGTACATCAAAACCTGTCTTGCAATAGTAAAGAAGCATAAAGACTTTTTAATAAACTATTCCCCAAGTAAAACAGTAAAGTAGCCATAGCCAAGAGAAGTCCAAGCCATCCATGATGACCTTCAAGCAGAAGAAGTCCGAACTAAACAGCATTGTTTCCTCCCTGAAACCTGGGGGGGGAAACGGAAGAAAAGAGGCGAAACAAAACGGGTCAGTCAAAAAGACTGAGTAAGTCCTATCTACTTCCAGTATAAAAACAGGTAAAGGTAACATGACATGCATAAACTGAAAGTAAACATAAGGATAACTACAATATAGATAAACCAGGGTAGCCGGTTGAACTACTGCGGCAAGGTAAACTAAGGTATCATGATAAACTACGGTGTTATGATAAGTCAAGGTATCACATCGTCAGGTTTCTATCGAGTACATTATCCCAAGGTATCTACCCCGTCTAACATCCCAAGGTATCTATTATGTATATTCTTCCTAGTTCTAACATGTATATTTGCTCTGCACCCTTCGTACTAGTATCCCAGCCTTGTTAGGTGTTAACCATGAATGTCCCTTACTCAAAGTCGTGTAATGGTCCATGTCGACCCAATATATCGTATATATAGGTTACTCAAATCATATGTTTCTTTCCATGTACATAAGTTCAGTCCTTTGCCGTACCTCGTACGGGCTTTCTCATGTCGTATTATCCTTGAAATCGTTTGGACTGTCACCCTTGTTCTAGCTAGGCTCTTCCATATGAATCATCGTTTGAACTACTAGGACTTACGCCACCTAGCACCACTAGGGATTACGCTTACCTATCGCACGCTTTCGTATTTCGGTTTGGGTTAAACCACCTAGGCCACTAGGGATTACGCTAACCCTCAACCGCGCCCTTTTTCCCCGCATTCATCGTGAATCGTTTTTCTATAACTGTATGCACATGTATCACATCGTGCCATCCGAGTCCTGTCCCAGGGCAAAACAAGAAATACAGGACTCGGTCGGGAGCTTTAGATTTATCTGCCGATGCAGATACTAAGGTCTGCTTTTCTACACGTGGCTATGGTCCCACGAGACCCCTCCCTCAACTAGTGAAAGGCAACACAAGAGAAAATCTTGCATGAGAACTACACTCCGGCCAGCCCACATCCTACGGCCTACCTCACCCATAATTAGATAGTAATCATGGTCTGTTGGGTGTTCCCTGCCTTTCCGTACGTACACGCTTGACTCAAGATGGTAGATGATCGACGAACTTGCTATCTCGGGCACCTTGGGTATTCGTCGACTCACTGCTATCCACCCCAGTCTTTAGGTCGCTCGCATAGCAACCAAGGCATATTCTTGGTTCTTCTACCGCAGACCTCAACCTCTCGTGAGCCTAGTATAATGACCTGGCAGCTCACAGAGGGATCCCAAGAATATCCTCACGTTCCCCGAAGCCGCTGCTTCGTTACCCAGTTCGTTGGAGCCTTTATCTAAATCAGATAGCCTGCTCCTACACGCATACTTAAATGTTGACCTAACGTATCGGGTTACTAATCTATCTAAGAAGTGGTCCAAATTTCTTTGACTAAGAATTATTACTTAGTTTCCCTTAACTAAGGTTTACCACTTAGCCTTATTTCCATTATCCTTGTTAACTATGGTTATTTACCTAATCCTCCGAATTAGGGTTTATCTAATGGGTTAAGTGTCACTTAAGTTCACAACTTAACCCGTCTACAAAACATGTCGAAACTGGCTAAGTGTCCAAGTCCAAGACTTAACCCTACAGACCATGTGTCAAGTTGGTTAAGTATATCAAGCAATCCATGACTTAACCTCGTCTAATTATCATTTTAGATTGGTTAAGTATATATATTAATTTGACCCTATCAAATTACCGAGTCAAATCGGTCAAGCGTATTCGAAACGATTCGTGACTTAGCCTTATCATGTTTTTACGTTAGATTGGTTAAGTATAGGTTAACTTAACCTCATCAAATTAACGAGTTGGATTGGTTAAGTATAGGTCACTTAACCTCATCAAATCATCGTGTTAAATTAGTTAAGTGTTTATCTTAACCCCATTAAATTACCAAGTTGGATTAATTAAGTCTAGGCTAACTTAACCCCATCCGATTACCATGTTTAGATTAGTTAAGTCTAATCTTAACCTCATCCATTAACTGTATTATACGGTTAAGTGTCATTAAGAAAATTTACTTAACCTTATCAAGTTATCGTGTTGGATTGATTAAGTGTTGGTTAACTTAATCCCGTCCCCTCGTCGTATAAAAATGGTCAAGTGTCGTTAGGCAAATCAAGTTACTTAACCTACCCAACCCTGTCATGTTTTGTTAAGTATTATTAGCCTAATCAAATTACTTAACCCATTTGTCCATGTCATATTTGGTTAAGCCTCATTAATCAAATTAACTTAACCCTACTATGTGGCATTAATTATTTAATGCACCCCAACCTCTCACATTAGACTTTGTTGTGGTTACTAGTTAAGCCGGGCGGGTCCGGGTAGATTTACACCACAACTTGGTCTAACCTCGGGTTCAAGCACAACATGACCAACTTCTCACATTGAGTCCTATTGTTTGCAACTACTAGTTAGGCCGGTCGGTTCCGGGTAGTTTTACGTTGCAAACTCAACCCAACCTCGAGTTGGCCACTTTCATGTTTAGTCTAGTGTCATGTTCATAGTCAAGTTTTCAAGCAATTGGGTAGACCTAACTTAATAGGTAAATTCCCAATGGGTAGACCTAACTTAATAGGTAAATTCCCAAGCTTATGTTTATGCATATTTACATGTTAACTTACATGTTATATTCAATGTTGCATGTTGTCATGTTATACCCATTTAACCCAAATCATGTTTCACATCATATTTCATGGAACTTCAAGATAAGTTTCTCATGTATATTCACGCTCGTCTAACCTAACCCCAAAACGTGTTTCCAACGTAAGTATAGACGAGTCAACATAGTGGGAATACTATGACTACAAATTGGCCTCGAACATGCATAGTGTCATAAAAAGGGTTTTGGCCACAAACACACAAAATGTCACAAGGGAATTCGGCCACAACATGCATATTATCAAAAAGGGTTTGGCCATAAACATGCACAACTTAAAAGAGGGGATTGGCCATAAGCATGCATAATCTCATAAAGGATTTGGCCACAACTTGCATGATAACATAAGGGGTTTGGGTTCATAAACATGCATAAGCCCCAAAATCTTGTCTTAGCCAATGTTTCACACATAAGTGGTTCCTAAAGGTTCATGCTAGCATTTCATGCATAAAGATCCAAACTTGCAAGTTAAACTAGGCTATGCATAGCATGAGAGGCATGATTAAGTCACTCACATGGCCTAAAATCATAACCATGAACACAAGAGGCAAGGTAAGGTTCATATAAGTTCGCATAATCATGTTTAGCCTCATTTTATCCCATGTCATTATCAAAACTACCGTTTCCATCTAAAAGTAGCTAGAACTTACCTAGGCAAGGCTTAGGAAAGGGATCATGCATCATTATGACGAAGAAAGGTGGCTCCTTTGATGAAGAACCATCACGAAACTCGCATAGAAATGTTGATTTGGCCTCTATTTGGTGTAGCAAGCTTGCATCCTTTGATTTGAACCCGATTTGAATGCATAGGCTCTAGGGATTTGAGATGGAGGCCATGATCACTTTGCATTTGGGCAGCACTTCGTGGAGAGGGTGAGTTATGAGGGTTTAGGGGGGGCTTAGGGGTGTTTTTATAGAGATTAGGATAGTTTTAGGCCCTTAGATTAACCCTAGGATAGATTAGGACCATCAGATCTCGGAAGCTTCCAGAACCAGCCCAAGAACAAGACCAGGTGAGCCAAGCAGGTGCACCAGGCAGCTTGCCCCGGCCACCCCCTGTCGACAGGCAAGTCGACAGGGCTGTCGACTTGGTCTGGGCCCAAGTCGACAGGCCTGTCGACAGCCCTGTCGACATGGCCTAGGCGGGGAAACTTCCCGCCCAGCCCCAGATCTGATTTCCAAAACTGTTTCCGAAATTCAAATTTTCAGAAATCTTCTTTGGGCCTTTAACGGGTCATACGGACTCCGATTCTCGAAAACTCGGACTCTATTTCGCGTATTTTTCCGAGACGAACGCAATGGCATAGCCCGTTTTACTTGATTCAGAATTTAAAATTAAATCCTGCCTTGATTCTTGATTTAACGTGTTGTAAAAATTCGGGTTGTTACAATATTCATTTAAATCGAAGTTAGAATATTAATATTTATTTTAATTATAAAAGGAATTGGAAATGGAGCGGTAGTTTGAAAATTCAATTTCAAATTTCAAATGAATGTACAGGATTCAAAATAAACCGGATTTTAACGAAATCGGAAATATTTGAATCTGTTCGAAAATATCTTTCCAACGAATCCGAAAAATCAAATTTTCATAGCGGGAATAAAAAGTTATGCCCAGTTGAAAATTCAGAATAGTCGCTATGAAAATATAGCCCTTAAAAATGGAAATTTTGCAAATGAACACCGTTTTCGACGAAACCACTTTTGTTGGATCCGGGGTGTCAAGTTATTGCTAGATTCCAATCTTCATAATTTTTGAAATTAATATGTGAGCGTGTCAAAAGAAAACGCGGTTGACCAATTTCAGTTGAATTTAATCGAACGGAAAATGGCCATTTTTCAAACGGTCTACAAATTCAACGAAATTAGTTTTTTTAGGACCGCATCATCAATACGAAGCTAGAAATAATTTTTCTAGAATTTTTAGAGTCCGTATGTGGCCCCGGTAAATTAAAATGTACGTTTAAAATTCAATATAATGATTTATATTTTAATTTGAACAGAAAATGATCGAAACGATAGAATTGGCTTACCAGACATATCCCATTGTGTTCGGAATGAGGGTATTTAGCTAGGGGCGACAATCATTGGTTGCGATTTGAAGTTCAGATTAATAAACAGGTGATTTTAGAATAAATTTAATAGAATAATAATATATATTTAATATAAATAAACCCCCCCAAACAAAACCCTAATTATTTACTTAGCCGCCACCTGTGATGGATGATTAATATCGTTCCATCCTTCCTCAATCTTTTCCGTTCGATCCGCTCAGAAATAGGCAATGAAAGTAAAACGAAAACCCGAGAGCATTATGAGGGCTTCAATTTGGGACAAGGTTGATCAAAAACCGTTAGGAGTTGAGATCGATTTTTGGACTGGAAGAGCGCAATTTTATGGCGGATTTCGAGGTTGGTGGCGCCGTCGAACTCGATGTCGTTGGAGCTGGAGAGCGGTGGCACTTGCGGCTACCACGTGATGACTTTTGGATTCTAATGGATTAGAATGGGCTGCGATTTTGGATGAAGGATTGGAGGAAATGGGTTTCGATAGGGCGATTTCCTGGAGCGTATACGAGAAGGAAGAAGGCGATGGCAACGGTTCTCTAACGTTATTAAGGAAGAAGGTAAATTTTAAAGCCCCAATTAAATTGTTAATTTTTTAACTGAGTTTTATAAATAAAAATAGTATGAGTTTTATAAATAAAAATAGCATGAGTTTTATAAATAAAATTAGCAAGAGTTTTATAAATAAAAATAACATTGGTTTCATAGAAATAAATAGCATCATAAATAAAAATATGACTTCTATATATAATTACAACAAATAAAAGTGTGATTTATATATAGAACTTTGTTTTGAAAATGTGGTTTTTAAAATATAAAGAACTTTGTTTAAAAAAATATAAATGGCTTTGTTTTTAAAATAAAAATACCATGGGTTTTAAAATTATAAATAGAATTGTTTTTGAAATAAAATTAGCACTGTTTTTAAATAGACATATCATAAATAAAAATATGATTTTTATATATACACATCGTAAATAAAAATATGATTTTTACAATATATATAGCATTGTTAAAAATGTGATTTTTAATATAAATCGCATGAAATAGATGGAGATGGGACACATTGGAAACAAATCCAAATCCGAACCCGTTCAGAAATAAAGAATGGAGGAGTGGATCCCAAAGGTGAGAATTTCTCATTAAAATTATTTCTGTACAGTTATTTATTTTATAACTGCTAATATGAACTGCTCCCCGTCGTCCACAGACCATGGACGACTTGTTTGATTGTATTGTGTTGTGGAATTTGATTGTGATGTGAAATGAACTGTATAGAATATTAATATGTTGAATAAAATATTTTATCGTTAAAAATATATTTTTTAACGTGTATATGAATAAAATAAATATTCATTTACAAATCGGACGATTTGTTTATGTGCACACATTTGACTGATATGGATTGGGACGATAAATTTTACACGTCGCCTAACTACACAAATAAAATCTGTGTTCGTGGATTGAAACACCACACGGGTGTTGGGATGATATTTGACGTACACTAATCCAAACTGTTTAGTTGTATGTCAATCGGTTGGTTAAGAGACTGTTGTAAGCGTTAAATATCTATATTTAATGCTTATACAGTGTAGAATGCACTCTGGATAATGGATGATTGTTGATTATGGTTGTTATATACATGTGTTATATGAAATCCATATAAATAACATTATATGGTAATTGACTGTGTCTGACTCCAATTCAGAACGAACGAATATTTTAAAATAACGAATATTTTCAATTAATGAATATTTTTAAATAATATTCATAAAAGAATCAAAATATGATTTTGATGTCCGATTTGGAATGGACACGAATATATTTAAATATATGAAGTCGTGTTGAGTAGATTAATGCCATTTTGACGTGAACGATATTTATATTGATTTTATTCATTTTTATAATGAATATTGAAAAGGAAGTGATTTCGAAAACTAATGTTTTGAAAATTTTATCATTTATATATTAGTGATATGGAATATTCAATTTTGATTTGAAATTGAATATGAAGTTGAAATCGTTTTGATAACGAATTTAAAACGATTTATAAAATCCGTTTTAAATGGAAATCGACGATATATATATATAATATATATTATATACATATATATAATATAATGGCCTGAATAGAACGCGCCGCGCTGCGGCAGTTCGCGAATTTCGACCATTTACTTCGAATGGACATTACAGGAGATCCGACCGTCGGATTCTCCTAAAACCGGAACCATTGGGTTCGTATCGAAAAGAGCGTTCTAACGAATATTAGAGATTTGAAATCTAACGGTTGGATTTGGAATTATGTCCAAATCAAATTTGGAAAAGGTCGTTGTAAGTGCAGTTCGATGGTCGTTTATGGAAATCAACTGTACGAGCCTTGATAAAATTATAAAAAATATCAATAATTAATGTAAATTCATAAGAAATGATTTGAAAAGAATTAGGATGAAAAATTCCATATTTGAAAAGATAAAAATAGTTTTTTATCGAAATGAACTAGTTATGAACTGGAATTATAATCCAGTTATTTTTAAATAAATAAATTGGATTTGAAATGGTTTTTAAAATAACCAGAATTTCCAATATATGAATTGGAATGGATTTGAATCGAAATTATCTTCGGAATATTTCGATATTGGATTCCGCGATTATACGGGCATTGGAGGAATTTGGAAGATATATATATATATATATCGTTATTCCAATACAATGTTTGTTGAGTTCAAAATTTGATATTGAATATAAGTTGTAATATTTTCTATTCAGAGACTTGTATTTAATATCAAATGGGATTTTGGGTTTGTCGTGAACGGTGTCTTCACTAACACTGTTCTTAAACCCAATGGAATTAAGGAAATTAGAAACTAATTGGAGGTTAGCTAAGTTGAATGGTTTCCTGGGTATTGATTTGATGTTGGTTTCGGCCTTCGGCATTAATACTTATGGAATTGTTCTCTTACTAATTTACGGTTAGAGACTGATGGAATGGTGTCTTCATCAACACTGTTCTGAAACCCTATGTGAAAAGAATAAGTCTTTTAACTAAGATTTAAAGAAGAATTACCAATTAATGAACATTTAATTGGAATTGAAATGGAATGTAAATTGGGTTTATTGTGAACTGTGTTTTAACGACATTCGTTCTTTAACCCGATTTGCAGTGAAATGTGATTTGGAATTTATAAATCTTTATTCTAATATTTAATGGAATTTCCAAAGTAAAGTTTTCCAATTTAATAAAATAAATTGGAATGGAATGGGATTCGATTTGATAATAATCGAAATGAACTTCTGTGGAGGAAGACTGATAATATCTATGGAATTTAAAAGGCTTTACCATTATTCCATTTATAATTTTAGTCGGATACGGAAATTGATATCGATTATATATATTGGCTTGTTTTTCAGTGAAAATTCCATAATTAATGGAATGTGATTTTGGGTTTATCATGAACTGTGTTTTAAATGAGATTAGTTCTTTAACCCAGTTAAAGACAGGATTTATTCCTTGAATTGGAAAAATCATTAAGTAATGATTGATGGAAATTAAAACTGAATTAGAGTTTTAATGAATCTTTAAATAGATTGAAAGGTGAATTTGATAACTAAAATTATCAAATCCAAGAAATGATCGAGAATGGAGTATCACCAATTTTGCTCCAAGCGTTAGTTAAATATTTAATTAGATTTGAACGTGAAATGGTAATTAATTTTACCGATAACACCGTGGTGTTAGATATGAAGTATTACTAGTTTTACTTCATGGGATGAATAGGTTGGGATTGGGAAGTTAAACAAGTGATTACTTCGGTAGGGTTCGCTAATCCCGACTAGTTTGGATAAACCATAATTTGGTATGGATTGATTTCCAAATGAAGATTAAAGAATAAATTTAAAGAATTTATCTTTGATAAAATTAACGGGAACCTCTCCCAAAGGATATGACTATTTAAATAAAAGAATATTCAGAATTGGAATGAGGCGTATGTTGTGTTTTTATATCACTTGTTTATCATATACGCGAGTTATTCAGAAAGACCGGGTTTATCCTATTCTAAATAACTGAATCGGCGATGAGTCTACGATGAAGACGGTGGTTGAAGACCGGAGGTCTTCACATCGTTTGGATGATTACTGATGTCTTGATTGGGTTGTACACCCAAGATGAGGTAATAATTGGTTATCATTCCAGATGTACTTGGAGATCGACCGGATATGCGAGGGCCTCTCTCCTGTATTGGACATACGGGACGAGGAATAAGGTGCCTCCGGTTTTGTTCAGACCCAGCACGAACTTGTAAATGGATGTGTGTCTGACATCGGATTTCATTCTGTGTGGTTGATAGACATCGGTTGCATAGCATGAATTGCCTATGTGGCATGCCGAGATGCAAATGATCAAGGCTTCTGTTAAAATGCAGAGTCTTGTGGTTGATGATCAAAGCACGACTTTAATATAGCATAGCTTTGTGTAGCATTAATTCGCGAGCCTCACGCCCCAGCGTGAACCAGAAACGGGAGAGGACATCAGGGAGGGCATGCGTTTCCTTCTAGCTAGGGGTGGTGTCTGGGTTTTGCATGCCCCGGCGTTTTACTTATGTGGATGATGGATAGCGAGGCGCCTCGGTTATATCGGCACTATGGGGCCGATGGATGATATGATCTTTATACAGACCAGACTGACGCCCCATAGGGCGGGGAAACGAATGTTCAGGCGTTTTAATTCACCTTTTGCACTTCGGGTGGACCAGCCATGACGATCCATGGCCCCACCTGAGTCTGGGTCCTTAGACATGGGCTAGATTTTCTCGAAGCGGTAAGGACAATCCCTTGCCTTGGTTCACAGATGGAAATCCATTTTCCAATACGTGACAATTGCGGTTTTGATTGTAGAGCCTAGTATTGGCGACATGATATATGGTACCCATGTCGTCTAGGATTGATACAGTTATATTTGAAGTTGTTTTTATACATTATGCACTTATAATAATATCAAATGATTTTTTTTTAAACGTACCAAGCATGTTTGGCTATAATAAGGGAAAACCCTATCCTCCGGCTTGCGTTGCATTGTGTGATGGGACCTGGGTCTTATAATAGCTTTATTTTTCCAAAAAGCATTGCGCTGTTTTGTTATATGCACTGGTATTCTTGGGAGGAAACCCGTTCCGTGTTATACGGCGTGGTTCCTTGATATACCTGATTTCAAAGTAATGTTTTAAATAACTGTTTTAGTTCTCACACCAGTCACATGACTGTCCTGGAGTTTATTGTTTTTACCTAAACTCTGGGTTCCCCTATTTTCCACACGGGCAGCTAGTAGTTTTGGTTTTGCAGATTTATATTCACAGGATCCTGGTTTATAGCTGGAATGATATTCAGAAAGCTCTGTATCCGTATATTCCTTTCAGTTGTGTTTGTATTAGTTTTCCGCTGCTACATATTTAAATGTAATTTTAAATTCCTGATATTTATCGAATGTATATTATTTATTCGTACTCTGTTATATTCTTGTATTCTGATGGAATTGTTGTAATAAACAATGAAATGTTCTTCTGTTTGTGTTCTGATTTGTCGTGTTCTCAACTCAATCCGGGTTTTCCTTCATGGGGAAGTTCGGGTCGTTTTATCAAATTCTTTTTCCTTTTCGTTCTTATCATAACTTGCATCATCAGTAATAAAAAATTAGAGTGTTCTTGGTCGGATCAAAATAGTGCAAACTTTGAATTAGATTACACTATTCCAAGGCTCTATTGAATATTTAAAGTCGATAGTTCGATAACCCATTTGTACATGTTGGTTTGAACTATTTTTTGAAAGAGTCTATTGTATAAATCCTGAAAGTCTAAAGTATGATGATCGTCTTCCTCTAATAGTCTCAAACAGCAAAATCCCCAACAAATTTTCAAACAATATTATCAACCATGGAAGGTTTGAGCGCACAACAAGTAATGAATCAACATTTAACTCATGTGGAGAGATTTGTTGGAGACAAATTCACTCGTTGGCAAGAGGCAATGAAGTTCTTTATGATCACCATCAAATTATTCTACATCTTGGAAGTAATACCAAAGGAAACCAATAAGGATGATACCGTTCTGAAGGTGAAATGTGCAAAGCGCAAAGAGGACGATTTTTTGTGCAAAAGGCACATCCTGAATGCATTGTCTACTTCAGCCTACAATGCTCATTGGAATTTGGAAACCGAAAAGGAGCTCTGGACTGCATTGGGGAGCAAGTATAGCATATCCAAGGCAAGTAATAAAAAGTTTCTTATTTGTAATTTTATGGATTTCAGAATAGTCGCCAACAAGTCCATAGCTGGACAAGTGAGTGAAATACTACTGTTAGTGAATAAAATTCAAGATGCTGGAACTGAACTCCCCAAATCTTTTGTTGTGGGAGTTATTATTTCAAGACTCCTGAATTCTTGTAATGATTATAAGAAAATACTGAAACATGTGGAAACGAATTATGATTTAGACGGTTTATAGCGTCATCTTTGCATTAAAGTGGATTCTCGTAAACACAAACTAGATGATAATCCACAAACTGAGTCTCAATCTAAGTAAAATAATGTTGAAATTATTGAAAAGTTGAAGCCTAAGAATGAGAAACAGTTTAAGAAGAAAAATAATTCCAAGAATGACAAAAAGAAGGGTGTCTGTTACTATTGTAACAAACCTGGCCACTATGCCTCAAACTGTCGACTTCGGAAGAAGCAACAAAAAGAGAATGTGGCCAAAGAAAAACTTGTGCCTATTGTACAAGAGGAGAACTCCATTAGTGTCATTAATAATGATTGGTGGCTCGATATAGGAGCAACCATTCATATTTTCAAAGACTATAATACGTTTAAGATTTACGAAGAGAATAATGGAGAATCCAGCAAAGTTACTAATGCAAACAAGGTTACAAGCAAAGTTCTGGGAAAAGGCACAATTGTACTTACATTTACCTATGCTAAAGTTCTTACATTGTCAATGTATTTTATGTACCTGATATGTGTAAGAATTTGGTTTCTGGATACATTCTTAATAGGAGGATTCAAGATGGTATATGAGTCTGATAAGTTAGTATTGTCCAAGAACAACAAACTTATTGGACAGATATATTTTTATAATGGCATGCTTAAGTTGAATCTAATAAAGAAATCTTCTGTTTATATTGTTGATTCTGTTAATTATTGCATGGTAGAGTAGGACATGTTAATTATAAATCACTTAAAAATATGCATAAATTAAGATTAATTTTTGATTGTGATTTCGATTCTGTCTCTAAATGTGAAATATTCGTTCAAGCAAAAATATACTGGAAATCCTTTAAATCTGTAGAAAGGAAAACTTGCTTGCTTTATTTGGTATATAGTGATGTGGGTGACTTAAAAATTCATATCACCTATGGTGGTAACCAATACTATATAACATTTATCGATGATTATACTAGGTATGCATATGTATATCTAATGAAATCTAAAGATGAGGCCTTTGATATACTCAAAATTTACAAAGCAGAAGTCGAAACACAATTAGGAATTAAAATTCAAGTGTTACATTCAGATTGTGGTAGTGGATATTTTTCAGATGAATTTTTTTATTGCAAACAACATGTTATAGTTCACCAATGTACTGCCACATATTCACCACAACAAAATGGTGTTGCCGAGAGGAAAAATTAAACTTTAGTAGAAATGGTTAATTCCAAGCTCATAAGTTGTAATTTACCTTATAACCTATGGGGGATGCTATGCTATCTACATGTTACATTTTAAATAGAGTACCAGTTAAAATAAATAATATTTCTCCTTATGAATTATGGTTTAACAGAAAACCTAACCTTACTAGACTTAAAGTTCGGGGATGCTTAGCATATGTTAGAAAACCTGATCCTAAACGACCAAAGTTAGGTAATAAGGCATTTAAATATGTTTTCATAGGATATTCTCTTAATAGTATAACTTGTAGGTTAATTATTCTTGACACCTTAGAAGTTATAGAATCCGTAGATGTAGTATTATATAAAAATCAAACTATTTAAATCCATTGAGATCATCTAGTTCATAACCAACCGTGATTAATGATATCAATGACGATGAATATGCTCTTGTTGAAAACAGCAAGGAAGTGCTAGTTCTATATAATAGTATTGAACATAGGAGAAGTAAAAGAGCGAGAATAGAGAAGGACTATGGTCCTGACTTCATAACATATCTCATAGAAGGCAATAAGGATGAAGTCCTCAATGTGACAAGATATGAAATAAATGTCAATGATGATCCCAAAACTTATTCTGAAGCTATGAGTTCCAGAGATTCTAATTTCTGGAAAGAAGCTATCAATGATGAAATGAACTTCATAATGTTAAACCAAAATTGGGTTTTAAGTGATTTACCTTATGGTGCTAAACCTATAGGATGTAAATGGATATTCAAGAAAAAGTTGAATATAAATGGTTCCATTGGTAAGTTTAAACCCAGATTAGTTGCTAACGGATATAAGCAAAGTCAAAGAGTAGATTATTTTGATACATTAGCTCTGATTGCTCGCATATCTTCTATATGTTGTTCAATAACACTTGCATCAATTCATAATTTATTCATGCATCAAATGGATGTAAAGATAGCTTTTCAAAATGGAGATTTAGAAGTATAGATATATATGGAACAACCTGAAGGTTTTATAACCTGGGCCAAGAAAATAAAGTTTGTAAATTAATAAAATCTCTTTATGGACTGAAGCAAGCTCCTATGCAATAGCATGAGAAATTTGATAAAGTTGCGCTGTCATATGGATTCATTGATAATGATGCTGATAAATGTATTTATAACAAATCGGGTAACAATAATTATGTTATAATATGTTTATATGTTGATGACATCTTGATATTTGGTTCCAGTATATCTTGTGTGAATGAAATTAATAAGTTTCTATCCTTTTAATTTGGTATGAAAGATCTAGGGGAGGCTGATGTAATTCTAGGAGTTAAAATCATTAGGAAAGCGGGGGAGTTATTACTAACTCAATCTCATTACAGTGAGAAGTTCCTAAAGAAATATGGTCATTATGATGACAAACCAGCACCAACTCCTATAGATCCATGTATCAAATTAGAAATGAACACTGGACATACCTTTTCTTAACTGGAATATTCTAGTGTTATTGGGAGTCTTATGTACGCTATGCATTGCACTAGATCAGACATCACACATGTTATAAGTGTATTGTGTCGATTTACGAGTAAAACAGGTTTAGAACACTGGAAAGCAATTTCCAGAGTTTTATCTTATTTCAAAGGAACCATCAACTATGGTTTATCTTATAGAGGTGCCCTGCTATAAAAGAAGGATATAGTGATGCAACCTGGAACAATGTAGAATCCAAATCCAAGTCTACAAGCGGATGGATATTTACATTAGGAGGCACTTCTGTGTCTTGGGCTCCAAGAAGCAGACTTGTATATCTAACTCAACTATGTTGTCAGAATTGATTGCATTAGCAGATGCATGTAAGGAAGCAGAATGGCTTAAGAATTTATTAATGGAAATCCCATTATGAAAGAAGCCATCTCAAGTAGTCTTGATTGACTATGATAATAATAAACCATTGTATAATGTCTCTAATAAGACATATAATGAAAAGTCTAGACATGTGAGTCTAAGACATCATATGGTAAGACAGTTACTCAAAAGTGGAGTTATAACTATTGAATACATAAACACAAAGAAAAATGTGGTTGACCCACTTACAAAAGGTCTTCCCAAGGAAATGATTTCTATAAAGTCAAAAGAAATGGGGCTAAGGTTAACGAATGAAGATTGATCCTCCTTAATAGAAACCCAAATTATGTCTTGAAAAGAAAAGACAAAGTTCAATGGGCACCAACAAGTTAAGAGAATGATTTTGGAATACTAAATCAATAATCCCATAATATCTAGTGTTGGATTCTGCAAGAACAAAGGATGCTTAATAATTCTAGAAACCTGTAACATCTCGAGTTCTGACAGACCAGTTTTTTTTAAATTCTAATCCATCGAAACCCGTCTTGGTTGCTCTGGTATCCTGCAGAAAGGACAAAAATAAAAAATATATCAGAGCTCTAAACATATCTCACAATGGAATGGATAAAGTATAATATAATCAAAGTATAGCCTTACCGTAGTAATAATACTGCCTAACCAATATCCAAAGCTTATTATATCTCTGCCACAAATCTAACCTACGAGTATGTTATGGGGAGGGGGTCAGAACACAAGTTCTGGTGACTGGATTTAAAGTATACACTTTGGATAATCCTACATATACTGTTCAATTACATTTCCTTATTTATTTGTTTACTTGGGTTAACAACACTCAAGGCTTACACACACGTCATACCCATTTACTTCCCGGTGGATTAACCTAATACAATATATATGTAGCTACCCCCGATATTGAGGTACACCCCATGGTACCCCACTCGCACGACCTCCACCGTAATGCCACAGGAACGAACGCAGTCCGTCATCCTACGTCGGAGAGACGTACGGATCTCTACATAACAATGTCACGTTCCGCATATATCTGCCATTACTGTGCTACGTAAGCTACGAACTAACACCTTTGACCGAATCAGATTCCATACCAGCTTATTTCCCTCAGGCCTACGATACACCATCCAGAGCAGACATGCATGTATCTAGACTTTCCCACGTACGTGTCATCAATTGTATTTGTTGGCTTAACTACACATAATGTGCACCGAGTTCCGTGGCAGGGCTATACAAGAAACACGGAACTTGGTCGGGAGCTTTTCCATATCTGTACAAGCCCACCTTTTAGAGCCTCAAAATACAGATATCCCTCGGGTCTGTTTTTCATGGTGGCTATGGCCCCACCTCAGACCCTCCCACAACTAGTAAAGACTACAGGAGCTAAGCGACTTGCCCTGAACAAACAATCTAAACATCCAGTTGGTGTCACCCCTCAACCATCGTACCTTGATAGTGAAAGGTGAATGGTCTATTGGGTTTAGCTCTAGTCTTTTAGCATCCCACTGGCTGCCGATAACAGGTACTTGACGATATCCTATCCTTGTTGGTCCTGACCTCGCCTCCCGTTGAGGCGATCTCATAATCACCCTAGTGTCACCTCGTCATATCATTCTGACTGCAAAGCTACTTTTGCAGTCAAGGCCCACCCACCTGGTAGTAATGCGCAGATCCAACTTGTGGCGACCCAAACTTCCCCCGTGAAGGAAAGAACGAATTGCTTTGAGGACAAGACAAATCGGGACACAAACAGAAGAACATTTCATTGCTTATTACAACAATTTACATCAGAGTACAAGAATATACAGAGTATGAATAAATACTATACATTTGAAAAATATCAGAGATTTAAATTACATTACTGCAGCGGAGAATAATAAAAACACAACTGAAGGCGATATACGGATACATAGCTTTCCGGATATTATTCCAGCTGTAAACCAGGATCCTGTTAATATAAATCTGCAAAACCAAAACTATTAGCTGCCCGTGTGGAAAATAGGGGCACCCAGAGTTTAGGTTAAAACAATAAACTCCAGGTCAGTCATGTGACTGGTGTGAGAACTAAAACAGTTATTAATTTGATTTTAAAGTTAGGTAAATCAAGGGACCACGCCGTATAACACGGAACGGGTTTACCCCCAAGAATACCGGTGCATAAAACAAGCAGCGCAATGCTAAATAAAGAACAATGAAGCTATTATAAGATTCAAGTCCCATCACACAATGCAACGCAAGCCGGAGGATAGAGTTTTACCTTATAATAGCCAAAAATGCTTGGTACATGAAATTTCTTCTTTTATTATTACTATAAGTGTATAGTGTCAAAATAATTTCAAGCATAGGTATCAATTATAGGCGGCATAAGTGCTCCATATCACTATGTTGCCATATATAGGATTACAACTAAAACTGAAATGTCTCATATTGGAAATTGGATTTCTGTCATGAACCAAGGCAAAGGGAATATCCTGTGCAAATTCGAGACACGCTAGCCCATGCCTTAGGATCAGAGCTCGAGTGACCCTTGGATCGTCGGGACCGGCCATCCGTCGATGGTTATAAATGCCATAAACTATATGTTAGCCGGTTCTATCGAACCTCTTCGTGATTTGGGGCCCGTAAGCCTCTGCAACCACCATATCCATCAGCTCCGTAGAGACCGATACATCCGAGGTGCCTCTCTATCCATCAATTAATCATGAGCAACATCCACATGAGTAAAATGTTAGGGCATGAAAAACGCTGACACCCCTCCTAGCTAGGAACCAGCATATGTCCATTTCCCGGAGGTCCTCCCCGTTTCTAGTTCACACCAGGGGGTGAGGCTCGCGAATTAACGCTACACAAAGCTATACAATATTAAAGCCGTGCTTTGACCATCAGCCACAAGACTCTTCTTTTCAACAGAAGCCTTGATCATTTGCATCTCAGCATGCCACACAGGAAATTCATGCCATGTGAATGATATCTATCGATATATAACCTCTGAGCTCATACGTCTCAGAGAAGGGCGTTAAGCAAGAGAATAAATTCTCCACCGCCTAACAAATATATATTTAATAGAAATCAATCAACATAAAATAAAATCCAATGTCAGACACACAATCCATTTACAAGTTCGTTCTGGGTCTGAACGAAACCGGAGGCACCTTATTCCTCTCCCGTATGTCCAATACAGGAGAGAGGTCCTCACATATCCGTCGATCTCCAAATACGTCCGGACGATCACCACTTATTACCTCGTCTTGGGTGTACAACCCAATCAAGACATTAGTAACCATCCAAACGATGTGAAGACCTCTGGTCTTTTACCACCGTCTTCATCATCGACTTATCGTCGAATCAGTTATTCATAATGGGTATAAACCCTGCCTTTTCGAATAACTCGCGTATATAATAAATAAGTGCTATAAAAACACAACATACGCCTCATTCCCATTCTGAATATTATTTTATTCAAATATTCACAATCTTTGGGAAAGGTTCCCAATAATTTTATCAAAGATAAATTCTTCAAATTTATTCTTTACTCTTCCTTTGGATATCATTTCAAACCATGTTAAGGTTTTCCAAACTAGTCGGGATTAGCGAACCACACCGAAGTAAACATTTATTTTATTTCCCAATCCCAACCTATTCACCCCATGGAGCAAAAATGGTATTACTTCATAACTAACACCACGGTGTTATTGGTAAATTTAATTACCATTTCCCGTTCAAATCTAATTAAAGATTTAACTATCGCTAGAAGCAAAACTGGCGATACTCCATTCTCGATCACTTCCCAAATTTGATAATTTAAATTATCACTTCCCATTTCAATCTAATTAAAGATTCATTAAAACTCCACTTGGTTTTAACCTTCCAAAAAATCTATTTTAATGACTATTTAACTTGGGAAATCATATCCTGTCTTTAACTGGGTTAAAGAACTAATGTCATTTAAAACACAGTTCACGATAAACCAAATCACATTCCATTCCATCAGCCTCTAACCGTAAATTAGCAAGTGGACAATTCCCGAAGTATTAACCCCGATGGACGAAACCAACATCAGATCAATTCCCAGGAAACCATTCAACTTAACTAATTTCCAGTTAGCTTCTGATTATCTTAACTCTATTGGGTCCAAGAACAGTATTATTAAAGATACCATTCACGGCAACCCAAAACCTCATTCCATTGTTAATTAGGTTAAAGAACAAGTGTTACTTAAAACACCGTTCACGATAAACCCAAAAATCAATTCCACTTCAATTCCAATTAAATATTAATTAATTGGTATACTTCATTAAATCTATATAAAAAGATTTAATATTTTCTCAACTGGGTTTAAGAACAGTATTAATGAAGACACCATTCACGACAAACCCAAACACATTCCATTAATTATGGAATCTTCACGGAAAAACAAATCAATATATAATCGATATCAATTTTCGTATCCGACTAATAATATAAATGGAATAACGGCAAAGCCTTTTAAATTCCCTATGTATTAACAGTCTTCCTCCATAGAATTTCAATTCGATTATTGTCAATCGAATTCCATTCAATTCTAATTTAATATATTAAATTGGAAAACGTTAGTTTAGAAAATTCCTGTTAAATCTTAATAAAAAGATTTATAAATTCCAAATCATATTTCACTGTAAATCGGGTTAAAGAACGAATGTCATTAAAAATACAGTTCACAATAAACCCAATTCACATTCCATCAGTCTCTAACCGTAAACTAATAAGAGAACAATTCCCTAAGTATTAACCCCGAAGGTCGAAGCCAACATCAGATCCATACCTAGGAAACCATTCAGCTTAACTAATCTCCAGTCAGTTTCTAATTTTCTTAACTCCATTGGGTTTAAGAATAGTATTATTAAAGATACCATTCACAACAAACCCAAAATCTAATTTGATATTAAATACAAGGCTCTAAATAGAAAATATATTGGCTTATATTTAATATCAAATTCTGAAAACAACAAATATCGTATTGGAATAACGATGTATATATCTTCCAAATTCCTCCACAGTATCTGTATAATCACGAAATCTAATATCGAAATATTCCGAGGATAATTTCGATTCAAATCCATTCCAATTCATATATTGGAAATTCTGGTTATTTTTAAAACCATTTCAAACCCAATTTATTTATTTAAAAATATTAGATTTTTAATTCTAGTTCATTACTAGTTTATTTCGATAAAAATATAATTTTATCCTTTCAAATGTGGAATTTTTCATCCCAATTCTTTCCAAATCATTTATTATGATTTCACACAAATTATTGATATTTTTAATAATTTTATTAAGGCCCGTACAGTCGATTTCCATATACGGCCATTAAACTGCACTTACAACGACCTTTTCCAAATTTGATTTGGCATTAATACCAAATCCAACCGTTAGATTTCAAATATCTAATATTCGTTGGAAATTCCTTTTCGATACAAACCCAACGGTTCCAGTTTTAGGAGAATCCGATGGTCGGATCTCCGTAATGTTAATTCGAAGTCAATAGTCGAAATTCGCGAACGGTCGCGGCGCGACGCGTTCTATTCAGGCCATTAAATATATATAATATATATTTCATCGATTTCCATTTAAAATGTATTTTATAAATCGTTTTAAATTTGTTTTAAAAATGATTTCTACTTCATTTTCAATTTTAAATCAAAATTGAATATTCCATATACACGACAATTTTATACAGTGTATATATATGTTAAAAATTGTATTTTTAACCATTAAATCATTTTCATATTTCATATATATATATATATTCATTTCACATTTCATATATATATTACTTTCACTTTATATATATATATATTATTTTCACTTCATATATATATTATTTTCACTTCCGTATATATATTATTTTCACTTCCGTATATATATTTTCACTTCCGTATATATATTTTCATTTCATATCTATATATATATTTCACATCGCAAAAATATGTTATTTTCATTTCATATCTATATATATATATATTTCACATCGCAAATATATATTATTTTCATTTCATATCTAAATATATATTTCACATCGCAAATATATATTATTTTCATTTCATATATATATATTTACATTCCATATATATATTCACATTCCATATATATATATAATTTCCTTTCATATATATATTATTCGCATTCCATATAAATATATATTTTGTTTTCAAATATATATATTTTTCACATTCCATATAAATGTATATTTTCTTTTCAAATATATATATTTTTCACACATCATATATATATATATATATATTTATTTATCTTCATATCATATAATTTTCACAGCGCTGTATATATAATTTTCACAATGATGTGTATATAATTTTCACATTGCATGTACATATAATTTTCACAACGCATGTACATATAATTTTCACAACGCATATATATATATAATTTTCACAACGCATGTATATATAATTTATCTCATTTCGCATCACAATCAATTTTCACACAGAATACATCAAACAAGTCGTCCATGGTCTGTGGACGACGGGAGCAATTCATATGTGCAGTTATAAAATAAATAATTGTACCACATATTATTTTAGTGAGAGAGGTTCTCACCGTGGTCAGTTCCGAAATCGATAAAAACGATTATTTTAATTAAACCCAGTGTTTAATTAAATCAAAATTTCCAAATGCTTCCAATTTTGTTCTGATCTGCTCCATTGTGTTGTATTCGATCACGCGATCCCAACGCATCCAAGTTTGCTGATTTCTGATAACAGACGAATGAGTTATTACGTTTTAAAATCTCACATCGTAATTACATAATTAAATTAAATTATAATTTACTTAACCATTTCTTAATAAATCACCACCGTTCAGAATTAATCCAAGGCCGATGCCACCTTCATCTTCTCGCGATCCCCTTCTGTACAAAAAAAACGAAACCTTGCTCCTTCATTATCTCCCCTCTCGCACAACCATCGAGGCCGCCAGAACATAATCGGAGAATGCTTAAACATACCCCTTCACAAGAGCCCCCTCCGCCCCAAGAATCTCGAAACTCGAGCCCCTCGCAACGCTAGAAAGTTCCACAAAGCCGATGGTTTTTGTGGAAAAATCCTCCCAAACGACGACGCTTCAGATCATCCTGATTGTTGAATTCAAAGATGTTGCTGAGCTAAAGAGGCTTGTAGTCGGGGTTTCATGGATTGATTCATGGATGTGGAGAAAATTTGGGTGATTAATTCGAAGGGTTTTCACCGTTAGTTCTTTACTGGAGGCGGCTCCAGGCCTTTGACCACGGGAAAATAATTGGACCAAATTAGGATTGACCCTCTTTATAGACAATCCTTTTTTTATTTTAATTTATTAAATTCTCTTTAAAACTCCAAATCATCACCAACTCCAAATCCAACCCAAAGACTATCGCCCTTAGCTAAACACCCTCATTCCGAACACAATGAGATATGTTTCATAAGCCAATTCGACTGTTTCAATCAGTTTCATCAAAATTAAAATATAAATCAATATATATTGAATTTGAACGCACATTTTAATTTACCGACGCCACATATTGATTCTAAAAATTCTAGAAAAATTATTCCTAGCTTCGTATTGACGATACGGTCCTAACAAAACTAATTTCATCGAATTTGAAGACCGTTTGAAAAATGGCCATTTTCCGGTCGGTCCAAATTGACTGAAACTGTTAAAACACGTTTTCTTTTGCCACGCTCACATATTGATCCCAAAAATTATGAATTTTGGAATATAGCAATTACTTGACATCCCGGATCCAACAAAAGTGGTTTCATTGAAAAAGGAGGTCGTTTGCAAAATGGCTATTTTTAAGGGCTATATTTTCGTAGCGACTATTCTGAATTTTCAACTGGGCATAAGTTTTTATTCCCGCTATGAAATTTTCGGATTCGTTGGAAAGATATTCTCAATTAGATTCTAATATTTTTGGTTTCACTAAAATCCGGTTTATTTTGAATCCTGTACATTCATTTGACATTTGAAATCGAATTTTCAAACTACCGCGCCATTTCCAATTCCTTTTATAATTTAAAATATATATTTATATTCTAACGACGATCTATATAATACGTTCTAATTCTATTCAAAATAAATTTCTCGTCGTTATTACTTAAGATAATTCTGTTTAAATATTCAAAATTCATTAAAATTGCCAAGATAAAAAATTTAAATTGGTTCAGATTTCCCGGGTTGTTACAGTCTCCACCACTTAAAATCTTTTCGTCCTCGAAATGGAACGGAGCTGAATGTTGTTTTTACTAATCAACTCAACTTTCATTATTTTCATTATGGCTTAAGTTCTTCAACTTTTCAGTTTCTAAGAACTTTTCAATTTTTTTCAAAAATTTGGCTAACACCCTAAGTTTTCGAAATTTTTCGCCATAACCTCCTTTGTACGGAAGCACTGTGAAAATCCCCAAACCGCCAAACAGGCCCTCTCATCTCAAAAAGAAAAAGAAAAAGCCAATCAGCTCATAAAATCATCCAAACCCAAGAAATTAGTAAACATGTACCTATTTGTCGAGCATACAATTTTATTTCTCTTCTCTAGCCTCCTTGCTATGACCTATTCACACATATACATGTACATGCATGCAATTCCAAACAATTTTCAAGTCAGTTCAATATTTGATACAATTTGGCCCAAATTCACCATACATCTATATGTTGGTTTAAATGAATAATCACACAACACAATCATCAATCAATTAGTGAATTAATGTTTCAAATTCATAATTTTGAAATATATATACAGAAAATCATGTTTTTGATGCCAATTCACATCAAATAACCCTATCTTGTTTTGGTTCTCACACCAGTCTAATGGAAACATATAGAAATCCCACTTTCGAAACTCGAACACAAATACTGATGATACTATAGTAATCATCAGGATCGTCTCCGGGCTACTAGAGTGTGATTGTATATCTATCCAGTATATTTGGGACTTCGTACACACGCTAGCTAGGCGTACATGCAAAATCTTCATATACCAGATTGTCCAAATAAATATCAAATAAAATATTCAAATACATATGATAAGGTTTAAATTTCAAAACATAATTTATTTTCATTTTTATTTTAAAAACACTACTCTTCACACTCGTTCTAGGATACTACTGATCCTAAATCTAACGAGCCATTCCCATTGGATATTACTAATCCAATCTCTGATGAATTCTTTCGTTCGGTTCTAATGTATCTTGTTCTCGAGCTCTGTAAGCCAAAGCTCTGATACCAAATGTGGCGACCCGACCCGTGAAGGAAAGAACGAATTGCTTTGAGGACAAGACAAATCGGGACACAAATAGAAGAACATTTCATTGCTTATTACAACAATTTACGTCAGAGCACAAGAATATACAGAGTATGAATAAATATTATACATGTGAAAAATATGAGAGATTTTAAATTACATTACTTCAGCGGAAAATAATACAAAACACAACTGAAAGCGATATACGGATACAGAGCTTTCCGGATATCGTTCCAGCTGTAAACCAGGATCCTGTGAATATAAATCTGCAAAACCAAAACTACTAGCTGCCCGTGTGGAAAATAGGGGCACCCAGACTTTAGGTTAAAACAATAAACTCCAGGTCTGTCATGTGACTGGTGTGAGAACTAAAACAGTTATTAATTCGATTTTAAAGTTAGGTAAATCAAGGGACCACGCCATATAACACGGAACGGGTTTACACCCCCAAGAATACCAGTGCATAAAACAAACAACGCAATGCTAAATAAAGAACAGTGAAGCTGTAATAAGACTCAGGTCCCATTACACAATGCAACACAAGCCGGAGTATAGAGTTTTTACCTTATAATTGCCAAAAATGCTTGGTATGTGAAATTTCATCTTTTATTATTATTATAAGTGTATAGTGTCAAAATAATTTCAATCATAAGTATCAATCATAGACATCATAAGTGCCCTATACGACTATGTCGCCATATATAGGATTACAACTAAAACCGAAATGTCTCGTATTGGAAATTGGATTTCCGTCATGAACCAAGGAAAAGGGAATATCCTGTGCAAATTCGAGACATGCTAGCCCATGCCTCAAGATCAGAGCTCGAGTGACCCTTGGATATTCGGGGCCAGCCATCCGTCGATGGTTATAAATGCCATAAACTATATGCTAGCCGATTCTATCGAACCTCTTGGTTATCTGGGGCCCGTAAGCTTCTGCAACCACCATATCCATCGGCTCCGTAGAGACCGATATATCTGAGGCGCCTCTCTATCCATCAAGTAATCATAAGCAACATCCACATGAGTAAAATTTCAGGGCGTGAAAAACGCTGACACCCCTCCTAGCTAGGAACCAGCATATGTCCATTTCCCGGAGGTCCTCCCCGTTTCTGGTTCACACCGAGGTGTGAGGCTCGCGAATTAACGCTACACAAAGCTATGCTATATTAAAGCCGTGCTTTGATCATCAACCACAAGACTCTTCTTTTCAACAGAAGCCTTGATCATTTGCATCTCAGCATGCCACACAGGCAATTCATGCCACGTGACTGATATCTATCGATATATAACCTCTGAGCTCATACGTCTAAAAAACAGCATTAAGCAAGAGAATAAATTCTCCACAGCCAAACAGATATACATTTAATAGAAATCAATCAACACAGAATAAAATCCAATGTCAGACACACAATACACTTACAAGTTCGTTCTGGGTCTGAACGAAACCGGAGGCACCTTATTCCTCTCCCGTATGTCCAGCACAGGAGAGAGGTCCTCGCATATCCTTCGATCTCCAAGTACGTCTGGACGATCACCAATTATTACCTCGTCTTAGGTGTACAGCCCAATCAAGACAACAATAATCATCCAAACGATGTGAAGACCTTCGGTCTTCAACCACCTCCTTCATCGTCAAATAAGTTATTCAGAATGGGTATAAACCTTTCCTTTCCGAATAACTCGCGTATATAATAAACAAGTGCTATAAAAACACAACATACGCCTCATTCCCATTCTGAATATTCTTTTATTCAAATATTCACATTCTTTGGGAAAGGTTCCCAATAATTTTATCAAAGATAAATTCTTCAAATTTATTTTTTAATCTTCCTTTGGATATCATTTCAAACCATGTTAAGGTTTTCCAAACTAGTCGGGATTAGCAAACCACACCAAAGTATTCATTTATTTTATTTCCCAATCCTAACCTATTCATCTCATGGAGCAAAACTGGTATTACTCCATAACTAAAAGCATGGTGTTATCGGTAAATTTAATTACCATTTCATGTTCAAATCTAATTAAAGATTTAACTATCGCTAGGAGCAAAACTGGCAATACTCCATTCTCGATCATTTCCCAAATTTGATAATTTAAATTATCACTTCCCAATTCAATCTAATTAAAGATTCATTAAAACTCCACTTGGTTTTAACATTCCCAGAAATCAATTTTAATGATTATTTAACTTGGGAAATCATATCCTTTCTTTAACTAGGTTAAAGAACAAATGTCATTTAAAACACAATTCACGATAAACCCAAATCACATTCCATTCCATCAGCCTCTAACCGTAAATTAGAAAGTGAACAATTCCCTAAGTATTAACCCCGAAGGCCGAAACTAACATCAGTTCAATTCCCAGGAAACCATTCAACTTAACTAATTTCCAGTTAGCTTATGATTTTCTTAACTTTATTTGGTCCAAGAACAATATTATTAAAGATGCCATTCACGACAACCCAAAACCTTATTCCATTCTCAATTGGGTTAAAGAACAAGTGTTACTTAAAACACCATTCACGATAAACCCAAAAATCAATTCCACTTCAATTCTAATTAAATATTAATTAATTGGTATATTTCATTAAATCTGTATAAAAATATTTAATCTTTTCTCAACTGGGTTTGAGAACAGTGTTAATGAAGACACCATTCACGACAAACGCAAATCACATTCCATTAATTATGGAATCTTCACGGAAAAACAAATCAATATATAATCGATATCAATTTCCGTATCCGACTAATAATATAAATAGAATAATGGCAAAGCCTTTTAAATTCCCTATGTATTAACAGTCTTCCTCTATAGAATTTCATTTCGATTATCATCAATCGAATTACAATTTAATATATTAAATTGGAAAACGTTACTTTGGAAAATTCTTGTTAAATCTTAATAAAAAGATTTATAAATTCCAAATCACATTTCAATGTAAATCATGTTAAATAACGAATGTCGTTAAAAACACAGTTCAAAATAAACCCAATTCACATTCCATCAGTCTCTAACCGTAAATTTGTATGAGAACAATTCTCTAAGTATTAACCCCGAAGGCCGAAACCAACATCAGATCAATACCCAGGAAACCATTCAACTTAACTAATATCCAGTCAGTTTCTAATTTTCTTAACTCCATTGGGTTTAAGAACAGTATTATTAAAGATACCATTCACAAAAAACCCAAAATCTAATTTGATATTAAATACAAGGCTCTGAATAGAAAATATATCGGCTTATATTCAATATCAAATTCTGAAACCAACAAATATCGTATTGGAATAACGATATATATATCTTCCAAATTCCTCCACAATATCCGTATAATCACGAAATCCAATATCGAAATTTTCCGAGGATAATTTTGATTCAAATCCATTCCAATTAATATATTGGAAATTCTGGTTATTTTTAAAACCATTTCAAACCCAATTTATTTATTTAAAAATATTGGATTTTTAATTCTATTTCATTACTAGTTCATTTCGATAAAAATATAATTTTATCCTTTCAAATGTGGAATTTTTCATCCTAATTCTTTCCAAATCATTTATTATGATAATATAATACGGCCATCGAACTGCACTTACAACGACCTTTTCCCAATTTGATTTGGACATAATTCCTAATCCAACTGTTAGATTTCAAATCTCTAATATTCGTTGGAAAGTTCTTTTCGATACGAACCCAATGATTCCGGTTTTAGGAGAATCCGACGGTCGGATCTCCCGTAATGTTAATTTGAAGTCAATGGTCAAAATTCGCGAACGGTCGCGGCACGGTGCGTTCTATTCGGGCCATTAAATATATATATATAATATATATATATATATATATATTATAAATATTTTGTCGATTTCCATTTAAAACGTACTTTATAAATCGTTTTAAAAATGATTTCTACTTCATTTTCAATTTTAGATCAAAATTGAATATTCCATATACACGACAATTTTATACAGTGTATATATATGTTAAAAATCATATTTTTAACCATCAAATCATTTTCACATTTCATATATATATACATATATATATTCATTTCACATTTCATATATATATATATATATATTATTTTCACTTCATATATACATATTAATTTCACTTCCGTATATATATTATTTTCACTTCGTATATATATATATATATATATATTTTCACTTCTGTATATATATTTTAATTTCATATCTATATATATATTTCACATCACAAATATATGTTATTTTCATTTCATATCTATATATATATTTCACATCGCAAATATATATTATTTTCATTTCATATCTATATATATATTTTACATCGCAAATATATATTATTTTCATTTCAAATCTATATATATATTTCACTTCGCAAATATATATTATTTTCATTTCATATCTATATATATATTTCACATCGCAAATATATATTATTTTCATTTCATATATATATATATATTTACATTCCGTATATACATATATATATATATTCGCATTCCATATATATATAATTTCCTTTCATATATATTATTCACATTCCATATAAATATATATTTTCTTTTCAAATATATATATTTTTCACATTCCATATAAATATATATTTTCTTTTCAAATTTTTTTTTTCATACATCATATATATATATATATATATTTATCTTCATCTCATAAAATTTTCGCAATGCTGTATATATAATTTTCACAACGCATATATATATAATTTTCACAATGCATGTACATATAATTTTCACAATGCATGTACATATAATTTTCACAACGCATGTACATATAATTTTCACAACGCATGTATATATAATTTTCACAATGCTTAATTTATCTCATTTCGCATCACAATCAATTTTCACACAGAATACAATCAAACAAGTCGTCCATGATCTGTTGACAACGGGGAGCAATTCATATGTGCAGTTATAAAATAAATAATTGTACCACAAATTATTTTAGTGAGAGAGGTTCTCACCGTGGTCAGTTTCGAAATCGATAAAAACGATTATTTTAATTAAATTAAATCCGGTGTTTAGTTTAATCAAAATTTACAAATGCTTCCAATTTTGTTCTGGTCTGCTCCATTGTGTAGTGTTCGATCACGCGATCCCAACGCATCCAAGTTTGCTGATTTCTGATAAAAGACGAATGAGTTATTACATTTTAAAATCTCACATCGTAATTACATAACTAAATTATAATTTACTTAACCATTTTTTAATAAATCACCACCGTTCAGAATTATTCCAAGGCCGATGACACCTTCTTCTTCTCGCGATCCCCTTCTGTACAAAAAAAAGAACCCTTGCTCCTCCATTTTCTCCCCTCTCGCACAACCATCGAGGCCGCCTGAACCTAATCGGAGAATGCTGCGACGTGCCCCTTCACAAGAGCCCCCTCCGCCCCAAGAATCTCAAAGCTCGAGCCCCCCGCCATGCTAGAAAGTTCCACGAAGCCGACGGTTTTGGTGGACAAAACCTCCCAAACGACGACGCTTCAGATCATCTTGACCGTTGAATTCAAAGATGTTGTTGAGTTAAAGCGGCTTGTAATCGGGGTTTCATGGATTGATTCATGGATGTGGAGAAATTTTGGGGGATTAATTCGAAGGGTTTTCACCGTTGGTTCTTTACTGGAGGTGGCTCCCGGCCTTTGACTACGGAGGAAATAATTTGACAAAATTAGGGTTGACCCTCTTTATAGACAATCCCTTTTTTATTTCAATTTATTAAATTCTCTTTAAAACTCCAAATCATCACCAACTCCAAATCCAACCCAACGACTGTCGCCCCTAGCTAAATACCCCCATTCCGGACACAATGAGATATGTTTCATAAGCCAATTCGACTGTTTCAATCAATTTTCATCAAAATTAAAATATAAATCAATATATATTGAATTTGAACACATATTTTAATTTACCTGGGCCACATACTGATTCTAAAAATTCCAGAAAAAATATTCCTAGCTTTGTATTGACGATACGGTCCTAACAAAACTAATTTTGTCGAATTTGAAGACTGTTTGAAAAATGGCCATTTTCTGGTCGATCCAAATTGACTGAAACTGTTAAAACACGTTTTCTTTTGCCACGCTCACGTATTAATCCCAAAAATTATGAATTTTAGAATCTAGAAATAACTTGACATCCTGGATCCAACAAAAGTGGTTTCGTCAAAAAAGGAGGTCGTTTGCAAAATGGCTATTTTTAAGGGCTATACTTCCATAGCGACTAATCTGAATTTTCAACTGTGCATAACTTTTTATTCCCGTTATGAAATTTTAATTTTTCGGATTCGCTGGAAAGATACTCCCAAATAGATTCTAATATTTTTGGTTTTGCTAAAATCCGGTTTATTTTGAATCCTGTACATTCATTTGAAATTTGAAATCGAATTTTCAAACTACCGCGTCATTTCCAATTCCTTTTATAATTTAAAATAAATATTTATATTCTAACGACGATCTATATAAATATATATTTTCTAATTCTATTCAAAATAAATTTCTCATCGTTATTATTTAAAATAATTCATTCTAAATATTCAAAATTCATTAAAATTGCCAAATTAAAAATTTTAAATTGGTTCAGATTTCCCGGGTTGTTACACAACCTTTACGAGCACAGCCTAAACATCTACCACTGCACAGAGGACTATCACAAGCACCTTACGTATCTCAGGAAGTTGCGTGCTTCCCCTTCCCGTCCTTAGGAGCTATCAGAATAATCAGATGGACGTGCGCTCCCCTCGTGCTTTATGATACCGCGATGATCTATCCAATTCGGTTATTCACCCTCAAGCGTGCAGACTGGCCCAAGCGCTTCGTTTTATCATGTTATTAGACCCTATTATCAAGACCCGGAAAAATCGAACACTTAATCCTTTAATATCGTAACAATTTGTAATATTATTAAATGTTATAAATGTGATTTTATAACCTGGTTAAACATCATTCAATTTGTAATTTATGATCCTAGACTCATTTTGGAAGTGCTTCCAAAAATATATTTTTGGGAAAAATGTCGAAAATATGATCGAAAACTGTTTTATCGATATATAGCTATTTTCTCAATAAAAGTTGTTGAAAATTTAAATGGGTGTCTAATTAATCATTAGGAAAGTGATTAGCAAATAAAAATATTTTAGTATTTATGATTAACTAAATATCCGAATGATGTCATGCATTACATAAGCATGATATTTAGGAAATGAGCAAATAAGGAAAATGAGCAAAAGTAGTAATACTTCATATGTAAGATTAGGGTTTTAAGGGCTTTTAGGTCTTTTCCCATTCACCTTGCTTTTCCTATAAAAGAAGGGGCGTACCTTCTCATTTCATTCACAAAAATTCCTAAGTTTTAAGGATAAAAACAATGTCTTCTTCATCTTTCTCTCTTACTCACTAACTTTCTGAAAACATACTCAAACCAACTCCAAATCAACTTAAACTTTGAGTGAAGCCTTCCTACAGCATTACAAGACCTTCTAACAAGTTAGAAGTTGAAAAATCCAAGCCCCTCTCCATTTTCAAGAATAGGCCGTGAGCTAATTTGAAGGAGGAAGGAGGAAAAAGCAAGGAAAAACAAGGAAAGGAAGGAAAGAATGGAGGTTGCTATCTTGGATCTTGGCTCGTGTTCTTGGATCTTAGATTTGCTAAGGATTAATGTGAGTTTACTCACTATTTAGGATAGAAAATATAAACAATTTGCATGTCCTTAACTATGCTTAAAGTTGCTTGAATGTTAGTAACTTATGTTAAAAATGTTAACTTGATTCTTACTTTAAAAGTAAGCGACATATGTGATCCATGTTAATGGATTGGAAAGGACTTTGATGTGTAGGATCTAGCTGGGGGGGTGGTGAATAGGGTTTATTAAATTTTCGAGAGATATTAAAATATTCATAGATCACAAAATATAGCATAAATATAAATGCAAAAAATAAATGACACACGAGATTCCCAGCTTCGGCAAAACCCTGCCTACTGCTGCATTCCTAAGGTTTCTACTAGGTGATAGAACAGATCCCGCATACAAGACCATGTATACTCGTGAACCCTGCTCCTATTTTAACCCTACGTTCAAAACCATAGACTAATCTAATCCCCTAGATCAGATTTCCCCTGATTACAACCCCGTAACCAGTAACCCTAGTTTTTACAGGCTCTAGTAAACTGGCAGTTAATATCCTAACTGGTTTCCTAGTTTTTTACAAACACTAGAAAAACTGATCAAATCGTTTACAAATGAAATTTAAAAACAAAACAAATTTAAATTAGAAACAAGTCCTAATGTTTTAAAACCCTAGAGATAAAACAAGGGTTATCCCCTTTGGAAAACATGGCCGGCCCATTCTCCATTGTTTTTGCATTATCTTTTATCAGTCCTATCTCTTCTTTTTTGGAATTAAAAATGGCAGCTCTAAGAATTAGTGTTTCTCCAGGTTTGCTCCAAATTGAATCGTGGCTTCTGAAAGAGATTTTCCTCTGACGGGTTTTGTCTGTTGATGCTATCTTGCTCACGATTCAGGGATTTATTGAAACAACTGTGAGTAATCTAGTTTGATTCTTCGAATTTATTTTTCAGATTTTTGTTGCTTGTTTCGATGTCTATTTGCTAGTGAGGAATTGTGTAATTTATAGGATAATAAATCCTATAATTCCTCTCTGATTTCGTATATGGTTTGAAATGATTCGATCTGAGTTATTGCGTGTTTCCCCTTTTTGATTGTGTAAAATCTCGGCTTTGAATGCCATGACCCCAGACATGATTTTGTCTCTTGCGTGAATTCTTTGATTGATTTGTTGCCTTGTATAATTTTGAAAAGGACCGTGCAAAAAAACTGTTGCTTGATTTCTGGACATTTAGCATTTTAGAATCTGGAAATAAATCCTTGCCAAACATGTTGATTGCCGAAATGAAACTTGCCCCATTTTGCTTGATAATTTCTTGCTAGGATTGTTGAATGACAGTTGCCAAAACACACATGTATATTTCTGGAAAAAATACTAAATTGAATTATCCCCATCAATGATTTCTTGCCAAGCTTTGCTCATCTGAATTTCATTAAATCTACTTTGTGATTTCTGGAAGTAAGGACTTGATTGAATGAATTTCCAAAATCACTCCATCCATGCATTAACTCCATGTTTTCATTTCTTGAAAATGTGAATATCTGAAATCAATTTAAACACTGATATGAAATTAAAAACATGCCTTGCTGATTTTGCTTGACTCCATGTTGTAGTTCTCTTAAGATATCTAATCTGTTTTGCCTTGGGTTACTTTAAACTGTGCTGAACTCATTTTCTTGCTTCTGCTCCAATATACATAGTTAAATGGCTTTGCATATCAATGCATATATATATATATCATGTATACATATATCGTTTCAGGAATTGGAAGGTGCTCCATTCTTTAGTCAGAAAAGCATCTTGGTCCTTCTTCTCGACGTTAACACCTTCTTGTCATGGAAGTATGTCCACCTCAGGGTTGAATTCATCAAAGTTTCTGAGAAAATCTCGTTACAGAGAAAATTTAAAATCTGGGGGAATAACAGGGGATCCTGATGTCCTATATGTAAGGGCTGTGATTGTCATTATCCATATCATCTTGAGAAGTGACGCCTCTCGAGAGGCGCCGAATTAAACTGGCAAGCAGGTTGCCATCAAAGAATTGCTGCATATTGTCAGTATCATGGCTGGTGCCGCTAGCATTGAATCTAAGATTACAAAGTGGGTCTTTGCCGAGTTCTTGTTTCTGCTTTGATATTGCCCTCTGGTCATAGTTCGAGTTATTCGACCCGACCGAGTTCCTGATCTTCGAATTGTCGTGTTCTTGCTTGGAGCTGAGTGTGAAATATCGCTCGAGTATCCATTCGGGTTGGGGCGAATGCTAGTCGTGCATGACCTGAGTTTGTTACAATTCTTGCATTCTCATCTAGGATGTTGTAGGTAGTTGTTCTGTTGACCATGTTTCCATCCATGATGTTCTGAATCGGAGCCGCATGCTGCGTGCCTGCTGGTTGGCTCATGTTCAACCCGAGCTGATGGTTTCTATCTGACTGTGCCAGGTTCGTTATTGCTTGAATTTCGATTTTATCATTTCCAGCGAATTGATGATTGCTGCTTGGCCTTCTGATTCGGCGTTGGCGCCTCTAGCGTAAAGTCTTGAAATAGGTAAAGGCCGGCCTCGGGCTTCTTGGTTCCACATGAGTAGTAGCCATCAATCAGGCTTCTATCATTCCATTATGAATATAGACATCGGGTAGTAAAACTGTGCTACCTAAGGCTCATATTTGTACCCCCATGCATGGGGGTTTTGTTCTGAGTAGTAGACTTCGAATCCATGTATTTCATACTCCCTCTTCGCATCATGAGTCAGAGTTGGGTGAAAATTGATATGTTGGTACTCGGTCCATGCTAATGTCTTGTCTCCTATCCGGGCCCTAATTGCTGCATAGGATATGCCCAGCCTTATCTGAACTTTCCAGTCTGGAAGTAAGTTTGGACTAGCAAATGGACATTCTCTCTGCATCCGTTTCGTGGACCTCAAGGGTCCTGTAAAGATCACAACATAAGTTAAATACAAGCACGTAAGCTATGCCGTTTGTGAATATTTTCAATGGTTATGCCCCCAGTTCAGGGGTAACGGCATAAGACAGATAGTCGGATCAATTCCCTTTCAAATTTAGACGAAGGATGGCGTATTCTGGATAGTTGGGGAAATCTTTAATCCTGAATGCCACGATCGTGCCAGTCATATTATGACCGGAAAACCAACGACCGCACATGATCGTATTGAGGCCGGATAGAAATCCAAAAATCCCAGGGCTTCACCGGGTCCTTCCCAGTCGCGAATATTAAGTCGCATGACATGTCACTGAATAATTCATTCTCAAGGCTTCCTCTCGGTCACCGTCTTTAATTGCGTAGGAAGTTTAGAATTGGGCATTGGTGTCAGCCTCCTACACGTCCCCCTTTAGTTGCTTCCTACTGGTCTGTTATTATTGTTGCGAGTGCGGCCCTCGCATTTTGTTTAGCTTTGTTTTGCGAACCTGCACTTGGTAAATGAAATTTTGTTTCTTTCGCATTATCCTGCACCTGCGAGCATTCCATAAGCAAATAATCAAATAGTTCGTGAAACATTATAAGTTATCAATGCAACTATAAATGAAAATGCACTAAAGTAGTATGTATGTATGGGTATGCCCCCAATCAATCATTAACTTAGTGCCTAGCCAGGGCTTGTTGAGGATTGATTAGGACCATAACTGTGTTGCCCCCATGTCCGGACAAGGAGGATTCGGGCTCCACTTTCATTCTTTTTCCTAGTCGTGTAACAGGATAGGAGCCCTTGAGTGGCATGTGTCATCATGCCTTTATACTCTCCCGATCCTTCAGCGGGGTAAGAGTTCTTTTGGCGCTAAGTGTCTAGCACCTTTATACTCTCCCGATCCTTCAGCGGGTTAGAGTTCGAGCTCGGTTCTTAGTCTGCTCGCCGATCCTTCAGCGGGGCAGAAGTTCTGGGGGCGCTAAGTCTCTAGCACCTTTATACTCTCCCGATCCTTCAGCGGGGTGGAGTGTATTTCGAGGCGGTTTTAGTCACGGTGCACCTTTACGCCTCATGGACATTCTCTCTGGTCCTTTATACTCTCTCATGAATCATGAGAGTTAGAGTGGTTCAGGCGAATGGTCAAATCATTCGCCCCGGCGTTCCTTCTACAATCTAGTTCAAAGAGTGGGACTCTGCCGCTTCGGATGTCGTTCTCGACATCGGTTCTGGTCCATGCTCCACGCTTCACTCTGGCGAATGGAGCTTTTCGGACAAGTGGTCAGGTCACACTCATCCTAGGTTTATATTTCTATCCAAGCTCCGTGGATAACATCAGTCAGTCAAACAGTTGGGAAACGTTTGCCAAGGCTTTGTGTTCCTCCAAACAATCTATGGGAGGAGTAATTGGCACCAAACTTCGGGTACCTGCATCATTCATATCATATGAGTTAGTCATATCAATAACTCAAGAGGCATGTAAAATCAAATTTCATGATTGGAAAATAAGAATATCAATGGGCACTGCTGCCCCCCCTATCGGGGTTCATGTAATCTGGTGGCATCGAGGATAGGATCGAGCCATATAGATGGTCACACCGCGTCCATCTGGAGTCGGACTCTGACTTTGCAATTCAATGATTTATGTACAATTGTCTTGTGGTCTGTCACGTGTGAGCCAGGGATCAGATGGTCATCTCAGATCCACTTTGAGTTATACAACTTTCGTTAGACGCGAGGGCGCGACTTTGCAAACGAGCAGTCCAGTCGGGCCCGTTACAGTAGTGTTGTATAACTCTACATGCGAGTGTTAAAAGTCTGATCGGTACCAGATCTGAGGTACCTACACAATCCATATATAAATTTTTCTGAGTTAATTACATCGGCAACTCATAAAGAACGTAAATATAAGATTTATGGTTAAAAAGTAGCCCTGTTAGAGGAATGAATATCATTCTGAGAGGGAGTTGGAATTGCATGCTCTTTGCCGGTTAACTCTTCCTTATCCTGTCTCTGCCATGGGATGGTTGCCAGAATCTTAAGCTGATGACGAATATCTTTTCAAATTATTGCGGGGCGGCAGCCCCAAGAATGAATAGATCTTGATCGGGGTCTTGGGATGGCGAAGGCGGTTAGGTAAATATCATAAGCGAGTGATGAGGTCGCATCTCCTTTGAATCGCCTTTTTGCCACCATGCTGAGGGTAAGGATAGAGTGTCAGGAAGTCGCGACTGCACCGCTAATGGAAGCACACCATCACATTGGTGTTAGGATGGAAATTGGCAGGAGAATAATGGATTTACGCTTATAGAAACTTTTGCACTTTCTATGCTAGAAAATAGGATATTGCAGCTGGTGGGATAGTCATATCTCATAGATTTGCTGATAGACCTTCAATTCCATATCGGGACAAGGGTTGGTGCGCAAACAATCAGCTTTCGGGTGTGAGCATTCTAAACTTTCAACTTGCTAACTTTTAGGCAAGACTAAGGCAATTGGCCATGCAAACTCCTGATGTATCAGCTTTGAATTTAGATTATGTAATCTTGAGCGATTCATGCTCAAATCTCTAATTGCCCCCAGCGTTTGGGGAACGAGTTATTGGCAAACAATTGATGAAAGGAGTGAAAGTGTCAATCTTCACTTTCTAATTCCAAAGCTTCGCTTGTTAGATGTTTCATTCATGTACATTTCCCATCTAGCGGGAAGTTAACTAGTGATTCTGTCAAACCATTCAGGGCGGTAAATTCAACAATGAGAATCGTCGATTTCTATCTCGGGACAACCTTCCAAGGGAAATAAGCCATGTCGCCTTGCACTTCATATCTTGAGGCATAACAAACGATGGTAAGCCATTCATTCTCGTTGCCGAAAGCATTCCGTGCTGCAGGAAGTTTCTTACGGAGGTTGTCGATGATTCTTATTCGGGTGTAGTATCCAACACTGGATCAACTTCCATATGATCAATGGTCGGAGTTCGTAGTGTCTTAATAGGGATCATCTATATCTTTTCTGGATTGTCAGAGCCTTCTAACTTGGTCAGATTATATGCCTTCTGACCATCTATGTGCGGAATATGAGGCATGTTGTAACGTTCCAATCCACCCAACAGCTCTTCTACTGGTTCTAGGTAAGCAGCGAGTTGTGGTTTCTTCGACTGGAATACCTTTCGAGCCGCCCTTCGGGGGTTATCTACAAAACTCCGGCGTTGGATCGTCGATCATTTCCTGACCCCTCTGTATACAGTTTCCAAATGCTTGATTTCGTCTTTCATTCCGAGGGGCCATTTTCTTCATCTAACATATCCTCTCCGGGAACGGTACATTTAGCGATGAAGTTGGCTAATGCTTTCCCCCGTACGGACTTCTTTAGGAGGGAATTGAGATCAAACTAGTTTAGCTCTATGTTCCGTTTGAGCAACTTTCCAGATGCCTCAGGTCGCTGCAGGCCCTGTCGTAGCGGCTAATGAGTGTGTATCACAATAGGATGAACTAGGAAGTAGCGGGGGAGCTTTCTCAGAACAATCAGCAAGCTGTAGACAAGCTTTTCAATCTTTGGGTAGTTGCATTCTACCACGGCTACCTTCTTGCTCACATTATAGGCTAGTTTCCGGACCCTATCCTTCTTACCTACAAGTGGTGCCAGCTTTCCTGCCAAGTATCAGACAACATTAATTCTTTGTTGTTCATGGATGTTTAGGATCGTCGCAATTTGATCAGGGTTGATTTCGATCCTGTGTAAGCTAACTATGAGGCCAAAAAGCTTTCATGGGCTTTCAAGGCAGATGCTTTCCCTGGACCGAGCATACGCCTATTTGCTGTTGAAAGCAAGTAAGTTCCCCTATTCGAAAGAGGTCTATATGAGATCCGATTTCAAAACCTTAGTCAGATCGGCGTCGACAATCGGAACATGTGCAGTTGCATCATTAGATGTTACCCTTCTGCATCCCGAATCAGCATCCTCTCTGGGATCTATGTCTTCGAGCAGATCATCGGGTAATTCCTTTTTGATGCTCCCTTTATTCCCAATATTGATGCCTCCTTCACACTCCATTTCATTTGGAGGGGAAGCGTCTTCGAGTTTCACGCCATCTATGTTGCGTAGCATATTCTATCTAGCCAAATAGTCAGCTTCTCCAATAACTTGGTCACCATAGACCATTCCCACTCCATCTTCGGTTGGGATATTTAGCAATAGGCAGTAGGCTGCAATGCAGGCTCTGAATTCTATTGGAGCTGGTTGGTCGAGACCTTGATTAGATAATCTTAAATGCAATAGCGTGGCTGGCAAATGAAGTGGAGAGCTAATGGTTGATTCATATTTGCGTTATTCTCAAGCTCTCGTCTCTTGACCAAGGTCATATGTTGACTAATGAGCAATCAAGTTGTTATCACTTGAGCAAAGATCCATATATCTGATCATGGATTGCGGCAGGTCAATTGGTACCTAACACTGGGAACCAAAGTGTGTTGATGTGACCCTTTTATAATGTAAATCAATCTTCATTAATGTTGTGGATAGAAGTTATGCATTGGAAAGGTCAGCTAAGTTCTCCCAGGTGTAGACCGTAGGATATATGTCTTTCATTACACCATACAAGTGAATTGTAGATTTGTAATAACCCTTAGTCACTTTCTAGTATCTTGTCATTGCGAGTCATCATTGCTATGATCATCCGAGTCTCCAGAATAGTGCCTGGACGGTTCCATGTTAATGCCATCTAGGACCCCACCCATCGGATAGGTTTAAGTCATGTAAACCAGGTGATTACTATGGAAAACATCAGTTGCATTGGTGAAATCAATACACCATCAGAACTGTGGAAGAAGAGACTGTTATGAGACAATCACTATCTAGTATACTGTCGTATCCAGCATGTCAAATATTTTCAATAGCTCCTCATATTGAATAACATCAATAAATAGAGGTTATGGCTTCTGGAGGAATCCCAGTCGTTGCCAATTTGTTGTCGATATCCTCAGACTATCTACTAAATCTCGGTTGATAAGCGTTTGTGATAATTGTGGACCAAAATGCACTCCGAGCCGAAGGCGAGGCCCTCGGCGGGTCCGAGCGCAGCGCCGGTGGGGGTCCGGGGCCCTACAGTCCCGGTGGCGATCGACCTAGCCGGGACCACTTTTCAAAGAAGGTTGACGGTTGAAGGTTGAAGGATTTTTAAAATCTTTTGAACTTCTCTTTTCAAACACATCAAATTTTCCAAAGCCGAGTCCACTTTTATTTCCTGAATAAAACTGATTTTTCAACAACATATTTAAAGATTTTTCACCGTTAAAAAATTTAGTCAATGTTGTTTTAAGTCATTGAGTTTCATTTTTAAGATCATCGTTTTCTTTCATTAAATCTGAACAACAATTTTTTGTGATCTTACATCTTTCAAAATCAGATTTCAAAACCAAATTTTCATCATTAAGTAATTTAATTTTGGTTTGAGACTCAACAATTTCGAATTCAAAATGTTTTTGACTCTCAGATTCAAATTTCTTGAGTTTTTCAATCTCAATTTCTAGCTCATTCAGAATAGACTCAGTTTTCAACAAGCTTTGATTTTCAGCAAAAATATATTTGGAATTTTCAGTCGTTTTAAAATTTTCAAATTCTTTTTGCAAACAATTGTTTGTTCTTTCAAGTTCTATCTTGTTCTTTTTTAAGATCAGAATTTCATTCTCAAGTTTTTGAATATTTTTATTTTGACGAACAAGATCATTTTTCAAATTTAAACAAATTTTGCAATTAGAATTTGAAGACGTCTTAATGTTTTTAAGCTTTGATTCCAAAAGATTATTTTTGCATATCAACTCAAGTTTTTCAAATTTCAGAATTTTATTTTTAGATTTTAGATTCTCAACAGATTCAGTTAAATCATTTAAACGATGAGTTAAATTTTTATAAGGAAGATGTTTTTGTTGAGTCTACATCTGAATTTCCATCTGTACAACCTGTTAAGCCCAAATCTGGAACTGAGTTGACACTCTAGGGTTTTGAGCGGTTGTCTTCTTTTCCATATAGCGTGTTGAGAGTTGTCCAGATTTCCTGCGCGGTCAAACGATGAGAGATAAGGCTATATTGGACATCATCAATATAAGAATATAAAGTGTGAATAGCACGAGAATTAAATCCAATATCATTTCTACTAACAATATCAAATCCATTAATAACAGTATCTCAACATTTAATGTCAACAGATTTTAAATATAACTCCATTTCTAATTTCCAATTAAAAAAAATCTGTACCATTAAAAATAGATGGAATACGACATGACTGACTCTCAGAGGACTGACAATTAGAATGACCCATTACTCTAGAGTTAATGAAATGACCTGCTCTGGTACCAGTTGTAGGATCTAGATTAACCCTAGAGGGGGGTGAATAGGGTTTATTAAATTTTCGCGAGATATTAAAATATTCACAGATCACAAAATATAGTAGAAATAGAAATGCAGAAAGTAAATGACACACGAGATACCTAGCTTCGACAAAACCCTGCCTTCTGCTGCATTCCTAAGGTTTCTACTAGGTGATAGAACAGATCCCGCATACAAGACCATGTACACTTGCAAACCCTGCTTTGCATTCCTAAGGTTTCTACTAGGTGATAGAACAGATCCTGCATACAAGACCATGTACACTCGCAAACCCTACTCCTATTCTAACCCTACGCTTAAAACCATGAACTGGTCTAATCCCCTATATCAGATTTCCTATGATTACAGCCCCGTAACCAATAACCCTAGTTTTTAAAGACTCTAGTAAACTGCCAGTTAACATCCTAACTGGTTTCCTAGTTTTTTACAGACACTAGAAAAACTGATCAAATCATTTATGAATGAAATTTAGAAACAAAACAAATTTAAATTAGAAACAAACCTTAATGTTTTAAAACCCTAGAGATAAAACAAGGGTTATCCCCTTTGAAAAACATGGTCGGCCCATTCTCCATTGTTTTTGCATCATCTTTTATCAGCCCGATCTCTTCCTTTCTGGAATTAAAAATGGAGGCTCTAAGAATTAGGGTTTCTCCACGTTTGCTCCAAATTGAATCGTGGCTTCTGAAAGAAATTTGCCTCTGATGGGATTTGTCTGTTGATGCTATCTTGCTCACGATTTAGGGATTTATCGAAACAACTGTGAGTAATCTAGTTTGATTCTTCGAATTTGTTTTACATATTTTTGTTGCTTATTTCGATGTCTATTTGCCAGTGATGAGTTGTGTAATTTATAGGATAATAAAATACTATAATTCCTCTCTGATTTCGTATATGGTTTGAAATGATTTGATCTGATTTATTGCTTGTTTCCCCTTTTTGATTGTGTAAAATCTCGGCTTTGAATGCCATGACCCCAGACATGATTTTGTCTCTTGCGTGAATTCTTTGATTGATTTTTTGCCGTGTTTAATTTTGAAAAGGACCTTGGCAAAAAATTGTTGCTTGATTTCTGGACATTTTGCATTGTAGAATCTGGAAATAAATCCTTGCCAAACATGTTGATTGCCGAAATGAAACTTGCCCCATTTTGCTTGATAATTTCTTGCTAGGATTATTGAATGTCAGTTGCCAAAACACACATGTATATTTCTGAAGAAAAAAACTAAATTGAATTATCGCCATCAATGATTTCTTGCCAAGCTTTGCTCATCTGAATTTCCTTAAACCTACTTTGTGATTTCTAGAAGTAAGGATTTGATTGGATGAATTTCCAAAATCACTCCATCTATGCATTAACTCCATGTTTTCATTTCTGGAAAATGTGAATATCTGAAATCAATTTAAACACTACTATGAAACTGAAAACATGCCTTGCTGATTTTGCTTGACTCCATGCTGTAGTTCTCTTAAGATATCTGATTTGTTTTGCCTTGGATTACTTGAAACTGTGCTGAACTCATTTTCTTGCTTCTTCTCTAATATACATAGTTACATAGCTTTGCATATCAATGCATATATATATATATATCATGTATACGTATATGAACGAGAGCTTGGATTTGCAAACAACTTATCATTTTCATTCATGCTTTTGTCTGCTACATGTATCTTGTACCTGAGCTTCAAAAACTGGCTCGACCAATCAAAAACTGGCTTAAACTTGAAAGGTTGACATGCACTTTTTTATATTTTGTTGCACCATGTATGTCCTGTGTTTGAACTATTTTTGTCTTTACTGATCTTGTCCTGTACATGCCTCGACCATGCACCATTTTTTGTTGTGTTGAATTTTGTACATGACCAATTGAGCTTGCTTTGCACAAATCACTTTGACACTTGTTTGCAGTGTATATTTCAATTTTGATACACTTGAACCATTTTGAATTTTGGGCTAATTGTCTTGAGCACTGTCTTTCTCACCTAATTTGAAACTGCTGAACCAAGGCTTTGAATTGTAACTTATGTGTTGACTTGCTTGATATGCTGATTGACCTTGTCCATGTGAACACCTTGATGGTCTTATCTTGTTTATATTTGCACTGCATGTCTAGCTTGTATTGCACATGCCCCTGGACTTGAGTTGTTGCATTGACCATTCATACTCCATACACATGTTCATAGCAGTGTGCACACATGTATATATGTTCACCTGAGTTGTAACTTGCTGGGTCCACTTGCTTTGTTTCACTGTCTCGACCATGCTGACATGTTGGCATGTATTGAATTTGGCCATAACCATGTATAACATGTTGTTCTTTAGCTTGTGTATGATGGCTTGGTTGACTTTCATATATGCTCGGCCCCTTACTCGATCATGATTGACTTTGTGCACTGTCTTCATGCTTGACCATGCGGCACTAAGTCGAGATGGTCCACGTGGCTACTCCTCAGTTGCACGTTGATTGGTGAGGTAGTGCATACAAGTATGTTTGTACACATGTGTATATGCAGCCATCAGAAAAGATTTTCTGTCCCTGTTCATATACAAACTAGCTGCTTAGACACAGATGAATCAGATCAAGTCATGAAAAATGATGAGAAACACACCAGAAACCTGAGTCAAATAAAATTTTAAAAATAAAATTTATATTCGCATATATTCAGTTTAAATTCTATTGCAGTGTACTATGTGTGTGTTTCATTGTGGCAGGTAAGAAGATGATGACTGGTGTGACAGAGAGCTGTGAAGACAGAAGACTGAAGACAGTGAATGAAGCAGTGTCAGTAAATGTGTCTGTATATGAAAGTGAAAATGTATGTATATATGATTTGTATAGACAGAGTGACTGTATAAGTGTTGTAGAGAGAATTGTACTGATATTTGTAATAAACAAGTTTTGTTTGAAATAAAATATCATTTTATTGTGTTCAAACGAATTGGTCTATCGTATTCAGTTTATTTACCAGAACAATACCATGTGAAGAATATATAAATAGTGGAGTTATAAATCTGTACTGTTTTAAATGTTGAAATAGAATATTATATTCAAATAGAATACAGTTTGAATGTTCAATTCTAGTGCAGTAGTATTCCATTTAAATATAAATATTATATTCTTGTCCGTGATGTATATATAGAACAGTACAGTAACAAACACATTTATAATAAAATACATGTAACGACCCGCATTCTACGCATCGAAGGATCGTAGAATATTTATTTCTTTTTCATGCAAAGTCGTATAGCCATGTAACTCTGGGAAACGACTATTGGGGTCATTTCCCATGTTCATGATTTTTGCCGATTTTTAAATGATAGTTTTGCCCCTAGTTGATCTTGTTTTGGCCATTACTTTTGATTGGTAAGGAATTTTGACTTGAAACCACTTCCATTAGAGCTGGATGATGGTTTACCTTTCCGTAGAGTGGTCACATTAGCCAAACGGACTCACCGTTTGGGAGATATGGCTGAAACAAGGTTTAGAAGGGGAAAAACAGCTTAACCAGGCCTAATTAGGGTGATTAGCACGAGGGCCCATAACCCATTTCGGGATTAGGGTTATTGGAGGGCTGAGTTGAGTTAGTAAATCATTTTTTATTTCATTTTTCAGCCGCCACTAACCTCCTTTTAACCCTAGCAATGGCCTCTACTTTCTAGAATCATTTCTAATCACCGTTTAATCAAGGATTAGCATAATCTACACCAAATTAAGGAGAAATAGCACCAAAGCAAGGTTGGAGCTACTGTTAGACATTGGTATTCACCCAAATCAGAGGAGTTTCAGTTCTGAAAGTTTTAATTGTAGCAAAGGTGAGTGAGTAGCCTTATTTTTACACTAATTAAGATTAATTAAGGGTAATTAGTGATAATTAGTGAATTTATACATGATTAAATTTTGGAAAAATATTTATAAATTTTGAAATATTGTTTTAGGCCTCTGTTAGAAATTTGGGTTAATTTGGTTAAGTTTTGCTAACCCTATCATTAGTTATACTTAAACATGATTGAAGGGAAAACATGGGTTTTTGGGTATGTTTAATCTATATTATCATGATTGTTTGTTGTTTTGGTGTTTGTGGATGACTATACATGTTTCTATGACTATTTCAAATGATTTGTGATTGCATAGAAAAGTTATATTGGTCGAAAACGCCATCGTATGGCATAAATAGCTTACTGGAAAAGTTGCAGGAGTTGGTCATGGACCCGTTCGTGAAGCACCATAGCGACCCGACCCCATTCATGAAGCACCATAGCGACCCGACCCCGTTCGTGAAGCACCATGGCGACCCGACCCCATTCGTGAACACATATGGCGAACCGATCTCCGATAGTCAAGGACCATCACCAGTCGTACCACCCCTTCACGAGCCAATGGCGACGAACGAAGACCACGATCCGTGCTTGGAGAAGGACCACGATCCATTCTTGGAGAAGGACCACGATCCGTGCTTGGAGGATGAAGCGACCCGTTTCTTCCCTGGTCTCCGAAGAGATGAGAAAGAACGAATTACTATGAGGACAAGACAAATCAGAACACATACAAAAGAACATTTCATTGTATATTACAACAATGCATCAGATTACACGAATATACAGAGTATAAATGAATATTACACAGAAATATCAGAGATTTAAATTACATTTAAATACATAGTAGCGGAAAATAATACAATACACAACTAGAAGAGATATACAAATACAAAGCTTTCCGGATATCATTCCAGCTGTAAACCAGGATCCTGTGAATATAAATTTGCAAAACCAGAACTACTAGCTGCCCGTGTCAAAAATAGGGGCACCCAGAGTTTAGGTTAATACAATAAACTCCAGGTCAGTCATGTGACTGGTGTGAGAACTAAAACAGTTAATCTTTATTTTTAAAGATAGGTAAATCAAGGGACCACGCCGTATAACACGGAACGGGTTTCCTCCCAAGAATACCAGTGCATAAAACAAACAGCGCAATGCTAAATAAAGAAAAATGAAGCTGTTATAAGACCCAGGTCCTATCACACAATGCAACGCAAGCCGGGGGATAGGGTTTTCCCTTATAACAGCCAAAGAATGCTTGATACGTTTAAAACAAATCATTTGATACTATTATAAGTGTATAGTGTATAAAACAACTTCAAATCATAAGTATCAATCATAGGCGGCATGGGTACCATATATCATGTCGCCATACTAGGCTCTACAAATAAAACCGCAAATGTCACGTATTTGGAAATTGGGTTTCCATCTATGAACCGAGGCAAAAGATAGTCCTCAACCGATTCGAGACTCTCTAGCCCGAGCCTCAGGACCCAGACTCAGGTGGGCCCTTGGAGCGACAGGGCCGGTCCACCGATGTGGATTAAAATGCCTGAACACTGCGTTTCCCCGCCCTTTGGGGCGTAAATGAGCCAACTAAATGACTCCATCGGTTCGAGAACGACCGATCAATTCGAGGCGCCTCGCAACAGCAACAACCACATAAGTCAAACTCGTCAGGGCGTGTAAAACCACTGACGCCACTTCTAACTAGAAAGAAACGCATGCCCTCCCTGAGGTCCTCTCCCGTTTTTGGTTCATACCGGGTGTGAAACACGCGAAGTAAACGTTACACAAAGCTACGCCACAAAGGCCTTGCTTTGATCATCACCACAAGACTTTGCTTTTCAACAGAAGCCTCGATCAATTGCCACTTAGGCATGCCACACAGGCAATTCACTCCATGCGTTTGATATCCATCAATATATAACCCCTGAGCTCGTACGTCTCAGAGAAGGGCGTTAAGCAAGAGAATAAATTCTCCGCCGCCAAACAGATATATATTTAATAGAGATCAATCACACGGATTAAAATCCAATGTCAGTCACACAGTCCATTTACAAGTCCGTTCTAGGGCTGAACGAAACCGGAGGCACCTAGTACCCCGCATATCCATCGATCTCCAAGTACGTCGGGACGATCACCAACTGTTTCCATCTTCTTGGGTGTACAGCCCAATCAACATCATCAGTAATCACCCAAACGACGTGAAGACTTCCGGTCTTCGACCACCGTCTTCATCTTCGACTTATCGTCGTATCAGTTATTCAGAATGGGATAAACCCGGTCTTTCCGAATAACTCGCGTATATTTTAAATAAGTGTTACACAAACACAACATACGCCTCATTCCAATTTATCAGTCACTAACCGTAAATTAATCAAGAGAATAATTCCCCAAATATTAACCCCGAAGGCCGAAACCAACATCAGATCAATATCCAGAAAACCATTCTGCTTGGCTAACCGACAATTAGTTTCTAAATTTCACATTCATAGGGAAAAGTTCCCATTAATTTTATCCAAGATAAATTCCTTGAATTTATTCTCTAATCTTCTTTTGAATTTCGATTCAACTAGTCGGGATTAACGAACCATACCGAAGTAATCATTTGTTTTGATTTCTCAATCCCAACCTATTCATCCCATGAAGTAAAACTGATTATACTTCCTATCTAACACCACGGTGTTATCGGTAAATTCAATTACCATTTCACGTTCAAATCTAATTAAAGATTTAACTATCGCCTGGAGCAAAACTGGTGATACTCCATTTCGATTATTTCAATCTAATTAAAGATTCATTAAAACTCCACTTAGTTTTAATCTTTGACTGGGTTAAAGAATCAGTGTCATTTAAAACACGGTTCACGGTAAACCCAAAATCACATTCATTAATTATCGGGTTAAAGAACAAGTGTTATTTAAAACACTGTTCACGATAAACCCAAAAATCAATATCAATTCAATTTCAATTAAATATTATTTAATTGGTACACTTCATTAAATCTAAATAAAAGATTTAATCTTTTCTCAACTGGGTTCAAGAACAGTGTTAATGAAGACACCATTCACGACAAACCCAAATCACATTTGATATTAAACACAAGGCTCTGAATAGAAAATATACCGGCTTATATTCAATATCAAATCCCACGACTAACAAATACCGTATTGGAAATAACGATATATACATCTATATCTTTCAAATTCCCATGACAATATCTGTATCATCACGAAATCCAACATCGAAATAACCCAAAGACAATTTCGATTCAGATCCATTCCAATATAATTATTGGAAATTCTGGTTATTTTCAAATCCATTTCAAATTCGATTTATTTATTTAAAAATAAATAGAATTATAATTCTAGTTCAAAACTAGTTCATTTCGATAAAAACTATTTTTATCTTTTCAAATATGGAGTTTTTCATCCCAATCCTTTCTAAATCATTTCTTATGATTTTACACAAATTATTATTATTTTTAATAATTTTATCCAGGCCCGTACAGTCGATTTCCATCAACGGCCATCGAACTGCACTTATAGCGACCTTTTTCAAATTTGATTTGGACGTATCTCCAAATCCAACCGTTAGATTTTGAATTTCAAATATTCATTAGAAAGCTCTTTTCGATGCGAACACAACGGTTCCGGTTTTAGGAGAATCCGACGGTCGGATCTCCCGTAATGTTCATTTGAAATAAATGGTCGAAATTCGCGAACTGCCGTGGCGCAGCGCGTTCTATTCAGGCCATTATATTATATATATATATAATATATATAATATATATTTCGTCGATTTCTATTTAAAACGAATTACATAAATAGTTTTAAATTCGTTTCGAAAGCAATTTCAACTTCCATTTCAATTCAAATCAAAATTGAATTCTTCTTTATAAATTCGTTTTAAAATTCATTTCTATTCAATTCAAATTTCAATTCAATTTGAATTCATTTCAATTTGTTTCCAATTCAATTTGAATTCGTTTTCAATTCAATTCGAATTGGTTTTATATTCAATTCAATTCAAATTCGTTATCTATTCAATTCAATTCGAATTCGTTTCGTTTGCTATTCAATTGAAATCAAATTCGTTTTCCATTCAATTCGAATTCATTATATATTCAATTCATTTCGAAATCGTTTTATATTCAATTCGTTTCGATTTCATTTCAAAATATGCGTTTTCGAAATCACTTTTCAATATGCATTTTAAAATGAATAAAATCGATATAAATATCGTTCACGTCAAAATGGCGTCAATCTAACCAACACGGCTTCATATATTTCTATTTTCAAATATTCTACTCAACAAATGAATATTTATTTTTGTCAACACACGACTAATCTCAACGAATGAGTACTGTCCACGTGTGACAATTTTTGTTAAATTATTTCGTTCAACACATGTCTAATCTCAACGGATGAGTACAGTCAACACATGAACCTTTATTTTATATTGATAAAGATGCAAATTTTATTATTAAAATATTTCGTTCAACACATGACTAATCTCAACGAATGAGTATAGTCAACACATGAACTTTTATGTTATAATATTCTTTATTTTCTAAATTGGAATGAGGCCCAACCAATCACCATATAAAATTAATTATATGGATTTTCATACATCACACGCATATAATATCATTGAAAAATAATCAACCATCAACCAAAGTGCACTACACTGTATAAGCATCAAATATGGATATATAACGCTTATAACAGCCTGTCAATCAATCGATCGACATATTTAATCAATCAGGATGAGTGAACTTCAAATTTCATCCCAACACCCGTGTGGGGTTTCAAACAATCAAACACAGATTTTATTTGTGCAGTTGGGCGATGTGTGAAATTTATCGTCCCAATCAATGTCCTTCAAATAGGTGTACATAAACAAACCGTCAGGTTTGTAAATGAATATTTTATTTTATTCACTTCACGTTAAAAATTATATTTTTAACGATAAAACATTTTATTTTAACATATGAATTTCTATTCAGTTCATTCTTTAAATAAAATGATATTTTTATTTTTCTAACTTATTTTAGAAAATTTCGGCGGCATAGCGGCACGATACTAGAAACGGGACGAGGCCTAGCCTTATCCCCGGTCTAGTGAAGGCCCACGCCATTCACACATCAATCAAATCCATTCATTTCACCTAACAATTCAATTTCAATCAAATAATCTAACTAATTTATGCAACCAAACAAACAAGTCCATGGTCTGTGGACGATTGTGTCGGGTGCTACTAAGCACCGTCTGCATCCTAGTATATATATATAACTAGAAAAGAAATTGAAAGGTGAGAAATTCTCACCAATAGCTATCCTAACTCCACGGCACTCCTAATGCAGGAAATCTTCACTGTTCTCGTCGATATCACTTTCTTTGCCCGTAGCCACTACATATGTAAAAATCACATTTTTACTTCGTTATTCAATATATAAAAATCATATTTTTACTTCGATGTTCAATATACAAAAATCAAATCTTTTCTTCGATGTTCAATATACAAAAGTCAAATCTTTTCTTCGATGTTCAATATACAAAAGTCAAATCTTTTCTTCGATGTTCAATATACAAAAAGTCAAATCTTTTCTTCGATGTTCAATATACAAAAGTCAAATCTTTTCTTCGATGTTCAATATACAAAAAGTCAAATCTTTTCTTCGATGTTCAATATACAAAAGTCAAATCTTTTCTTTGTTTTAAAACAAATCTTTATCTTATTCAAACATTATATTTTTATACTTTAAAAAAAATCAGGTTTTTTTTCCTAATTAAAATCGGATAAAACAATATAAATAAAATAAAGAAATAAGAATAAAATAAACTTACAGTGTTCGTCGACTTGGGGGGGGGGGGGGTTTCACGCCAATTGAGGAGGCCGGGGAGGTGGGGTCTTGGTGCTGGCGTCGGTCGCAGGGTAGAGGGAGGAAGCGGGATCGCGCTCAGCGCGAGGGAGGGGGTGCGGATACGAATTCGAGGGGGGGGGGGGTTTCGAACAGCAATCGCGAGGGGGGGGGGGCGACTTCGTTCGGCGGTGGGGGATCGATCGGAGGAGCGATGAGCTCCTCCCCCCCTTTCTCTCGTCTTTTTTTTATTTGTTTCGATTCTGAAATGTGAATGAGGGGGGGGGGGCAACGGGTTTTAAGGGGAAGGTTTTTTTTTAATTATTTAATTTTCCTCCAAAAAACAACTTTTATTTTCGATCTCAAAACGGGGCCCACCGCCTGTCGTCCATAGCTAATTACCCCCATTCCGAACACAATGGGATATGTATCGCAAGCTGATTTGATCGTTTCGATCAGTTTCCGTTAAAATCAACATATAACTCTATATATTGAATTTGAACGCGCATTTCAATTTACCGGGGTCACACACTAACTCTATAAGTTGCAGAAAAATATTTTCTAGCTTCGTATTGACGATACTGTCCTAACAAAACTAGTTTCGTCGAATTCTGAGACTGTTGGAAAAATGGCCAATTTCCAGTCGATTAAAATCAACTAAAACTGGTCAAACGCGTTTTCCTTTGCCACGCTCACATATTGATTCGAAAAATTATGAAATTTAAAACCTAGCAATAATTTGACATCACGGACCCGACAAAACTGGTTTCGTCGAAATCCGAGGTCATTTGCAAAATGTCTATTTTTAAGGGCCTGAATTCCATAGCGACTATTCAGAATTTTCAACTGGACATATCTTTTGATTCCCGCTATGAAATTTTGATTTTTCGGATTCGTTGGAAAGATATCACCAATTAGATCCTAATGTTTTTGGTTTCACTAAAATCCGGATTGTTTTGCACCCGGTACATTCAATTGAAGTTAGAAATCAAATTATCGAACTACCGCGCCATTTTCAATTCTATTTATAATTATATATATAATATTTATATTCTAACGACGACGCGTATAATATATACGCTCGAATAATATCCAAATTAAATTTCTCGTCGATATTATTTAAAATAATCCATTTTAAATATTCAAAATTCGCTAAAATTGCCAAAATAAAAATTTTAAACTGGCCCAGATTTTCCGGGTTATTACAATCTCCCCCACTTAAAACTTTTCGTCCCCGAAAAGGAACAAAGTCGAAAGTGGTTTGATTAATCAACTCTATGTTCGATCTGACTTCCATTCTCCAACTTTTCAGTTTCTGAGAATTTTCAAATTTTCAAAAATTTGGCTAACACCCTAAATTTTCGAAAAATTTCGCCATAACCTCCCCTGCACCGGGAGCATCGGGGAATTTCAAATAGCTTCCCCGGTCCTTCTAATCTCAAAAAGAAAAAGAAAAAGCCAAGCGGCTAGCCAATAGGCTCATAAAATCATCATCACCCAAACAAAACAGTAAATTATGTAGCAAACATGTACCTATTTGTCGGGCAAACAAATTTTATTCTTCGGCTCTAGCCTCCTTGCTATGCCCTGTTCAATATAAGTATATGTATATGCAAGCAAATGCGACCAATTTTCAATACAATTCAATATTTGGTTCAATTAGGCTAAATGGTTCAAAATTATCAAACAAACAAACAAACAACACAAACATCAATCAATTAGTCAATTAGAGTTTCAAATTCATAATTTTGATATATATACAGAAAATCATGTTTTTGATGCCAATACACAACAAAGTGTCCTAGCTATATAAGTTTTGGTTCTCACACCAGTCTAATGGAAATATATAGAAAATCACACCTTCGAAACTCGAACATAAATGTTGATGATGCGATCGCTATCATCAATATCATCTTCGGGCGACTAGAGTGTGATGCTATATCTATCCAATATATTAAAACTTTGAATATACGTTTGCAAGGCGTATATGCAAATTCTTTATATACTGAATTGTCCAAAATCAATATAAATAAATTATTCAAATACGTGCAAAACGATTTAAATTTCAAAACAGAATTGTTTTCATTGGAAAAATATACTCTTCACACTCGTTCTAGGATACTACTGATCCCATCTCTAACGAGTCATTCTCATTGAATATTGCTAATCCAATATCTGATGAATTCTTTCGTACGGTTCCAATGTGTCTTGTTCTCTGAGCTTTGTAAACCAAAGCTCTGATACCAAATGAAGCGACCCGTTTCTTCCCCGGTCTCCGAAGAGATGAGAAAGAACGAATTACTATGAGGACAAGACAAATCATAACGCATACAAAAGAACATTTCATTGTATATTACAACAATGCATCAGATTACACGAATAAACAGAGTATAAATGAATATTACACAGAAATATCAAAGATTTAAATTACATTTAAATACATAGCAGCGGAAAATAATACAATACACAACTAGAAGAGATATACGGATACAAAGCTTTCCGGATATCATTCCAGCTGTAAACCAGGATCCTGTGAATATAAATCTGCAAAACCAGAACTACTAGCTGCCCGTGTCAAAAATAGGGGCACCCAGAGTTTAGGTTAATACAATAAACTCCAGGTCAGTCATGTGACTGGTGTGAGAACTAAAACAGTTAATCTTTATTTTTAAAGATAGGTAAATCAAGGGACCACGCCGTATAACACGGAACGGGTTTCCTCCCAAGAATACCAGTGCATAAAACAAACAGCGCAATGCTAAATAAAGAAAAATGAAGCTGTTATAAGACCCAGGTCCTATCACACAATGCAACGCAAGCCGGGGGATAGGGTTTTCCCTTATAACAGCCAAAGAATGCTTGATATGTTTAAAACAAATCATTTGATACTATTATAAGTGTATAGTGTATAAAACAACTTCAAATCATAAGTATCAATCATAGGCGGCATGGGTACCATATATCATGTCGCCATACTAGGATCTACAAATAAAACCGCAAATGTCACGTATTTCGAAATTGGGTTTCCATCTATGAACCGAGGCAAAAGATAGTCCTCAACCGATTCGAGATTCTCTAGCCCGAGCCTCAGGACCCATACTCAGGTGGGCCCTTGGAGCGACAGGGCCGGTCCACCGATGTGGATTAAAATGCCTGAACACTGCGTTTCCCCGCCCTTTGGGGCGTAAATGAGCCAACTAAATGACTCCATCGGTTCGAGAACGACCGATCAATTCGAGGCGCCTCGCAACAGCAACAACCACATAAGTCAAACTCGTCAGGGCGTGTAAAACCACTGACGCCACTTCTAACTAGAAAGAAACGCATGCCCTCCCTGAGGTCCTCTCCCGTTTTTGGTTCATACCGGGTGTGAAACACGCGAAGTAAACGTTACACAAAGCTACGCCACAAAGGCCTTGCTTTGATCATCACCACAAGACTTTGCTTTTCAACAGAAGCCTCGATCAATTGCCACTTAGGCATGCCACACAGGCAATTCACTCCATGCGTTTGATATCCATCAATATATAACCCCTGAGCTCGTACGTCTCAGAGAAGGGCGTTAAGCAAGAGAATAAATTCTCCGCCGCCAAACAGATATATATTTAATAGAGATCAATCACACGGATTAAAATCCAATGTCAGACACACAGTCCATTTACAAGTCCGTTCAAGGGCTGAACGAAACCGGAGGCACCTAGTACCCCGCATATCTATCGATCTCCAAGTACGTCGGGACGATCACCAACTGTTTCCATCTTCTTGGGTGTACAGCCCAATCAAGATCATTAGTAATCACCCAAACAACGTGAAGACTTCCGGTCTTCGACCACCGTCTTCATCTTCAACTTATCGTCGTATCAGTTATTCAGAATGGGATAAACCCGGTCTTTCCGAATAACTCGCGTATATTTTAAATAAGTGTTACACAAACACAACATACGCCTCATTCCAATTTATCAGTCACTAACCGTAAATTAATCAAGAGAATAATTCCCCAAATATTAACCCCGAAGGCCGAAACCAACATCAGATCAATATCCAGAAAACCATTCTGCTTGGCTAACCGACAGTTAGTTTCTAAATTTCACATTCATAGGGAAAGGTTCCCATTAATTTTATCCAAGATAAATTCCTTGAATTTATTCTCTAATCTTCTTTTGAATTTCGATTCAACTAGTCGGGATGAACGAACCATACCGAAGTAATCATTTGTTTTGATTTCTCAATCCCAACCTATTCATCCCATGAAGTAAAACTGATTATACTTCCTATCTAACACCACGGTGTTATCTGTAAATTCAATTACCATTTCACGTTCAAATCTAATTAAAGATTTAACTATCGCCTGGAGCAAAACTGGTGATACTCCATTTCGATTATTTCAATCTAATTAAAGATTCATTAAAACTCCACTTAGTTTTAATCTTTGACTGGGTTAAAGAATCAGTGTCATTTAAAACACAGTTCACGGTAAACCCAAAATCACATTCATTAATTATCGGGTTAAAGAACAAGTGTTATTTAAAACACTGTTCACGATAAACCCAAAAATCAATATCAATTCAATTTCAATTAATTATTATTTAATTGGTACACTTCATTAAATCTAAATAAAAGATTTAATCTTTTCTCAACTGGGTTCAAGAACAGTGTTAATGAAGACACCATTCTCGAAAAACCCAAATCACATTTGATATTAAACACAAGGCTCTGAATAGAAAATATACCGGCTTATATTCAATATCAAATCCCACGACTAACAAATACCGTATTGGAAATAACGATATATACATCTATATCTTTCAAATTCCCATAACAATATCTGTATCATCACGAAATCCAACATCGAAATAACCCAAAGACAATTTCGATTCAGATCCATTCCAATATAATTATTGGAAATTCTGGTTATTTTCAAATCCATTTCAAATTCGATTTATTTATTTAAAAATAAATAGAATTATAATTCTAGTTCAAAACTAGTTCATTTCGATAAAAACTATTTTTATCTTTTCAAATATGGAGTTTTTCATCCCAATCCTTTCTAAATCATTTCTTATGATTTTACACAAATTATTATTATTTTTAATAATTTTATCCAGGCCCGTACAGTCGATTTCCATCAACGGCCATCGAACTGCACTTATAGCGACCTTTTTCAAATTTGATTTGGACGTATCTCCAAATCCAACCGTTAGATTTTGAATTTCAAATATTCGTTAGAAAGCTCTTTTCGACGCGAACCCAACGGTTCTGGTTTTAGGAGAATCCGACGGTCGGATCTCCCGTAATGTTCATTTGAAATAAATGGTCGAAATTCGCGAACTGCCGTGGCGCGGCGCGTTCTATTCAGGCCATTATATTATATATATATATAATATATATACTATATATTTCGTCGATTTCTTTTTAAAACGAATTACATAAATAGTTTTAAATTCGTTTCAAAAGCAATTTCAACTTCCATTTCAATTCAAATCAAAATTGAATTCTTCTTTATAAATCGTTTTAAAATTCATTTCTATTCAATTCAAATTTCAATTCAATTTGAATTCATTTCAATTTGTTTCCAATTCAATTCGAATTCATTTTCAATTCAATTCGAATTGGTTTTATATTCAATTCAATTCAAATTCGTTATCTATTCAATTCAATTCGAATTCGTTTCGTTTGCTATTCAATTGAAATCAAATTCGTTTTCCATTCAATTCGAATTCATTATATATTCAATTCATTTCGAAATCGTTTTATATTCAATTCGTTTCGATTTCATTTCAAAATATGCGTTTTCGAAATCACTTTTCAATATGCATTTTAAAATGAATAAAATCGATATAAATATCGTTCACGTCAAAATGGCGTCAATCTAACCAACACGGCTTCATATATTTCTATTTTCAAATATTCTACTCAACAAATGAATATTTATTTTTGTCAACACACGACTAATCTCAACGAATGAGTACTGTCCACGTGTGACAATTTTTGTTAAATTATTTCGTTCAACACATGACTAATCTCAACGGATGAGTACAGTCAACACATGAACCTTTATTTTATATTGATAAAGATGCAAATTTTATTATTAAAATATTTCGTTCAACACATGACTAATCTCAACGAATGAGTACAGTCAACACATGAACTTTTATGTTATAATATTCTTTATTTTCTAAATTGGAATGAGGCCCAACCAATCACCATATAAAATTAATTATATGGATTTTCATACATCACACGCATATAATATCATTGAAAAATAATCAACCATCAACCAAAGTGCACTACACTGTATAAGCATCAAATATGGATATATAACGCTTATAACAGCCTGTCAATCAATTGATCGACATATTTAATCAATCAGGATGAGTGAACTTCAAATTTCATCCCAACACCCGTGTGGGGTTTCAAACAATCAAACAAAGATTTTATTTGTGCAGTTGGGCGATGTGTGAAATTTATCGTCCCAATCAATGTCCTTCAAATAGGTGTACATAAACAAACCGTCCGGTTTGTAAATGAATATTTTATTTTATTCACTTCACGTTAAAAATTATATTTTTAAAGATAAAACATTTTATTTTAACATATGAATTTCTATTCAGTTCATTCTTTAAATAAAATGATATTTTTATTTTTCTAACTTATTTTAGAAAATTTCGGCGGCATAGCGGCACGATACTAGAAACGGGACGAGGCCTAGCCTTATCCCCGGTCTAGTGAAGGCCCACGCCATTCACACATCAATCAAATCCATTCATTTCACCAAACAATTCAATTTCAATCAAATAATCTAACTAATTTATGCAACCAAACAAACAAGTCCATGGTCTGTGGACGATTGTGTCGGGTGCTACTAAGCACCGTCTGCATCCTAGTATATATATATAACTAGAAAAGAAATTGAAAGGTGAGAAATTCTCACCAATAGCTATCCTAACTCCACGGCACTCCTAATGCAGGAAATCTTCACTGTTCTCGTCGATATCACTTTCTTTGCCCGTAGCCACTACATATGTAAAAATCACATTTTTACTTCGTTATTCAATATATAAAAATCATATTTTTACTTCGATGTTCAATATACAAAAATCAAATCTTTTCTTCGATGTTCAATATACAAAAGTCAAATCTTTTCTTCGATGTTCAATATACAAAAGTCAAATCTTTTCTTCGATGTTCAATATACAAAAAGTCAAATCTTTTCTTTGATGTTCAATATACAAAAGTCAAATCTTTTCTTCGATGTTCAATATACAAAAAGTCAAATCTTTTCTTCGATGTTCAATATACAAAAGTCAAATCTTTTCTTTGTTATAAAACAAATCTTTATCTTCTTCAAACATTATATTTTTATACTTTAAAAAAAATCAGGTTTTTTTTCCTAATTAAAATCGGATAAAACAATATAAATAAAATAAAGAAATAAGAATAAAATAAACTTACAGTGTTCGTCGACTGGGGGGGGGGGGGTTTCACGCCAGTTGAGGAGGTCGGGGAGGTGGGGTCTTGGTGCTGGCGTCGGTCGCAGGGTAGAGGGAGGAAGCGGGATCGCGCTCAGCGCGAGGGAGCGGGTGCGGATACGAATTCGAGGGGGGGGGGGGTTCGAACAGCAATCGCGAGGGGGGGGGGGGGTTTCGAACATCAATCGCGAGGGGGGGGGGGCGACTTCGGTCGGCGGTGGGGGATCGATCGGAGGAGCGACGAGCTCCTCCCCCCCTTTCTCTCGTCTTTTTTTTATTTGTTTCGATTCTGAAATGTGAATGAGGGGGGGGGGCAACGGGTTTTAAGGGGAAGGTTTTTTTTTTAATTATTTAATTTTCCTCCAAAAAACAACTTTTATTTTCGATCTCAAAATGGGGCCCACCGCCTGTCGTTCATAGCTAATTACCCCCATTCCGAACACAATGGGATATGTATCGCAAGCTGATTTGATCATTTCGATCAGTTTCCGTTAAAATCAACATATAACTCTATATATTGAATTTGAACGCGCATTTCAATTTACCGGGGTCACACACTAACTCTATAAGTTGCAGAAAAATATTTTCTAGCTTCGTATTGACGATACTGTCCTAACAAAACTAGTTTCGTCGAATTCTGAGACTGTTGGAAAAATGGCCAATTTCCAGTCGATTAAAATCAACTAAAACTGGTCAAACGCGTTTTCCTTTGCCACGCTCACATATTGATTCGAAAAATTATGAAATTTAAAACCTAGCTATAATTTGACATCACGGACCCGACAAAACTGGTTTCGTCGAAATCCGAGGTCATTTGCAAAATGTCTATTTTTAAGGGCCTGAATTCCATAGCGACTATTCAGAATTTTCAACTGGACATATCTTTTGATTCCCGCTATGAAATTTTGATTTTTCGGATTCGTTGGAAAGATATCACCAATTAGATCCTAATGTTTTTGGTTTCACTAAAATCCGGATTGTTTTGCACCCGGTACATTCAATTGAAGTAAGAAATCAAATTATCGAACAACCGCGCCATTTTCAATTCTATTTATAATTATATATATAATATCTATATTCTAACGACGACGCGTATAATATATACGCTCGAATAATATTCAAATTAAATTTCTCGTCGATATTATTTAAAATAATCCATTTTAAATATTCAAAATTCGCTAAAATTGCCAAAATAAAAAATTTAAACTGGCCCAGATTTTCCGGGATATTACAGAGGAGGACCACCATCCATGCTTGGAGAAGGACCACGATCTGTGCTTAGAGGAGGACCACGATCCATGCTTGGAGGAGGACCACGACCCAGATGCTCATCACGAGCCACCCACGAGTCACGAACCGTAGCGCCATGAATGAAGGAGTCACGAAGCGAGCATATCTGAGATGAAGTATGGACACGAATGGAAACTGAGGTGCGAACGGGATAATGACCAAACCCGAGATGCAAAGGTAGTTCAAATTAGAAGTCCGAACTCAGGATCCAGACGGGAACTAACGAGTTGACTTCATGATTGGACTTTGCTGCGGGACGTGTACTAAGGGGTTATTGATACCTATAGCTTTGACTGACCACTGAGAGACGGGTTAGTGGCTATGGATCAGTGCAGTGGGGCCGTTGTGACTCCATGGGGCAGAGTGATCGTAGCAAAGAATTGGGTGATCAAAGTGGTAGAAATCGTATGCTTTACGCACTGAGTGAAAGATGTGAGGATGATTACTATGTTTGATGTTTGCTACCACCATGACCCCACCCCCATTCACACTTTATGTTAGCGTTACCTTAGAGTACTGTACATCTTGTTGTGCTAACTCTTTGGTTGCAGGTCCAGGTTTAGGTATGATTGGATTATACCTGTTATTGTTCTGTTTTGTTGCTTATCGCTCATACCAGACTTTTGTCTGACCCAGAGTTTTATGTTTCTTCTTATTACTCTGGGTGCTCTTAAACGGACAGACTAGAGACAGGTTAGCTGGTTGTGCATGAGTAGCTGTCCGAAGACGAGCAGGAGGCTTACACGTACTATTCACTCTATATTCTCCCTGTGTCGCTACTGGTCACTACTTTAGCATTAGCAGTGTACCTTTCTTATTTTGCTTTAAAGACAGTTTTTAAAAGTTGTAATAATGATGATGTGGAACATAAGCTGTATTTTGGATTTTCCGCTGCTATGATGGTTTAGTTTTCAGCTTATGCACTGTCTCACCTGTTTTATGTCAAAGTTATATTATTATTATATTTTATCCCATGCGCTATGAGACATTCTACAGGTTCCTTGTTAGTTCAAATTCCTTTCTTTTCCTTACTTTGGCGACCGTCCTATGCTAGTTAGGCATTGGCACAGCGCATTTCAGGGAAATGTCGGCTGGTGTGGGGCGGGCCGTCACATTTGGTATCAGAGCTCTAGGTTGCGTAGTTAACCTAGGGAAGACACCAAAGAGAGATAGTACGTATATGAGAGCGCGTATTTGTGATATTTTGGTTTTCAAAAGCTATATATGTATATATACTATTAGTATATTTAAGGATGAAGTCGCATTGCACTGGCACCACTGAAGAGATGGTTAATCGTTTTCTCCTTACAGATTGAACGATGAGCCGATATACTAGGGGTACTGGTAGAGGAGCTAATAATGGGAATGCTCATGATATGAGGACGATGTTCACTGAACTCATGAGAGAGATGCTTAGGGATGTTCAGAGGGTAGCTCCTAATGTTGCAAATGGTGGTGGTGCAGCGGTGCAGGCGCCTAGGGCCGATTTCGCCAAGCTTAACAAGAATTATACTAGTCTTGGAGGGAAGCGTTCAACGGAACGGAGTCGGCTACGGATGTTCAAGATTGGTTGGATAATTGTGAGCGCATCTTCGAGGACTTGGGAATCGATGATGCTATGAAGAGAAAGTTAGCATCGCGTCAGCTTCAAGGACAAACTATGAATTGGTGGAATACTATTAAAGCAGCTACTCCTGAAGATCAAGTTACTTGGAATCAGTTTATGACTCGTTTCAGCGAAAAGTTCATTCTAGCTGCTCACAAATCTGAACTGTTTACGAAATTTTTGGAGGTTAAGCAGAATGGTAGGGTAGTCTCGGAATATATTGCTGAGTTCAATATTTTATCGAAGTATGGATTATCTCTTATCGACAATGCCGAGAAGAAGAATGAGAAGTTCATAACCGGCTTAGATGAGTACTTAGGGGAAAGGCTAATAAATCACATCCACGAGACGTTTGAATCTATTATGCGAAAGGAATTGAGATCAGAGAGTCTTTACTCTAAGCCAAAGACTGAAGTTGTCGTTGCATCTACAGAGGAGCCAAAGCCTCAAGCAAGCGGTGGAGGCAAGAAAAAATCCCAGAATAAGAGGAAACATAACCAAACCAAGGATGGTCAGAATAAGAAGAATAAGAAAGAAGCCGAGTGCTTTAGCTGTGGCAAGAAGGGCCACTATGCTAGAGATTGTCAGGAAAAGCCTGGGGAAAGGAAGTGCTTCAATTGTGGCCAAGTGGGATATCACAAGGATAATTGCCCGCAACCCCCTAAAGAGAAGCAGATTGTGAAAGCATATGCTATCAACGTTGTTCCTTCTTTGTCGAATGCCCCAACTATAGCGGAGAAGGGAAGGGGCCTCATTATTTGAGGTATGCTTTCTATTTATGATGTTTATGTTCTAGTTTTGTTGATATCGAGGCATCCTATTCCTTCATATCTAGTGACCTGATACATAAGTTGGGATCTTATCGAGTTATGGATGTATGTTTGCTTGTGATTGCTTACTTTTTTTGCTAGTATCATCTCACGTAGATAGTCTGAATTCGGAGGAGATGTTCCTTGAGTGCTTGTCTGATATTGGTTTAGGCCTTTGGGGCTTGTGCTAAGGGAATGTCGAGTTCGACTAGGATGGTTTGCATGAGATATAAGTAGTTTTTGTGATTTCCATTGAGTGATATCTCGACTTACTCGAGGAGTGATGTGCAGCTGTGACATGAAAAACTGTTCAATGGTATGGACTGATGCGATTTAGACTCGATAGGGTTATGAGATGACTCGAGTGGTACTAGAGAAAGATGCAAAGTAATGAATTGTTTAGGACCCTATGTTGATGTTCTTTTTTAAGGAATAGCATGTGTTCGTTGATCTTGGAGATGCAACGAATAGGGAGACGACTCACGTTGGATTAGAGTTTGTCGGTAATGAATACTCAAGACTGGGTCTGAGTTTATGGGTAATAGATTGACTCAAGTTGGACTCGAGAAGGCTGAAAAGAAATGGATTGGCTCGAGTTGGACTCGAGAGGGCAGCAAGATAATGGATAGACTTGGGTGGGACTCGAGTGTTTTAGGCGGACTAGAAGCAGGGGTATCAGGGACGCCCGTTACCTTGGATCTGTTGGACGTGATCCAGTTATCCTTGGAGGATAAACATACGTTGGATGTACGGTAGTCCGTATGGAGGCGGGGCTTCCGTTAGCCTTGGAATAGGTTGGACCAGTCAAGTATGTATCGACGTGTGTATGGCTTTAGCAGGTGATAGATAGGACATGTTTGATGGATGCTATGGTTGCTATGTTTTTCCTGTTTTATTCCTTTGAGTAGACTATCACCTGTAGGATTCTGGTAATAGTGAACAAAGAGATGACGACATACACGGATGCCTGTGCTACCGGACTAGGTGCGATAGCTGATGCATTGAATAGGAGACATGACAGTTTAGATACTATGTTTCTTGAATGGAAGCAACTGGAGTATATCATGGGTTTTGATCTCAGACATAAGTATGGATTGGATCCAGAAATGCTAGCAAGTTAGACGATCAGACCGACTTTGATTGAGCGGATTGGTTCTAGTCAGAGAGAAGATCCTAATCTATTGGAAATCATCTCCAAGGTAGAGATGGGCAACGACAGTGAGAATATGAAAAAGTATGGACTTGACCGAGGAATATGGCTTCGAAAGAATGATAGACTAGTTGTACACAATGTCAATGGATTGAGAGATGAAGTTCTTAGAGAACGTCATCACTCAAAACTGACTATGCACCCCTGGTGGTAACAAAATGTATCGAGACATGAAGCAGACCTACTACTGGAAAAGGATGAAAAGAGACGTTGGGAAGTTTATCTCCAAGAGTATAAATGGCCAGTTAGTTAAATCTGAGCAAAGGAAGCCTAGTGTTTTGTTACAACCGTTGAAAATTCCCAAATGGAATTGGGAATAAGTTGATGGATTTCATAGATGGTTTACCGAGGACTAAATCGGGCCATGATAGCGTTTGGGTGATTGTGGACCGATTAACCAAGAGTGTAAGGTTTATACCGGTCAAGTCGAATAGAATGACAACTAATTTAGTAAAACTATATATGAAGTGGGTAGTAAGATTTCATGGAGTACCCAAAGGCATTGTGAGTGACCGAGATCCATTATTTACTAGTGGGTTTTGGAAGAGCTTACAAGGGGCTTTAGGATCAGAATTACATCTCAGTACCGCATATCATCCTCGAACTGATGGTCAAACAGAGAGGGTGAATCGAGTATTAGAAGTTCTCTTGAGATCTTGTATATTGGATTTTGGTGGATCATGTGATGACCATTTGCATCTAGTTGGATTCGCATATGATAATAGTTATCAGTCTAGTATTGGAGTAGCTCCATTTGAAGCTTTGTATGAAAGACCGTGCAACTCACCATCATGTTGGTTGGGAACCGGTGAGATTTTGTGCTTGGACCAGAAGTAATAAGAGAAACTTCAGATAAGATGGCGGGAGTTCACAACGTATTTCATGTTTCCCAGTTGAAGAAGTTTGTGCACGACCCTAATGTGAGTATTTCACCAAATCAGTTGGATGACATCGAGGTAGAACCCGAGGCGGTTGGGAACCACAAGACGATTCGTATTGTCGGACACGATACGAAGCAACTTTGAAGGAAGACGGTGAAACTGGTCAAGGTTCAGTGGGGCGAGAATGAAAACGAATGTACTTGGGAAACAGAGGAGAGCATAAGGAAGTCACAACCAGAACTCTTTGCCTGATAAGATTTTAATAGCAATAGTTATTCCCTCGTTAGTAACCCGCATACTAGGATAGGCTTGTTTTGTTTGTTATGTATGTTTGATTGATTGCAAATAATTGATAGGAATGTGGGAACCTTTGTATGTTTTGGTTAAGGAATTTCGGGGGCGAAATTTCTTAAGAGGGGAGAATGTAACGACCCGCATTCTACGCATCGAAGGATCATAGAATATTTATTTCTTTCTCATGAAAAGTCGTATAGCCATGTAACTTTGGGAGACAACTACTGGGGTCATTTCCCATGTTCACGATTTTTGCCGATTTTTAAATAACTGTTTTGCCCCTAGCAGATCTTGTTTTGGCCATAGATTGGTAAGGAATTTTGACCTAAAACCACTTCCATTAGATCCGTATGATGGTTTACCTTTCCGTAGAGTGGTCACATTAGCCAAACTGACTCACCGTTTGGGAGATATGGCTGAAACAAGGTTTAGAAGGTGAAAAACAGGTTAACCGGGCCTAATTAGGGTGATTAGCAAGAGGGCCCATAACCCATTTCGGGATTAGGGTTATGGGAGGGCTGAGATGAGTTAGTAAATCATTTTTTATTTCATTTTTCAATGGCCACTAACCTCCTTTCAACCCTACCAATGACCTCCACTTTCTAGAATCATTTCTAATCACCGTTTAATCAAGGATTAACCTAATCTACACCAAATTTAGGAGAAATAGCACTAAAGCAAGGTTGGAGCTACTGTTAGACATTGGCATTCGCCTAAATCAGAGGAGTTTCAGTTTTGAAAGTTTTAATTGTGGCAAAGGTGAGTGATTAGCCTTGTTTTTACACTAATTAAGATTAATTAAGGGTAATTAGTGATAATTAGTGAATTTATACATGATTAAATTCTGGAAAAATATTTATAAATTTCGAAATATTGTTTTAGGCCTATGTTAGAAATTTGGGTTAATTTGGTTAAGTTTTGCTAACCCTATCATTAGTTATACCTAAACATGATTGAAGGGGAAACATGGGTTTTTGGGTATGTTTGATCTATATTATCATGATTGTTTGTTGTTTTGGTGTTTGTGGATGACTATACATGTTGCTATGACTATTTGGAATGATTTTTGATTTCATAGAAAAGTTAGATTGGTCGAAAACGCCATCGTATGGCATAAATAGCTTGCTGGAAAAGTTGCAGGAATTGGCCATGGACCCGTTCGTGAAGCACCATAGCGACCCGACCCCGTTCGTGAAGCACCATGGCGACCCGACCCCGTTCGTGAAGCCTCATGGCGACCCGACCCCGTTCGTGAACACATATGGCAAACCGATCTCCTATAGTGAAGGACCATCACGAGTCGTACCACCCTTTCACGAGCCAATGGCAACAAACGAAGACCACGATCCGTGCTTGGAAGAGGACCACGATCCATGCTTGGAGAAGGACCACGATTCGTGCTTGGAGGAGGACCACGATCCATGCTTGGAGAAGGACCACGATTCGTGCTTAGAGGAGGACCACGATCCATGCTTGGAGGAGGACCACGACCCAGATGCTCATCACGTGCCGCCCACGAGTCACGAACCGTAGCGCCATGAATGAAGGAGTCACGAAGCGAGCATATCTGAGATGAAGTATGGACACGAATGGAGACTGAGGTGCGAACGGGATGATGACCAAACCCGAGATGCAAAGGTAGTTCAAATTAGAAGTCAGAACTCAGGATTCAGACGGGAACCAACGAGTTGACTTCATGATTGGACTTTGTTGCGGGATGTGTGCTAATGGGTTATCGATACCTATAACTTTGACTCACCACTGACAGACGGGTTAGTGGCTATGGATCAGTGCAGTGGGGCCGTTGTGACTCCATGGGGCAGAGTGATCATAGCAAAGAATTGGGTGATCAAAGTGGTAGAAATCATATGCTTTACGCACTGAGTGAGAGATGTGAGGATGATTACTATGTTTGATGTTTGCTACCACCATGATCCCACCCCCATTCACACTTTATGTTAGTGTTACCTTAGAGTACTATACATCTTGTTGTGCTAACTCTTTGGTTGCAGGTCCAGGTTCAGGTATGATTGGATTATACCTGTTATTGTTCTGTTTTGTTGCTTATCGCTCATACCAGACTTTTGTCTGACCCAGTGTTTTATGTCTCTTCTTATTACTCTGGGTGCTCTTAAACGGACAGACTAGAGACAGGTTAGCTGGTTGTGCATGAGTAGCTGTCCAAAGACGAGCAGGAGGCTTACATGTACTATTCACTCTATATTCTCCCTGTGTCGCTGCTAGTCACTACTTTAGCATTAGTAGTGTACCTTTCTTATTTTGCTTTAGAGATAGTTTTTAAAAGTTGTAATAATGATGATGTGGAACATAAGCTGTATTTTGGATTTTCTGCTGCTATGATAGTTTAGTTTTCAGCTTATGCCCTATCTCACCTGTTTTATGTCAAAGTTATGTTATTATTATATTTTATCCCATGCGCTGTGAGACATTCTACAGGTTCCTTGTTAGTTCAAATTCCTTTCTTTTCCTTTCTTTGGTGACCGTTGGTGCTACTCGGGCATTGGCACAGTGCATTTCAGGGAAATGTCGGCTGGTGCGGGGCGGACCGTCACAATATATTTATTTGTTATCATCAAACAAAAATCATATAATTGTGTATACAACACCGTTATGTACAACATGATGGACTTGGAATTTTACTTGAATTGACTTGTATAACAAGTAGAATGGACTTGAAACAAAGCACATAAGGATTAGTTGGGAATTAGCATATTGTGGACTTGAACTTGAAAGTGCACTTACAGCGATAGTCGCTGTAGATGCAGTTTGGAATTGTTGTTCTTTCAACACTTTGAATGGAACTTTGTGGTGACATCCTTAGTGATTTCTTATCATATTAATCTTGTATTACTTGTATGTTTACTACCATGAAGTTATTGGATTGCAAAATGTTAAGTAACCCATCGAAAATGAGTAAAACTTCACTAGTGCAAAAGCATCCATTTAACCTTGATTTTTGGATTTCAAAATATCTTCTTTCAAAATATCTTATAAATATCTTCTTTTAAAATATCTTATAAATATCTTCTTTCAAAATATCTTCCACATATCTTATTTCAAAATATCTTCTTTTCAAAATATCTTCTTATAAAATATCTTTCCAAATAAAACAAAGGTTAGAAATGGTTATGAATTACTAAACCTTGTCATGAATAAGTCACTAGATTAAAAGGTAATTGATAATGCTTAACACTAACAAGCCAACGAATTAGGCTTATCTATTTGTGAGAGTTAAGATTGATGTCGAGTAGGGACGGAGCAATAGAGCTCTAACCCACCGACTTCCCTCTTGGCCGAGGAATAGATAGGTTGGGAATGTTGGAAACGTGTTAATCATAGATTACTTAACTGTTTATTGAATATCATGAACATTGTGCTTAATTCTAATAAGCCAACGAGTAGGCTTATCTATTTGCGAGTGTCAAGAATGGGGTGTCCAGGAAAGGGGTGATATGCAACCAGTGCTCTAACTTACCTGGCCTCACTCTTGACCGAGGGATAGTTAAGTTGATAATGTCAGAAATGAGTTAAGTGTACGAAGTGTGATTTCTATAAGCATAAAATGGTTTTGGGTTTGTCGATCATGACTATGTGTTAATTACATTCGTCTGTAACCCTCTCAGATTATATCATGGAAGTAAATATAGTTGAATCTTTAGACAAACGTTTAAAGATAATTATAAATGGATTTGTTTTCGGGTTTCTTTGTAAATAGTGTTTTAGCAACACTTGTTTTTAAACCCTTGAAATGTAATTAAACTGGAATATATGATTTAATGATTTTGAATATACTAAGATCTTTAATAATTGATTTTAAAGATAGAAACAAGTGTAGGAATCTTTCAGAATAAGGTATTGAATAAGATCTTTAACTTATGAAAGAGAAGAGGTTCTTTATTAAATAATGGGTTTTACCTCTTTGATTATATTTCAAGGAAATCTTAGAAGTGAATTATGGATATACTTATATCAGAGGGATAAGTATAAGAATACGTTTTGATGTGTTGAAGTTATCAAGGAAATCTTAGAAGTGAATTATGGATATACTTATACCGGAGGGATAAGTATAAGAATACTTTTTGAAGTATTGAAGTTATGAAGGAAATCTTAGAAATGAATTGTGATTATACTTATACCAAAGGGATAAGTATATTAAAACCCATTTTAAGTAGCAAGGCTATAAAAGAGACAGAGAATTAGTAGAATATACATATACAACTTTATATGTATAAGTTGAATATATACACAAGTATATAAAGGAATATTAATCGAGTATGAGTTATTGATTAATAAATGATGTTTTATTAATAAGGGATGTCTTATTAGATAAATGAAGTCTTATTTGACAAATGAAGTTTTATTAGATAAAAGAAGTTTACTAATAAAGGAGTATTAATCAATGAAAGATTAATTAAATGGTAAAGGGACTAAAAGACGTTTATATGAGTTAATCGTTTTTCGACTATTATCATTCTTTGTGACTTGATAGTGATTTAACTGTTATCATGCTTTGTGACCTGATAGTTATTTGACTATTATCATGCTTCGTGACCTTGATACTACCTTGGATGTTTAGCGTTTGTTATGGAAATTAAGAGAGACTGTTTTCCATACACAATCGTCTATTGTGTGAATTGTAGTTGGTTAATCGACTATAGAAATTAACCCTAAATCTATCGACTGGTTTTGAGGAGACTGGGACTGGTAAGTGTTCTACTTATCAAAAAAACCACTTCAAAACTAGTATACGGGTTCTATGTTTTGTAAGCGGTTGTGTAGAGAAGGCCATATGGCGATTTGAGATCTGTTGAGATGCTCAAACACATATAATGATTCTAAAATCTATGAAAGAATATGTGTGTGATTCCAAGATCTGTTGATGTATTGGAATCCATGTGTGATTCCAAGATCTATAAAGGAATCTATGTGTGATTCCAAGATCTATTGATTTATGTGAATTCATCCGGGGATTCTTGTTCTATTCGAGTGATGAAGACTCGTGTGAAATATGCCAAATGAAACCTCGACATTGGAAATGGTAGAAAATAGAGTAGGAGCACAATATGGGGTTTTGCTAACCCATGGTAGGATATATTGACTCCATGTCTAGTGTATGCTTATTATCGAATCGTGCGGGAGCTCCTCAAAGTTGCGTGCGAGAGTTGGGTATATTTGGTTCCACGTGGTGCACTTCTGTGTTTTCGTGCGTGGGCCAGTTTTGTTTACCTTATAGTATATTTTATTTAGAGATTACAATGCTCGGAGGTACTTTCTGATCCTTGTGCATGGAGTTCGGATCTGTATTGAGAGATCTCCGATGGGAAAATCCAATATGCGAACATGCCTTATCGGTTTTGTTTGTACACTTAATAGTTATTGAATGTAGCCAATGTAACCATTCCTTCTGTGTGAATTTATTTATATTCTACACCCTAGACATTATCTATTATACAACTATAGTAAACTTAATGAATGGTTGGTGACTTTTGAGGGGAAAACCAGAGTGGCAATCTGCACGGTCCTCTTAGTGTTGTTAAATGCAATGTGTATCTTGTGTTTCTCTTACCTGACTGACGTCTAATGCTTGGTTTTTGTTTTCCCTAAAATCCTCATGTACTCCTTCAAGTAGGCTGAGTATGGGTTGGAGTTCAGCTTACTGCACTTTTTTATATCCGCTGCATTCTATGTTGTACATCAACATTTATGAGGATGGGTTGTTATAACTGTCCAAGTTGATGATAGGTTAGTCTTCTCTAATAGTTGTAATCATACAGTTTTATTTTGTAAAGATCATTCATTATATTATATGTTACCGTTCCATTGTGAGATTCTGATATTGTGTCCTCTTCTTCCTCGGTCTATTTTCTCTTTATTTTATTTCACCCTAACTTTTCGTCTTTCCGGCACTTGGGTGCTCGGCACACGAATACTTTGGATGTATTAGTGTCGACATTTGAGGGTCAAAAATTCGGGTCATTACACCTGTGTCTAAATATTCTTTTATGCGCTTTCCTTACCTCATCAGGTTTCCATTTAACTTGGTTATCCCCATTCACATTGAATTCTTAATCAAGTTACCAAGTTCCTTTCGCTTATTAATTTCAGTCATATAACTTAACCCATTAAGTTTATTAATAGGCCCACAACATGTTATTCTTTAGATTGTGATCCATGGTCTGTAATCCACAATCTCTTTATACTCTTGTTTGATTTCATAGTTACAATAACATGCTCTACTTAATATGTAATTAAGTACATCTCAATTCACATGTTTTCTGTTTAACATGTCACTTATCATTTATGATTAAATATAACTTATTTCATTTCATAAGTTGCCTCATTCTTTCTTATTTAATCATAATTCCATCTTATACTGTCACTACAACTTATCATTGTTTACTTATTAACTTAGTTCTCTTAACTAAGGTTTACTAATAAGTCACCTTTCCATTTATTATAACCTGTGTTATAATTTCCACTTGTCTCTAGGACAAGCCTTAACATGTTATTCTTATCAGCAGATTTCAGATTTCCAGGTTTACAGATTACTTAATTTATAATTAAGTACAACTTCTTACATTTCATAAATTTCCCCCTTTTCACTACTTATTACAAACAACTGGTTTCAGTTTTACCCATTTACTGATTACTTAATTTACAATTAAGTGCCACTTATCTCATTTCACCAGTTATCTCTTTGCCTTACTAATTTATTATAATCTAAGTTATAATCTTCACTTGTCCCCAGGATAGGCCTACCTATTATACAACATTCTCATTAATGTAATTTATTGTAATAGGTTATTATCATTTCCCGTTCATTCCATTCCCTTTACCATTGTAATATATTATCTTTCATTCAATTCCATTTATTTTCATTAATTACAGTTAATGTTGTTTATCAGTCCTGCTATTTACATATACTTATATATATGTATATATTCATAAACTAGACCTCTCACATTAAGTATATTATGCTGGATTTGTCGAGCGGTTCTAGGCAGATTTCTACCACAAGTTGGCTTAATCTCGTGTCTTAGGACCATTACATGTTTATATTTATGCACTTAGACCCCTCACATTAGATTTACCACTTGTGGATGTTGGATATGCCGGGCGGTTCCGGGCAGACTCCTACCACAAGTGTAATCTAACCTCGTGTCTAAGCGCGGTTACAGTTTCCTATTTACTATAATTTTTATATATAATTTATGTGTGTCCATTCTTTCAAGTCTATGTTTTACATGTCATAACACTAAACCCATTTTATCTCACATGTTCTTTCTAACATACAATAAATTTTATTCTAATATGTAATCGTTTTAATCATAATTGTTCAAATTAAACAAAATAATATGTAATTTTCTCAATTTCTACCGTTAATGGTCCAGGTACATAAATGTCACAAGTTAACATGCAATTGAAACAATAGTAATCGCTACACATATTTTGGCAAGTTTATATTTCAACATATGAATTTTTCAACATATTAATATCTTAGCGTATTAATATTCCAACTTGTCATATTTGTCACTTTAATCTTTTTAACATATGTTTAAACATTTAAACATATCATATTTCAACATGTCATATATAACGAGGAATGTCAAACGATAATATATCATCATCTAAAATGATATAACGTAAATCCACTCACCTAATTGGCTTTCCAAATCTTGGATCTGGTTCAGATATAGTATTCCATGATTTTCCCCTAATGGATTCAGAACCTAACAACAATGGATTCTTAATTTTTACTAAAAGAAAAAGGGAAGAAAGAGGAAGAAGATTGAATAGACCAGATCTAGAAAATTACCTCACTTTGATTATGATTCTGAACATCTTCCAATTAATATTCATTCTTTTCCTCCAGATCTTGATTCATAATTTCCCTAAACTAATTATCTCATTTTCTAAAGAGATTTGAGGTGGAGAAAGAATGGCAGAGCTTAGACGTTGTCTCAGAGAATGTGAGATTTGGGCTAGGCCCTTCTAGCCTATTTATAGGTGTTCAGGATCTTATCGTACACGCAACGCTGAGTCAGCATTCGAACTTGGATAAGAAAGCAATTCAGATTCGTTAATGAACTTGACTGGATCAAGGGTGGGTCGACCCCCCGTCGACCCCGACTATAATTTTTTTTCTTTTCTGCATATGGTCTTCAATTTTGAATTGATTTGAATATGTTCATATCTAAGTTCCTTATATGTTTACAAAACTTGCAATGACCATTCTACGTGTATATATACGCATAATTTTTGTTTCGTTTTCAAAATTCAAACAGTGTTGCACCGCTATTTGATTCTTACCATATTTCTCTGATTTCAGCCTTATCTTGAATTTTATCTCTTGTATATATATATATATATATATATATATATTCTTACACATATATACGCGTATATTCTCATATACATATATACATATTATTATTTTTACTTCCTTATATGTATATTTTTCCTTATGTTCGTTTATACATATTTTCCCTCATGAACATGTGTTAATTTAACTGTTCTCTTAAAACAAAAATATGATGGCAGCGGGGATCGAACTTTGTACCTCTTGTCTGCAAGTCACATGTTCTAACCAACTAGACTACTAAGGCTATTATTAACAAGGCTTAGAACAATGGTAATTATTGTTCTCTTCTTACTTCTCTTTTTCATGTTTGTTACAATATTTTGTTTAGCCCATTGCATGAATCTTTTTCTTTTATTTCTCTTTTATTATTAATGCATAATCAATACATGAAACATGTTTACACCGCATGCAACCAATCCTTTATTTCTTTTAATGCATGCATTACATTTTTATTTGCACTAATCTTTCTTTTTTTCTTCATATATACATTTATGTCAATGCGTGTGTGTGTATATACACACACATATGCATTATTTAATTATTAAATTGTCATAAAATGCGGGGTGTTACATTCTCCCACCCTTAGGAAATTTCGTCCCCGAAATTTGATAAGGGTAAAAATCAATTAACCCTCGCATTATATACATCCATCATGCGTGCATCCAATTTTTGCAAACACTGTGCACTTGTGCAAAGTGAAATCCAACATAATAATGCATGTAGGCCTAAGCATACCTCCTATGTGTATGCAATTTTTTTCAAAAATCCTTTTAAAATATGATGCTCACATCCTAAATATACTAGCAGTTCTACATGAATGCAATATTTAAAAAATAAAAATATATTTTCATCCAAATTTCCCACATTCTTGTAGAGCAAGAGCGTAGTTCATCCAATTGTTGCATCCAAAATCCTACTAACTAACTTTATTTTTCGAATTTCAGAAAAATCTAATTTTCTAAATTCGATTTCTTATGTTACAAAAAGGCGAAAAATGGAAAATTTCACTTCTTCCGTTTTTCTTTTATGTACCTTTTTCCAACCATACTTGGATTTTATGTAACTATCTACAAAGATTCTTTATTTTCCTATCCAAGAACATCCCACATAAGAAAATTCTCTTTGATACAGCGTTTCTTTTTCGTCTCATCTTGGAATTTTTTTAATCCTAAATCGTTATTGGTTTGATACCAATAATGGCAGTAATTTTAGTATATTAAGAATACATATGTATCCATGATTCAGAATTCTTTAATTGTATCAGGATTTTCCATTTTTCTAACTGTCATGTTTGTTACTTTACTGAATTTTCTGTTTTGTTTTTAGGTGTACCATTTCTTTTCTCAGCTTATTTAATTATCTGATCTAAATTTAATTTCAAATAAGCCTTCAACTAAAAAAAAGGAAAACATACACTCTACATAGCTGCTACTAAGGGCCAAGAATTTCAGGACTATGTCCCCCTCTGATAGAAAAGTTCAAACCACGGGATCCACGGCAGGTTGTAGGTGTTACCCTAACTACCCAACAAAAACAAAATAACGGAACAATCCCAACAGTAATGTTATAACGGGCCCCTAACATGAAAATTAGCAACAAGATCTAAATACTTACTTGCCCTCTTACTATCTAGTAGTCACCACTAGTCCTAGCTGTGTATCAACAATTATTTCAAGAACACCCTAGGCTTTTCAGCTTACGCGTTCTACGGGAACTTACCATTATTTCAAGATAATTCTCGCTACTTATATCATAGCCTCAAAACTTTTCCCATCTTCCCTAGGCACTAATCCTTACCTACTCTATACTTTTTAAAACATGGTCTGGCCTTTTCATTTAAATTTTCTTTCAAAAAAATTAGAAGTGACAAAATTTTATTGTCCTCATGAAAACTTACTTTCGCCAAAGCATAAAATATGTCATTTTATATTAAAAAATGTAAATCAATTTTTTTTTTTTTCAAATCACAAAAACTGGAGTAGATAAGGACAACTATTTCTCAATCGGGTTTAAACTTGTTCTTGCATATAAGGTCAGTTCAGTCTCTTACTGCAAGGTGCAAACATCTACTCTACAACTTATTTTGTCCACCCGACAAAATTTTCTCTTTTAAACAATTTATCAAAAATGATTGTCAAGAGAATAGAGACTTCAAAACTTTCTTTATTAAAAATTCTTGTATGAAATATAACAAGAAAACTAGCAAGCTATATATGCTCTATAATATGCGCCTTTTACTGAGAGAATTTTACTTTAGACAAAGTTTTCGCAAGAAATAACTATGTACAAAATATACCCCATTTTACTTTGAAAATTAATATGTGTATTTTACATATTTAAAACTACAACTTTTAAGATTAAAACTTGAAAACACCATCAACCATTTTCCCAAAACTTTTACAATTTCAAGCTCTTAAAAGTTAACAATGGGGTAAGACTCAAAGTGGGTTTCCAATTTTTCTAGGCTTTCCTAGACACTCGCACAAAGTCAATTCTCTTAACTATATATATTCCTAATCCATTTTTCTCTTTTTAACTTTTTCCAATTTATAAGGTTTTACCGCCAAGCCTACTAATCTGAAATACTAACATATGGGATCCTCCTTTCTCTATTTCAAAATATATTGTACACTTCCCACCCTTATTTCCCAAGGGTCTCAAATTTTCATATTCATTCCTTTAGTGTACAAAACAGTCATCCCAATTCTTACCATATTATACTCTTTCTATTTAGTGGGTTCCTCTATGGAACTAGGTATATATATAATATATTTTTTAAATACAAATACGTTCACTCACTATTTATACAGGAATACTAAACCTAAGCTCTGATACCAAATGTAACAACTCGAATTCCGACAGACCGATTTTTTTTCAAAATTCTAATCAATCGAAAACCGTGTTGGTTGCTCTAGTATCCTGCAGAAAAGACAGAGATATAAAATATATCAGAGCTCAGAAAATATCTCACAGTGGAATGGATAAAGTACAATATAATCAAAGTATAGCCTTACCATAGTAATAATAATGCCTAACCAGTATCCAAAGCTTATCATATCTCTGCCACAAATCTAACCTGCGAGTATGTTATGAGGAGGGGGTCAGAACACAAGTTCTGGTGACTGGATTTAAAATATACACTTTGGATAATCCTACATATACTGTTCAATCACATTTTCTTATTTATTAGTTTACTTGGGTTAACAATACTCAAGGCTTACACACACGTCATACCCGTTTACTTCCTAGTGGATTAACCTAATACAATATATATGAAGCTACCCCCCGATAATGAGGTACACCCCATGGTACACCACTCGCACGGCCTCCACCGTAATGCCATAGAAATGAACGCAGTCCCTCATCCTACGCCGGAGTGACGCACAGATCTCTACATAACAATGTTACGTTCCACATATATCTTCCATTACTATGCTACGTAAGCGTAGAGACTGCCACCTTCGGCCGAATCAGATTACATACCAGAGTAATGCCCTTAAGCCTATAATACACCACCCAGATCAGACATGCATGTATCTAGACTTTGCCACGTACGTGTCGTTAATCATATTTGCAACACCCCACGTCCATTAATGTCACTCACAAAGGGAATGCATTAACTTCCATGGAGCATTTTAAGTGAATATAGAACAGAAAATCACAACAAGACAGATATAAAGCAGTACTTGAAAATTGAAAACTTTATTTATTGCAGCAGAAGGTAAATATGTTTGGTTACATCATCAAAAACCATAAACCAAAGTCAAGTACATAATATCCATCTTGATAAAACAAAGTACATAATCCCACTACTACAAATAGCCATAAAGAAAATGATAGGCTGAACTTTACTTCGACAATCCAAATCCAAGTGCTCCCAAAGAGATCCCAATCAAGCTCCACTAGTACCAGTCCCACCCTTAGAACCTGGGGGGGGGGGGGAAGGAAGAGAAGAGGTGGAAACAAAGGGGGTCAGACATAAAGTCTGGCGAGTGCGATAACTCTAACAACATAATTATTAAAGCAATATGATAAGATATAAGCTGGAGAATAAGGTAATGACTGTGTGAACCACATGGGTATGGCAAGGCAATCAAGAGAAACAGAGATAACAGAGATAACGTAAACGGCGCTTCCTAATCGATATAGGATAATTACTATACTCTACCGTACTGTACCATACTGTACTATACTAACACTAACTACATCCCTACTAATCACTCTAGAAATTTGATTCCTCTTGGCTAAATAGAACGATGATAGCTTCGTGTACTACTAGATGTACCCACTATCCTCCATGTTTGACTGTATATCTCTAGTTGCTATCATAGGTACCCAGCGTGTACCTATCCCCACTAGATGTACCACTTCAATAAGTAATAATGGTAATTCTATGTACTCCTAGCTGACGTCATAGGTGCCGCCTGCTCTAATCTCCACTAGGTGTACCCCCTTAATAATTAATAGTGGTAGCTTCGTGACCCCTAGTTGACTACATAGGTGTCGTCTGCTCCTATCTCCACTAGGTGTACCCACTACCCTGCCCCATTCGATCGGCTCCCTAACTCGTAGATACCCGTGCTGGCCCCACAGTGGGGTGTATCACTCCCCAAAGTGGCAACCTGATACCACCAATGATGCATGACTTATACCTACACGATGCAACAACGTCTTACCTACTAGCCCGGGTCCACACACGCATATGAACCCGTTGGACTTGCGTTGCCACCGCTAACCCGGTTTGGCCTCTTACAGTCAAGCCCAGTACGCGTGTCCCGTCCTCGACTTAGGTCGAGCCCACAGAGATACTTATGGGTTATTGGTTGAAACGGGCCCCCATGATTTGACACAAGCTATCCACCTAAGCTTGGTCCCCTCTAGTATTTCCCACTTAACCCACTTCTTATTCATGTTTCAATTACATGTTTCAATTTTGGTTAAGTATTTCTAATCGTATTTCAAATGCCACCCAAGGCACCCACTTAACCCCCTCAGGTCCCACTATATGTTTATCTGGTTAAGTGTTTCTTAATTCATTAAGACCGTAACCTCATAAAGACCTCTCACATTAGACTTGCATTTGTGGCAGCTGGATTTGCCGGGCGGGTCCGGGCAGTCTTACACCACTAACGAGCCTAACCTCGTGTCTTTACAACTGTTACGTATTTAATTTGTTCCTAAGACCTCTCACATTAGACTGGCATTTGTGGCAGCTGGATTTGCCGGGCGGGTCTGGGCAGTCTTACACCACAAACGAGCCTAACCTCGTGTCTTAGACGATTAATTACACCTAATTAATCATTCCCCAATTTGAATTACTTTCCCTATTCAAATTATCAATCAATTCCAAATTTAACGATGTCCATAATTGACTCAATTATGTCCATCCATTTATGGTATGTAAAATCATACCGATTTTCACCATAATTATATTTTATGCCTTTTAGGGCATTTATGCTCATCTACTTATGGTATATAAATTATACCAATTTCATTACTAATTAATTTTATTACTTAAAATTAATTACATGCCTTTTTAGGCCATTACATGCCAATTAAATCTTTTTAATATTATCCCCTTCGTACCCCCGTCATTCGTTTGCTTAACATGACATATTCATATTAGACTAGCAATTAGTCTAATACTTAAAAAAAGGAATAAACGTCACAAATTCACATACACACAATAATAGATCTAATTTGCATCAAACTTGCAATTAAGATTTACAACATACTTGCATAGTCTTTGTATTATCAAGGATCCAAAAATCATAGATTTAAAAGGTGTGAGCTTGCATGTATGAACATAGTTTTACACCCAACTAGCCTAGGTAATTATCACAAACTTACATAAACTATGTATGTCGTCAACCAAAACATAAAGGTGTCATCTTGCATAACTATGGATCCAATAAAGGTGTTAACTTGAGTAAACTATGGATCACCATAAAAGTGTAAACTTGCATAACTAGGCATGTCATAGATTCAACATAAAAATGTCAACTTGAATACGGATATAAACTTTAAAGGTGTGAACTTGTATATGTATATATGAATCCAATTATCACTTAAACTTGCATACGAACATAATACCTATACGAACTAGCATATGTTCCACATCCACATTCGCATAAATACTGATGTTATAAACCTAGGTGGTTGGATTATAAAAAGGGATTCATTAACACAAGTTAACATCATGAACTACTAGCGTATATTTTAGATCCAAACTTACATAACATCATATACAAAACTTGCATAACATCATATATAAAACTTGCATAACATCATATATGAAACGGGCATAACATCATATATGAAACTTGCATAACATCATATGTGAAACCGGCATAACATCATATATAAAACTTGCATAACATCATATATGAAACTGGCATAACATCATATATAAAACTTGCATAACATCATATGTGAAACCATCATAACATCATATATAAAACTTGCATAACATCATATATGAAACTGGCATAACATCATATATAAAACTTGCATAACATCATATGTGAAACCGGAATAACATCATATATAAAACTTGCATAACATCATATGTGAAACCGGCATAACATCATATATAAAACTTGCATAACATCATATGTGAAACCGGCATAACATCATATATAAAACTTGCATAACATCATATGTGAAACCGACATAACATCATATATAAAACTTGCATAACATCATATGTGAAACTTGCATAACATCGCATATAAAACTTTCATAACATCATATAATATGAATAAAGTTAACATACATGATCAAACATATGAATTAGATTCACAACCACAACTTATAATCCAACGTATATCACATCATAATTGATTTAGCAATTATTTTGTTAAGGTGATCGAACTCACAACTCAAAAGCGGTCTTGAGTTCTGAATTTTGATTTCTGGAGTTGCATTAGCTCTCCTTTGAAGAAGATTCGTTGTTAGGGTTCTGTAGTTCTGATTTGATTTGCTGTTCTTCCTCTTTAATTTGTTGGCGGCTGCTCTAGGGTTCAAGACAACAGCATGACGGCCATAGTTATAGTTTTAATTCTGATATAGGGTTTTAGTCTATAGGTCTTTTTATAGAGTTTTGAATTAATTTAAGCCGTCGGATTATCTTAGGGTTAATCGAAACCACTCAGTCAAGATAGGGTGACAAGTCAGCCCTAATGACTCAGCAAAGAGTCAAAAAAGACTCAGCAACATGGGTCAGCCTGAACCAAAAAGCTGTGCAGGCTCACTGCCTCGGCCTGGGCGCACTTGGCAGGTGCGCCAGTGCAAATATGTACTAGCGCACTTCCCAAGTGCGCCAGTGCATTTTTTTTCTCTTTTGCCACCAATCTTCGTTCGTCTATAACTCCTTCATCCGGTAACCGTTTCCCGCAAACTCAGACTCTATTTCAACCAGAATTCCGAGACGAACACAATGGCGCAACCCAATCCCCATAATTCTCACGTCTGAGATTAATTATTCTTTATTTTAGTTAATTCGATTATTCAAAAATCCGGGGTGTTACATTCTCCCCTCCTTAAAGGATTTCGTCCCCGAAATCTCCAAGTCAAGGAGAATGCATATCCTACCATCCAAACAACCATCTACTCAACCATCAAACACGGGCATCCATTGTCCTTATAAAATTTCTAATGCTGTATGAACATATGCAAGAAGTGTGTATATGTTCCTTATTTAATGCAAAATCCGGCGGTCTACTGATTCAGTTGACCTCCTTAATGCAAACCATGATAGTGCCACGCGTCCATTATGTACGCGAAAACCTTATCGATTCATATTATTTCTACATGTGTGCACAAACATTCACCAAAATGCAACATCCATATGATAGTACAACCATTATACATCCATTACTTAAATATGTACACACATTTATATGCAATATGCGATATGAAGTGACTGAGCCGATCTAGTGCCTAAAGTGTGTGTGTATATGCATCCACGAGCAACCACTAGAAAACACTTGCATCCACATGCATCCATCATACATAACATGTCTCAAACACATGTTTCAACCGTAGGACTACCCTATCTAAAGGTCAAAGATACTAGTGAGAGGACATACTAAAGATAAGATAAGTACAAGGTAAGTGATACAGGATAAATTAAAAGATATACCCTCGAAAAGAAAAGGGTACAATGAACGCATCTTCTCTTCCGTCTCCCAAGTAGCGTTGCTCTCATCATCTCCCCTTTGCAATTTGACTAGTTTGACCTCTCTATTCCTCAACTTCTTAATCTCCGACCCAAGAATGCGCGTAGGAGCTCGTCGAATCGTCGCATCATGCTCGATCTCCACCTCTCTAAGCAAGCTCAGCTCTACCACTTCCGCGGTCTCGTGCAAGCACTTCCTCAAATATGATACATGGAATACGTCGTGTACACCACTAAGTCTCTCGGGCAACTCCACTCTATACGCCATCTACTCAATCCTTTCCTTAATAGGAAACGACCCTACGAACCTTGGTGCTAACTTCCCAACGGACCCAAAGCGAACGACGTTCCGTAATGGAGACACCTTGACAAAAACCATGTCCCCAACATCAAACTCAAGATCTGACCTCCTCTTGTCCGCATAAGATTTCTGCCTATCTTGCGTCGTCTTCATCCTCCTTCAAATCAAATCAATCTTCTCCGAAGTCTGTATAATCATATCGGGCCCAAGTAGACTCCCACCAACATGTAGGCGAACGACACGGCCGTCCATAAAGAGCTTCGAACGGTGCCATGCCAATGCTAGACTGAAAGCTATTACTATATGCGAACTCCACCAATGGAAGATGTTCCTCCCATGTACCTCCGAAGTCTACATAACCTCAATAGGTCCTCTAGAATACGATTCACCCTCTCGGTCTGGTCGTCCGTCTGCGGATGATATGCGGTGCTCAAACATAACTGAGTCCCTACCGCCTCTTGCAAGCTCTTCCAAAATTCGCTAGTGAAGATTGGATCGCGGTCGCTCACTATGCTAGAAGGAACACCATGCAAACGAACTATTTCTCGAATGTATACGGAGGCTAACCATGGAGCAGTCCTCTTACTCTTCACGGGAATGAAATGGGCGCTCTTAGTAAGTCTGTCTACCACGACCCAAATCCCCGTATTACCCTTCCTCGATCTTGGTAATCCGTCAACAAAGTCCTTCGAAACACTTTCCCACTTCCATTGTGGGACCTCCAATGGGTGAAGCAATCCACCGGGCTTCTTTTGCTCTGCTTTTACTTGTTGGCACACCAAGCATCTAGCGACATACTCGGCCACATCCTTCTTCATGCCGGCCCAAAAGTAAACTCGTCTCATGTCCATGTACATCTTGTCCCCACCGGGATGGATGGTCATCTTCGAATGATGGGCATCATCAAGAATGGTCTTCCTCAATCTCTCGTCCTGTGGTACACAAAGTCTACCGTCCCTACGCAACCAACCCTTATCATCTAGGGTATACCTACTTAGGTGGCTTGATGACTCCCCTCTTATGAGCTTCTCTACTAACTCCATCAACTGTGGGTCATCACGCTGTGCCTCTCCAACCCATCCCAAAAGCGTAGGTCTGACCTCAAGGATGCTAGCAAACTGGGTACAAAATCAATGGATGGTCTAAAGTCAAAGGTAGAGATAAACTCTAAGCTACGCCACTCGACAAACAAAGGACTCAATGTCAACTTTTACCTACTCAAGGCATCCGCCACAACGTTACCCTTGTCAGGGGTATATGCTATCTTGAAATCGTAGGACGCCAAGAACTCCATCCACCGTAACATATCACCCTTCCCTAGAGACCACATGCCCTAAAATCCTCACTTCTTTCCTCCAAAAATGGAATTTTGGAGAACTTAGCTTTAAGCTGGTGCACTTGTAGGGTCCCTAAGCTTTCCCTAAGATGTAGGACATGCTCTTCTCTGCTTCTAGAGAAAACCAGGATATTATCCCATGCAAAATCGTCACAACTATCCATCTCTCACACAAACCCTCCTAGTCGAACTCGACATCCCCCAAGTGCAAGCCCCAAAGGTCTAAACCAATATCAGACAAACACCCAAGGGATACCTCCTTCAAATTTAGACGATCTACGTGAGATGATACTAGTAAGACGGCCAACCAATTGAGCACTTGACCGACTCTGGCTGTCCTTGCCAGTCTTGCTCCAAAACCACCACTGATTACATAACTGGCTTTGCTTAATCTATTAAGCACATACGAAAACTTATTTCGTGCCTCTGGGTAAACCCCGCACTTTATCAACGACGTCTCCATACTCACGGACCACACAAACAGAATCCCAATCATCGTTGGATGCGTCAGAAGATTCTAGGCAGCTAAGCATCACCGAACACTTAGGGTCACAAGAAATATGAGGGTCTTTCCATAACGGATCAATAGTCTAACTACCCTCCTTTCACAATCAAGGATGGCACCCCGCCTGACTAGCCAATCCACCCCTAGAATCAAACTATAGCCCGTGAAACTAAGGATGAAGGCGTTGCATTCAAATCAAACGCCCAAGATAGACACTCTCAAATCCTGACAAACCATTGAAGGATGAGCCGAACCACCAACAGGATTTGAGACTAGGATGGGATCCTTAACAAGACTAGTATTTAGGTGCAGTGTTTCAATTAACGAAGTAGATACTAACGGGTATGAAGCGCCAGAATCAAACAAAGTTCAAACATGATGATAAAGAAAACCAAATTTCAACCTAGAAAGTCCTACCCCCATCAGGTATACCAGCCGTGAGGGAATACAACTACCCTCCAGAAGATCCTGTACTTTGTCCTTGCCTCTTTGGACAATCCTAAGGTGTCCTATTTCTCCAAAACAACTAGCCTTCTTCTTCACATTCTTCATTCGTGACCTCCCACCAAGATGAGGTTTCGTCCTTTGTTAACCAAACAGCTATTTGAACCTTCCTCCCATCGTCTATCTTAAAGGTACCAACAAGCCCTCCACTTCCTTGGACTAACTTCTAGCCCGACAAACGTCTAAGTCCCTTGATGTGGTTCTCCGTCCTTCGTACGGAAGTCCTTATTTATCTTAGAAAAAGCATCTATACGCGGAGGGGGGAAAGAAACTCAAAAAGAGAAAGAGGAAGAGATTCAAAATGGAGAATCGAAGGAAGGATATATGGCTCTTGGGGATTATGTTCTTAAAATAAACCTTTCTTTCAAAAATACTCTTCTACAAACATATTTTTGAAAGTATTCCTTATAAAAATGGTTTTCAAAAATAGTTTTTCAAAATATCTTATCTGTTCTGGTAACCTTCAGCTCTGATACCACGTGTAACACCCACGTCCATTAATGTCACTCAAAAAGGGAATGCATTAACTTCCATGGAGCATTTTAAGTGAATATAGAACAGAAAATCACAACAAGACAGATATAAAGCAGTACTTGAAAATTGAAAACTTTATTTATTGCAGTAGAAGGTAAATATGTTTGGTTACATCATCAAAAACCATAAACCAAAGTCAAGTACATAATATCCATCTTGATAAAACAAAGTACATAATCCCACTACTACAAATAGCCATAAAGAAAATGATAGGCTGAAGTTTATTTCGGCAATCCAAATCCAAGTGCTCCCAAAGAGATCCCAATCAAGCTCCACTAGTACCAGTCGCACCCTTAGAACCTGGGGGGGAGAGGAAGAAAAGAGGTGGAAACAAAGGGGGTCAGACATAAAGTCTGTCGAGTGCGATAACTCTAACAACATAATTATTAAAGCAATATGATAAGATATAAGCTGGAGAAGAAGGTAATGACTGTGTGAAACACATGGGTATGGCAAGGCAATCAAGAGAAACAAAGATAACGTAAATGGCGCTTCCTAATCGATATAGGATAATTACTATACTCTACCGTACTGTACCATACTGTACTGTACTAACACTAACTGCACCCCTACTAGTCACTCTAGAAATTTGATCCCTCTTGGCTAAATAGAACGATGATAGCTTCGTGTACTACTAGATGTACCCACTATCCTCCATGTTTGACTGTATATCTCTAGTTGCTATCATAGGTACCCAGCGTGTACCTATCCCCACTAAATGTACCCCTTCAATAAGTAATAATGGTAATTCTATGTACTCCTAGCTGACGTCATAGGTGCCGCCTGCTCCTATCTCCGATAGGTGTACCCCATTAATAATTAATAGTGGTAGCTTCGTGTACCCCTAGATGACTACATAGGTGCCGTCTGCTCCTATCTCCACTAGGTGTACCCACTACCCTGCCCCATTCGATCGGCTCCCTAACTCGTAGATACCCGTGCTGGCCCCACAGTGGGGGTGTATCACTCCCCAAAGTGGCAACCTGATACCACCAATGATGCACGGCTTATACCTACACGATGCAACAACGTCTTACCTACTAGCCCGGGTCCACACACGCATATGAACCCGTTGGACTTGCGTTGCCACCGCTAACCCGGTTTGGCCTCTTACAGTCAAGCCCAGTACGCGTGTCCCGTCCTCGACTTAGGTCGAGCCCATAGAGATACTTATGGGTTACTGGTTGAAACGGGCCCCCATGATTTGACATTAGCTATCCACCTAAGCTTGGTCCCCTCTAGTATTTCCCACTTAACCCACTTCTTATTCATGTTTCAATTACATGTTTCAATTTTGGTTAAGTATTTCTAATCGTATTTCAAATGCCATCAAAGGCACCCACTTAATTCCACATGCCACCGAAGGCACCCACTTAACCCCTCATGTCCCACTACATGTTTATCTGGTTAAGTGTTTCTTAATTCATTAAGACCGTAACCTCATAAAGACCTCTCACATTAGACTGGCATTTGTGGCAGCTGGATTTGCCGGGCGGGTCCGGGCAGTCTTACACCATAAATGACCCTAACCTCGTGTCTTTACAACTATTACGTATTTAATTTGTGCCTAAGACCTCTCACATTAGACTGGCATTTGTGGCAACTGGATTTGTCGGGCGGGTCCGGGCAGTCTTACACCACAAACGAGCCTAACCTCGTGTCTTAGACGATTAATTACACCTAATTAATCATTCCCCAGTTTGAATTACTTTCCCTATTCAAATTATCAATCAATTCCAAATTTAACGATGTCCATAATTGACTCAATTATGTCCATCCATTTATGGTATGTAAAATCATACCAATTTTCACCACAATTATATTTTATGCCTTTTAGGGCATTTATGCTCATCTACTTATGGTATATAAATTATACCAATTTCATTACTAATTAATTTTATACCTTAAAATTAATTACATGCCTTTTTAGGCCATTACATGCCAATTAAATGTTTTTAATATTATCCTCTTCGTACCCTCGTCATTCGTTCGCTTAACATGACATATTCATGTTAGACTAGCAATTAGTCTAATAGTTAAAAAAAGGAATAAACGTCACAAATTCACATACACACAATAATAGATCTAATTTGCATCAAACTTGCAATTAAGAATTACAACATACTTGCATAGTCTTTGTATTATCAAGGATCCAAAAATCATAGATCTAAAAGGTGTGAGCTTGCATGTATGAACATAGTTTTACACCCAACTAGCCTAGTTATTATCACAAACTTACATAAACTATGTATGTCGTCAACCTAAACATAAAGGTGTCATCTTGCATAACTATGGATCCAATAAAGGTGTTAACTTGAGTAAACTATGGATCTAGGCATGTCATAGATTCAACATAAAAATGTCAACTTGAATATGGATCTAAACTTTAAAGGTGTGAACTTGTATATGTATATATGAATCCAATTATCACTTAAACTTGCATACGAACATAATACCTATACGAACTAGCATATGTTCCACATCCATATTCGCATAAAAACTGATGTTATAAACCTAGGTGGTTGGATTATAAAAAGGGATTCATTAACACAAGTTAACATCATGAACTACTAGCGTATATTTTAGATCCAAACTTACATAACATCATATACAAAACTTGCATAACATCATATATAAAACTTGCATAACATCATATATGAAACTGGCATAACATCTTATATAAAACTTGCATAACATCATATGTGAAACCGACATAACATCATATATAAAACTTGCATAACATCATATATGAAACTGGCATAACATCATATATAAAACTTGCATAACATCATATGTGAAACCGGCATAACATCATATATAAAACTTGCATAACATCATATATGAAACTGGCATAACATCATATATAAAACTTGCATAACATCATATGTGAAACCGTCATAACATCATATATAAAACTTGCATAACATCATATGTGAAACCGGCATAACATCATATATAAAACTTGCATAACATCATATGTGAAACCGGCATAACATCATATATAAAACTTGCATAACATCATATGTGAAACCGGCATAACATCATATATAAAACTTGCATAACATCATATGTGAAACTTGCATAACATCGCATATAAAACTTTCATAACATCAGATAATATGAATCAAGTTAACATACATGATTAAACATATGAATTAGATTCACAACCACAACTTATAATCCAACGTATATCACATCATAATTGATTTAGCAATTATTTTGTTAAGGCGATCGAACTCACAACTCAAAAGCGGTCTTGAGATCTGAATTCTGATTTCTGGAGTTGCATTAGCTCTCCTTTGAAGAAGATTCGTTGTTAGGGTTGAGTAGTTCTGATTTGATTTGCTATTCTTCCTCTTTAATTTGTTGGCGGCTGCTCTAGGGTTCAAGACAACAGCATGACGGCCATAGTTATAGTTTTAATTCTGATTTAGGGTTTTAGTCTATGGGTCTTTTTATAGAGTTTTGAATTAATCTAAGCCGTCGGATGATCTTAGGGTTAATCGAAACCAGTCAGTCAAGATAGGGTGACAAGTCAGCCCTAATAACTCAGCAAAGAGTCAAAAAGGACTCAACAACATAGGTCAGCCTGAACCAAAAAGCTGTGTAGGCTCACTGCCTCGGCCTGGGCGCACTTGGCCGGTGCGCCAGTGCAAATATGTACTGGTGCACTTCCCAAGTGCGCCAGTGCATTTTAAAATTTTTTCTCTTTTGCCACCAATCTTCGTTCGTCTATAACTCCTTCATCCGGTACCCATTTCCCGCAAACTCGGACTCTATTTCAACTAGAATTCCGAGACGAACACAATGGCGCAACCCAATCCCCATAATTTTCACGTCTGAGATTAATTATTCTTTATTTTAGTTAATTCGATTATTCAAAAATCCGGGGTGTTACATTAGATGCCTTAACCACACATAATGTGCACTGAGTTCCATGGCTGGGCTATACAAAGAAACACAGAACTCGGTCGGGAGCTTTTCCATGTATGTACAGACCTGCCTTTAAGAGCCTCAAAACACAGATATCCCTCGGGTCTGTTTTTTCATGGTGGCTATGCCCTCACCTCGGCCCCTCCCTCAACTAGTAAGGACTACAAGAGCTAAGCGACTTGCCCCTAACAAACAATGTAAACATCCAGTTGGCGTCTCCCTTCAACCACCATACATCGATAGTGAAAGGTGAATGGTCTATTGGGCTTAGCTCTAGTCTTTTCTCATCCCAATGGTTGCCGATGACGGGTACTCGACGATCTCCTATCCTTGTTGGTCCTGACCTCGCCTCTCGTTGAGGCGATCGCCAAATCACCCTATTGTCACCTCGTAACAGAATTCTGACTGCAAAGCTACTTTTGCAATCAAGGCCCACCCACCTGGTAGTAACGCGCATACCCAACCTCTGCAAGCACAACCTAAACATCTGCCACCGCACAGAGGACCACCAGGAGCACCTTATGTATCTCAGGAAGTCGCATGCTTATCCTTCCAGTCCTTCAGAGCTTTCAAAATAACCAGATGGACATGCGCTCCCTCGTGCCTTATGACACCACGATGATCTATCCCATTGGGTTATTCACCCTCAAATGTGCGGACCGGTCCAAGTGCCTCGTTTTACCATGTTATTAGACCCTATGTCTAAATATTCTTTTATGTGCTTGCCTTACCTCATCAGGTTTCCATTTAACTTGGTTATCCCCATTCACATTGAATTCTTAATCAAGTTACCTAGTTCCTTTCACTTCTTGATTTCAGTCATATAACTTAACCCATTTAAGTTTATTAATAAGTCCACAACATATTATTATTTAGATTGTGATCCAAAGACTGTAATCCACAATCTCTTTATACTCTTGTTTGATTTCATAGTTACAACAACATGTTCTACTTAATAAGTAATTAAGTATATCTTAATTCACATGATTTCTATTTAACATGTCACTTATCATTTATGGTTAAATATAACTTACTTCATTTCATAAGTTTGCCTCATTCTTTCTTATTTAATCGTAATTCCATCTTATACTGTCACTACAACTTATCGTTCTTTACTTATTAACTTAGTTCTCTTAACTAAGGTTTACTAATAAGTCTCCTTTCCATTTATTATAACCTATGTTATAATTTCCACTTGTCCCTAGGACAAGCCTTAACATGTTATTCTTATCAACAGATTTCATATTTCCAGGTTTGCAGATTACTTAATTTATAATTAAGTACAACTTCTTACATTTCACCAATTTTCCCCCTTTTCACTACTTATTACAAATAACTGGTTTCAGTTTTCCCCATTTACTGATTACTTAATTTACAATTAAGTGCCACTTATCTCATTTCACTAGTTATCTCACTTCCTCACTAGTTTATTATAACCTAAGTTATAATCTTCACTTGTTCCTAGGACAAGCCTACCTATTATACAACATTCTCATTAATGTAATTTATTATAATAGGTTATTATCAATTCTCGTTCATTCCAATTCCTTTACCATTGTAATTATCTTTCATTCAGTTCCATTAATTTCTATTAATTACAATTAATACTGTTTGCCAGTCCTTCTATTTACATATACTTATATATATGTATATATTCATGCACTAGACCTCTCACATCAAGCCTATACTTGTGGACGCTGGATTTTCTGGGCGGTTCCGGGCAGACTTCTACCACAAGTTGGCTTAACCTCGTGTCTTAGAACCACTACATGTTTTTATTTATGCACTTAGACCCCTCACATTAGATTTACCACTTGTGGATGCTGGATATGCCGGGCGGTTCCGGGCGGACTTCTACCACAAGTGTAATCTAACCTCGTCTCTAAGCGCAGTTACAGTTTCCTATTTACTGTAAATTTTCTATATAATTTAGGCCTGTCAATTCTTTCAAGTCTATCATACTAAACCCATTTTATGTCGCTTGTTCTTAACATAGAATAAATTCTAGTCTAACATGTAACTGTTTTAATCATGTAACTGTTCAAATCAAACAAACTAACATGTAATTTACTCAATTTCTACCGTTAATGGTCCAGGTACATAAATGTCACAAGTTGACATGCAATTGAAACAACAGTAATCGCTACACATATTTTGGCAAGTTTATATTTCAACATATGATTTTTCCAACATATTAATATTCCAACATGTCATATTCATCACTTTGATCTTTTTAACATATGTTTAAACATTTCAACATGTCATATATAACAGGGAATGTCAAACGACAATATATCATTATCAAAAATGATATAACTTAAATCCACTCACCTAATTTTCTTTCCAAATCTTGGATCTGGTCCAGATCTAGCATTCTATGATTTTACCCTAATTGGATTCAGAACCTAACAACCATGGATTCATAATTTTCACTTAAAGAAAAAGAGAAGAAAGAGAAAGAATATTGAATAGACAAGATCTATAAAATTACCTCACCTCGATTATTATATTAAAGACCTTCTAATTAATATTCATTCTTTTCCTAAACTAATTATCTTATTTTTCTGAAGATATTTGAGGAGGAGAGAGAATGACACAGCTTAGACGTTGTCTCAGAGAATGTGAGATTTAGGCTAGGCCCTGCTAGCCTATTTATAGGTATTCAGGATCTTATCGTACACGCAGTGCTGAGTCAGCATTCAAACTTGGTTAAGTAAACAATCCAGATTCATTAATGAACCTAACTGGATCTAGGGTGGGTCGACCCCCCTTCGGGTGGTTCGACCCATGGGTCGTCCCCCCATGCCAAGGTCAACCCCGGCTATATATTTTTTCCTTTTTCAGCATATGGTCTTCATTTTTTTATTGATTTGAATATGTTCATATATAAGGTCCTTATATGTATACAAAAGTTATAATGACCATTCTACGCATATATATATACGCACAATTTTTGTTTCGTTTTCAAAATTCAAACGGTGTTGCACCGTTATTTGATTCTTACCATATTTCTCTGATTTCAGCCTTATCTTGAATTTTTTTTCTCTTGTATATATATTCTTACACATATATTCTTACACATATTTTCTCTGATTTCAGCCAAATTGTACGAAAATATGAATCATTAATAGAAAGAAGTTAGAGGATGAGAGATATGAATAAAGAAAATTAGAATAGAAGAAATTAGATAGAAGATCAAACTAAAAAACATCACAGAATCTTACAATCCCAGCGGAAAAAAATATAATATATCAAATCACTTTTGAAATATAAACTAGATTTTGAACTTACATACATCATCAGAGTACATCATACATACAATACAGCAGAAATAAACTCTAAATATCTAACGCTGAAGCCTCCAACTCCAAGCTCCTCGAAATAAATCTGTAAAATTCTAAACTAGTTGACTGCCCGTACAAATTTGGGCACCCAAGAGTTTAGGGAAAACATAGAAAAATAAACTCTGGGTCATTCATGGGACTGGTGTGAGTAAACGATTTTAAAACAAACTGGTTCTGATAAAGGATATCTCATAAGACCACGTCGTAAAAACAAAACGGGTTTTTTTTCCCTTTTTGAGAATCCAAAACACTTGTTTAACTTTCAAAAATGTTTTGAAAGAAAAGATAATCATAAGACCGATGCACACATAAACATGGATGGTTTTTACCTTATGATGACCCAAAAAATTTTTGAAATCAATATTTCTTCTGATATTATAATAATGTCTAAATAGAAATAAATATCAATCTAGCAGAACGCTTTCATCTCACGGTCTACATATATAGTATACAATCAAAACCGCGAGCTCTCATTGGATAATTGATTTCCAACTATGACAGGGTATGAAACCACCTTTCGGTAGTGTATATATAGAGGAGAATACACTGGGTTCAAAAAGAACGTCTTGCAACCCGGCCCACACATGACCGACCACTCATTTCGCTTAAGTGTATCGAATATATTGTCACCTTACGGTTGTTAGCAACATAACCGTTCCCGGAAGATACAGAAGCGAAAGAAGTAACAAAATGAATATTCTCTAGATGGTGACAGTACACCCTAATGGGAGCGACCCATATAGCTATGATACCTTCCCGATTTTTGTCATTTCCCGGTTGTGAGGCTTGAGGCTGAACATACCTTTGACAAATCATTTCTTTAAATGCCACATCGTCCATATCGACAACCACTAATTGACTTCGCCAAAATATATTACTGGTATAAAGCAAGAGAAACGAATTATTCTTCCACCAACATATATACATTTGAAGAGATCAACGTACTGATCGGTTAGGCATACTTTGTTAGACATCTATCCATAAAGTTGTCCTGGAATTGGACGAAACAAAGACACCATTCTGTAAATCCATCTTATGTAATTTCTACCTAGGATTGACAGAATAACCCTTGCAATACTCCATCTTCAATGGTCTTCAATAATCTCTGACTCGTAACGTATATAACGAATCTAAGTGGAATTTATATTCTGGTCTCTTCAAAATTGATAACAAAAAGGTCCATAATTGATAGTCGGTTATTTAAGTATCAAGTATAAAATAAAATAAACAGGTTTAACGCCATTAGATCTGCTAAGCCATATTTAAACAATTCAAATAAATCAACTTGATTTCTTTTCTTTCGTAATCAAATTCTCTTTATAAAGTTACTTAATAAAAAGAATAATTAAGTTAAAACACATCATCTCAGACAATTTGTCTAGAGTTAAATTACTATTTAAATCTTTCCATTATTTTAAAAAAAATTCAAGTTTCCAAACAGTCATCTATTGAACCCTCTTTTATTGAAACAGAATAATTAAATAAATAATTCTTATTTAAATTGTTAACTTACATTAACCTTAAACCCACCTGATTAACTGATTATAATTGATTTCTCTTTTTATAAAAAATATATCCATTATATTGTTTCTCTTAAACAATTAATATCCAATCTTTATCTTTGCATTTATTTCTGAATTGCTTTATAGAAATTACAACTTAGCAATTCCGATGGAATATATGAATTCTTAAAATAGGCGATATTCGAATTTGTCAATCTAATTTATACAACCAAGCATGTAAGTTCAATACAATATTTTCTACTGATAACATAACATCTCAGCACATATAATTACTAATAAAATATATCAAACTAATAAATAGCAGAATGACGTTTATTTCTACTAACAGGGTGTTTCAAACAATCCAATCAATACATAGTGGAATGGTGTTTTAATTCCACTGACAGATGTCAATATATATATATATATATAATTCTGATTCACGTAATAATGACTTACTTAATTAACCGAATGGTCGAACATTTAATTCGGTATTTGCTGTATTTATAGATCATTGTTTACGCATTAATACAGTTATAACTAATTTTACGTTCGATTATATTTAAACGATACCTAGTATAAAATTTACTTTTAAATAAATCAATTTATTTAAATTTGGAACCGTTTAACTTGATGATTACGTCGAGTGACTTTCCCGTATCATCGATCGATTCCAGTATACAACACGGACCACTACTATTTGACAATATACTTTTGATCAAAGTTTAAAAATATATGCTCTATGATATACATAATATGAATCCTATTTTTTTCAACTTCATATAACAATTTCTTTTAAATTTAAATGGGCCAAACCCATTAATCTACACCTTGAATTACATTTTAAAACTTCAATTTTCTTTTATATATATATTGTTATTTTAAAAAACCCAAAGGCTCAGCTCATCACAAAGACTCACGCACCAAAGTCTGCTGCACCCTTCTACTAAATTTCGTTTCAGGCAAAAGTTCCCAACTTCTCTCCCATTCTTCTCTTATCCTTTCTAAATTCAGTTTGTTTCCTTTTAATACTTTTTTTAATCCAATGGGCGGAAGCCCACGCATTATATGTGCGCTATTTTCCTGAACTACAAAGGGATGCTTGTTGCTCTTATCCACAAATTTTATTATATATGAAATGGACATATGTAATTTCATTTTGCTAGAACATACGCGTTAACAACATGCTATGAAAAATCAGAACCAATTTAAAATTTTTATTTTGGCTATTTTAATAAATTTTGAATATTTAAAATGATTTATTTTAAATAACAACGACTAGAAATTTATTTTAATTATATAACGAGCCTGAAATGGCGCGGTAGTTTGAAATTTTGATTTTGAACTTTGACTGAATGTACAGGATTTAAAATAAAACGGATTTTAGTAAAACCAGAAATATTTGAATCTGTTTGAAAATATCTTTCCAACGAATGTGAAAAATCCAGATTTCATAATGGGAATAAAAAGTCAAGTCCAGTTTAAAATATATAATAGTCGCTATGGAATTTATATATATTTTATATAATATATAGCCCTTAAAAATAGCCATTTTGCAAATGACCTCTGTTTTCGACGAAACCACTTTTGTTGGATCCGGAATATCAAATTATTTCTAGATTTCAATTTTCATAATTTTTGGAATTAATATGTGAGCGTAGTCCATTTAAACGTGTTTGGTAATTTCAATTTGAATTTAATCGAATGGAAAATGACCGTTTTTCAAACTGTCTCCAAATTCGACGAAATTAGTTTTGTTATGACCGTATCATCAAAACATAGCTAGAGTTATTTTTCTAGAATTTTTGGAGTCAGTATGTGGCTCCGGTAAATTAAAATGTATGTTGAAATCAATTTTGAACATTAAATTAATTTATATTTTAATTTTAACGAAAAATGGTCGTAACAGTCGAATTGGCTTACGGGACATATCTTATTGCGTCCGGAATGAGGGTAATTAGCTGAGGACGACAGACAGTGGGTTCGATTTGGAGTTAGAATGAAAAAGTAACTTTATGGAATAAATAATTAAATAATTATAAAAGAAGTCAACGCCCTTTTATACTCTCTCCCCAACCCTCTCCCGTTCATTCAGATCGAATGAATAAAAAAACAAAAAAAAAACCGCGACGCCTCCTTCAGTAGTCCACTGCCGCGCCTCCGTCGTGCCCCCCAGCCGCGCCGCCATCGATCCGACCACCCCCTCTCCCTCTTCTTCCTCCCCCCTCTCTCCATCGCAAGAATAGGAGCCCCAATTCCTAGAAAGCCACGCCGCCACCCCTTGACCTACCACCAGACCACCGCCGCGACCTCCCCCTTGGCCACCAGACTCTGGTGCCGCCCATCTTCACCACTTCCATCGCCTGTAAGTTTTTTATTTATTTATTTTTATTTAGTTAATGTAATTAGTGTTTTTTTAAAATAAGTTTTTTTATGTAAAAAGCATGTTTGAAAAATCAATTTTTTTATAAGAACATCGAGATAAAAATATAATTTCTAGCTAGATAAAAAATTTGATTTTTAAAACATATACATCCTTATAAAGATATGATTTTTATATGAATGGTATGCATATAAAAATATGATTTCTATTATATGAATAACGATATAAAAATATAATTTTTATATATGAAGATAGTAATGTAAAAATATGATTTTTATTGTTTGAATAGCTATATAAAAATTCGATTTATATTATATGAATAGCAATATAAAAATTTGATTTTTATTATATGAATTGCTATATAAAAATTTGATTTTTATTGTTTGAATAGTTATATAAAAAATTTGAATTTATTGGTTGAATAGCTATATAAAAATTCGATTTCTACTATATGAATAGCTATAAAAAAAAATTCAATTTTTATTATATGAATAGCTGTATAAAAAATCGATTTTTATGGCTTGAATAGCTATATAAAAATTCGATTTTTATTGTTTGAATAGCTATATAAAAATTCGATTTTTATTGTATGAATAGCTATATAAAAATTCAATTTTTATTATATGAATAACTATATAAAAATTCGATTTTTATTGTTTGAATAGCTATATAAAAATTCGATTTTTATTGTTTGAATGGTCAGATGAAAATATGATTTTTAGTATATGAATAGCAAAATAAAAATATGATTTTTTTAATATATATAGAAAGATTTAAAAATGCGATTTTTAAATGTATAAGAATCATATTAAAAATGTGATTTTTACTATGAACAACGTGAAAAGGGTTGCGTTGGAATTTCAGGCAAATCCAAGCTGTTCAGAAATTTAAAAATAAAACTGGCGAAGTGGAAACCTAAGGTAAGAACTTTTCACTCTAATTTTCTTTTCTAGTTAAATATATACTAGGATGCAGACGGTGCTTAGTAGCACCTAACACCTTTTTTTGAAACCATGGATGTTTAGTTGTTTGTTTTCATTGGTTTATTTGTTTGAATTTGGTATGGGATGTGAATGGAATTTATTGAATTTGGTTTATGTATGGTGCGAGCTAGTATTAGGCGAGGGATAAGGCTAGACCTTATTCCGGTTCTAATATCGCACCGTTATGCTGCCAAAATTTTCTAAAATATGTTAGAACAATAAAACATATCATTTCTATTGTATAAATGAACTGTATGAAATATTCATGTGTTGAATAAAATATTCATTTATTGAATAAAATGTTTTATTGTAAAAAATATAATTTTAACGTGTATATGAATAAAATAAATATTCATTTACAAATCAGACGATTTGTTTATGTACGCCCATTTGACTGATATTGATTGGGACAATATATTTTACACATCGCCCAGCTGCACAAATAAAATCTGTGTTTGTTGATTGAAACCCCACACGGGTATTGGGATGATATTTGACGTACACTAATCCCAACTGTTTAGTTGTATGTCAATCGATAGGTTGAAAGAGTGTTTTAAGCATTAAGTATTTATATTTAATGCTTATGCAGTTGTGTAATGCACTCTGGATGATGGTTGACTGTGTTTGATTATTGTTGTGTACATATGTGAATGAATTCCATATAAATAAAATTATATGGTAATTGACCGTGTCTGATTCCAGTTCGGAAAGAATGAAAATTTTAAATTAATGAATATTTTAAAATGACGAATAATGAATTTTTTAAAATAACTAATATTTTAAAAATAATATTCAGTAATGGATCAAAATATGATTTTGATGTCCGATTTGGGATGGACACGAAAAAATTTAAATATATAAAGACGTGTTGATTAGATTAACGCCATTTTGACGTGAACGATATTTATATTGATTTTATTCATTTTTATAATGAATATCGAAAAGGAAATGATTTCAAAATCTGATATTTTGAAAATATTATCATGTATATATTATAATGATAAGGAAAATTCAATTTGGATTTAAAATTGAAAATGAAGTTGGAATCGTTTTAGAACGAATTTATAAATGTTTTATGAATACATTTTAATGGAAATCGATGAAATATATTATATATATATAATATAATGGCCTAAATAGAATGCGCCGCGCCGCGACCGTTCTTGAATTTCGACTATTGACTTTGAATTGACATTACGGGAGATCTGACCATCGGATTCTCCTAAACCGAAACCGTTAGGTTTGTATTAAAAAGAAATTTCCAACGAATATAAGAGATTTGAAATCTAACGGTAGGATTTGGAATTATGTCAAATCAAATTTGGAAAAGGTCGTTGTAAGTGCAGTTCGATGACCGTTTATGGAAATCGACTAAAAGGGCCTTAATAAAATTATTTAAAATATTAATAATTTGTGTAAAATCATAATAAATGATTAGGAAATAATTGAGATGAAAAATTCCACATTTGTAAAGATAAAAATATTTTTTTATCAAAATGAACTAGTTATTAACTAGATTTAAAATCCAATAATTTTTAAATAAAATAAATTGGATTTGTGGATTGTTTTAAGTGAAAATTAGGGTCACATCCTTAAAATAAAACTTAATTAAGCTCACATCCTCCTGTTTCAAAACATATAAATTACATCCCTAATTTTAAACAGCGGCTAATTTTTTCCCAAAACTGCCCTTTTTCTTAATTCACGCCGTAATAACCTAGGTCGGATTTACTGAGTACGTAATTAGTATTTTTTTCTTTTCCAGAAACCTATATTCGTTGTCAATGGCGGCACTGTCTTCAATTTCATTTCTTCAAATCGCTGATTGTATCAAAACTAGATTTATTCACTGGATTGAGTTCTTCCGTTCAGTCAGATCTAGGGTTGATTATTGTCAGAGAGAAGTAACGATTGAAATTTGCAGCGACTTAGTTAATTACGGATGGTTCAATGAATAGTCGCAATGGAAGTTTTTGACAGCTGGTGCTTGCGATTTTTTAGGTGATTTACTCAAAACGATCACTTCTTTTATGTCGATCAAAACCCGTAATAAAAGCCGCTGGTTATCAGTTTAATCAACATCTTCCTGTTTTGCTTGAAATTCGATGTAGTCATCATCAAATTACATTAAATAGCGAAAAAAGGTATGAATCTGGTTGCCTTTTTTCGTACTGGACTGTAGATACTGTCTTTTGGTAATCTGTATTTTATTCAGTAAATATTTATGATTGTAAGCAAGTACGCACAAAAAATAAATGTTTGAATGCATTAATTCGTAGTAGATGCACGCTGGAATTTCAGAATTATACAATTCAGCAAAATAACAATAATATCTGCATATATTTATGCAAAAATACTAGATATTTGCATACAAATGTACATATATTCTATATTCTGGTTTTCTGCATGTTTGATATAAAGTTGCATACAGATATGCATATATTAAGAATAGATGCATATTTGTAAGCAATTTATTTACATAAATGATGAATACAGGTAAATGTAAAAATATATACATATTTGTATGCATATATCTAGAATATATGCATACTTATAATCAACTTTTCTGAGTACTTGCAAAACGAAGTGATCTAACAAAAGTTGCATACATTTTTTCGTATTGGACTGTAGATACTGTCTTTTGGTAATCTGTATTTTATTCAGTAAATATTTATGATTGTAAGCAAGTACGCACAAAAAATAAATGTTTGAATGCATTAATTCGTAGTAGATGCACGCTGGAATTTTATATATTTATGCAAAAATACTAGATATTTGCATACAAATATACATATATTCTATATGTTGGTTTTCTGCATGTTTGATATAAAGTTGCATACAGATATGCATATATTAAGAATAGATGCATATTTGTAAGCAATTTATTTACATAAATGATGAATACAGATAAATGTAAAAATATATGCATATTTGTATGCATATATCTAGAATATATGCATACTTATAATCAACTTTTCTGAGTACTTGCAAAACGAAGTGATCTAACAAAAGCTGCATACATTTTTTCGTACTGGACTGTAGATACTGTCTTTTGGTAATCTGTATTTTATTCAGTAAATATTTATGATTGTAAGCAAGTACGCACAAAAAATAAATGTTTGAATGCATTAATTCGTAGTACATGCACGCTGGAATTTCAGAATTATACAATTCAGCAAAATAACAATAATATCTGCATATATTTATGCAAAAATACTAGATATTTGCATACAAATATACATATATTCTATATTCTGGTTTTCTGCATGTTTGATATAAAGTTGCATACAGATATGCATATATTAAGAATAGATGCATATTTGTAAGCAATTTATTTACATAAATGATGAATACAGATAAATGTAAAAATATATGCATATTTGTATGCATATATCTAGAATATATGCATACTTATAATCAACTTTTCTGAGTACTTGCAAAACCAAGTGATCTAACAAAAGTTGCATACATTTGTGATCATTTTGACAATATATGCATATTTTAAGAATAGTTGCATGATTCTATTGATGAAGTAATAATTGTTGCAGTTATCTTCATTCAATTGTGAATATTGTTACGCATTTCTTAATAATTATTCCATGTTTATATCTAGATATTTTGAATAGTTTCTTAACAAATCCTATTATCCAATTGACAATTGGTTATGCTTTATAAATTTTTGCAATGTCGAATATGCAATGTTTGTAATGAATATGATGAATCAAAGAAGTGAGGAAAAAGAACTGGACAAGAAAGATGAATTTTACAACGCTTAGGATGTTGATTTACAAAGAGCGATGCTCGCATACAAAATTGTGAACTGCAAACCGCAAAGCTGGACTCCAAGTCAAGACCTGACACAAAACTGGTTGCTATCGAATGCAAACAACATGAAATAAAACTGAAAAATTTGATGTTTAGAATGTTTTTGTGAATATTTGTATTGTTTTTTTTAACTACGGTTTGTTGATTATTATTTACAGAAATGAATTACATGGGAATATTACGTAGTGTTTGAAGTTATTTTGATTCTGTATGATAACCTGGTATTTTTGCTTACTGGTGTGCAGTTATTCAATATATTAGAATCGTGGTATGCAAAATATTATGAAAATTTGCAAAATTGAACTGCAGAAGTAAAATAATAGCATACTTATATGAAACCATTAATATTAGTTGCATAGGAATATGCAAAACAATACAAATACTAATTGCGAGCATACAATTTCCATAGTTGCATACATTTATGAATTTATCTAGAATACTTGCATACATTACTACATAAATTTGCACAAGTATTCAAGACGAAAATGCTGTCCATATTATTTTTAATACTAATTACACGAGCAAAAGTTCAAAACATGCACAGAGCAAAATGCAGCGTTATAACTGATGCATAGTAAGATATAACAGGTAAAGGAATGTTCAAATATTATGCATATATTTATTCAAATATAACAAATATTTGCATACATTTCAGCTTAAAAAAATGTCAATCTAAAACAAAGCCACAATAAAAAACTAAACTGATTTTATTACATCACATAAATATTTACAACAAATGGTAAAAGTAAACACTAAAACTAAGTTTCTTAAAAACATAAAATTCATTCATAATTCAGCAATGGAACTACATAATCATGTCGTAGTAATTCAGTATTTAAGCTATCAATTTCTCGAACATATCTATGCATGATTTCAGGCTTTCTCCTGCTCACTTTCAACTGCATCATTTTCTTTTTCATTAGTTCTCTGCAAAAAAAGGAAAACATTTTTAAACAAGCATGTTTAAATGCATATAAGTATGAAAAAAATATTTGAAATATGCACATTTGTATGCAACAGTTATTACTACATCAACAAAATTATGCAACAATCATAACATAAATGCACACTTGCATTGTAAAATTTAGATTTACTGCACAGAAATTATGAACATATTTGTTGATGGTTTCAGGCTTGCAATCATCAATTTTAATTAAATGTATATATTCATGCAACATTCCAGTAATAACTGCAAATTAGTTTGCATAGAAGAATGCTATATTTCTGATTAAATTCATTAATTTATTCTAGTACTATTCCTACATTTGTGAATATAAGCAAGCATCTGTGTTGAACATTACATCCACATAAGCAACAATTTTTTGATATATAATTGTATGTTCGCATACGTAACAAAAATATGCATATAACTATGAAAATAATGTAAATAAATGCATATTTCCACTCAGAATTTCATTATATACTCATTTATACAAATCATATAATTTTGCAACATCCATGATAAAAATCACAGCAACGAAAAACATTTCTGGCCAAAAATCACTCAACCATGTTACTATTTCATAATAAAGTCTTTCAGCAATGCTTTAAATCTGAAAAAAACGATAGTAACAATTTTTTTTGCAACCAACAACAATTTTTTAAACAAATTTGCATAAATAATTGTATGTAATCATATACTCATGCAATAATTCCAATTAATCCATATTTTAATATAAAATTCGACAAGAAAAGCTTTTGTTTGACAGAAAAAAACAAATTTTTACCTTCGTTCTCCCCATATGACGCTATTTTCTATTCAAATCACCAATGATTTTAGGCGTCTTCACTCGATCGAGATTAAAAAATCAAAATCGGCTTAATTTTTTAATTTTTCCTTTTCGTCGACTGCCCTATTTCTGCGGCGTGAAAAATGAAGCGAGGATATGTGGAACGAGGAATTTTAGGTTTTGAAAGGATATAATCGGGATTTTTCCAGCGTAATTTCAAAACTAGGGATGTTTTCTATATTATTTTTATCACCGGGTTTTTTTTATATTTTGAAACTTAATAGGGACCTGTAAAAAACGCACCCTTGTTTTAATATAACAAAAAGTTTCCAATGAACAAATTGGAATGGATTTGGAATGGAAATAATTTTCGGAATATTTCGATATTGGATTCCATGATTATACAGATATAATTATGGAAATTTGGAAGACATATATATACATCGTTATTTCCAGTCCGATATTTGTTGGTTCCGGAATTTGATATTAAATATAAGCCGATATAATTTCTATTCAGAGCCTTGTATTTAATATCAAATAGGATTTTGGGTTTGTCATGAACGGCGTCTTAAATAACACTGTTCTTAAACCCAGTTAAGAAAAGAATAAATCTTTTATTTAAGATTTAGAGAAGTTTACCAAATAAATAATATTTAATTGGAGTTGAATTAAGAATTGGATCTTGGGTTTATCGTGGACGGTGTTTTAATTACACTTGTTCTTTAACCCAATTAACTGTGAAGAGATGATTTGGAGTTTATAAATCTTTTATTAAGGTTTAAAGGAAATTTTCCAAAGAAAGATTTTCCAATTTAATATATTAGATTGGAATTGAACGAAATTGGATTTGATAATAATCGAAGTGAACTTCTGTGGAGGAAGACTGGTAATATATATGTAATTTAAAAGGCTTGGTCATTATCCCATTTATATTATTAGTCGGATACGGAAATTGATATTGATTGTATATATTGATTTGTTTTCCGTGAACATTCTATAATTAATGGAATGTGATTTTGGGTTTATCGTGAACTGTATTTCAAATGACATTAGTTCTTTAACCCAGTTGAAGACAGGATTACATGTCTAACATTGTATTTCGAACTGTATGGTTGATCTCCGCTAAATATATATATCTGTTTGGTGGCGGAGAATTTATTCTCTTGTTTAATACCCTTCTCTAAGACGTACGAGCTTAGAGGTTATATATCGGTAGAAATCAATAGTACGGTGTATATTGTCAATGCAACATGTTTGTGTTTCCAAAGTTAAATAATCATTAATATTGATTTTTGGGAAGATTAAAACTAAGTGGAGTTTTAATGAATCTTTAATTAGATTGAAATGTGAATTGATAATTTAAATTATCAAATTTGGGAAATGATCAAGAGTGGAGCATCACCAGTTTTGCTCCAAGCGATAGTTAAATCTTAAATTAGATTTGAACGGGAAATGGTAATTAATTTTACCAGTGACACCATGGCGTTAGATATGGAGTATTACCAGTTTTACTCCATGAGATGAATAGGTTAGGATTGAGAAATTAAACAAATGATTACTTCGGTAAGGTGCATTAATCCCGACTAGCATTGAAAACCTTAATATGGTTTGAATTGATATCCAAAGTAAGATTAAAGAATAAATTTAAAGAATTTGTCTTTGATAAAATTAATGGGAACCTTTCCCTAAAAATGTGAATATTTGAATAAAAGAATATTCCGAATTGGAATGAGGCGTATGTTGTGTGTTTATATCACTTGATTATAATATACGCGGGTTATTCGGAAAGGCCGGATTTATAACCATTCTGAATAACTTATTCGACGATAAGTAGAGGATGAAGACGGTGGTTGAAGACCGCAGGTCTTCACATCGTTTAGATGACTACTAATGTCTTGATTGGCCTGTACACCTAAGACAAGATAATAGGTGGTGATCGTTTAGACGTACTAGGAGATTGACCATATATGCAAGGACCTCTCTCCTGTATTGGACATAAGGGACGATGAATAAGATGCCTCCGGTTTCGTTTGGACCCAGGACGAACTATTAAATGGATGTGTGTTTGACATTGGATTTTATTCTGTGTTGATTGATCTTTATTAAATATATGTCGGTTTGGTGGCGGAGAATTTATTCTCTTGCTTAACACCCTTCTTTGAGACGTACAAGCTCAGAGGTTATATATCGATAGACATCGGTTGCATGGCATGAATTGCCAGTGTGGCATGTAGAGATGCAGTGATCAAGGCTCCTGTTGAAAAGCAGAGTCTTGTGGTTGATGATCAAAGCATGACCTTAAAGGGCATTGCTTTGGGTATAGCGTTAGTTCGCGAGCCTCACACCTCGGTATGAGTCAAAAATGGGATAAGGGAATGCAGGGAGAACACGGCATTTCTTTCTAGCTATGGGTGGTGTCATGGTATGGAGCCCAGACATTTATATATTTTTACCTATGTGGTTGATGGATAGCGAGGCGCCTCAGATATATAGGTTACTACGGAGCCGATGGAAAGGTCCGATAGGACCGGGAAACGTGTGTTCAAGAATAATTAATCCTCAAACGTAAGAGAGGACCAACCCTGAAGCATCCAAGGGTTGCCCAGAGTGTGCAGTACTGAGACATTTGCTAGAGTCTCTCGAAGCAGGCCAGGATTACACCCCTTGCCTTGACTCATGACGAAAATCCAATTTCCAATACGTGACATTTCGGTTTTGATTGTAGAGCCTAGCATGGCGACATGATATGTAACACCCCACCTCCGCCAGGGTGACTCTTGCAAGCACTCTGACTTTGGTGGGGCGTTTGAATCAGGTAAACATGCATAATGATATATCAAGGCAGAACAAGAACATATGTATATATGTAAACAGAGTAAATAAGACAAGTATAGCAGCGGAAGATCTCAAACTATTTCAAAACAAGTCTGGTACAACATAATGTCAACTTTCCAAATACACAAGTCTAGATAAAAACAACATTACTGAAAAACTGAAATACATAAGTACTATCCCCAAAATAAGTGATAACCAAAGCTAGCTTCATGTCACGACCGTGCATGAGCTAAATCCCACAAGCAAGCGATCAGAAATCCAAGCTAAGCTCCAATATTCCCACCCTGAGAACCTGGGGGGGGGGGGAAACGGAAGAAAAGAGGCGAAAGAAAACAGGTCAGTCAAAAAGACTGAGTAAGCCCTACTACAATCAATGTAAACTAATAAAGTTAACTGGCATGAGAAGCAGGTATGATCATAAGGATAACAACATACTAGCATGATGATTAACTAACAAGGTAGATAAAGGTGTCATCGCATAATCAGGTTTAAGGTTTTTGCACCACAGGTGTACTAGCAAACTAACATGATTTGAATAAACAAGTATTGATCCCTTGGCCCAAGCTTTGGCCCACTAACATGAAATGACCCTAATACAAGGTCCAACCAAGCGGTCTAGTCGATCGGCTCCCTATAAGCCTAACTCGTCACGTGTTGGTGTCAATGCGGCCCAAACATAATTGTAGTCAGACTGTGCCGGGTCTCCCGTCGGGTGTATCAAGCCCTAGGGTGTCAACCCCTGGACACCATAATCATGCGTGCACAGTCTCGATCTACTGGTACCCGTGCATGTTTTCCCCGACTTCGGACTGTGTGCACGACCATAGTCCGCCCGGAACTACACCGGCGTACCCTTCTACCGTCGCTTTTGGTCACTTACCTCCAGTCCAGTAATCGTGCTCCCTCCCTAGCCTAGACCCTAGGGCCTTAATGATACAAACTTGGGATTACTGCTGGAGTGGACCCCCATTGCTAGGATTTTTCTAGTGGGTTAAGTACGGTTTAACCCTCTTGCTAATCATGGATTAACTTGGTTAAGTTTAACGATGAGTTCACGACTTAACCCTGATTAATCTACCAAGCCCAAATTGGTTAAGTATTAAGTGGACCATGACTTAACCCTAATCACGAGGCATTAATTAATTTAATGCGCCTTAACCTCTTACATTAGACCTTGTTGTGGTTACTAGTTAAGCCGGGCGGGTCCGGGTAGCTTTACACCACAACTTGGTCTAACCTCGGGTTCAAGGTACAACATGGCCAACTTCTCACATTGGGTCCTATTGTTTGTAGCAACTAGTTAAGCCGGTCGGTTCCGGATAGGTTTACGCTACAAACTCAACCCAACCTCGAGTTGGTCACACTTATCTTTTCTAAGTGTCATGTCCATCATGTTTCCAAAACATGTTACAAATTTTCAAGCAATTGGGAAGACCTAACTTAATAGGTAAATTCCCAATGGGTAGACCTAACTTAATAGGTAAATTCCCAATCTTATGTTTTTATGTCTTTTAAGTTTTCCCAACCCCAAACGCAATCCCATCGCTTACATATCGCAATAGCGCATAAAGGATAGAAAGAGGGAACTTGGCATAATCATGACATAAAGGTGTTAAAGCCACAAGTTCAACATGGTGGCATATGAAATGTACATGTGTCCATATACTTGCATATTACATTTTTAGGCCTCAAAAGCATGCATAAAACCAAACTTAGCATATTGGTGATACATGGTGATAAATGACATGTAGAAATGGCCATAAGTTCGCATTTAGCCTCACGTGCAAGTTATCATAAGGGATATGATAACTTACATGTTGCCAAAATGCAACCTTTAGCATAAAGCTTGAAGCTTTATGTTCATATACTCAAGATAAGCTTGCATAACATGATAACATGAACAAAATGATCATCCCAAACTTGCATAACATACTTGCATATCATGTGACGAACTTGCATATCAAACTTGCATAACATAACATGATAAACTTGCATATCATAACATGGCAAACTTGCATAGCATAACATGGTAAACTTGCATATCATAACATGGCATACTTGCATAACATAACATGGTAAACTTGCATATCATAACATGGCATACTTGCATAACATAACATGATAAACTTGCATATCATAACATGGCATACTTGCATAACATAACATGATAAACTTGCATATCATAACATGGCATACTTGCATAGCATAACATGGTAAACTTGCATATCATAACATGGCATACTTGCATAACATAACATGATAAACTTGCATATCATAACATGGCATACTTGCATAGCATAACATGGTAAACTTGCATATCATAACATGGCATACTTGCATAACATAACATGATAAACTTGCATATCATAACATATCAAACTTGCATAACATGACATAGTAAACTCGCATATCATGGCAAACTTGCATATCATACATTTAACTTTAGAGTTTATGTATGAAAGTAGAATAGGGCTTACAATGCTTAGGAAGTCACAAAAATATGACAAAGCCCTTATGAAATCAATTAAACCCAAAATGCAAGCTCTAATAGAAAATCCCTTGAGCCAAAATGATCAAAACCCTTGCTTTATGATGCAAATATAGAAACTTGACTTGAATGCAAGCTAATGATGCTCATACAAGCTTGAAAACACTTGTATGCATGGAAAATCTCTCATAGAAATTTATTTAAAATTTTATGAAGAGAGTGGAGGCCATGAGAGGAATGATTTTGCCATAGTTTAGTTACTTAAATGAATAATGATGATTTAGGGTTAGGTTAGGGGCTTATTTATAGAGATTAGGATTAGTTCTAGCCTTAGGATTAAACCCTAGTTCCAATCTCAGCCCTCAAAACCGAATCTGGCCCTAAAACCTAACCAAGACCCCAAATGGTGCACCAGGCAAAACTGCCCGGCTGGACCAAGTCGACAGCCAAGTCGACAGGGCTGTCGACTTGGGTCCAACCAAGTCGACTCCCAAGTCGACAGGGCTGTCGACTTGGGTGCTCTGGCGGGAATTTTCCCGCCTGGCCCAATCTGACCTAATTTTTCAAATTCAAACTTGAATTTGAAATCTGTTTTTACTTTGAAATTTTCTGAAAACTTCGTTGGGCCGTAATCAGGTCATACGGACTCCGATTTTCGAAAACTCGGACTCTATTTCGCGTATTTTTCCGAGACGAACGCAATGGCATAGCCCGTTTCCCTTGATTCAGATTTTTGAATTAAATTCTGCCTCGATTTACATTATTACAGGTTATTGAAAATACGGGTTGTTACATTCTCCCCTCCTTAAAGGATTTCGTCCCCGAAATCTTCAAGTTAGGAAGAACGTATCCTACCATCCAACATCCATCTACTCAAAACATCATCCATGAGCAATCATTGTCCTTACAAGATTCTAAATGTTGTATGAACATATGCAAAGGTGTGTGTATATGTACTTATCTAATGCAAATATCATCAATGCAAATTATGTTAGTGAAATGAATCCATATGTATGCAATTCCTAACATAATGTATAACATCTATATGCGTGCACATAACATACATCCATATGCAACATCCATGTGATAACACCAAAAATTTTCATCCATGAATAAGTGTAAACACTCATGCATATGCAATATGAGGAGTGTGTGAGCCGATCTAGTGCCTAACGTGTATAATGCATCCACGAGTAACCACTTGCAAACACTTGCAACCACTTGCAACCATCAAGCATAACATGTTTCAAACACATGTTTCATCCAAAGGGTTTCTACCTAAGGTTCTCATGACAAGATTAACATGATAAACTAGATAATCAAGACAAACATGGATAGCAAAAGATATGCTACAAAGAGATCGGGAAGATAAGCAGGATATACTCCTTTCGGATTACAAGAAATCCCTTCCTAACCCAACCCCAATCCTATAAAAGCCCAAAAGGTTTAGCCAACCTAACGGACCCCTTCAAACCCTGACATGTATTACTAACCGATGAGTCATACCTCCCGACAGAAATAGGACCGAGAATGGGACCGAGAGGATATACGTAAAAAGATAACATGCGAGTAAGTTCCACAGGAAAACAAGGATCAAGGATATGCTCTTAAAAAGAGATATGATGCGCGTATCTAGCCTTCAGTCTTCTAAGTCACGTTTCCTTGAGTTTAACTCCACCGTGCTTTGACCGTCTTTTACTTCATGATTTCTTGGCTTCTTAACTCCTATTTCCCAATATGAGTTGGAACCCATTTCATTATCGCCTCTCGTCTTCCTTTTTCACTTACTCTTCTATCATTCTTGGCTTAAACATAACTATGACCTCATGGTTTCATGCAAGCTCTCCAAAATTCACCAGTGAATCCTGGATCTCGTTTACTTACTATAAAGTATTCCACGCAGCAGAACTTTTCTTGGAAATACCAATCCACGTTGCCAATTGCTCTTACCAACGTGATTTTCTATAACTCATGCTTGAACGAAATGAACCATCCGCCTGTGAATGATAGGTCGTACTTAGATTCAGTCGCTTGCCCATGACTTCCCGTAGACTATCCCAAAACTGGCTAGTGAAGATTGAGTCATGGTTACTAACTATACTTTAGGGAACCCCGTGCAACTGCTTTATTTCTTGAAAGTAAATTGTCGCTAGTTATGATGCAGTCTTTTCGCTCTTTACCGGAGTGAAATGAGCACTCTTCGTGAGTCTACCTACTATGACCCACATGCTCGTATTCCCTTTCTTGATCTAGGCAGTCCATCCACGAAATCCTTCGTGACGCTTTTCCTTCTTCCATTGCGGGGACCTCCAATGGATATAATAGCCCACCGGGCTTTTTATGACTCGGCCTTAATCTGTTGGCACAACATGCACCTTGGGACAAACTCGGCCACCTCCTCGAGTGATGTGCATCTTCAAGAGCCTTCTTTCTCTCATTGCGTCTTAGCCATCCCTTGTCATCTATAGCGAGGTGACTTACCATCTCGCCTTGAATCAACTTGTCCATGATCTCGGCTAACTGCGGGTCTTCCTTCTGTGAAGTCCCTACTTGATCCAGAAGGGTAGGTCTAAACTCAAGGGACGCTAATTAACTAATTAAACTGAGAGAACTTCTCACTTCAATTGTCCTCGTCGGAGCTTTCCGGTCTTGAACCGCGACCACTTTAGCAGGATCCACCACTAAGCCTTGCTTAGAAACTATGTGCCCAATGACATTTGGAGGACTTGGCTTTCAACTGATGCGCTCCAAGCGTATCCATCACCTCCTTGAGATGTCTTGCGTGCTCTTCCTCATCCTTTGAGAAGATCAGAATATCATCTACGAAGACTACCACAAACTCGTTCAGGAACTCCCTAGACATCCTACTTATCAAGTCCACGAAGTAGGCGGGTGCATTAGTCAAACCGAATGGCATGACCAGCCATTCCAAGAATCCATCTGGAGTCCTGAACGCAGTTTTGTCTATACTATCCTCAGCTACCCTGAGCTGATGGAATCCAGTAGCAAGATCAAGAGAGAACAGATGTTCCTACAAGCTGAACAAATCATCGATCCTTGGTAATGGTTGTCTATTCTTCTTGTTCTACTCACGATAATCAACACACGGGCGAAGCGAACTGTCCACATTAGTAGCGAATACTACGAGAGCACCCTCTTCAGAAATGCTTCATCGTATGAAGTTCTTCTCAAGCAACTCCTTGACTTGCTTTCTTAAATCTCATCTTGCGGGACCATGTGCCTAACCGGCCACGTAACTGGCTTGGCATTATCAACCAGATAAATGCGGAAATCAATCTCTCGCTTAGGGGTAACCCCCTTCACTTCACCCAAGATATCAGGATATTCTCGGACCACCCTCACCGATTTCAAACTATCGATAGACGAGTTGAGGGATTCAAGATAACACAACATGACGGGACCCATAGGGTTACAAGAAATTTTTAGGGTATTACCGAGGCGAGTCATGAGCCTCACAACCCTATGCTCAAAAATCAAGGATGGCTCCAAAACTGGACAACCCATCCATGCCCAAAATCAACCCATACCCCATGAAACCGAGAATATAAGCATCACACGAGAACTCTACACTAAAGATAGAGATTTTCAAATCCACGTAGATCATAGACAAATGGGCGGAAACCCCAATTGGATTTGAAACACACACGGGATCATTAACTAGACTAGTACTTAGGTGCAAACTTTCAACTAGATCAGATGAAATAAACTATGCGATGTGCCAGAATCAAACAAAGTACAAACAGGAAAATCAGAAATGTAAACAAGACTTCCAACAGAAACATTACCTCGATCATGAGCTGAAAGAACGATGTTGAGGGGATGAACTCGCCCTCCAGATGGTCTTGCACACTGAGTCTGACCTTGCCCTTGCTTCTTCGGGCAATTTTTGCTGAAATGTCCAAACTCACCACAATGATAGCATTCACCACTCTTCCTTTTCCTCTTCTTACAATCCTTAATAAGATGCCCAACTGAACCGCAATAATGGCACTTCCCCTTGTTGCTCTTGCCCTTGTTGTTGTTCCCCTTGTTGCCTTGACTCTTGTTCTTGTTGCCTTGACTGCTCTGACCGCTTGGATTACCCTGATTTCCTTTCCACTGGGAATCAGTCTTCTTGGCTTGAGTATCATTCATCTTGATCTCCTTCTTGTCACTCCTATTATCTTCATTGAGTAGGGCCATATTCACCAAACTCTCGAAAGTTGCCCCCAAGGGTATATGAGTCACGGCTAAACCATGTAATGGCTCGTTTAATCCTAGAGCAAAGTATAGGGCCTTCTTCTGAGCTGTGTTAACCAAGTCTAAATCGACCCGAGCCAGTTGATTAAACTTATCTATGTATTCCCTAATAGTCATGTCCCCTTGCTTCAGTGATAGGAACCTTAGTCCAAACTTTCCCCGAAAGTCATCCCAAGTCTCAATTGGCCTAGTAGCGGTGGTGACCACCCACCAACGTGCAGCTTCTTCCTTTAGTAACCACACTGCTAATAAAACCTTCCTACGGTCATCTATATCAAAGAAGGCAAAAAGATCTTCGGTTTCTTTCAACCAATTCCTGGCCTCTACAAAAGTCTCAGTTCCAATGAAATTCTTGCAACCCATCGCCTTAAAGTCTTTGCAAATCTCTGCGAAGTCAGCTTGAGGATGCTGAGGGGGAGGAGGAAGAGGAACCTCAGCGACAGGAGGAGGAGGAACATCGGCGGGGCCGGCTTCGGTCGCCCTAGCCTCCAAAAGTCTCCTATACCAAACAGGTACGTGTACTCCCTCCGGAATAGCAAAGTTATCGGCCATACTGAAAACGAAGAAAAAGATAGATTCAGAATGGAGAAAAACGAAGGAATTTTGCTAATGGCTTTTTGGGGAATAGCCTTTAAAATAAACTAGACTTTTCTTTGGAAAATACTTTATACTTGGTTTTGAAAATAGTTTTCCAAAAGTTTTAAAAACGTTTTTGTTCCTTCTCGTAAACCATATGCCCCGATACCAAAATGTAACACCCCACCTCCGCCAGGGTGACTCTTGCAAGCACTCTGACTTTGGTGGGGCGTTTGAATCAGGTAAACATGCATAATGATATATCAAGGCAGAACAAGAACATATTAATATATGTAAATAGAGTAAATAAGACAAGTAAAACAGCGGAAGATCTCAAACTATTTCAAAACAAGTCTGGTACAACATAATGTCAATTTTCCAAATACACAAGTCTAGATAAAAACAACATTACTGAAAAACTGAAATACATAAGTACTATCCCCAAAATAAGTGATAACCAAAGCTAGCTTCATGTCACGACCGTGCATGAGCTAAATCCCACAAGCAAGCGATCAGAAATCCAAGCTAAGCTCCAATATTCCCACCCTGAGAACCTGGGGGGGGGGGAAACGGAAGAAAAGAGGCGAAAGAAAACAGGTCAGTCAAAAAGACTGAGTAAGCCCTACTACAATCAATGTAAACTAATAAAGTTAACTGGCATGAGAAGCAGGTATGATCATAAGGATAACAACATACTAGCATGATGATTAACTAACAAGGTAGATATAGGTGTCATCGCATAATCAGGTTTAAGGTTTTTGCACCACAGGTGTACTAACAAACTAACATGATTTGAATAAACAAGTATTGATCCCTTGGCCCAAGCTTTGGCCCACTAACATGAAATGACCCTAATACAAGGTCCAACCAAGCGGTCTAGTCGATCGGCTCCCTATAAGCCTAACTCGTCACGTGTTGGTGTCAATGCGGCCCAAACATAATTGTTGTCAGACTGTGCCGGGTCTCCCGTCGGGTGTATCAAGCCCTAGGGTGTCAACCCCTGGACACCATAATCATGCGTGCACAGTCTCGATCTACTGGTACCCGTGCATGTTTTCCCCGGCTTCGGACTGTGTGCACGACCATAGTCCGCCCGGAACTACACCGGCGTACCCTTCTGCCGTCGCTTTTGGTCACTTACCTCCAGTCCAGTAATCGTGCTCCCTCCCTAGCGTAGACCCTAGGGCCTTAATGATACAAACTTGGGATTACTGCTGGAGTGGACCCCCATTGCTAGGATTTTTCTAGTGGGTTAAGTACGGTTTAACCCTCTTGCTAATCATGGAGTAACTTGGTTAAGTGTAACGATGAGTTCACGACTTAACCCTGATTAATCTACCAAGCCCAAATTGGTTAAGTATTAAGTGGACCATGACTTAACCCTAATCACGAGGCATTAATTAATTTAATGCGCCTTAACCTCTCACATTAGACCTTGTTGTGGTTACTAGTTAAGCCGGGCGGGTCCGGGTAGCTTTACACCACAACTTGGTCTAACCTCGGGTTCAAGGTACAACATGGCCAACTTCTCACATTGGGTCCTATTGTTTGTAGCAACTAGTTAAGCCGGTCGGTTCCGGGTAGGTTTACGCTACAAACTCAACCCAACCTCGAGTTGGTCACACTTATCTTTTCTAAGTGTCATGTCCATCATGTTTCCAAAACATGTTACAAATTTTCAAGCAATTGGGAAGACCTAACTTAATAGGTAAATTCCCAATGGGTAGACCTAACTTAATAGGTAAATTCCCAATCTTATGTTTTTATGTCTTTTAAGTTTTCCCAACCCCAAACGCAATCCCATCGCTTACATATCGCAATAGCGCATAAAGGATAGAAAGAGGGAACTTGGCATAATCATGACATAAAGGTGTTAAAGCCACAAGTTCAACATGGTGGCATATGAAATGTACATGTGTCCATATACTTGCATATTACATTTTTAGGCCTCAAAAGCATGCATAAAACCAAACTTAGCATATTGGTGATACATGGTGATAAATGATATGTAGAAATGGCCGTAAGTTCGCATTTAGCCTCACGTGCAAGTTATCATAAGGGATATGATAACTTACATGTTGCCAAAATGCAACCTTTATCATAAAGCTTGAAGCTTTATGTTCATATACTCAAGATAAGCTTGCATAACATGATAACATGAACAAAATGATCATCCCAAACTTGCATAACATACTTGCATATCATGTGACGAACTTGCATATCAAACTTGCATAACATAACATGATAAACTTGCATATCATAACATGGCAAACTTGCATAGCATAACATGGTAAACTTGCATATCATAACATGGCATACTTGCATAACATAACATGGTAAACTTGCATATCATAACATGGCATACTTGCATAACATAACATGATAAACTTGCATATCATAACATGGCATACTTGCATAACATAACATGATAAACTTGCATATCATAACATGGCATACTTGCATAGCATAACATGGTAAACTTGCATATCATAACATGGCATACTTGCATAACATAACATGATAAACTTGCATATCATAACATGGCATACTTACATAGCATAACATGGTAAACTTGCATATCATAACATGGCATACTTGCATAACATAACATGATAAACTTGCATATCATAACATATCAAACTTGCATAACATGACATAGTAAACTCGCATATCATGGCAAACTTGCATATCATACATTTAACTTTAGAGTTTAAGTATGAAAGTAGAATAGGGCTTACAATGCTTAGGAAGTCACAAAAATATGACAAAGCCCTTATGAAATCAATTAAACCCAAAATGCAAGCTCTAATAGAAAATCCCTTGAGCCAAAATGATCAAAACCCTTGCTTTATGATGCAAATATAGAAACTTGACTTGAATGCAAGCTAATGATGCTCATACAAGCTTGAAAACACTTGTATGCATGGAAAATCTCTCATAGAAATTTATTTAGAATTTTATGAAGAGAGTGGAGGCCATGAGAGGAATGATTTTGCCATAGTTTAGTTACTTGAATGAATAATGATGATTTAGGGTTAGGTTAGGGGCTTATTTATAGAGATTAGGATTAGTTCTAGCCTTGGGATTAAACCCTAGTTCCAATCTCAGCCCTCAAAACCGAATCTGGCCCTAAAACCTAACCAAGACCCCAAATGGTGCACCAGGCAAAACTGCCCGGCTGGACCAAGTCGACAGCCAAGTCGACAGGGCTGTCGACTTGGGTCCAACCAAGTCGACTCCCAAGTCGACAGGGCTGTCGACTTGGGTGCTCTGGCGGGAATTTTCCCGCCTGGCCCAATCTGACCTAATTTTTCAAATTCAAACTTGAATTTGAAATCTGTTTTTACTTTGAAATTTTCTGAAAACTTCGTTGGGCCTTAATCGGGTCATACGGACTCCGATTTTCGAAAACTCGGACTCTATTTCGCGTATTTTTCCGAGACGAACGCAATGGCATAGCCCGTTTCCCTTGATTCAGATTTTTGAATTAAATTCTGCCTCGATTTACATTATTACAGGTTATTGAAAATACGGGTTGTTACATGATAGATGGTACCCATGCCGCCTATCATTGATACATTTATATTTGAAGTTGTTTTATACACTATACACTTATAATAGTAAATGATTTGTTTTAAATGTACCAAGCATGTTTGGCTATTATAAGGGAAAACTCTATCCTCCGGCTTGTGTTGCATTGTGTGATGGGACATGAGTCTTATAATAGCTTCATTTTTCCAAAAAGCTTTGCGCTGTTTATTATATGCACTGGTATTCTTGGGAGGAAACCCGTTCTGTGTTATACGGCGTGGTCCCTTGATTTACTCTCTTGTAAAGTAAAGATTTAATAACTGTTTTAGTTCTCACACTTGTTACATGACTGACCTGAAGTTTATTATTTTAACCTAAACTCTGGGTGCCCCTATTTTACATGGGCAGCTAGTGGTTTTGGTTTCGTAGATTAATTCTTTTCCAGGATCTTGGATTTATAGCTGAAGCTATATTCGGAAAGCTCTGTATCTGTGTATTTCTTTCAGTTGTGTTATGTATTGATTTTCCGCTGCATTGTAATTTGTATATCTCTGTTATTTAACAAATGTATATATTTATTCATAATCTGTATATTCTTGTACTCTGATGTAAATTGTTGTAATAAGCAATGAAATGTTCTTTTTGTGTTCTGAATTGTCGTTTTCTCAACTCAATCTGGGCTTTCCTTTACGCGGAAGTTTTGGTCGTTTCAGCTGGTATCAGAGCTTTGGTTTACAGAGCTCGAGAACAAGACACATTAGAACCAAACGAAAGAATTCATCAGAGATTGGATTAGTAATATCCAATAAGAATGACTGGTTAGAGATAGGATCGGTAGTATCCTAGAACGAGTCTGAAAAGTGTTATTTTTAAAAATAAAAATGAAAAACGAATTTTGGTTTGAAAATTTAAATCTTATTATACATATTTGAATATTTATTTTAAATTGATTTTGGACAATCGAGTATATGAAGATTTTGAATATACGCATAATTAACATGTATTCTAAGTATCAAATATACTGGATAGATATAGAATCACACTCTAGTCGTCCGGGGATGGTACTATGATAGTATGTACATCATCAGTATTTATGTTCGAGTTTTGAAGGTGGGTATCTATATATTTCCAATTGACCAGTGTGAGAACCAAAACAAAGATAGGGTTTATTGTTGTGACTTGGCATCAAAAATGGATTTTTATATATAAAAAAGTTATGTGTTTCAAACGATAATCAACTAACTGATTGCATATTGTGTTCTTTAATTATTGGTTTGATTAATATAAAATTTTGAACCATTAAGCCAAATTGAATCAAATATTGAATTGCCTTGAAAATGGATTGCAATTGCATATATGTACATGTGTATATAATGAACAGGTCATAGCAAGGAGGCTAAGAAGAGGAATAAAATTGTATGCCCGACAAATAGGTACATGTTTACCATTTCCTTGGGTTTTGATGATTTTATGAGCCGATTGGCTAACCACTTGGCTTTTTCTTTTTGGATGACGAGGGCCCTGCGTGGCTTGGTGCGTTTTTAAATGTATCCCCGTTCAAAGGAGGTTATGGCGAATTTTTACGAAAATTTAGGGTGCTAGCCAAATTTTTGGAAAAAATTAGAAATTCTTAGAAACTGAAAAGTTGAAGAATGAAAGCCAGAATGAAAGTTGAGTCGGTTAGTTAAACAACTTTCATCTCCGCTCCTTTTTGAGGACGAAAAGATTTTAATTAGGGGAGATTGTAACAACGCGGAAAATCAAAACCAATTTAAAAATTTTATTGTGGCTATTTTAATGAATTTTGAATATTTAAAATGATTTATTTTAAATAATAAGGACTAGAAATTTATTTTTAATAGAATTAGAATGTATAATTTTATTTTAATTATATAACGAGCCTGAAATGGTGCGGCTGTTTGAAAATTTGATTTTGAACTTTAGCTGAATGTATAGGATTCAAAATAAATCGGATTTCAGTAGAACCAGAAATATTTGAATCTGTTTGAAAACATCTTTCCAACAAATGTGAAAAATCCAGATTTCATAATGGGAATAAAAAGTTATGTCCAGTTTAAAATTTAAAATAGTCGCTATGGAATATATATATATATATTTTATATAATATATAGCCCTTAAAAATAGCCATTTTGCAAACGACCTCCGTTTTCGATGAAACCACTTTTGTTGAATCTGGAATGTCAAATTATTGCTAGATTCCAATTTTCATAATTTTTGGAATCAATATGTGAGTGTGGTGCATTTAAATGTGTTTTGTAATTTCAATTTGAATTTAATCGACTGGAAAATGACCATTTTTCAAACGGTCTCCAAATTCGACGAAATTTGTTTTGTTAGGACTGTATCGTCAAAACATAGCTAGATTTGTTTTTCTAGAATTTTTGGAGTCAGTATGTGGCTTCGGTAAATTAAAATGTACGTTGAAATCAATTTTGAACATTAAATTAATTTATATTTTAATTTTAATGAAAACTGATTGTAACGGTCGAATTATCTTACGGGACATATCCCATTGCGTCTGGAATGGGGTAATAAGTTAGGGACGACTGTCAGTGGGTTCGATTTGGAGTTAGAATGAAAAGGTAACCTTATGGAATTAAATGATTATAAAAGAAGTCAACCCCCTTTTATTCTCTCTCCCTAACCCCGTCCCGTTCATTCAGATCGAACGAATAAAAAAAGAAAAAAAAACCACGTTGCCTCCTTCAGCAGCCCATCGCTGCGCCTCCGTTGCGCCCCTTAGGCCGCGCCACCATCGATCCGACCACCCCTCTTCCTCCCCCCTATAACGACCCGGGTTTTCGACGATCTTGGTTATCTGATATACAACACATATCGAACATCCAAGGATCGAAAATAACCGAATGGTTAATGAAAGAAGTTAGAGGGTGAGAATAGATAAGATAGAAACTTATAGAATAGAAGAAGAAGAACATCATCATCAGAGTAAACACGAATCTCACAGCGGAACGAATAAAATATAACATAACTTTTGAAATACAAATAGTATATGTATACAATTGCACTTATCAGAGTACAACACTTACAACACAGCGGAAATAATAATAGCTATAGAATCTTGAAGCCTCCTGCTCCAAACTCTCCAAGTGTATCTGTAAAATCCCGACTACTTGACTGCCGTACAAAATTAGACACCCAAGAGTTTAGGGAAAACAAACAAATAAACTCCGGGTCAGTCATGGGACTGGTATGAGTAAAAACAGTTTGAACAAGTAAATGATATCTCATAAGACCACGCCATATAACGAAACGGGTTTTTTTTTTCTTATGAGAATCCAAAATATCTTTATATCAAAAACCTTTTGATATTATAATAATGTCTATCAACCACAATATAATAATCATCTAGCAGAAACGCTTTCATCTCACGTTCTACATATATAGTATACAATCAAAACCGCAAGCACGTATTGGGTAATGGATTTCCAACTATGACAAGGTATGGAACCACCTTCCGATCAGTGTACTCTAGGAACGATACACTGGAGTTCAACAAGAACATCTTGCACTCAGCCACACATGACCGACCACTCATTTCGCTTGAGTGTATCGAATGTATATCACCAACGGTTGGGATCAGCAACCATTTCCCGTATATATATATATATATGGGACAACATTGATAGATTAAAGAAGCAAATGAATATTTTCTAGATAGGTGATTATACACCCTACTTCGGAGCGACCGACTTAGCCATGTTGCCTGCCCGATTTTTGTCATTTACCGGTTGCTGAGGCCAGAGGCTACGACTACTTTCCATTCATTGATAACACGATTACTTTGAATGCCACATTGTCAGATCCGTTAATCACTAATTGATTTGCACAAATATTCTGGATGTTATGCTAAGGGAATAAATCCGTTGCAACCATATATATTTATACAGACCAACCCATTCGATCATTGGAAATACTCTGTCAGACACTCGTCCATATACGCAAGTTCTGGGACTGAACGAAACCGAAGGCACTATTCAGTACATCCATCCTAGGCAATCTCTACCTAGGACTTATACAATAGCCCTTGCACTTTACTCCGTTTTCAATTTTCTTTGGCATATTCGCAACGCTTATGCCAATACAGAGTGGTTCTTTGGATAAGAATCCAACCGGTCTCTCCATATTAACAACGTTAAAATGGTCAAAACTTTGATAGTCGTTGATTTAACTATCAAATGAAAACATATCGGTGTTCACTCAACGATCTTAATTCCAAATGGAATTATCGATCCAATCATCAACCATATATATATATACTCATATTTCCTTATTTTCTATAGTTAGAAAATATATGTTTTTAACATTTGAAAAACATTTCCAATCCTCATACACACATCACTACCATTCCACAACTATTAGTCCCTAACCGTAAACTAGTAAGAGAACAATTCTCTAAGTATAAACCCCGAAGGCCGAAACCAACATCAGATCGATACTCAGGAAATCATCCAACTCACTAATTCTAGTTAGTTTCTAATTTTGTTTAACTCTATTTGATTAACTCTTATTCGAATAACTAATATTCGATTACCCCTTTTAATAACGTTTATCCATTTATAAAGATTTACTTCTAGTAACGGTTCTTCACTTTAAAAATGTCCTTTTTATAACGTTTCTCCACTTATACAGATTTCCTTTTTATACATCCTATTCCATTAGAAATGATTTTCCTTTTTTTATAACATCCTAATCCATTTGAAATGATTTCCTTTTTATAACATCCTAATCCGTTAGAAATGATTTCCTTTTTATAACATCCTAATCCGTTAGAAATGATTTCCTTTTTATAACATCCTAATCCGTTAGAAATGATTTCCTTTTTATAACATCCTAATCCATTATAAATGATTTCCTTTTTATATCATCCTAATCCGTTAGAAATATTTTCCTTTTTCAATTCTATTTATTTTCTAAATAAATATTCCTTTTATAAAATCCTATGATTTTATATATATTTCATTTTCAACATATGTTTTGAAAATTCCCTTTTTTACTTTCCAGTATTCACTATGGTATTTAAAATATCGTATAACCATGATTACTATCAACCAAGCACCCATAATCATCACAGATTATATAACACATCACATATCACAATATATGAAACAAAATAGTATTTTATATATTGAGGAACCCAGTTGGGTCCCTCCATCCTGTTTCCCTGCATCACAGATGTTAAACCATATAATTAACATTAACTTCATTTCATTATGAAATGTTCTGATAAACAACATCAATATATATAATATATATAATTTCAACTAACTGACTAGTAGTTCAATCAACCAAATCAACACACAGCAATCAACAGATAATTATCAGTTCTAAGAATACGTTATAAAAATATAACTGTTCAGAGTTGGTGAGTTTTACTCACATTGTCCGTAATCGTTAACCAACGATTTACGGTTGTCGATTCTGATCAGACAATTTATTTTTCTATAAATTGTAATAAGCTCCAATCCATTCCAATTCCATGTTGTTCCCGTCCATACGATTCCTATGAAATCCAAGAACTTCGGCCCACTCACATCCTTGACAGATCAGGCCGCATCCTTCTCCTATTGCACAACCAATTCGTTGAAGCTTTCTTCCCCAAACTCAGAACACAACCGCGACTTCCTCCAACAACAAAAACAACACAGTCGTTCCTTAATTCAGAAATGTTTCCAACTCCATCTGCCCCCACCGCTTACAAATCTCGTTCAGGCTTCTCCATTTACAGACATCACCAAACTCTCAGCTGAATTCATTTTTTTTGTTTCCCCAACTATTATAACACCAGACATTCCTCCTTTGCTTATCCGCACTACAAAATTTCACGAAGACATCAGCCTTTTCCCCGATTACCAAAGCAAATCGTGCTCACCTTCGTGTTCTTTCTGCAAGATCCAGTCTCACCTTCTTCCTTTCTTCATACAACTGAAATGCGGTACACAGACCTCCACTACTTTGATTTCACTTTACTGCTTTACAAATTCACGCAAAACCAAATCGTGCCCAAACTCCACCGAGCATTTACCACCTCCACTTGTACCTAAAGGTCAAACACCATACCCAACTTTCTGTCCACTACAAACTCACTTCTTACCTCACGTTTGCTACATGAAAACACCCACAAAATCATCCCAGACACCTCATTCTTCTCCTGTTCTTCCGCTCAACTTTCCCTTTCTCCCCAGAATTAGAGGCCGTGACCTCCTCCCTTTATCATCCGTCATTAACAGACCTTCACAACTTACTTTTCTACTCAACCAAATTCAAAACAGGAGACTCCATCTTCTTCTCCTTCATAATCTTCCTCTACACCTCACAGCGAATTAACTGACTCCACCTCAATCATCACCAGAAACCGTACAAAGATTAACACAACTCCTGCAGTAACCACCCATTTCTGCCACCACAAACTCACGGTCTCACCAGCAAAGAATGAAATCACCTGCCCATACTAACTCACCAACAAATTTCACAGTAAATGCTTTCGAACCCCCTTCTGACGTTATGAACTCCTTCCGTTATCAGACCATCGGAGCCGCCGCCATCGTAAACCGAACGATCCCTGCTTGTCACCATTCATGCACCTCAACAACAGCTCCCCACTGACACCGACCATCTCCTTTCAATCAACCTCTGCATCGCGAAAACCCTTCTGAAACTTCGAACATCAAAAACTATCTCCTCGCTCCAGAACAAAACCGTTCTCAGACTTCCTCCCTCGTTCACCCTACAACATCACCAACTGCCGCCTCTGTGCCCTACATCGACTGCCAGAGATTTGAGGTGCAGTGAATCTCGATCGCACCCAATTTGTGTTGGATTTGATTTCGATTTTCTTAATCTCGTTCTTGGCTGAGAAACGAGAGTTGAGTGGCGGCGGAAATTTTCTTTTGACCGAGGAGAATGAAAGGAATTAGGTTTTGAAGAGTGTATTGTATTTATAGGATGCGATATTTTTAGCTGTTAAGAAAACAAAATACTTGGTCATTAAGTGACCATTCATTCGGTGAAGGCTTAGAAGACTATACGTGGATGACTACACACTTCTACAATTTATAACACATAGCGATTTGTCACTCAAACTATCACGACTATTTTCATGCGCTAATCACCCTTTATTCCCTCATGCTATATGGTATGTGACTACTTAGCTTACTAATACACTTCTATATGACTGTTTATTATCATATATCCATATCGTTTCTCTTGAAATGATTATGAAGTATATAAAAATTTGGATCTTTAATTGTTTTTCTGCTGCTCACTACTTCGTTTTATATATGTCCTTATAGTGGAACATTATCTAAATTTGGCTGCACTAATATAGTACACACATCATTTTTACTGTTATTGTATCATTCATATTTTAGATTTCGGCGACCGGTAATGTGCTATCCCACTTGATTTTGCTTGCTCCGCTGATTTTACTATAAATGAATTCAATTTACACTATATTGCGAATTCCACTAATTCCGACTATTTTGGAATTAAATATATTATTGTATTATTTATATAAATTAAATATTCAATAAAAATTTAATTAAATAACCATTTAATTCTCTAAACACTATTTAAATAATTAAATTAATTAATTATTATATCACTGAAAATGCGGGTCATTACATTCTTCCCCACTTAAAATAATTTCGTCCTCGAAATTGCTAAGGTAGGAAACAAACCCTATCTGCTGGTTAGAACTTATTTGTTCACTTCTTAACTCTGGTTTCACTAAACCAATTTATTTTAATTAAATTATTAATTTATCCTTATCAACGAAAAATTTCAAAAATCCTAAAAAATTTCTAACACCTTAACTTTTTGAAAAATTTCGCCAACACCTTCTTTGTACTGGTCAATACATCAAACCACAACTTGCCTCTCTGGGCCTTCTCCAACCCAAAAGAAAATCAAATAGCCAAGCGGCTTGCCAATTCGGCTCATCAAAATCTCAAACCCATATGTAATATAAACTGGTACCTTTTTGTCGGGCCTATCATTATATCCCTTCCATCTGCTATCAACTCAGGATATACCAATGTTATCCCAATCAAACTCAAATCACGTTTATCTCCAACACAACCATTCGCTTATATCCAAGTCGAATTCAATTTCAGATAATTCTCTAATCAAATCCAGTTTTACTTAACTTATCTCAAGTTAAATTTCTAGTTTATTATTCACTTTTACCATCTCATTCTAATTAACTTCATTAGTTAAATTTTGATTCCAGAATTTAAATTCCTGGGTTTATTTCAAATCAAATTTGAAATCATAATACCAATTCAAAACCTTTGAATTTCTAAACAACTTGTTTTCTCAAAACAATTCAAAACAAAATCTTTGGTAGTAATCCGTCACTTAGGAACTCGAAAATCACACCGACGATGTATCGATCCATCCTCGGAATTATTTTCCAGTCATCAAGGTGAGTTCAATACTATATCAATTTCAAATTGAAAACATTTTCAAAATCTCCCGGTAACTTTAAAATTTCCTTATTTTAATTCCTAATTCTGATTTGAATTCAGATTTAATTCATCTTATTTCATACATCTTACTTATATGAATCCTGATTGGTTGTTTATAACCATTTCACCTTTTTATAGTCTCATTCGATTATACTAACAACCAATTATACTATGTTAATTTCAAAACATATCATGTTGGTTCATCGTATTCGAGTGTTTAGAAATCCCTACCGATACAGTGGATCAACTGATCGTCCAGAATTCATAAGCCACTCAACCAATGAATCTCCACAATATAAAAATCATTTTTATATTAAATAACATATACGCACTCATATATATACACTCAAACTCAATCTAGGGTATTACTAATCCCATCTTTACTGAGTTACGCCACAGAGCCAAGGTAATTCACTTAACCTTAAGCTCTGATACCAACTGTAACGACCCGGGTTTTCGACGATCTTGGTTATCCGATATACAACACATATCGAACATCCAAGGATCGAAAATAACCGAATGGTTAATGAAAGAAGTTAGAGGGTGAGAATAGATAAGATAGAAACTTATAGAATAGAAGAAGAAGAAGAACATCATCATCAGAGTAAACACGAATCTCACAGCGGAACGAATAAAATATAACATAACTTTTGAAATACAAATAGTATATGTATACAATTGCACTTATCAGAGTACAACACTTACAACACAGCGGAAATAATAATAGCTATAGAATCTTGAAGCCTCCTGCTCCAAACTCTCCAAGTGTATCTGTAAAATCCCGACTACTTGACTGCCGTACAAAATTAGGCACCCAAGAGTTTAGGGAAAACAAGCAAATAAACTCCGGGTCAGTCATGGGACTAGTATGAGTAAAAACAGTTTGAACAAGTAAATGATATCTCATAAGACCACGCTGTATAACGAAACGGGTTTTTTTTCTTATGAGAATCCAAAATATCTTTATATCAAAAACCTTTTGATATTATAATAATGTCTATCAACCACAATATAATAATCATCTAGCAGAAACGCTTTCATCTCACGTTCTACATATATAGTATACAATCAAAACCGCAAGCACGTATTGGGTAATGGATTTCCAACTATGACAAGGTATGGAACCACCTTCCGATCAGTGTACTCTAGGAACGATACACTGGAGTTCAACAAGAACATCTTGCACTCAGCCACACATGACCGACCACTCATTTCGCTTGAGTGTATCGAATGTATATCACCAACAGTTGGGATCAGCAACCGTTTCCCGTATATATATATATATGGGACAGCATTGATAGATTAAAGAAGCAAATGAATATTCTCTATATTGGTGATTATACACCCTACTTCGGAGCGACCGACTTAGCCATGTTGCCTGCCCGATTTTTGTCATTTACCGGTTGCTGAGGCCAGAGGCTACGACTACTTTCCATTCATTGATAACACGATTACTTTGAATGCCACATTGTCAGATCCGTTAATCACTAATTGATTTGCACAAATATTCTGGATGTTATGCTAAGGGAATAAATCCGTTGCAACCATATATATTTATACAGACCAACCCATTCGATCATTGGAAATACTCTGTCAGACACTCGTCCATATACGCTCGTTCTGGGACTGAACGAAACCGAAGGCACTATTCAGTACATCCATCCTAGGCAATCTCTACCTAGGACTTATACAACATCCCTTGCACTTTACTCCGTCTTCAATTTTCTTTGGCATATTCGCAACGCTTATGCCAATACAGAGTGGTTCTTTGGATAAGAATCCAACCGGTCTCTCCATATTAACAACGTTAAAATGGTCAAAACTTTGATAGTCGTTGATTTAACTATCAAATGAAAACATGTCGGTGTTCACTCAACGATCTTAATTCCAAATGGAATTATCGATCCAATCATCAACCATATATATATATATATATATATATATATATATATATATATATATATATATACTCATATTTCCTTATTTTCTATAGTTAGAAAATATATGTTTTTAACATTTGAAAAACATTTCCAATCCTCATACACACATCACTACCATTCCACAACTATTAGTCCCTAACCGTAAACTAGTAAGAGAACAATTCTCTAAGTATAAACCCCGAAGGCCGAAACCAACATCAGATCGATACTTAGGAAATCATTCAACTCACTAATTCTAGTTAGTTTCTAATTTTGTTTAACTCTATTTGATTAACTCTTATTCGAATAACTAATATTCGATTACCCCTTTTAATAACGTTTATCCATTTATAAAGATTTACTTCTAGTAACGGTTCTTCACTTTAAAAATGTCCTTTTTATAACGTTTCTCCACTTATACAGATTTCCTTTTTATACATCCTATTCCGTTAGAAATGATTTTCCTTTTTTTATAACATCCTAATCCGTTTGAAATGATTTCCTTTTTATAACATCCTAATCCGTTAGAAATGATTTCCTTTTTATAACATCCTAATCCGTTAGAAATGATTTCCTTTTTATAACATCCTAATCCGTTAGAAATGATTTCCTTTTTATAACATCCTAATCCATTAGAAATGGTTTCCTTTTTATAACATCCTAATCCGTTAGAAATGATTTCCTTTTTATATCATCTTAATCCGTTATAAATATTTTCCTTTTTCAATTCTATTTATTTTCTAAATAAATATTCCTTTTATAAAATCCTATGATTTTATATATATTTCATTTTCAATATATGTTTTGAAAATTCCCTTTTTTACTTTCCAGTATTCACTATGGTATTTAAAATATCGTATAACCATGATTACTATCAACCAAGCACCCATAATCATCACAGATTATATAACACATCACATATCACAATATATGAAACAAAACAGTATTTTATCTATTGAGGAACCCAGTTGGGTCCCTCCATCCTGTTTCCCTGCATCACAGATGTTAAACCATATAATTAACATTAACTTCATTTCATTATGAAATGTTCTGATAAACAACATCAATATATATATATATATAATTTCAACTAACTGACTAGTAGTTCAATCAACCAAATCAACACACAACAATCAACAGATAATTATCAGTTCTAAGAATACGTTATAAAAATATAACTATTCAGAGTTGGTGAGTTTTACTCACATTGTCCGTAATCGTTAACCAACGATTTACGGTTGTCGATTCTGATCAGACAATTTATTTTTCTATAAATTGTAATAAGCTCCAATCCATTCCAATTCCATGTTGTTCCCGTCCATACGATTCCAATGAAATCCAAGAACTTCGGCCCACTCACATCCTTGACAGATCAGGCCGCATCCTTCTCCTATTGCACAACCAATTCGCTGAAGCTTTCTTCCCCAAACTCAGAACACAACCGCGACTTCCTCCAACAACAAAAACAACACAGTCGCTCCTTCTTTCAGAAATGTTTCCAACTCCATCTGCCCCCACCGCTTACAAATCTCGTTCAGGCTTCTCCATTTACAGACATCACCAAACTCTCAGCTGAATTCATTTATTTTTTGTTTCCCCAACTATTATAACACCAGACATTCCTCCTTTGCTTATCCGCACTCCAAAATTTCACGAAGACATCAGCCTTTTCCCCGATTACCAAAACAAATCGTGCTCACCTTCCTGTTCTTTCTGCAAAATCCAGTCTCACCTTCTTCCTTTCTTCATACAACTGAAATGCGGTACACAGACCTCCACTACTTTGATTTCACTTTACAGCTTTACAAATTCACGCAAAACCAAATCGTGCCCAAACTCCACCGAGCATTTACCACCTCCACTTGTACCTACAGGTCAAACACCATACCCAACTTTCTGTCCACTGCAAACTCACTTCCTACCTCACGTTCGCTACATGAAAACACCCACAAAATCATCCCAGACACCTCATTCTTCTCCTGTTCTTCCGCTCAACTTTCCCTTTCTTCCCAGAATTAGAGGCCGTGACCTCCTCCCTTTATCATCCGTCATTAACAGACCTTCATAACTTACTTTTCTACTCAACCAAATTCAAAACAGGAGACTCCATCTTCTTCTCCTTCATAATCTTCCTCTACACCTCACAGCGAATTAACTGACTCCACCTCAATCATCACCAGAAACCGTACAAAGATTAACACAACTCCTGCAGTAACCACCCATTTCTGCCACCACAAACTCACGGTCTCACCAGCAAAGAATGAAATCACCTGCCCATACTAACTCACCAACAAATTTCACAGTAACTGCTTTCGAACCCCCCCTTCTGACGTTATGAAATCCTTCCGTTATCAGACCATCGGAGTCGCCGCCATCGTAAACCGAACAATCCCTGCTTGTCACCATTCATGCACCTCAACAACAGCTCCCCACTGACACCGACCATCTCCTTTCAATCAACCTCTGCATCGCGAAAACCCTTCTGAAACTTCGAACATCAAAAACTATCTCCTCGCTCCAGAACAAAACCGTTCTCAGACTTCCTCCCTCGTTCACCCTACAACATCACCAACTGCCGCCTCCGTGCCCTACATCGACTGCCAGAGATTTGAGGTGCAGTGAATCTCGATCGCACCCAATTTGTGTTGGATTTGATTTCGATTTTCTTAATCTCGTTCTTGGCTGAGAAACGAGAGTTGAGTGGCGGCGGAAATTTTCTTTTGACCGAGGAGAATGAAAGGAATTAGGTTTTGAAGAGTGTATTGTATTTATAGGATGATATATTTGTAGCTGTTAAGAAAACAAAATACTTGGTCATTAAGTGACCATTCATTCGGTGAAGGCTTAGAAGACTATACGTGGATGACTACACACTTCTACAATTTATAACACATAGCGATTTGTCACTCAAACTATCACGACTATTTTCATGCGCTAATCACCCTTTATTCCCTCATGCTATATGGTATGTGACTACTTAGCTTACTAATACACTTCTATATGACTGTTTATTATCATATATCCATATCGTTTCTCTTGAAATGATTATGAAGTATATAAAAATTTGGATCTTTAATTGTTTTTCTGCTGCTCACCACTTCGTTTTATATATGTCCTTATAGTGGAACATTATCTAAATTTGGCTGCACTAATATAGTACACACATTATTTGTACTGTTATTGTATCATTCATATTTTAGATTTCGGAGACCGGTAATGTGCTATCCCACTTGATTTTGCTTGCTCCGCTGATTTTACTATAAATGAATTCAATTTACACTATATTGCGAATTCCACTAATTCCGACTATTTTGGAATTAAATATATTATTGTATTATTTATATAAATTAAATATTCAATAAAAATTTAATTAAATAACCATTTAATTCTCTAAACACTATTTAAATAATTAAATTAATTAATTATTATATCGCTGAAAATGCGGGTCATTACACCCCATCTCTCCATCGCAAGAATAAAAGCTCTAATTCCTAGAAAGCCGCGACGCCACCCGTTGACCTACCACCAGACCACAGCAGCAACCTCCCCCTTGGCCACCAGACTCCGGCGCCGCCCATCTTCACCCCTCCATCGCTTGTAAGTTTTTTATTAATTATTTTTATTTAGTTCATGTAATTAATGTTTTTTATGAAATTAGTTTTTTTATATAAAAAGCATGTTTGAAAAATCAGCTTATTTTATAAGAACATCGAGATAAAATTATAATTTGTAGTTAGATAAAAAATTTGATTTTTAAAATATATACATCCTTATAAAGATACTATTTTTATATGAAAGGTATGCATATAAAAATATGATTTCTATTATATGAATAACGATATAAAAATATAATTTTTATATATGAAGATAGCGATGTAAAAATATGATTTTTATTGTTTGAATAGCTATATAAAAATTCGAATTTTATTATATGAATAGCTATATAAAAATTTGATTTTTATTATATGAATAGCTATATAAAAATTCGATTTTTATTGTTTGAATAGCTATATAAAAAGTTCGATTTTTATTGTTTGAATAGCTATATAAAAATTCGATTTTTATTATATGAAAAGCTATATAAAAATTAGATTTTTATTATATGAATAGCTATATAAAAATTCGATTTTTATTGCTTGAATAGCTATATAAAAAATTGATTTTTATTGCTTGAATAGCTAAAAATTCGATTTTTATTATTTGAATAGCTATATAAAAATTCGATTTTTATTATATGAATAGCTATATAAAAATTCGATTTTTATTGCTTGAATAGCTATATAAAAATTTGATTTTTATTGCTTGAATAGCTAAATATTCGATTTTATTATTTGAATAACTATATAAAAATTCGATTTTTATTATATGAATAGCTATATAAAAATTCGATTTTTATTATATGAGTAGCTATATAAAAATTCGATTTTTATTGTTTGAATAGCTATATAAAAATTCAATTTTTATTGTTTGAATGGTCAGATGAAAATATGATTTTTAGTATATGAAAAGCTAAATAAAAATATGATTTTTTAATATATATAGAAATATTTAAAAATGCGATTTTTAAATATATAAGCATCATATTAAAATGTGATTTTTACAATGAACATCGTGAAAAGGGTTGCGTTGGAATTTCAGGCATATCCAAGTTGTTCAGAAATTCAGAAATAAAACTGGCGGAGTGGAAACCCAATGTGAGACCTTTTCACTCTAATTTTCTTTTCTAGTTAAATATATACTAGGATGCAGACGGTGCTTAGTAGCACCCGACACCTTTGTTTGAAACCATGGATGTGTGGTTGTTTGTTTTGATTGGTTTATTTGTTTGAATTTGGTTTGGGATGTGAACATAATTGATTGAATTTGGTTTGTGTATGGCGCGAGCCAGTATTAGGCGAGGGATAGGCTAGACCTTATTCCAGTTCCAATATCACGCCGTTATACTGCCAAAATTTTCTAAAATATGTTAGAACAATAAAAATGCCATTTTTATTGTGTAAATGAACTGTATAAAATATTCATGTGTTGAATAAAATAATCATGTATTAAATAAAATATTTTATCATTAAAAATATAATTTTGACATGTATATGAATAAAATAAATATTCATTTAAAAATCGGACGATTTGTTTATGTATACTCATTTGACTGATACTGATTGGGACGATATATTTTACACTTCGCCCAGCTGCACAAATAAAATCAGTGTGTGTTGATTGAAACCCCACACGGGTATTGGGATGATAGCTGACGTACACTAATCCTAATTGTTTAGTTGTATGTCAATCGATAGGTTGATAGGCTTTTGTAAGCATTAAATATTTATATTTAATGCTTATGCAGTTGTGTAATGCACTCTGGATAATGGTTGACTGTGTTTGATTATTGTTGTGTACACGTGTGTATGAAATCCATATAAATAAAATTATATGGTAATTGACTGTGTTTGATTCCAATTCGAAAAGAACGAATATTTTAAATTAACGAATATTTTAAAATGATGAATAATGAATATTTTAAAATAACTACTATTTTAAAAATAATATTCAGTAATGGATCAAAATATGATTTTGATGTCCGATTTGGGATGGACACGAAAATATTTAAATATATAAAGCCATGTTGATTAGATTAACACCATTTTGATGTGAACAATATTTATATCGATTTTATTCATTTTTAATGAATATCGAAAAGGAAATGATTTCAAAATCTGATACTTTGAAAATATTATCATTTATACATTATAATGATAAGGAAAATTCAATTTTGATTTAAAATTGAAAATGAAGTTGGAATCATTTTAAAACGAATTTATAAACGATTTATAAATACGTTTTAATGGAAATCAACGAAATATATATTATGTATATTATATATATAATACAATGGCCTGAATAGAATGCGCCGCGCCGCGACCGTTCGCGAATTTCGACCATTGACTTCGAATTGACATTACGGGAGGTCCGACTGTCGGATTCTCCTGAAAATGGAACCGTTGGGTTCATATCGAAAAGAGCTTTCCAACGAATATAAGAGATATGAAATATAACAGTTGGATTTGGAATTACGTCCAAATCAAATTTGGAAAAGGTCGATGTTAGTGCAGTTCGATGACCGTTTATGGAAATCGACTGAAAGGGTCTTAATAAATTTATTAAAAATATTAATAATTTGTGCAAAATCATAATAAATGATTTGGAAATAATTGGGATGAAAAATTCCACATTTGTAAAGAAAAAAAATATTTTTATCAAAATGAACTAGTTATAACTAGATTTAAAATCCAATAATTTTTAAATAAAATAAATTGGATTTGTGGATGGTTTTAATATAACAAAAAATTTCCAATGAACAAATTGGAATGGAAATAATCTTCGGAATATTTCGATATTGGATTCCGTGATTATATGGATATTATTGTGGAAATTTGGAAGATATATATATATCGTTATTTCCACTACGATGTTTGTTTGTTCCAGAATTTGATATTGAATATAAGCCGATATAATTCCTATTTAGAGCCTTGTATTTAATATCAAATGGGATTTTAGGTTTGTCATGAACAGTTTCTTAAATAACACTGTTCTTAAACCCAGTTGAGAAAAGGATAAATCTTTTATTTAAGATTTAGAGAGTTTACCAATTAATTAATATTTAATTGAAATTGAATTAAGAATTGGATCTTGGGTTTATTGTGGACGGTGTTTTTATAACACTTGTTCTTTAACCCAACTAATAGTGAAGAGATGATTTGGAATTTATAAATCTTTTATTAAGGTTTAAAGGAAATTTTCCAAAGAAAGGTTTTCCAATTTAATATATTAGATTGGAATTAAATGGAATTCGATTTGATAATAATCGAAGTGAACTTCTGTGGAGGAAAACTGGTAATATATATGGAATTTAAAAGGCTTGGTCGTTGTTCCATTTATATTATTAGTCGGATACGGAAATTGATATCAATTTTATATATTGATCTGTTTTCCGTGAAGACTCCATAATTAATGGAATGTGATTTCGGGTTTATCGTGAATTATGTTTTAAATGAGATTAGTTCTTTAACCCAGTTAAAGACAGGATTACATGTCTAACATTGTATTTCGAACTATATGGTTGATCTCCACTAAATATATATCTGTTTGGTGGCGTAGAATTTATTCTCTTGCTTGACACCCTTCTCTAAGACATACGAGTTTAGAGGTTATATATCGGTAGAAATCAATAGTACGGTGTAGATTGTCGATGCGACATGTTTGTGTTTCCAAAGTTAAATGATCATTAATACTGATTTTTGGGAAGATTAAAACTAAGTGGAATTTTAATGAATCTTTAATTAGATTGAAATGTGAATTGATAATTTAAATTATCAAATTTGGGAAATGATCGAGAGCGGAGTATCACCAGTTTTGCTCCAAGCGATAGTTAAATCTTTAATTAGATTTGAACGAGAAATGGTAATTAATTTTACCGATAACACCGTGGTGTTAGATTGAAGTATTACCAGTTTAGCTCCATGGGATGAATAAGTTAGGGTTGGGAAATTAAACAAATGATTACTTTAGTTAGGTGCGTTAATCCCAACTAGTTTGGAAAACCTTAACATGGCTTGAATTAATATTTAAAGGAAGATTAAAGAATAAATTTAAAGAATTTGTATTTTATAAAATTAATGGGAACCTTTCCCTAAAAATGTGAATATTTGAATAAAAGAATATTCTAAATTGGAATGAGGCGTATGTTGTGTGTTTATATCACTTGATTATAATATATGTGGGTTATTCAGAAAGGCCGGGTTTATACCCATTCTGAATAACTGATTCGATGATAAGTCGACGATGAAGACGGTGGTTGAAGACCAGAGGTCTTCACATCGTTTGGATGATTACTGATGTCTTGATTGGGCTGTACACCCAAGACATGGTAATAAGTGGTGAACATCCAGACGTACTTGGAGATCAACAAAATATGCGAGGACCTCTCTCCTGTATTGGACATATGGGATGAGGAATTAGGTGCCTCTGGTTTTGTTCAGACCCAGAACGAACTATTAAATGGACGTGCGTCTGACATTGGATTTTATTCTGTGTTGATTGATCTCTGCTAAATATATATCTGTTTGGTGGTGGAGAATTTATTCTCTTGCTTAACACCCTTCTCTAAGATGTACGAGCTCAGAGGTTACATATCGATAGACATCAGTTGCATGGCGTGAATTGCCAGTGTGGCATGCAGAGATGCAGTGATCAAAGCTCCTGTTGAAAAGCAGAGTCTTGTGGTTGATGATCAAAGCACGGCCTTAAAGGGCATTCTTTGTGTATAGCATTAATTCGCGAGCCTCACACCTTGGTATGAGTCAAAAACGGGATAAGGGACTATAGGGAGAACACGACGTTTCTTTCTAGCTATGGGTGGTGTCATGTTATGAAGCCCAGACATTTATATATTTTTACCTATGTGGTTGATGGATAGCGAGGCACCTCAAATATGTCGGTTACTACGGAGCCGATGGATAGGTCTGATAGGACAGGGAAACGTGTGTTCAGGAATAATTAATCCTCAAACATAAGAGAGGACCAGCCCTGAAGCATCCAAGGGTTTCCCAGAGTGTGCAGTCCTGATACATTTGCTTGAATGTCTCGAAGCGAGCTGGGAGTACATCCCTTGCCTTGACTCATGACGGAAATCAAATTTCCAATACGTGACATTCCGGTTTTGATTGTAGAGCCTAGTATGGCGACATGATAGATGGTACCCATGCTGCCTATGATTGATACATTTATATTTGAAGTTGTTTTATACACTATACACTTATAATAGTATCAAAATGATTTGTTTTAAACGTGCCCATCATGTTTGGCTATTATAAGGGAAAACTCTATCCTCCGGCCTGCGCTGCATTGTGTGATGGGACCTGAGTCTTATAATAGCTTCATTTTTCCAAATAGCATTGCGCTGTTTATTCTATGCACTAGTATTCTTAGGAGGAAACTCGTTCTGTGTTATACGGTGTGGTCCCTTGATTTAGTCTCTTTTAAAGTAAATATTCAATAACTGTTTTAGTTCTCATACCAGTCACATGATTGACCTATAGTTTATTGTTTTAACCTAAACTCTGGGTTCCCCTATTTTCCACGGGCAGCTAGTAGTTTTGGTTTTGCATATTATTTCTTTTCCGGGATCCTAGATTTACAGCTGAAGCTATATTCGGAAAGCTCTATATCCGTGTATTTCTTTGAGTTGTGTTATGTATTGATTTTCCGCTGCATTGTAATTCGTAAATCTATGATATTTATCAAATGTATATAATTATTCGTACTCTGTATATTCTTGTACTCTGATGTAAATTGTTGTAATAAACAATGAAATGTTCTTTTGTTTTGTTCTGAATTGTCGTGTTCTCAACTCAATCCGGGCTTTCCTTTACGGGGAAGTTTGGGTCGTTTCACAGATGCCCATAGAACCATTTATCATACACCTACGCAGCATATTCTTTTGTTTGCATTTTAAATTCCAATGTTTATTTCCACACAAATTTAGTCCATGGTTTTGTGCCACCGTGAACATAGATGCCTCACAGCTCCCATATCTTCCAAACTTGACGGTGCCAACTCCAATCCATATGCTCCGCACCCAGTCTCTGTTTCGTCCACCTGATTAAACCTAGTTCCCCCTCTTCTTTTTTACTACCTTGCTTCAGTAGTCTCCACATGCACACAAATACATGAGTGCACATGCACACACATCAGCTAAGTGTTTATTGGTCACAATCCATCACGCAAGCCACCATCATACCCTAAACCAACCCACTATCCCATAATTCTTTCCCCTTGAAGCTATCAGAAAGAGCTATAAGATTTGCTTCATTAATAGACTTCCTGGAATAGTCTACCATTTTACCTTATATTGTTCAGATTTGGTATGGGGCAGATCATCATTATACCGATAATTGTAACAGCATAAATAAATGTTAAAGTTAAGTTACTACCATGATTACTTTGGAAGAAGAACTGTCGTTGACTGTCTTTTGCTGTTAATTTGGTTTTTACATGAGATACAGTTACGTTCAATGTGTAAGAACGAGTAAGACTAAATTCATTCTCATTTCTTCAATATAAACTGAAAATGAAATATCTCTTGGCACTTGTCATTTGTAAAAGGGTATACGAAGTAACCCTTTTACATGCCAGAGCTGATGCAAGTATTCAATGTGTTTTCTCACCCTAAAGCAGATCGATTTATATTATCATATGTAAGTAATACATACACACTAGCATATGCAGATTAACAACTTGAAATAAATTATATAGCAGTGAACAGAGTGGAGAAAGAATGGGTTTACTCACTAATGTGATTTACAACTCCCGGTTAACAATGTAATGTATTTACAGCTACCCAGTAGCAAGAAAACATTTAAACAGAGCATATACATATGTTTACACAACATAAGTGGTTTAAGTGGGTAACGGGGAAGTTATTGTTGAAACAAGTCCAGTTATACTCATATTTGTACTCTATTTTGGTTCCATGTTTTCAATCTAGTTTTAATAAGTGAAGATCAACCCAAATTACACATTCATAAGTACATAAGCATCCATATATAAAGTCATTATCATAACTAGAAATAGATTTAAAAGGGAATTATTTACTCACATACCTTAATTTCTCTGATCCTAAGACTTGCGGCTACTTTTCATTGAATTGGTTTGGATGTTTTTGTGTGAAGAAAACATGAAGTGTGTATGTGTATTTATAGTAAAACTTTAATAATAATATATTAGCTTCCACTGAAACTTTGCAGATCATTTTCACAAAGATGAAATGTTTCTACACAGCAACTTCTCCAGGCTAGTTGCAACTATTACCACTTCACTTGATTGAAAAGAAAGAAATGCATGGTCACTTGTGAAAAGTTCTATTACTAGGCTATATGACCATGTGTGAATGCTTTGAAATGAATAAAATATGTAATTTCTTAAGTATTAAGCAATATATGGTACTTCTTAGGCTTCATTAGGGGTGTTCTTGCAGATTGATTGAAATGAAAGTACTGAAAGGATTAAATATGCAATTTCCTTAGTTCATAAGCAAATGTATGCTTCACTACATGTCCATACAGATTGGTTGAATAGGAAGATTATGGGTATTGATATGTTCCTTACTGCTATGACTTTGCATGAGTCACTAGTGTAAACTATACGTAACACCCCGGATTTTTGAATAATCGAATTAACTAAATTAAAGAATAATTAATCTTAGACGTGGGAATTAAGGGAATGGGGTTGCGCCATTGTGTTCATCTCGGAATTCTGGTTGAGGTAGAGTCCGATTTTGCGGGAAACGGGTACCGGATGAAGGAGTTATGGACGAACGAAGTTAGGTGGCAAAACAAGAAAAAAAAGATTGCACTGGAGCACTTGGGAAGTGCGCCGGTACAAATTTGCATTGGCGCACTTCCCAAGTGCGCCCAGGCCGAGAGAAAACCTGCACAGCTTTCTGGTTCAGTCTGACCCATGTTGTGACTCATGGCTGAGTCCTTTCTGACTCCTTGCTGAGTCATTAGGGCTGAGGTGTCACCCTATCCCGACTGAATGGTTTTGATTAACCCTAAGATCATCCGACGGCTATAATTAAATTAAAATTCTATATAAACATGGGTAGACTCAAACCCTAAATCAGAATTAAAACTGAAACTATGGCCGTCATGCTGTCATCTTATAACCTAGAGTAGCCGCCACCAATTAGAGAGGAAGAACAACAAATCAAATCAGTTCTATTCAACCCTAACAACGAATCTTCTTCAAAGGAAAGCTAATACAACTTCAGAACTCAGAATTCAGAACCCAAGACCGCCTTTGAGTTGTGAGTTCGATAATTTTAATAAAATAATTAGCAATTTAATTGGATTAAGTTATGATGCGGATTATATGGATGTGATGTGAATTAATGATCGCATGTTATAATTATGTTGTAGACTTGTGTTGAAATCTCTACGACGTTATGTTGTGATGCTATCATTTATGATGTAAAGTTATAATACTAACACCTATGCTGTAATTCTACGATTGGCTTATGTATAATCAAATCATCATGTTGTTTATATGCTAGTTTGGTTATGTTGATTCATATGATAGATCACAAGTATGTATGCAAGTTTAGATATTGATTTAGACATGAATCATATGCAAGTTAGTATAACCTTACATGTTTCGTGACATCAGTTTTAGATTTAAAGTTAGGCTATGACATGTGTGAGTTATATGATAGATTCTACATGATAGTTTACATGTTAGATGTAAGTTTACACCATTGTTATGTTGCATAAATCACATATGCAAGTTTAGGTAAATATATGAGTTTGGAATATGAATCATGTTATGCAAGTTTGTGGTTACTGCCCATGCAAGTTTACACCTTTGTATGTAGATCTATGACATACATGATTTATGCAAGTTTGTGACCATTATCCCAACAAGTTCACACCTTTAGATTTGGGTCTATGACATATGTAGTTTTATGCAAGTTGTAACTTTGGCCTATGCAAGTTTTAGATGTAGAACATCATTCACACATGCAAGTTCACCCCTATGTTTTGATCTAGTTTTAATTATATGTATGTTGTGAGATAGACTATTCGAGTCTAACGTATATTTTACGTTAAACGAACGAACGTACAACGTGGGGTAAAGGGGATAATATTAAAAGATTTAATTGGCATAAATGCCTTAAATAGCATAAAATAAATATGTGGTGAAAATTGGTATGATTTTACATACCATAAATGGATGGACATAATTGAGTCAATTATGGACATTGTTAAATTTGGAATTGATTGATAATTTGAATAGGGAAAGTAATTCAAATTGGGGGATTAATTAGGTGTAATTAATCGTCTAAGACACGAGGTTAGGCTCTTTTGTGGTGTAAGACTGCCCGAACCTACCCGGCAAAACCAGCTGTCACAAATGCCAGTCTAATGTGGGAGGTCTTAGGCATAAATTAAATATGTAACAATTGTAAAGACACGAGGTTAGGCTCTTTTGTGGTGTAAGACTGCCCGGACCAGCCCGGCAAATCCAGCTGCCACAAATGCCAGTCCAATGTGAGAGGTCTTTATGAGGTTACGGTCTTAATGAATTAAGGAACACTTAACCAGATAAACATGTAGTGGGACATGAGGGGGTTAAGTGGGTGCCTTGGGTGGCATGTGGAATCTAGTGGGTGCCTTGGGTGGCATTTGGAAATACGATTAGAAACACTTAACCAAAATTGAAACATGTAATTGAAACATGAATAAGAAGTGGGTTAAGTGGGATGTACTAGAGGGGACCAAGCTTAGGTGGATAGCATGTGTCAAGTAATGGGGGCCCATTTCAACCAGTAACCCATACGTATCTTTGTGGGCTCGACCCAAGTCGAGGACGGGACGCACATACTGGGCTTGACTGTAAGAGGCCAAAACGGGTTAGCGGTGGCAACGCAATTCCAACGGGTTCATATGCTTGTGCGGACCCGGGCTGGTAGGTAAGACGTTGTTGCATCGTGTAGGTATAAGCCGTGCATTATTTGTGGTATCGGGTTTCCACTTTGGGGAGTGATACACCCTACTGTGGGGCCAGCACGGGTATCTACGAGTTAGGGAGCCGATCGCTTGGGGTAGTGGGTACACCTAGTGGAGATAGGGGCAGGAGGCACCTATGAAGGCAACTAGGGGTGCACAAAACTACCAATATCATTATTAAGTCTGTAGGCAGGATCAACCTTAGGGTGACTAGTGGTGGGGAAATATAGAAATTACCATATAGTGGTGGTGCAGTATAGTAATTATCTTATAGTGGGTTAGGGTGCGCCTTTAATGATATCGTTGTTCATCTTGTTTCCTTGTTTACTCTGCCATACTCAATGGTTCATGGTCATTTCCTTATTTTCCAACTTATGCCTTAGCCTAGTTATTTTGGTAATTATATTGTTAAAGTTATCGCACTCGCCAGACTTTATGTCTGACCCCCTTTGTTTCCTCCTCTTTTCTTCCTTTTCCCCCCAGGTGCTCAGGTTGGAACTAGCACCAGTGGAGCTTGATTTTGGACAGCTGTGCTTATTTCTTTTAGAATATTTTTTTGATCGCTGAAGTAAAGTTCAGCCTCTCCTTTATTTATGGCTATTTTGTATTGGGGGATTATGTCTTTCAATTTATGTACTTTGATTTAGTCAAGATGGATATTATGTACTTGGCTCTGGTTTTGATGATGTAATCAACCATATGTGTTTTCCGCTGCAATGAAATAAAGTTTTAAATTTTCAAGTACTGTTTATATCTGTCTTGTTGTTAAGTTTCTGTTCTATACTTACTTAAAACGCTCCATAGAAGTTAATGCATTCCCTTTGTGAATGACATTAACGGACGTGGGGTGTTACATGTGGTATCAGAGCTGAAGGTTACTAGAACAGATATGAATTTTGAAAAACTATTTTTCACAACAATTTTTTATAAAGAAGTACCTTCAAAAGTACGTTTTAAGGAAATTATTTTCAAGAGAAAAGCTTATTTTAGAAAGCATAACCCTAAGAGCCATATATCTTTCCCTCGGTTCTTTTATATTGAATCTTTCCTTTTTTGTTTCAGCATGTCAAGCATCTGAGATACTAGAGGGTGTTCATGTACCCGGTTGGTTTCGTCAATATCTCGAGGCTAGGGCCGCCACCGTAGGTCCAGCAAATTCTCCTCCTCCTCCCCGCGTCGATACTTTTGCTAAGATATGTAAGGACTTTCGAGCAATAGGTGGAAAACCTTTTCACGGGACGGAGACATTTCTTGAAGCTCGAAACTGGCTAAAGGAAGTGGAAGAATTATTTGGAATCTTTGAAGTGGATGATGGAAGAAAGATCCAGTTGGCTGCCTGGCTAATGAAGGATGAGGCCTCGTTTTGGTGGGAGGTCACTAATGGGGGACGTCCAGTCGATACATCGCCAGATTTTAGGCAGAGGTTTGAGGCGAAGTTTCTCTCACGGGCTGAAGAGAATTTATAAATGGAAAGATTTTTGGCGTTGAAGCAAGGGAATCTATCGGTGAAAGAGTACGTCAACAAATTCAACCAATTGGCAAGATTTGGCTTGGACTTGGTGAATACTCTAGAAAAGAAGGCTCTAAGATTTGTTAAGAGTTTAAACGAGCTGCTTCATGGGTTAGCTATGACCCATTCCCATTTGGGCTACCTTCGAGAGACTAGTTGACATGGCGCTCATGCATGAAGAGGAGAAGGGCGCCAATGCTAATAAGGCACCCGAGAAGAAAGGGGATCAAAAGAACCAGCAACAGCAACAACAGAACAAGAAAGGTGGCAAAGGCAACAATGCTAAGGGAAAGAAAAGATGCTTTAACTGTGGGACACCCGGCCATCGAAGCAAAGATTGTAGGAAGAAAAAGAAGACTGGTTGTTTCCACTGTGGCGAGGCGGGACATCTTATTAAGGACTGCCCAAAGAAAGGGAAGAGGGTAGGGTCTACCTCGGGAGGACAGGTGCAGGCTCTTATGGCACCAAGGCAGGCAAGGGGACAAGTTCAGGCTCTCGTGGTCCCACCGCTGCAAGAACGAGGTAGAGCAATTTCCGTTGAATGTTTAGTTTTTATGTTTGATCATCATATCCGTACTTTATTCGATTCTGGCGCATCACATTCGTTCATCTCTACATCATTAGTTGAAACACTGCACCTTGATACTAGTCTAGTTACTGATCCCTTAGTAGTCTCATATCCTATTTGTGACGGCCATGAATTTCGCTCGATCTGAATCGGTCGTTAAACCGATCTAGACCGTTCGAAACCCCTGATCGTTGAGAACAGGACAAATCAGAACTCAAACAGAAGAACTTTTCATTGTTATTACGACAATTCCATCAGAATACAAGAATATACAGAGTATAAATGAATAAATTACATTCGACAAATATCAGAGATTACAATGAATTACATAGCAGCGGAAAATAATACAAAGCACAACTGAAGGTGATATACGGATACAGAGCTTTCCGGATATCATTCCAGCTGTAAACCAGGATCCTGTGAATATAAATCTGCAAAACCAAAACTACTAGCTGCCCGTGCAGAAAATAAGGGCACCCAGAGTTTAGGTTAAAACAATAAACTCCAGGTCAGTCATGTGACTGGTGTGAGAACTAAAACAGTTATTTAAAACTTTACTTTAAAGGATAGTAATTCAAGGGACCATGCCGTATAATACGGAACGGGTTTCCTCCCAAGAATACCAGTGCATAGGATAAACAGCGCAATGCTTTTTCGAAAAATGAAGCTATTATAAGACCCAGGTCCCATCACACAATGCAACGCAAGCCGGAGGATAGGGTTTTCCCTTATAATAGCCAAACATTCTTGGTACGTTTAAAACAAATCATTTGATACTATAATAAGTGTATAGTGTCAAAACAATTTCAATCATAAATATAAATCATAGACGGCATAAGTGCCCCAAACCACTATGTCGCCATACTAGGCTCTACAAATAAAGCCGAAATACACGTATTGGAAATTGGATTTCCGTCATGAATCGAGGCAAGGGGCAAGCTCCTCTCCGCTTCGAGACACTCTAGCAAATGTCTCAGGACTACACACTCTGGGCAACCCTGGAATCGTCTGGGCCGGTCCTCTCTTACGTTTGAGGATTGGCAATTCCTGAACACACGTTTCCCGGTCCTTACAGACCTAATATCGAGGCGCCTCATTCCAACAACCACAAAGGTGAAAAGTATATAAATGTCAGGGCTGGTAAGTCACTGACACCACCAAAGCTAGAAAGAAACGTCGTGTTCTCCCAGCGGTCCGTGTCCCGTTTTTAACTCATACCGAGGTGTGAGGCTCGCGAATTCACGTTATACACAAAGCTACGCCACGAAGGCCGTGCTTTGATCATCAACCACAAGACTTTGCTTTTCAACAGAAGCCTTGATCCATGCAACTCAGCGTGCCACACAGGCAATTCATGCCATGCGATTGATATCTATCGATATATAACCTCTAAGCTCGTACGTCTCAGAGAAGGGCGTTAAGCAAGAGAATAAATTCTCCGCCGCCAAACAGATATATATTTAACAGAAATCGATCAACATAGAATAAAATCCAATGTTAGACACACAATCCATTTACAAGTTCGTTCTGGGTCTGAACGAAACCGGAGGCACTTTCCTCGCATATCCATCGATCTCCAAGTACGTCTGGACGACCACTAACTGATTCCCTCATCTTGGGTGTACAGCCCAATCAAGATCATCAGTAATCACTCAAACGATGTGAAGACTTCCGGTCTTCGACCACCGTCTTCGTCTTCGACATATCGTCGAATCGGTTATTCAGAATGGGTATAAACCCGGCCTTTCCGAACAACCCGCGTATATTAAAAACAAATGTTACACAAACACAACATACGCCTCATTCCAATTCCACATTCTTAGGGAAAGGTTCCCATTAATTTTATCCAAGATAAATTCTTTAAATTTTATCCTTTAATCTTCCTTCGGATGTCATTTCAAACCAGATTATGGTTTTCCAAACTAGTCGAGATTAGCGAACCACACCGAAGTAATTATTTGTTTTATTTCCCAATCCCAACCTATTCATCCCATGAAGAAAAACTGGTAATACTCCACATCTAACCCCACGGTGTTATCAGTAAAATTAATTACCATTTCACGTTCAAATCTAATTAAAGATTTGACTATCGTTTTGGAGCAAAACTGGTGATACTCCATTCTCGCTCACTTTCCTAATTTGATAATTTAAATTATCAATTCACTTTTCAATCTAATTGCAGATTCATTAAAACTCCTTTTTCTGGGTTAAAGAACTAGTGTTATTTAAAACACAGTTCACGATAAACCCAAATCACATTCTATTTATTATCGGGTTAAAGAACTAGTGTTATTTAAAACACCGTTCACGATAAACCCACTAATCAATTCTATCTAAAACCCATTTCAAATCCAATTTATTTATTTAAAAATAAATGGGTTTTAATTTTAGTTCAAAACTAGTTCATTTCGATAAAAATCTATTTTATCTTTTCAAATAGGGAGTTTTTCATCCCAATTTTTCCCAAATCATTTTTTATGATTCTACATAAATTATTACTATTTTTAATAAATTTATCAAGGCCCGTACAGTCGATTTCCATCAACGGCCATCGAACTGCACTTACATCGACCTTTTTCGAATTTGATTTGGATGTATCTCCAAATCCAACCGTTAGATTTCAAATTTCTAATATTCGTTAGAAAGCTCTTTTCGATACGAACCCAATGGTTCCGGTTTTAGGAGAATCCGACGGTTGGATCTCCCGTAATGTCCGTTTGAAATAAATGGTCGAAATTCACGAACTGCCGTGGCGCGGCGCGTTCTATTCAGGCCATTATATTATATATATAATATATATTTCATCCATTACTATTTAAAACGAATTTTATAAATAATTTAGAATTCGTTTCAAAAACAATTTCAACTTCCATTTCAATTCAAATTAAAATTGAATTTTTCCTTATAATTTCGTTTAAAATTCATTTGAATTCAATTCAAATTTCAATTCAATTTGAATTCATTTCAATTCGTTTTCAATCCAATTCGAATTCGTTTTCAATTCAATTCGAATTCGTTTTCAATTCAATTCGAATTCGTTTTGGTTTTCTATTCGATTCAATTCGAATTGGTTTTCTATTCGATTCAATTCAAATTGGTTTTCTATTCGATTCAATTCAAATTGGTTTTCTATTCGAATCAAATTCAATTCGTTTTCTATTTAAATCAAATTCGTTATATATTCTATTTGAATCAAATCCGTTATATATTCAATTCGAATTCAATTCGTTATATATTCAATTCAAATCAAATTTGTTTTCTATTCAATTCAAATTTGTTTTCTATTCAATTCAATTCGAAATCGTTTCATATTCAATTCATTTAGAAATCGTTTTATATTCAATTCATTTCGAAATCGTTTCATATTCAGTTCATTTCGAAATCGTTTCATATTCAGTTCATTTCGAAATCGTTTTATATTCAATTCATTTCGAAATCGTTTTATATTCAATTCATTTCGAAATCGTTTTATATTCAATTCATTTCGAAATCGTTTTATATTCAATTCATTTCAAATTGGTCTTCTATTCGATTCAATTCAAATTGGTTTTCTATTCGATTCAATTCAAATTGGTTTTCTATTCGATTCAATTCAAATTGGTTTTCTATTCGATTCAATTCAAATTGGTTTTCTATTCGATTCAATTCAAATTGGTTTTCTATTCGATTCAATTCAAATTTCATTTCAAAATATTCGATTTCGATATCACTTTTCAATATTCATTTTAAAATGAATAAAATCGATATAAATATCGTTCACGTCAAAATGCCGTCAATCTAATCAACACGGCTTCATATAATTCTATTTCCAAATATTCTATTTCAAATATTTCTTTTTCAAATATTTCCTATTCAAATATTTCTATTTCAAATATTTCTATTTTAAATATTTCTATTTTAAAATATTTCGTTCAACACATGACTAATCTCAACGGATGAGTATTGTCAACACATGAACCTTTATTTTATATTGATAAAGAAGTAAATTTTATTATTAAAATATTTCGTTCAACACATGACTAATCTCAACGGATGAGTACGGTTAACACATGAACCTTTATTTTATAATATTCTTTATTTTTCCGATTGGAATGAGGCCCAATCAATTACCATATAAAGTTAATTATATGGATTCCATACCACAAATGTATATAATAGCAACGATAAATAATCAACCATCATCCAAAGTGCACTACACGGTATAAGCATCAAATATAGATATCTAACGCTTATAACAGCCTGTCAATCAATCGATCGACATACAACTAATTATTGGGATTAGTGTATACCGTATTTTATCCCAATACCCGTGTGGGGTTTCAAACAATCAAACACAGATTTTTATTTGTGCAGTTGGGCGATGTGTAAAATTTATCGACCCAATCAATGTCAGTCAAATCAGTGTACATAAACAAACCGTCCGGTTTGTAAATGAATATTTATTTATTCACATTCACTGTATTCATATTCCGTTAAAAATTATATTTTTAACGATAAAACATTTTATTTTAACATATGAATTTCTATTCAGATCATTCTTTAAATAAAATGATATTTTTATTTTTCTAACTTATTTTAGAAAATTTCGGCGGCATAACGGCACGATACTAGAAACGGGACGAGGCCTAGCCTTATCCCCGGTCTAGTGAAGGCCCACGCCATTCACACATCAATCCAATCCATTCATTTCACCAAACAATTCAATTCAAACCAAATAAACTAACCAACTACACAACCAAACAATTAAACAAACAAGCCATCCATGGTCTATGGATGACGGGTGTCGGGTGCTACTAAGCACCGTCTGCATCCTAGTATATATATAACTAGAAAAAGAAATTGAAGAGTGAGAAGTTCTCACCAATAGCTATTCCAACTTCACGCCACTTCAAATGTAGAAGTCTTCGTCGTTCTCGCCTTTTGTCACTTTCGTTGCCCGTATCCTCTACATATGTAAAAATCGAATTTTTTACTTTGCTATCCAATATATAAAAATCGAATTTTTTTACTATGCTATTCAATATATAAAAATCGAATTTTTACACCGCTACTATATAAAAAGATTTCGCCTTTTCAAATGTAAAGATTTCATCACTATAAAAATCATCTCTTTATTTCAACGTATATATAAAAAAAATCAGATTTTTATTTCGCTACATATACAAAGATGATATTTTTATATTCTCTATCCTATAAAGATTATATTTTTATAATCACCACTATATCAAAATCCGATCTTTCTACATTCAAATAAAAATACGATCTTTTCACCTTTAAAAATATCGTCTTTCATTCATTAAAAATCCGCCTTTTTAAGGTTAAAAATATCGCCTTTTCTATATGAAAAATTCTAACTTTCTATTTAAAAATCCTATCTTTCTAATTTACAAATCCTACACAAAAACTGATTTTTTTTCTGTTTGCTAATCATATATAAAAGAAATAAATAAAAAAATTAAAACAAATAAAAACTTACTTTTTCAATCGGGGGGGGGGGGGGTTCACTGCTGCCGTTCACTGGAAGAGGAGGGGGGGTCGGAGTTGGTGCTTCAGGCGGCGGATGAGGGTTGGGGGAGAGATGCAGGAGGCGGCGGCGGTTTTCTGAGGGGGGGGGGGGCTAGCTTCGCGCGGCGGCGCGATTAGAGGGGGGGTCTTCGACGGTGGCGCGACGCGAGGGGGGTGCGCCAGCCTCTGGCGGCGGCGACGATCAATCGGGGGGGGGGGGGGGGAGTTCCCCCCCCCCGCCGTCTTCCTCTTTCTTTCTTTTTTTTTTATTTATTTCGAGTCTGTTTTGAAATGGTACGGGGGGGCTAGGTCTAGGGAGAAGAGTATATATATATATTTTATTATTATTTAATTATTTTATTTTTCACCAAAAAGCAACTTTTATTTTCGACCTCAAAACGAGGCCCACCGCCTGTCGTCGATAGCTAATTACCCCCATTCCGAACACAATGGGATATGTATCGTAAGCTGATTCGATCGTTTCGATCAGTTTCCGTTAAAATCAACATATAACTCTATATATTGAATTTGAACGCGTATTTCAATTTACAGGGGTCACATACGAACTCTAAAAATTCCAAAAAAATATTTTCAAGCTCGTATTGACGATACGGTCCTAACAAAACTAGTTTCGTCGAATTCTGAGACCGTTTGAAAAATGGCCAATTTCCAGTCGATTAAAATCAACTAAATTTGGTCAAACACGTTTTCCTTTGCCACGCTCACATATTGATTCGAAAAATTATGAAATTTGAAATCTAGCAATAATTTGACATCACGGACCCAACAAAAGTGGTTTCGTCGAAATCCGAGGTAGTTTGCAAAATGTCCATTTTTAAGGGCCTGAATTCCATAGCGACTATTCAGAATTTTCAACTGGACGTATCTTTTTGTCCCCGCTATGAAATTTTGATTTGTTGGATTCGTTGGAAAGATATTCACGATTAGATCCTAATGTTTTTGGTTTCACTAAAATCCGGATTGTTTTGCACCCGGTATGTTCAATTGAAGTTTGAAATCGAATTATCGAACTACCGCGCCATTTTCAATTCTATTTATAATTATATATAAATATTTATATTCTAACGACGACGCGTATAATATATACGTTCGAATTATATTCAAAATAAACTTCTCGTCGATATTATTTAAAATAATTCATTTTAAATGTTCAAAATTCGCTAAAATTGCCAAAATAAAAATTTTAAACTGGTTCAGATTTTCCGGGTTATTACACTATTGGTGGTTCGGCTCATCTATCTATGATTTGTCGGGATTTGAGAGTGTTTATCTTGGGCGTTGAGTTTGAATGCAATGCCTTTGTTCTTGGCTTCATGGGCTACAGCTTGATTCTAGGTATGCATTGGCTAACTAGACATGGGGCCATCCTAGATTGTGAAAGAAGGGTAGTTTGATTGTTGACTTGTTTTGGAAAGACCCTTGATATTTCTTGTGACCCTAGAGGTCCAGTAATTCTTAGTTACCTAGAATCCCTTGATGCATCCGATGATGATTTACATTCTGTTCCCATAGTCCGTGAATATGTTGATGTCTTCGATGAGGTGAGGGGTTTACCCCCAAAACGTGAGATAGACTTTTGAATATATCTAGTAGATAATGCAAAGCCAGTTGCATTACGAGTGCGCCACATGGCTCCAAGAGAGAGAAGAGAACTCAGTAAGAAAGTGAAGGAATTGCTTGAGAAGGGGTTCATCAGACGTAGTATATCGGAGTGGGGTGCTCCAGTAGTATTTGCCACGAAGGCAGATGGGTCCCTCAGACTTTGTGTGGACTATAGAGAACTCAATGAGCTTACTAAGAAGAATAGACACCCACTACCAAGGATTGACGATCTCTTCGATCAGTTAGTTGGCGCCTCAGTGTTTTCGCAGTTGGACTTAGCCACGGGTTTCCATCAGTTGAGAGTGGCTGAGGATAGCATAGACAAGACTGCCTTTAGGACTCCAGACGGTTTCTTCGAGTGGCTGGTGATGCCCTTCGGTTTGACAAATGCCCCCGCTTACTTTGTTGACTTAATGAGTAGGGTGTTTAGGGAGTACCTCAATAAATTCGTGGTAGTCTTTGTGGACGACATTTTGATCTTTTCTAAGAGCGAGGAAGAGCATGCCCTACATCTTAGGGAAGTGTTGGAGACTCTTCGAGCGCATAGCCTTAAAGCTAAATTTTCTAAATGTCACTTTTGGAGAAAGAAAGTGCGATTCTTAGGGCACATGGTTTCCAAAGAAGGGATAGCTGTGGATCCCGTGAAGGTAGTGACCATCCAAGACTGGAAGGTTCCCAAAAATGCTACCGAGGCGAGGAGTTTCTTAGGGTTGGCTGGCTACTATAGGGAGTTTATCAAAGACTTAGCGAAAATATCAACCTCATTAACACGCTTGACGGAGAAGAACCTCGTTTTCACATGGGACGTAGATTGTGATGATGCGTTCCAACGTCTAAAGAGAGCTTTGACCACATCCCCAGTCTTAGTGTTGCCAGATGGGAGTAAGCCATTTACCGTTTATACCGATGCTTGTGGGACAGGACTAGGCGCAGTCTTAATGCAAGAGGGAAGGGTAATAGCCTATGGCGGAAGGCAGTTGAGAGTGCATGAGAAAAATTACCCTACGCATGACCTAGAGTTGGCCGCTATTGTTTTCGCGCTTAAGTCTTGGCGCCATTATCTTCTTGGCGAGAAATTCGAATTATTCACTGACCACAAATCGCTAAAATACTTATTCTCTCAGAAGGACTTGAACTTAAGGCAACAAACGTGGATGGAATTCTTAGCATCTTACGACTTCGAGATAGCATATACCCCTGGCAAGGGTAACGTGGTGGCAGATGCCTTAAGTAGAAAAAGGTTGTCCTTGAGTCTGTTGTTTGTTGAGCGGCGAAGCTTAGAGTTCATCTCTACGTTTGACTTTAAACCTTCCGTTGACTTTGTACCCGGTTTGCTAGCATCCTTGGAGGTCAAACCTACGCTTTTAGGACGAATTGGAGAGGCACAGCGAGATGACCCACAGTTGGTTGAGTTAGTAGAGAAGCTCAAAAGGGGGGAGTCATCGAGCCATCTCAGTAGGTATACCCTAGATGATAAAGGTTGGTTGCGTAGGGTAGACTTTGTGTACCACGGGATGAGAATTTAAGGAAGACCATTCTTGATGACGCACATCGTTCGAAGATGACCATCCATCCCGGCGGGGACAAGATGTACATGGACATGAGACGAGTTTACTTTTGGGCCGGTATGAAGAAGGACGTGGCCGAGTTTGTCGCTAGATGCTTGGTGTGCCAACAAGTAAAAGCAGAGCAAAAGAAGCCCGGTGGATTACTACACCCATTGGAGGTTCCACAATGGAAGTGGGAAAGTGTCTCGATGGACTTTGTTGACGGGTTACCGAGATCGAGGAAGGTTAATACGGGGATTTGGGTCGTGGTAGACAGACTTACTAAGAGCGCCCATTTCATTCCCGTGAAGAGTAAGAGGACTGCTCCATGGTTAGCCTCCGTATACATTCGAGAGATAGTTCGTTTGCACGATGTTCCTTCTAGCATAGTGAGCGACCGCGATCCTATCTTTACTAGCGAATTTTGGAAGAGCTTGCAAGAAGCGGTAGGGACTCAGTTATGTTTGAGCACCGCATATCATCCTCAGACGGACGACCAGACCGAGAGGGTGAATCGTATTCTAGAGGACCTATTGAGGTTGTGTGTCTTGGACTTCAGAGGTACATGGGAAGAACATCTTCTGTTGGTAGAGTTTGCATATAATAATAGCTTTCAGTCTAGCATTGGCATGGCACCGTTCAAGGCTCTTTATGGACGGTCGTGTCGTTCGCCTACATGTTGGTGGGAGTCTACAGATAAGATCTTACTCGGGCCCGATATGATTAGAGAGACTTCAGAAAAGATCGATTTGATTCGAAGAAGGATGAAGACGGCGCAAGATAGGCAGAAATCTTATGCGGACAAGAGGAGGACAGATCTTGAGTTTGATATTGGGGACATGGTCTTTGTCAAGGTGTCTCCATTACGGAACGTCGTTCGTTTTGGGTCCGTTGGGAAGTTAGCACCAAGGTTCGTAGGGTCATTTCCTATTAAGGAGAGGATTGGGCAGATGGCGTATAGAGTGGAGTTGTCTGAGAGACTTAGTGGTGTACACGACGTATTCCATGTATCACATTTGAGGAAGTGCTTGCACGAGATAGCGGAAGTGGTAGAGCCGAGCTTGCTTAGAGAGGTGGAGATAGAGCGTGATGCGACGATTCGACGAGCTCCTACGTGCATTCTTGGGTCGGAGGTTAAGAAGTTGAGGAATCGAGAGGTCAAGCTTGTCAAAGTGCAATAGGGAGATGATGAGCGCGACGCTACTTGGGAGACGGAAGAGAAAATACGTTCATTGTACCCTTTTCTTTTCGAGGGTATGTCTTTTAATTTCTCCTTTATCGCTTACCTTGTACTTATCTTACCTTTAGTATGTCCTCTCGCTAGTATCTCTGACCTTTAGATAGGGTAGTCCTATGGTTGAAACATGTGTTTGAGACATGTTAAGTATGATGGATGCATGTGGATGCAAGTGGTTGCTAGTGGTTGCTCGTGGATGCATATACACACACTTTAGGCACTAGATCGGCTCAGTCACTTCATATTGCATATAAATGTGTGTACATATTTAAGTAAGGGATGTATAATGGTTGTACCATCATATTGATGTTGCATTTTGGTGAATGGTTGTGCACACATGTAGAAATAATATGTATCGATAAGGTTCTTTCGCATACATAATGGACGCATGGCACTATCATGGTTTGCATTAAGGAGGTCAACTAAATCAGTAGACCGCCTGATTTTGCATTAGATAAGGAACATATACACACACTTCTTGCATATGTTCATACAGCATTAGAAATTTTATAAGGACAATGGATGCCCTTGTTTTATGATTGAGTAGATGGTTGTTTGGATGTTAGGATATGCATTCTCCTTAACTTGGAGATTTCGGGGGCGAAATCCTTTAAGGAGGGGAGAACGTAACACCCCAGATTTTTGAATAATCGAATTAACTAAATTAAAGAATAATTAATCTTAGACGTGAGAATTAAGGGAATGGGGTTGCGCCATTGTGTTCGTCTCGGAATTCTGGTTGAGATAGAGTCCGAGTTTGCGAGAAACGAGTACCGGATGAAGGAGTTATGGACAAACGAAGTTAGGTGGCAAAATAAGAAGAAAAAAATAGATTGCACTGGCGCACTTGGGAAGTGCGTCAGTACAAATTTGCATTGGTGCACTTCCCAAGTGCGCCCAGGCCGAGAGAAAACCTGCACAGCTTTCTGGTTCTGTTTGACCCATGTTGTGGCTCATTGCTGAGTCCTTTCTAACTCCTTGCTGAGTCATTAGCGCTGAGGTGTCACCCTATCCCGACTGAATGGTTTTGATTAACCCTAAGATCATCCGACGGCTATAATTAAATTAAAATTCTATATAAATATGGGTAGACTCAAACCCTAAATCAGAATTAAAACTGAAACTATGGCCGTCATGCTGTCATCTTATAACCTTGAGTAGCCGCCATTAATTAGAGAGGAAGAACAGCAAATCAAATTAGTTCTATTCAACCCTAACAACAAATCTTCTTCAAAGGAAAGCTAATACAACTTCAGAACTCAGAATTCAGAACTCAAGACCACCTTTGAGTTGTGAGTTCGATAATTTTAATAAAATAATTAGCAATTTAATTGGATTAAGTTATGATGCGGATTGTATGGATGTGATGTGAATTATTGATCGCATGTTATAATTATGTTGTAGAATTGTGTTGAAATCTCTATGACGTTATGTTGTGATGCTATCATTTATGATGTAAAGTTATAATACTATCACCTATGTTGTAATTCTATGATTGGCTTATGTATAATCAAATCATTATGTTGTTTATATGCTAGTTTGGTTATGTTGATTCATATGATAGATCACAAGTATGTATGCAAGTTTAGATATTGATTTAGACATGAATCATATGCAAGTTAGTATAACCTTACATGTTTCGTGACATCAGTTTTAGATCTAAAGTTAGGCTATGACATGTGTGAGTTATATGATAGATTCTACATGATAGTTTACATGTTAGATGTAAGTTTACACCATTGTTATGTTGCATAAATCACATATGCAAGTTTATGTAAATATATGAGTTTGGAGTATGAATCATGTTATGCAAGTTTGTGGTTACTGCCCATGCAAGTTTACACCTTTAGATGTAGATCTATGACATACATGATTTATGCAAGTTTGTGACCATTATCCCAACAAATTCACACCTTTAGATTTGGGTCTATGATATATGTAGTTTTATGCAAGTTGTAACTTTGGCCTATGCAAGTTTTAGATGTAGAACATCATTCACACATGCAAGTTCACCCCTATGTTTAGATCTAGTTTTAATTATATGTATGTTGTGATGTTTTCTCTTTATTCCATGAGTTAGACTATTCGAGTCTAACGTATATTTTACGTTAAACGAACGAACGTACAACGTGGGGTAAAGGGGATAATATTAAAAGATTTAATTTGCATAAATGCCTTAAATAGCATAAAATAAATTTGTGGTGAAAATTGGTATGATTTTACATACCATAAATGGATGGACATAATTGAGTCAATTATGGACATCGTTAAATTTGGAATTGATTGATAATTTTAATAGGGAAAGTAATTCAAATTGGGGGATTAATTAGGTGTAATTAATCGTCTAAGACACGAGGTTAGGCTCTTTTGTGGTGTAAGACTGCCAGGACCCGCCCGGCAAATCCAGCTGCCACAAATGCCAGTCTAATGTAGGAGGTCTTAGGCATAAATTAAATACGTAACAATTGTAAAGACACGAGGTTAGGCTCTTTTGTGGTGAAAGACTGCCCGGACCCGCCCGGCAAATCCAGCTGCCACAAATGCCAGTCCAATGTGAGAGGTCTTTATGAGGTTACGGTCTTAATGAATTAGAAACACTTAACCAGATAAACATGTAGTGGGACATGAGGGGGTTAAGTGGGTGCCTTGGGTGGCATTTGGAATCTAGTGGGTGCCTTGGGTGGCATTTGGAAATACGATTAGAAACACTTAACCAAAATTGAAACATGTAATTGAAACATGAATAAGAAGTGGGTTAAGTGGGATGTACTAGAGGGGACCAAGCTTAGGTGGATAGCTTGTGTCAAGTAATGGGGGCCCATTTCAACCAGTAACCCATACGTATCTTTGTGGGCTCGACCCAAGTCGAGGACGGGACACGCATACTGGGCTTGACTGTAAGAGGCCAAAACGGGTTAGCGGTGGCAACGCAATTCCAACGGGTTCATATGCGTGTGTGGACCCGGGCTGGTAGGTAAGACATTGTTGCATAGTGTAGGTATAAGCCGTGCATTATTTGTGGTATCGGGTTGCCACTTTGGGGAGTGATACACCCCACTGTGGGGCCAGCACGGGTATCTACGAGTTAGGGAGCCGATCGCTTGGGGGTAGTGGGTACACCTACTGTAGATAGGGGCAGGCGGCAACTATGAAGGCAGCTAGGGGTGCACGAAACTACCAATATCATTGTTAAGTCTGTAAGCGGGATCAAGCTTAAGGTGACTAGTGGTGGTGCAGTATGGCAATTATCCTATAGTGTTGGTGTAGTTTAGTAATCATCCTATAGTGGTTTAGGTGCGCTTAAACGATATCGTTGTTCATCTTGTTTCCTTGTTTACTCTGCCATACTCAATGGTTCATGATCGTTTCCTTATTTTCCAACTTATGCCTTAGCCTAGTTACTTTGTTAATTATATTGTTAAAGTTATCGCGCTCGCCAGACCTTATGTCTGACCCCCCCTCTTTGTTTCCTCCTCTTTCCTTCCTTTCCCCCCCAGGTGCTTAGGTTGGAACTAGCACCAGTGGAGCTTGATTTTGGACAGTTGTGCTTCTTGCTTTTAGAAGATTGCTTGGATCGCTGAAGTAAAGTTCAGCCACTCCTTTATTTATGGCTATTTTGTATTGGGGGATTATGTCTTTTAATTTATGTACTTTGATTTAGTCAAGATGGATATTATGTACTTGGCTCTGGTTTTGATGATGTAATCAAACATATGTGTTTTCCGCTGCAATGAAATAAAGTTTTAAATTTTCAAGTACTGTTTATATCTGTCTCGTTGTTAAGTTTCTGTTCTATACTTACTTAAAACGCTCCATATAAGTTAATGCATTCCCTTTGTGAGTGACATTAATGGACGTGGGGTGTTACACTATAGGTATAGATTGCTAGCAAAAGTTGAAAGGAAAACTCATTCTTGTCGTATACATTTTATTGAGATACTTGTATTTGTGCTGGTTATGGGCAAGACAGGCTCTGGTTGTCTACATGTATTTAGCTGGTTCTTAGGAAGTGATGTAGTGCCCATGTTTCTATGCATTTGTGTACATCTTGTATAATAGATTTTAGACTTAGCCTCTATGAAATTTCCTGGTTTTAGATTATACCCTTATTCTTGTCAATCTCATGTCATGTACTTTGCTTACAGTTGAAGCAAGTGACAAATAATTTAATTATTGATTTATCTTATTTGTCTATATTAAGAACAAGTTTAAACATTATGTCCTTGCATATGTATGTAAATGGATAGCAAGTAAAAATAAACAAAATATATTTATAAACAATTATTATATTCATATTTATAAATAATAATTCAAAATAATAATTGCAATTAATATTATCTAGATTTTTAACTAGAGTTTGAAATACATTAAAAATGCAAACAAAATCATACAACATTATATACCGCTTTTATATTCATATATACACTGGTCGTAAATTTTAAATCATAAAAATATACACATATTTGGAATTTTTTCCAATTTTTATTATTCACAATTTATTATTTAAATTAATTATCAAAATAATTTTTGAAATAAATTGTATTACAAAAGAAGTAAAAATTGGGACGTTACAATCTACCCGCCTTAAAAGAGTTTCGTCCTCGAAATTGTACAGTGGCAAGGAGATTTATAGATATAGACTTATATTCAAAACAAACACTTAGGTCATCTCCCTAACAACCACGACAACACAAGGTGTCCAAAGTACACAGGTTAATTTTCCAAACAATTCACAGTAATCAAGACATTTAACATATAGCAATCGGCTATCCATCACAACCATCGTTATAACTAGAAATATCTGTTATTACCGTTGGAAAACATTTCCATAACTAATTTATCAGTTCCTGACTGTATATCGGTAAGAAAATAATCTTCTAAATAACGACAATGAAGACCGAGATCAACATCAGACCAATACTCAGAAAATCATTTAACTCAACTAATCTCCAGTTAGGTTCAATTTTCTTAACTCCAATTAAATTTTCAAACTCCAGATTCTAAATTCTCACTTTTTTTTTCAAACCCATCTGAAATCATACAACTTGATTTCATTTAAATTCAAAACTTTTGAATTTTTCCAAACCATTTTGTTTTACTTAACAAATTTCCAATTTGTTTTATTTGTACGTCTTTTCCTTATACAAATTTAATTTGGCTCAATATATAACCATTTCGATGTTTATAATTTTGTTTCATTATAATAACAACTATCGACACATCCATAATAATTTCAGAAAATTATTCTTTTATAACAAAATATGATTTTCGGCAAAATTATTTCATTTACCTAGCTTTGAAACAATCTTATGTCGAATTACTCTGTCCAAGAGTTTATAAACACTTTTCTATATAGTGTGCACCCTGTATCGACCAGAATTTTTAAATTACTCGATAAAACAATCAACACAACACAAAAATATTTTTTATGTCAATTAATAAATATGTTCTCATATATATACACTCAAACTCAATCCAGGGTATTACTAACCCCATCTTTATTGAGTTACGCCACAGAGCCGAGGTCACTACTCAACCTTACTCTCTAATACCAAGTGTAACGACCCGCAAATCCGTATCATTTGAATCGATTGAATACAACTCACGTCCAGCCCAAATTGTACGAAAATACGAATCATTAATAGAAATAAGTTGGAGGATGAGAAATATGAAGAAAGAAAATTAGAATAGAAGAAATTAGATAGAAGATCGAACTGAAAAACACCATAGAATCTCACAATCGCAGCAGAACAAAATATAGTATATGAAACACCCCACCTCCGTTAAGGTCACTCACAAAGGGAATGCCTTAACTTTAGTGGAGGGTTATAGGTACAAGACACATAAAAATTTACAAGACAGATAAATTTAAGCAGCGAAATTCAAATATTTATTACATACGTAGTTCAATACAAAAGCATTACATCAAATTGTCTAAAAATAACTTCAAAACATTACACCATAATTTCTGTCTTAATTATTCAATAAAGAAGCATAAACCAAAAGTAAAAATGCATAAATTCCCAAGGATAATGTCCATGAGCCATAGCCAAGGTAGGAGAGAGTCCAAATCATACATCTACTTTCTTGAAGCTTGCAAAGAGTCTGACTAAGCTGTAGCATTCCCTCCCTGTGGACCTGGGGGAGGGGGGAAACGGAAGAAAAGAGGACGAGAGAAAATGGGTCAGACAATAAGTCTGGTAAGTTCAGTGATTACTAGTATTTAAACAAGGAAAGGGATCATGACAGTGATAACAGAACATAGGACAATACCCTAATATAAGATAAGAGGAACATGTGATCGCACCCATTACTATAGTCTCTTCACCTACTTAACCATTGGTTCAACCAGCCCCACGTGTTTATAACAAACGACCCCCTTAATGATCAGCTCCTACTCGCATGCATTCATATCCTGTGTCATTCGGCCCCGCTTGATTGTAGCTACCTGTGCTGGTCCCACCATAGGGTGTATCAGTCCCTCTGGTGGCAACCCGACACGATTCAAGATGCACAATGTACACTACTGATGCCCAGTGCCTAATTTTCCACTCCGGAGTACATGCACTCCCATACTCCGTCGGAACCTACACTGGCCCACCAACCGCCGATGTTTTGACCGCTTATAATTCATCCCAGTAATCGTGCCCCACCCTGCCTAGTTTCAGGGTACCATGATACATCTATGTGGGTTACTACTGAAATGGGTCCCCGTTACTAGGGTTTTCTAATCAACATGTTTATTTGGTTAAGTGTCCAAGTTTACCTAACCCCGCCCATTCATTTAGTTAACATGTTGAATCGGTTAAGTGTTTTCCTAATTTACTTAACCCTACCAATCCTGACTTAGCTTTAATTTATTAAAGCACCAACCACTCACATTAGACAGGTCTTGTTGTGGTCACTAGATGTGCTGGTCGGTTCCGGGCAGATTTACACCACAACTCAGTCTAACCTCGGGTTCTTTTTGGGCCTAATGCACTAACCACCCACATTAGACAAGTCTTGTTGTGGTCACTGGTTATGCCGGTCGGTTCCGGGCAGATTTACACCACAACTCAGTCTAACCTCGGGTTAGGCATATTCGTCTTTTCTAAATTCATATTTATATATATATATATATGTCTAATTTCTTTAGTGGATTAAATTTAATTTAATCACGCCATAATTATCCTTTGATTATGCTCAACATAAATGGTATATCAAATATACCATTTATTGAAAAAATCTATGCCATGAATTTTCATATTACCCCTCGCTACCCCCGTGGAACGTACGCATGAATCACATAAAATGTTGGGCTAGTAAGTTAGCCCAACCCATAAACAAGAAAAAGGGTAATAAACAAGAGATATGAAATAAACATAAAATAACATACATTTCAACTTGTACATCATGTGTAACATGGCATATAGCAATCATTAACTTTAATTAAATGGGTAAATGTGAACTTGTGACTAAGTTGGGTCTAATGGTCATGTAAACTTGACAAAGATCTAGCATGGAAGTTTAACATATAATCACAGTTTCAACCCACAACTTAGCATATAATCTTATGTATGTCAAAACATAAGAAAGCTATTACAATCATTTTTAATCACAATTTCGCATGATGTTAAAAACATAAGAGGACTATAATTCCACTTTTACAAAATAATTAGATTCAACCTAACATGAATATACATGAGTGTTGATCTAACATATAAGCATGTGTTTTAGATCACAAACTTGCAAATAACCACCAAATTATAGCATGACATGTTTTACCATTTAATTGGCAGAATAAATCAATTACCCAAATCATAATAGATTTTAATAACATACAATATGTTCATCACCACAAGCATATAGACATGATTAATATACAACATGTTCATCGCCACAAGCATATAGACATGAAATATACAACATGTTCATCGCCACAAGCATATAGACATGAAATATACAACATGTTCATCGCCATAAGCATATAGACATGATCAATTACAACGATACTTTAAGATAAACGAGAATCAAATCTTATACATAAGAATCATTCTATATCCCAATTACAACATGTCATGATTCAATCGAAAGAATGTTTAAATCTATGTAATAACCAACTTACCAATTAAAAGGAATTTTTGATTTCTGAAATCTGAAATTGGAGATGCGCGCCTTTGATGAAGATCGTTGAATTAGACTAGTTTTAATTTGATTTTAGATGTAAGGTTTTAACTCGTCTTTGAATTGAAAACGGTGACGGCTACTCAAAGTTTTCTACTGACGGCATTTTAGTTCTAGGATTATATTTCTGTGTGTTTTTAGGTTGAGCATTGAGTTGTTTATATAGAATTTCAGTTTAATTATAGCAGTCAGATGAACCTAGGGTTAATCACATTCACTCAGACCAGATCAGGACCATCCAGAAACCCTAGTGACTCAGCAGCAAGTCATCAATCGTTCAAAATTCAGATCTGGCTGGGGGCCAGGTCGACCCACAGGTCGACCCCAAGGTCGACCTCTAGGGGGTGAGGTCGACACTAGGGTCGACCCCCTGGTCGACCTACCTGGGCGGGAATTTTCCCGCCCAGCCCGCTTCTGACTTCTGCTTGTATTTTGAAATCTCGCTTGAGCTGTTTGAATCTATTTGAATTTCTGAAACTTCTGGAGGCCATAACTTCTTCATACAAAGTCTAATTTACGCAAACTCGGACTCTATCTCAACCAGAATTCCAAGACGAACACAATGGCGTAACCTGTTTCCCTTAATTCTCACATTTTAAATTAAGTATTGTTTAATTCGTTACTATAACATTAAAAGAAAGTGCAGGGTGTTACATTCTCCACTCCTTTTAGGATTTCGTTCCTGAAATCTTCAATTCGGGAAGGACTTATATCCTACCATCCAATCACCCATCTACTCAACCATCAAACACAGACGTCCATTGTCCTTAAAAGGTTTCTAATGTTTCATGATCATATGCATAGTGTGTGTACATGTCCTTGTCTGATGCAAAATCAGGCGGTCCACTGATTCAGTTGACCTCCTTAATGCAAATTATGCCAGTGCCATGAGTCCATTATGTATGCAATTTTTACTACTCAAAATTTCCTATATGAGTGCACAATCATTCATAGAAATGCAACGTCCATATGCTAACACATCAAGTTTCAATTCATATACAAGTACATATATGCATATGCAATATGAAAGTGACTGAGCCGATCTAATACATAATGTGTGTGTGTATGCATCCACGAGCAACCACTAGCAACCACTTGCAATCAGTTGCAACCATCAACCATAACATGTTTCAATTACATGTTTACATCCAAAAAGGTTTCTACCTAAGGATAAAGGATAGGAGATACACCTAAAAAGATAGATTTGAGCATAAACTTAAGGAAAGAGAGATCAATGATGTACCCTCAAAAAGAAAAGGGTAGGCTACACGTATTATGTCCTCAGTTTCCCAAGTCGCATCTTCCTTGGCGTCGCTCCATTGAACTTTGACGAGCTTAACTTCACGGTTGCGTAGCTTTTTGACTTCTGTTCCCAAGATACGGGTTGTAACTCTCCTCACAGTTGCTTCTCGTTCAACTTCTACTTCCTCTAACATGCTTGGTTCCACCACTTCCGCAGACTCGTGTAAGCACTTCCGTAGGTGAGAGACATGAAAGACATTATGAACCCCGGCCAATCTTTCGGGCAGCTGTACCCTATAAGCCATCTTCCCAATCTTCTCGATAATAGGGAACGGCCCTACAAATCTTGGTGCTAACTTTCCTGCAGATCCAAAGCGAACGACGTTCCTCAAAGGAGATACTTTAAGGAACACCTTGTCTCCAACTTCGAACTCAAGGTCAGTTCTTCTTCTGTTTGTGTATGACTTCTGTCTGTCTTGGGCAGTCTTCATTCTTCTTCGTATCAAGTCTACTTTTTCTGAAGTTTCCCTAATCATGTCTGGTCCAAGTATGAGCTTGTCTGTGGACTCCCAACAGCAAGTTGGTGACCTGCAAGGTCTTCCATATAGAGCTTTGAAAGGTGCCATGCCTTTGGTAGCTATTGTTGTAAGCAAATTTTACCAAAGGTGGATGATACTCCTATGTACCTCCGAAGTCAAGAATGCATAGTCTCAAGAGGTCTTCTAATACTCTGTTGACCCTTTCCGTCTGGCCATCGGTTTGAGAGTGATAGGTTGTGCTTAAGCATAACTGTGTGCCTACAGCCTCTTGTAAACTCTTCCAAAACTCGCTCGTGAAGATAGGGTCTCGATCACTCACTATGCTGGATGGTATCCCATGGAGTCGAACTATCTCTTTAAGATATATGGATGCTAGAGACGAGGCAGTCCTTCTACTCTTGACGGGTATAAAGTGGGCGCTTTTTGTGAGCCTGTCCACTATTACCCAAATGCTGGTATTGCCCCTTCTTGACCTAGGCAACCCATCTATAAAGTCCATCGAGATACTATCCCATTTCCACTGTGGGACCTCTAGAGGATGGAGCAAACCTCCAGGCTTCTTCTGTTCCGCCTTAACTTGCTGGCATATTAAACACTTAGAAACAAATTCAGCTACGTCTTGCTTCATGCCATTCCAAAATAAAACTCTTTTGATGTCTTTATACATTTTGTCTCCGCCTGGGTGTATGGTCAGTTTCGAATGGCGTGCCTCTTCTAGAACCGCCTTTACCAAATCCCTTGCTTGTGGGATACATAGTCTTCCATCTCGTCTCAACTAGCCCTTGGCATCAATGGAGTATCTATTGAGGTGACTAGAAGTCTCACCCCTAATTAACTTGTCCATCACTTCGGCTAGCTGAGGGTCTTCTCTTTGCGCGGCTCCGATTGAGTCTAATAGAGTTGGCCGCACTTCTAACGTTGCTAGCAAGCTAGGTACAAAGTCAATGGAGGGTCTGAAGTTAAAGCTTGCTATGAACTCCAAGCTTTGCCTTTCCACAAAGAGAGGGCTTAAGGTCAGTTTCTTTCTACTCAAGGCGTCTGCTACTGCATTGCCCTTGCCAGGAGTGTAGGAAATCTCAAAATAATAGGAGGCAAGAAACTCCATCCATCTTTATTGCCTCAAGTTGAGATCTTTCTGCGAGAATAAGTATTTCAACGATTTATGGTCAGTATACAGTTCAAATTTCTCACCTAGGAGATAATGGCGCCATGACTTAAGCGCAAAAACGATGGCTGCCAACTTTAGGTCGTGGGTTGGGGAGTTTTTCTCATGTACTTTCAACTGTCTTCCACCATAAGCCACTACCTTCCCTTCTTGCATCAGAACATCGCCTAGTCCCGTTCCGCATGCATCTGTGTATACTGTAAACATCTTGCTTCTATCAGGCAATGTCAAAACTGGGGCTGTTGTTAGAGCCCTTTTCAAACGTTGGAAAGCAATATCGCAATCCAAATCCCAATTGAAAGCTAGGTTCTTCTTTGTCAATCTTGTTAGTGGAGGTGAGATTTTTGCAAAATCTTTGATGAACTTTTTATAAAAGCCTGCCAGCTCGAGAAAGCTTTGGACTTCGGTTGCGTTTCGAGAAACCTTCCAATCTTGCACAACAACCACTTTTGCGGGGTCCACAGCTATCCCCTCTTTGGACACCACGTGTCAAAGGAACCTGACTTCTTCTCTCCAGAAATGGCATTTGGAGAATTTAGCTTTCAACTAATGTGCACGGAGAGTATCCATGACTTCCTTTAGATGCTGAGCATGCTCTTCCTAATTCTTTGAGAAGATCAAAATATCGTCTACGAAGACCACCACAAACTTATTGAGGAACTCTCGGAACACCCTGCTCATTAAATCAACGAAGTAAGCGGGTGCGTTTGTCAAGCCGAAAGGCATGACAAGCCACTCGAAGAAACTGTATGGAGTTCTGAATGCTGTCTTATCAATGCTGTCCTCAGCCACTCTTAGTTGGTGAAACCCGGTAGATAAATCTAATTGGGTGAAAACCGATGCACCTACAAGCTGATCGAACAAATCATCTATTCTCGGGAGTGGGTGCCTATTCTTCTTGGTCAGCTTGTTTAGCTCCCTATAATCCACACACAGGCGAAGTGAACCGTCTGCTTTAGTTGCAAACACTACCGGAGCACCCCATTTAGAAATACTCCATCTTATGAACCCCTTTTCAAGCAGCTCTTTGATTTTCTTGCTGAGCTCCTTTCTCTCCCTTGGGGCCATGTGCCTAACGGGTAAAGCAACGGGCTTTGCATTATCAGTGAGGTATATGCGAAAGTCTGTCTCCCGCTTCAAAGGTAAGCCCTTTACCTCTTCAAACACATCCGAGTATTCACGGACTACCCTTACAGATTGCAAGTTCTCAACAGACGCATCAAGAGACTCTACATAACTAAGCATAACAGAGTTCATGGGACTACAAGAAATTTCGAGAGTGTTACCGAGGTGAGTCATAAGTCTAACCACTCTCTTTTCACAATCGAGGACGGCACCATTACTGGATAGCCAGTCCATGCCTAGAATCAACCCATAGCCCGAGAAGCCCAAAACAAAGGCATTACATTTAAACCCAACGCTTACTATAGATAATTTCAAATCCAAACAAACCATTGACAAATAGGCTGAGCCCCCAATTGGATTTGAAACAATCAATGGATCCTCTACTATACTGGTGTCTAGGTGCAGAGATTCCTCTAAAGCAGTAGATATAAAAGAGTGCGATGCGCCAGAATCAAATAGTGTACGAACAGGATGATCAAAAGATAGACTAAACTTTCAACAGAAATATTTCTACCTCGTTCTTGCGGAGGTGCCGTGAGAGCGTGAACTTGTCCTCAAGAAGAAGGTCTAGCTCCCTGCCCTTGCTTCCTCATGTAAGAGTGCCATGTCCACTAACCTCTCGTAAGTAGCCCCCATAGGTATATGGGTCATATCCAAGCTGTGAAGTGGCTCATTCAATCCCTTGACAAAACGGAGAGCCTTCTTATGAGGAGTATTCACTAAGTCCAGTCCAAATTGGGCCAACTGATTGAATTGATTGACGTGCTCCTTGACCGTCATACTTCCTTGCTTAAGAGATAAGAACTTTTCCAGCTGTAAACTTCGTTTAGCTTGTGAGAGGAATTTCTTCTCAAACCTTATCCTGAAATCCATTCACGTGTCAACTGGTCTTTCAGCGTTAGTGACTTCCCACCAATAGGAAGCTTCGTCTTTGAGCAACCATACAGCTAACTGTTTCTTCTGCCTATCGTCCACCACGAAGATAACGAATAGATCCTCAGTTTCTTTGAGCCAGTTCCTTGCTTCTACGAATGATTTAGTTCCCTTGAAATCCTTTCCACCCATGGCCCTAAAGTCTCTACAAATCATTAAGAAAGCATTTTCACGAGGAGGAGGAGGGGGAGGAGGAACTGCTGCAGGGCCTGCGTCATTGGCCCTAGCCTTTAAGTACCTCCTGAACCAGCCAGGTATCGGTACACCCTCTGGAAGGTTAAGATTCCCAGACATGCTGAAACGAAAAAGAAAAGATTCAAAACGAAAGATAGAAAGATAGTGCATATGGCTTTGGGGATTATGCCTTTTTAAATTTAAAACAACACTTTTTCTTGTAAAATGCTTCCTTATATTATTTTTTTGAAAAATAGTTTTCAAAAATTCTTATCTGATCTGGTAAACCTTTGCTTTGATACCAAGTGAAACACCCCACCTTCGTTAAGGTAACTCACAAAGGGAATGCCTTAACTTTGGTGGAGAGTTATAGGTACAAGACACAGAAAAATTTACAAGACAGATAAATTTAAGCAGCGGAATTCAAATATTTATTGCATACGTAGTTCAATACAAAAGCATTAAACCAAATTGTCTCAAAATAACTTCAAAACATTACACCATAATTTCTGTCTTGATTATTCAATAAAGAAGCATAAACCAAAAGTAAAAATGCATAAATCCCCAAGGATAATGTCCAAGAGCCATAGCCAAGGTAGGAGAGAGTCCAAATCATACATCTACTTTCTTGAAGCTTGCAAAGAGTCCGACTAAGCCGCAGTATTCCCTCCCTGTGGACCTGGGGGGGGGACGAAAGAAAAGAGGACGAGAGAAAATGGGTTAGATAATAAGTCTGGTAAGTTCAGTGATTACTAGTATTTAAACAAGGAAAGGGATCATGACAGTGATAAAAGAACATAGGACAATACCCTAATATAAGATAGGAGGAACATGTGATCGCACCCATTACTATAATCTCTTCACCTACTTAACCATTGGTTCAACCAGCCCCACGTGTTTATAACAAACGATCCCCTTAATGATCGACTCCTACTCGCATGCATTCATATCCTGTGTCATTCGGCCCCGCTTGACTGTAACTACCTGTGCTGGTCCCACCATGGGGTGTATCAGTCCCTCTGGTGGCAACCCGACATGATTCAAGATGCACAGTGTACACTACTGATGCCCAGTGCCCGATTTTTCCACTTCGGAGTACGTGCACGCCCATACTCCGTCGGAAACTACACTGGCCCACCAACCGCCAACATTTTGACCGCTTATAATTCAGCCCAATAATCGTGCCCCACCCTGCCTAGTTTCAGGGTACCATGATGCATCTATGTGGGTTACTGCTGAAATGGGTCCCCGTTACTAGGGTTTTCTAATCAACATGTTTATTTGGTTAAGTGTCCAAGTTTACCTAACCTCGCCCATTCGTTTAGTTAACATGTTGAATCGGTTAATTGTTTTCCTAATTTACTTAACCCTACCAATCCTGACTTAGCTTTAATTTATTAAAGCACAAACCACTCACATTAGACATGTCTTGTTGTGGTCACTGGATGTGCCGGTCGGTTCCGGGCAGATTTACACTACAACTCAGTCTAACCTCGGGTTCTTTTTGTGCCTGATGCACTAACCACCCACATTAGACAGGTCTTGTTGCGGTCACTAGATATGCCGGTCGGTTCTGGGAAGATTTACACTACAACTCAGTGTAACCTGGGGTTAGGCATATTCATCTTTTCTAAATTAATATTTTTCTCTATATATATATCTAATTTCTTTATGTGGATTAAATTTAATTTAATCACGCCATAATTACCCTTTGATTATGCTCAACATAAATGGTATATCAAATATTCCATTTAATGAACAAATTTATGCCATGAATTTTCATATTACCCATCGCTACCCCCGTGGAACGTATGCATGAATCACATAAAATGTTGGGCTAGTAAGTTAGCCCAACCCATAAACAAGAAAAAAGGTAATAAACAAGAGACATGAAATAAACATAAAATAACAGACATTTCAACTTGTCATGTGTAACATGGCATAGAGGTATCATTAACTTTAATTAAGTGGGTAAAGGTGAACTTGTGACTAAGTTGGGTCTAATGGTCATGTAAACTTGACAAAGGTCTAACATGGAAGTTTAACATATAATCACAGTTTCAACCCACAACTTAGCATACAATCTTATGTATGTCAAAACATAAGAAAGCTATTATAATCATTTTTAATCACAATTTAGCATGATGTTAAAAACATAAGAGGACTACAATTCCACTTTTACAACATAATTAGATTCAACCTAACATGAATATACATGAGTGTTGATCTAACATATAAGCATGTGTTTTAGTTCACAAACTTGCAAATAACCACCAAATTATAGCCTGACTTGTTTTACCATTTAATTGGCAGAATAAATCCATTACCCAAATCATAATAGATTTTAATAACATACAATATGTTCATCACCACAAGCATATAGACATGATTAATATACAACATGTTCATCTCCACAAGCATATAGACATGAAATATACAACATGTTCATCGCCACAAGCATATAGACATGAAATATACAACATGTTCATCGCCATAAGCATATAGACATGATCAATTAAAATGATACTTTAAGATAAACGAGAATCAAATCTTATACATAAGTATCATTCTATATCCCAATTACAACATGTCATGATTCAATCGAAAGAATGTTTAAATCTACGTAATAACCAACTTACCAACTAAAAGGAATTCTTGATTTCTGAAATCTGAATTCTAAAATTTGAGATGCGTGCCTTTGATGAAGATCGTTGAATTAGACTAGTTTTAATTTGATTTTAGATGTAAGCTTTTAACTCGTCTTTGAATTGAAAACGGTGACGGCTACTCCAAGTTTTCTACTAACGGAATTTCAGTTCTAGGATTATTTTTCTGTGTGTTTTTAGGTTGAGCATTGAGTTGTTTATATAGAATTTCAGTTTAATTATAGCCGTCAGATGAACCTAGGGTTAATTATAGCCACTCAGACCAGATCAGGACCATCCAGAAACCCTAGTGACTCAGCAGCAAGTCATCAGTCATTCAAAATTCAGATCTGGCCAGGACCAGGTCGACCCTAAGGTCGACCTCTAGAGGGGGAGGTTGACACTAGGGTCGACCCCCTGGTTGACCTACCTGGGCGGGAATTTTCCTGCCCAGCCCGCTTCTGACTTCTGTTTGAATTTTAAATCTGGCTCGAGCTTTTTGAATCTATTTGAATTTCTGAAACTTCTGGAGGCCATAACTTCTTCATACGAAGTCCAATTTACGCAAATTCGGACTCTATCTCAACCAGAATTCTGAGACGAACATAATGTCATAACCCGTTTCCCTTAATTCTCACATTTTAAATTAAGTATTGTTTAATTCGTTACTATAACATTAAAAGAAAGTACGGGGTGTTAGAGTATATCAAATCACTTTTGAAATACGAACTGGAATTTGAACTTACATACATCATTAGAGTACATCATACATACAATACAGTGGAAATAAACTCTAAATATCTAACGTTGAAGCCTCCGGCTTCAAGCTCCTACAAGTAAATCTGTAAAATCCTGAACTACATGACTGTCCGAACAAAATTTGGGCAACCAAGATTTTAAGGAAACATAGAAAAATAAACTCTGGGTCAGTTATGGGACTGGTGTGAGTAAACGATTTTAAAACAAACTGATTCTGATAAAGGATATCTCATATGACCAAGCCGTAAGAACGGAATGGGCTTTTCCCTTTTTGAGAGAATCCAAAACACTTGTTGAATTTCAAAAACATTTTGAAAGAAAACATAATCGTAAGACCAATCCACACATAAACATGGATGGTTTTTACCTTACGATGACCCAAAAAATTTTTGAAATCAATATTTCTTCTGATGTTATAATTATGTCTAAACACAAATAAATATCAATTTAGCAGAACACTTGCATCCCACGCTATACATATATAGTATACAATCAAAACTGCGAGCGCTTATTGGAAAATGGATTTCCAACTATGACAAGGTATGGAACCACCTTTAGGTAGTGTATCTATAGAGGGGAATACACTGGGTTCAACAAGAACGTCTTGCAACCCGGCCCAGACATAAACGACCACTCATTTCTCTTGAGTGTATCGTACATATTGTCACCTTACGTTTGCTAGCATCATAACCATTCCCGAATGATACAGAAGTGAAAGAAGTAACAAAATGAATATTCTCTAGATGGTGACAATACACCCTAATGGGAGTGACCCACATAGTCATGATGCTTGCCCAATTTTTGTCATTTCCCGGTTGTGAGGCTTGAGGCTAAACTTACCTCTGATGGATCATTTCTTTAAATGCCAAATCGTCCATACCGACAACCACTAATTGACTACCCCAAAAATATATTACTGGTATAAAGCAAGAGAAACGAATTCCTCTACCACCAACATATATACATTTGAAGAGATAAACGTACGTGATCGGTTAGGCATACTCTGTCATACATCCGTCCATACAAGTTGTCCTGAGATTGGACAAACCGAAGGCACTATTCTGCAAATCCATCTTAGGCAATTTCTACCTAGGATTGACAAAACAACCTTTGCAATACTCCGTCTTCAATGGTCTTCAATAATCTCTGACTCGTAACGTATATAACAATTCGAAGTGGAATTTAGATTCCAGTCTCTTCGAAAACAATAACGAAAAGGTCCAGATTTGATAGTCGGTTATTTAAATATCAAATATAAAATAAAATAAATAGGTTTAACGCCATTGGATCTGCTAAGCCATATTTAAATAATTCAAAGAAATCGACTTGATTTCTTTTCCTTTCGTAATCAAAATCTCTTTACAAAGTTACTTAATTAAAAGAATAATTAAGTTAAAACACATCATCTCTGATAATTTGTCCAAAGTTAAATTACTATTTAAATCTTCCCATTATTTTAAAAACATTTCAAGTTTCCAAACAACCATCTATTGAACCCTCTTCTATTGGAACAGATTAATTAAATAAACAACTCTTATTTAAATCATTAACTTACATTAACCTTAAACCCACTGATTAACTGATTGTAATTGATTTCTCCTTTTATAAAAAAATACCCATTATATTGTTTCTCATAAACAATTAATATCCAATCTTTATCTTTGCATTTATTTCTGAATTGCTTTACAGAAATTACAACTTAACAATTCCGATGGCATATATCAATTCTTATAACAGACAATATTCGATTTGTCAATCTAATTTATACAACCAAGCACGTAAGTACAACACAAAATTTTCTACTGATAATGTAACACCCCACGTCCATTAATGTCACTCACAAAGGGAATGCATTAACTTCCATGGAGGTTTTAAGTGAATATAGAACAGAAAAATTACAACAAGACAGATAATAAATAGTACTTGGAAATCTAAAACTTCATTTTATTGCAGCGGAAATTAAACATGTTTGTTACATCATAAAACCATAAATCAGAGTCAAGTACATTATCCATCTTGGTAAAACAAAATACATAATCCCATTACACAAATAGCCATTAAAGAAGATAACAAGTTGGACTTTACTTCAAGGGTCCAAGCTTTCCAAAGAGATGAAGCAATCCAATCAAGCCCCACTAGAGCTGGGTCCAACCTGAGGACCTGGAGGGGAAAAAAGGATAGAAATGGAGGGGGTCAGACATAAAGTCTGGCGAGTATGATAATTCTAACAATACTATTATCAAAATAACTAGACTAAGGAATAAGCTGGAAGACAAGTAAATGTCTATGAACTATTTGGAAGATAAAGATAGTGTTTAGGATAACGTTAAAGATAACGGTAAAGGCACACCTAATTATTAACGAATAATTACTACACTGCACCGCACATTACTACACTGCACTGCACCAGTCACCCTAAAGGTTGATCCCACTTGCTTCACACAGAAACATATAAATAGCCTTACGTACCCCTAACTGACTACATAGGTGCTGTCTGCCCCTATCTCCACTAGGTGTACCCCACTACCCATTTTCGATCGGCTCCCTACTCGTAGATACCCGTGCTGGCCCCACAGTGGGGTGTATCACTCCCCTAAAGTGGCAACCCGATACAACTGAGAATGCATGGCTTATACCTACACGATGCAACAACGTCTTACCTACCAGCCCGGGTCCACACACGCATATGAAACCCATTGGACTTGCGTTGCCACCGCTCCCCGTTTTGGCCTCTTATAGTCAAACTCAGTATGCCTGTCCCGTCCTCGACTTGGGTCGAGCCCACAAAGATACGTTTGGGATACTGGTTGAAATGGGCCCCCACAAGCTACCCACCTAAGCTTGTCATTAATATATCCCACTTAACCCTCTTAGTCATGTTCATTTACATGTGTGTTTGGTTAAGTCTTACTAATCGTATTTCACATGCCGCTAAGGGCACCCACTAAATTCCTCATTCCACCCAAGGCACCTACTTAACCCCCATGTCCCACTTTACATGTTTATCTGGTTAAGTATTTCTTAATTCATTCAGGCCACAACCTCATAAAGACCTCTCACATTAGACTGGCTTTTATGGCAGCTGGATTTGCCGGGCGGTTCCGGGCAGTCTTACACCATAAAAGAGTCTAACCTCGTGTCTTTACAACTGTTATGCTTTAGTTTAGGCCTAGGACCTCTCACATTGGGCTGACGTTTGTGACCACTGGATTTGCCGGGGGGGTCCGGGCAGGTTTACGTCACAAACGAGTCCAACCTCGTGTCCTAAGCATTGATTATCACTTATAATCTTTTACCCCAGTTTTAATAATTCCCTATTCAAATTATTAATTACTTCCAATTTTAATGATGTCCATAATTGACTCAATTATGGTCATCCACTCATGGCATGCAAAATCATATCAAATGCACCCCCAACATCTTAATATTAAATCCTTAATATTACCCCTACCCCACGTTTATACGTTCGCTTTATTCAACGCATAATATAGGCTAGACTTGAATAGTCTAACACATAGCACAAAGATAAATTATCACAACATACAGACAATTAAAATAAATCTAATCATAATAGGGATGGAACTTGCATAAACTACGCATGTTAAGGATCAAAAGGTGTCAACTTGTTAAATGTCACAATTTACATGATATGATCACAGCCCAAATCTATACATAAACTTGCATATGGGGTTTTTAGGCAACATAATGATGGTGTGAACTAGCATAGGATATCACATATGTCATAGCATAATTCTAGATGTCATAATAGATGTCATGACATATGTTCACAACTCTTCTAATCAATTTAACTTGCATATGTAACTTGTCATATAGATCAACATAGCCCAAACATGATGATTTAATTAATATGAACTAACTAGCATAGATAGTAACATCACGGCTTTTTAACATGTATGATTTATCACAACTTAGCATAGAAACTTTCAACATACATAACATCATCATAGCATGATTTACAACATATAGTATATCATCACCACATAGCATAGGATTAATAACATACATGATAGCATATGACAATTCACATCATCTACTCACAATCCATTCATGAATTAACCTAATTAAAATGATAATAATCTTGTTAAGACTATCATACTCACAATTTAGAGAAGAAAAAGAGTCTTGATTTGCTTTAGAGTTGAGTAGAATTAGAATAGAAGCGAGTTGGATTAGCTATCTTCTTCTTTAGTTGGCGGCGGCTATGCTGAATTCCATGGCGACGGCATGACGGAAGCTCTTCTATTTTTAATGATGTTTATAGGTGTAGTTAGTTGTTTTAGGCCTTTAGATAGACCCTAGGATAGATTAGAGCCGTCAGATTTCGTCACAGCCCCCAAAACCCAGCCCAAAAACCCATTCAGGTGCACCCAGGTCGCCTGGGCTCGACCAGGGAGGTCGACCCCCAGGTCGACACCCATGTCGACCTGGTGGGAAGGTCGACCCCCAGGTCGACCTGGTCTGGGCGGGAATTTTTCCCGCCCAGCCTGTTTGGGCTGAATTTTCGAAATTTGAATTTTCTGAATCTGTTTTGAATTTTCTGAAACTTCCGATGGCAATAACTTCTTCATACGAAGTCCAATTCACGCAAACTCGGACTCTATTTCAACCAGAATTCCGAGACGAACACATTGGCGCAACCCGTTTCCCACAATTCTCAGGTCTGAGATTAGTTATTCTTTAATTTGTGGATATTAATATTAACAGAATTTCGGGGTGTTACAGATAACATAGCATCTCAACACATATAATTACTGATAAAATATATCAAACTAATAAACAGCAGAACAATGTTTATTTCTGCTAACAGGGTGTTTCAAATAATCTAGTCAAAACATAGTGGAACGGTTTTTTAATTTCACTGACAGTTGTCAATATATATATATATAAATATATATATATATATATATATATATAATTCTGATTCACGTAATAATGAGTTACTTGGTCGAACATTTAATTCAGTATTTGCTATATTTATAGATCATTGTTTACGCGTTAATACAATTATAACTAATTTTACGTTTGATCATATTTAAACGATATTTAGTATAAAAATTACATTTAAATAAATCAATTTATTTAAATTTTGAACTGTTTACTTTATGATTACGTCGAATGACTTCCCCGTATCATCGATCGATTCCTGTATGCAACAAGGACCACTTCTATTTGACAATATACTTTTGATCTAAGTTTAAAAATATATGCACTAAGATATACATAATATGAATCCTATTTTTTTCAATTTCATATAACAATTTCTTTTAAATTTAAACAGGCCAAACCCATTAATCTATACCTTAAATTACATTTTAAAACTTTCATTTTCTTTTATATATATTATTATCATTTTAAAAAACCCAAAGTCTCCACCAATCACAAAGACTTACGCACCAAAGTCTGCTGCACCCTTCTACTAAATTTCGCTCTAGGCAAAAGTTCCCAACTTCTCTCCCATTCTTCTCTTATCCTTTCTAACTTCAGTTTGTTTCCTTTTAATAATCTTTTCTAATCTAATGGGTGGAAGCCCACACATTATATATGCGCTATTTTCCTGAACTACAAAGGGATGCTTGTTGCTCTTATCCGCAAATTTTATTATCAACGAAATGGACATAAGTAATTTCATTTTACTGGAACATGTACGTTAACAACATGCTATTGCTACCAGACGCACACAGAACCATTTACCATACACCCACGCATCATATTCTTTTCCCCACAGCTATTTCTTCATGGCCCGAGGAAGGCCCAACAGCCTTAAAGCCCACCGTCATCCTTTGCATTAGCTTTTTCCTAAACCATCCCATTCGACCCTCTCTTCCTTCTGTCACTCCCATCCATGAAAAAGTAATCCAATTCATTTCTAACCCTTTTCCCCATTGCAATATCCTTTGACTTTGTTCTTAGATAATCTTTAGTTAGATTCATTTCTAATTATTCTCCTCAATTTTAGGTCCTGCGCATTTCGTTTCTAGTTCTTTAAGTTTTCCGCAAAATTGGTTTTGGTGATAACTTCTTATCCCTTTTCTTCGGTTGTTTTTATTTTCATTCATTATCTTACCGTTTGTTTAGTTGTTTCTTTATCCTCTTACTTTTATTGTTACATTCATCCCAATGCTATTATTATTTTCATTTTTGATTTCCAATGTTTATTTCCATAAAAATTTAGACTATGGTTTTGTGCCACCATAAACAGAGGAATTTGCACAATGCGCCTCGTAGCTCCCATCTCTTCCACCCTTGACAGTGCCAACTCCAATCCATACGCTCCGCACTCAATCTCTGTTTCGTCTACCTGATCAAACCTAGCCTCCCCTCTTCTTTTATACTTTCTTGCTTCAGTAAACTCCACATGCACACAAATACATGAGTGCACATGCACACACATTAGCTCAGTGTTTATTGGTCACAATCCATCATGCAAGCCGCCATCATACCCTAAACTGACACACTATCCCACAATTCTATCCCCTTGGAGCTATCAGAAAGAGCTATAAGATTTGCTTCATTAAGAGACTTCCTAGGATAGTCTACCATTTTACCTTATATTGTTCAAATTTAGTATGGGTAGATCATCATTCTACCGATAATTGAAACAGCATAAATAAATATTAAAGTTAAGATACTATCGTGATTACTTGGGAAGAAGAACTGTCGCTGAATGTCTTTTGCTGTTAATTTGCTTTTTACATGAAACATGGTTATGTTCAATGCGTAAGAATGAGTAAGACTTAATTCACTCTCACTTCTTCAATATAAACTGAAAATGAAATATGTCTTGGCACTTGTCCTTTGTAAAAGGGTATACAAAGTAACCCTTTTACACACAAGAGCTCATGCAAGTATTCATGGTATTTTCTCACCCCAATGCAGATCGATTTATATTACAATATGTAAGTAATACATACACACTAGCATATGCACTTTAACAACTTGAAATAAATTATATAGCAGTGAACAGACTGTGGAGAAAGAATGGGTTTACTCACTAATGTGATTTACATCTCCCGATTAACAATGTAATGTATTTCCAGCTACGCAATTACAAGAAAACATTTAAACAGATCATATACGTATGTTTACACAACATAAATGGTTTAAGTGGGTAACAGGGAAGTTATTGTTGAAACAAGTCCAGTTATACTCGTATTTGTACTCTATTTTGGTTCCATGTTTTCAATCTAGTTTTAATAAGTGATGATCAACCCGAATTACACATTCATAAGTACATAAGCATCCATATATAAAGTCTTTAGCATAACCAGAAATAGATTTAAAAGGGAATTATTTACTCAGATATATTAGTTTCTCTGATCCTAAGACTTGCGGCTGCTTTCCATTGAACTGGTTTGGATGTTTTTGTGTGAAGAAAACATGAAGTGTGTATGTGTATTTATAAAAAAACTTTAATAATAATATATTAGCTTCCTTTGAAACTTTGCAGATCATTTTCACAAAGATGAAATGTTTCTACACAACTACTTCTCTAGGCTAGTTACAGCTACTACCACTTCACTTGATTGAAAAGAAAGAAATGCATTGTCACTTGTGAAAATTTCTATTACTAGGCTATACGACCATGTGTGAATGCTTTGAAATGAATAAAATATGTAATTTCTTAAGTATTAAGCAATATATGCTACTTCTTAGGCTTCATTAGGGGTGTTCTTGCAGATTCATTGAAATGAAAGTGCTGAAAGGATTAAATATGCAATTTCCTTGGTTCCTAAGAATACGTATGCTTCACTACATGTCCATACAGATTGGTTGAATATATAGGAATATGATGGGTATTGACATGTTCCTTATTGCTATGACTATGCATGAGTCACTAGTGTATACTATAGGTATAGATTGCTAGTAAAAGTAGAAAGGAAAACTCATTCTTTCCGTATACATGTTATTGAGATACTTGTATTTATGTAGGTTATAGGCAAGATAGGTTCTGGTTGTCTACATGTATTTAGCTGGTTCTTAGGAAGTGATGTACCCATGGTTTCTAGGCATTTATGTACATCTTGTATAATATATTTTAGACTCAGCCTCTACGAAATTTCATAGTTTTAGATTATACCCTTATTCTTGTCAATCTCATGTCATGTATTATGCTTACAGATGAAGCAAGTGACAAATAATTTAATTATTGATTTATCTTATTTTTCTATATTAAGAACAAGTTCAAACATTATGTACTTGCATATGTATGCAAATGGATAACAAGTAAAAATAAACAAAATATATTTATAAATAATTGTTATATTCAGATTTATAAATAATTATTCAAAATAATGATTGCAACTAATATTATCTAGATTTTTAACTACAGTTTGAAATATATTAAAAATGCAAACAAAATCATACAACATTATATACCGCTTTTATATTCATATATACACTGGTCGTAAATTTTAAATTACTAAAATATACATTTATCTGGAATTTTTCCCAATATTTGTTATTCACAAGTCATTATTTAAATTAATTATAAAAATAAATTTTGAAATAAATTATATTACAAAAGCAGTAAAAACTGGGATGTTACAAAACCACATGGCCATTAACGTGCTGAGCAATACATAACACTCTAACTAAGGAAATCAACATGTGTGATTGTTCCGGTTTTATCATTAAGGGATACTTGGTTCAAGATCCGTTCACCATAAAACCTTGATAGAGCTTTGAAGGGTTTAAACTAAGTAAAGGTTCAAATCCAAAGATACCTTTTTTTTATGTGTTGTTTCCGCGAAGATGCAAAATATGATCTTAGAACTACATAGGCTTGATGTAATAACCTGGAAATCCGAGCCAATTTAAAAAATTTATTTTGGAAATTTAGTAATTTTGAATATTTAAAATGATTATTTTAAATAATAACGACGAAAAATTTATTTTGAATAGAATTAGAACGTATATATTTATATAGCTCGACGTTAGAATATAAATATTTATTTATAATTATAAAAGGAATTGAAAATGGCGCGGTAGTTCGAAATTTCGATTTCAAAGTTCAAATGAATGTACAGGATTCAAAATAAACCGGATTTTAGGGAAACCAAAAATAGTAGAATCTATTTGAGAATATCTTTCCAACGAATCCGAAAAATTGAAATTTCATAGCGGGAGTCAAAAGTTACGTCCAGTTGAAAATTCAGAATAGTCGTTATGGAATTCTGGCCCTTAAAAATGCGAATTTTGCAAACGACCTCGGTTTTCGATGAAACCACTTTTGTTGGATCCGGGATGTCTAGTTATTTCTAGATTCCAAAATTCATAATTTTTTGAATCACTATGTGAGCGTGGCAAAGGAAAACGCGTTTGACCAGTTTCAGTTGATTTTAATCGACTGGAAAATGACCATTTTTCAAACGGTCTCAGAATTTGACGAAATCAGTTTTGTTAGGACCGTATCATCAATACGAAGCTAGAAAATATTTTTAAGGAATTTTTCTAGTTAGTATGTGGCCCCATTAAATTGAAATGTGCGTTCAAATTCAATATATAGAGTTATATTTTGATTTTGACGAAAACTGATCGAAACAATCGAATCAGCCTACGATACATATCCCATTGTGTTCGGAATGGGGGTAATTAGCTATGGACGACAGTCAGTGGGTTCGATTTCGAGTTCGAAAATAAAAGTTGCTTTTTGGCAATATAAAGGAATAATATATATATATTTAAATAAAACCTCTTGTCCCCTTCTCTCCCTTCATTATTGGTCAATGCCCTTTAAGGCCCCCCCTCACATCGTTTAACAGGAAACGAAAAAAAAAGAAAAAAATTTCAGAACCCGACCCCTCAAATCGATGGCGGCCCTCGCCATCGCCGCCATAGGCGCACCGCCCTCCCCCTCAGGCGGCGCCACCACCCGCCGTGACCCCGCTGCCCTGTGCTCCTGTGCCTCTGTCTCCTCGAAGACTGCCGCGCCCAAAAAAAAAAAAGAAAAAAGAAAAAAAAAACCCTAGCTTCAGATTTGAAAACCACCGCCACCAATGGCCACCACAGCCCCAACGCCGACTTCGAGACCTCCATCGACCCTCCTCGACCATGTGAGCATCCCCCCTCTCCCATCGAAGACACTGTAAGTTTTCTTATTTAATTTACTTTGAAAAAAATCAGTTTTTTATATATAGCAAATAGAAAAATTCGATTTTTCTTTATATGAATAACGTATAAAAATTTGATTTTCTTTATATGAATAGCGTGTAAAGATTCGATTTTTCTTTATATAAGTGGCGTTGTAAATATATAATCTTTAGATAGAAAGTAGCGAAAAAAATATAATTTTTCCATGTATGAAGTAGCGAATAAAAATGTGATTTTTATCATATATGTAGTAAAGTAAAAATACGATTTTTATCGTCTGAATGGTTAAGGAAATATGATTTTTATATGTGATATTAGCAAAGAAAGATAAGATTTTTATACAAAGAAAGGCGATATTTTTATATTATAGAAGGGATCAAAATAAGATTTTTATAGTATAGAAAGAATAAAAATACGATTTTTGTATTATATAGAAAGTAAAAATTTGATCATTATATGTATGGCGAAATAAAATTATGATTTTTATTATATATATGTTGAAATAAAAATGTGATTTTTATAGCGATGATATAAAAATTCGATCTTTATATTAGAAGTAGATATAAAAATATAATTTTTATATAGGAAGAAGTGTTATAAAAATAGAACTTTTATCTATATAGTAGCGGTGTAAAAATAGAATTTTTATCTATATAGTAGCGGTATAAAAATAGAATCTTTATATACATAGCAACAATATAAAAATGTGATTTTTATATATGTAGTGGCTACGGACAGTGAAATTGTTAAAAGGCGAGCACGACGAAGATTTCTACATATGAAGAGTCGTGGCGTTTGGTTTAGCAAGTCGGTGAGAACTCCTCACCTTTAATTTATTTCTAGTTTGAAATATATACTAGGATGCAGACGGTGTTTAGTAGCACCCGACACCCGTCGTCTACAGACCATGGATGACTTGTTTGTTTGGTTGTTGTGTTGTGAAATTTGATTGTGTGATGTGGAATGAAATAAAATATTTTATAGTGAAAAATATTTTATAGTTAAAAATATGATTTTTAACGTATATATGAAATAAATATTTATAAACAAATCGGGCGATTTGTTTATATACACTGATTTGACTGATATTGATTGGGACGATAAATTTTACACATCGCCCAACTACACAAATAGAACCTGTGTTTGTGGTTTGAAAACCCCACACGGGTATTGGGATGAAATATGACATACACTAATCCCAATAATTAGTTGTATGTCGATCGATTGATTGACAGGCTGTGTAAGCGTTGAATATTTATATTCAATGCTTATACAATGTAGAATGCACTCTAGATGATGGATTGCTGTTTTCATTATTGTTATACACATTTGTTGTGTGAAATCCATATAATCACATTATATGGTAATTGACTGTGTCGGATTCCAGTTCAGAATTATCAAGTATTTTAAAATAATATTCAGTGAATATTGAAATGTGAAGCCGTGTTAAGTAGTTAAACGCCATTTTAACACGAATGGGAATTTTGTCGATTTTATTCATTTTACAATGAATATCGAAAGTGATTTCAAAATCTGATATTTTGAAATGAATTGAAATTCGAATTAAATTGAATTGAAATTCGAATTAAATTGAATTGAATTGAAATTCGAATTAAATTGAAATAAATTGAAATTCGAATTAGATTGAAATAAAATAGAAATCGTTTTGAATTTAATATAACAACGTATTGAAATTGAACTGAAATCGATTTGAGTTGAAACCGATTTGAATTGAAATTGATTTGAATGGAAATCGAGTTGAAATGAATTTAAAGCGAATTTATATTGGAAAGATTCAATTTTGATTTGAATTTGAGATGGAAGTTGAAATCGTTTTGAAAACGAATTTAAAACGATTTATAAAATACGTTTTAAAAGGAAATCGATGAAATATATAATATATATATATATATATATATATATATAATGGCCTGAATAGAACGCGATGCGGCAGTTCGTGAATTTCGACCATTGACTTCGAATGGATATTACGGGAGATCCGATCGTCGGATTCTCCTAAAACCAGAACCGTTGGGTTCGTATCGAAAAGAGCTTTCTAAAGAATATTAGATATTTGAAATCTAACGGTTGGATTTGGAATTATATCCAAATCAAATTTGGAAAAGGTCGTTGTAATTGCAGTTAGATGGCCGTTGATGGAAATCGACTGTACGGGCCTTGATAAAATTATTAAAAATAGTAATAATTTGTGTAAAATCATAAGAAATGATTTGGGAAGAATTGGGATGAAAAACTCCATATTTGAAAAGATAAAAATAGATTTTTATCGAAATGAACTAGTTTTAAACTAGAATTATAATTCTATTTATTTTTAAAATAAATAAAGTGGATTTGAAATGGTTTTAAAAGTAACCAGAATTTCCAATAATTGAGTTGGGATGGATTTGAATCGAAATTGTATTTGGGATATTTCGATGTTGGATTTCGTGAGGATACAGATATTGCTATGGGAATTTGAAAGATATATTTATCACGTTATTTCCAATACGATATTTGTTGGTCGTAGAATTTGATATTGAATATAAGCCGATATATTTTCTATTCAGAGCCTTGTATTTAATATCAAATGTGATTTGGGTTTGTCGTGAATGGTGTCTTCATTAACACTGTCCTTAAGCCCAGTTGAGAAAAAGATTAAATCTTTTATTTAGATTTAATGAAGTGTACCAATTAAATGGTATTTGATTGGAATTGAATTGATTTTTGGGTTTATCGTGAACGGTGTTTTAAATAACACTTGTTCTTTAACCCGATAATTAATGGAATGTGATTTTGGGTTGTCGTGAACGGTATCTTCAATAATACTGTTCTTAGACCCAGCTGAGTTAAGAAGATCAGAAACTAACTGGAGATTAGTTAAGTTGAATGGTTTCTTGGGTATTGATCTGATGTTGGTTTCGGTCTTCGGGGTTAATACTTAGGGAATTGCTCACTTGCTATTTTACGGTTAAAAGCTGATAGAATGGAATGTGATTTTGGGTTTATTGTGAAACGTGTTTTAAATGACATTGATTCTTTAACCCAGTTAAAGATTAAAACTAAGTGGAGTTTTAATGAATCTTTAATTAGATTGAAAAGATCGAGAATGGAGTATCACCAGTTTTGCTCCAGGCGATAGTTAAATCTTTACTTAGATTTGAACGTGAAATGGTAATTGAATTTACCGATAACACCGTGGTGTTAGATATGAATTATTTCCAGTTTTACTTCATGGGATGAATAGGTTGGGGTTGGGAAATTAAAACAAATGATTACTTCGTTAAGGTTAGTTAATCCCGGCTAGTTTGGATAAACCATAATTTGGTTTGAATTGATATTCAAAGGAAGATTAAAGAATAAATTTAAAGGAATTTATCTTTGATAAAATTAATGGGAACCTATCCCTAAGAATGTGAAACTTAGCAACTAACTGAAGATTAGTTAAGATGAATGGTTTCCTGGGTATTTTCTGATGTTGGTTTCGGCCTTCGGGGTTAATATTTAGGGAGTTGTTCTCTTACTAATTTACAGTTAGTGACTGATGAATTGGAAAGAGGCGTATGTTGTGTTTGTGTAACACTTGTTTATTATATACGCGAGTTATTCGGAAAGACCGGGTTTATCCCATTCTGAATAACTGATACGACGATAAGTCGAAGGTGAAGACGGTGGTTGAAGACCGGAGGTCTTCACGTCGTTTGGATAATTACTGATGATCTTGATTAGGCAGTACACCCAAGAGGAGGGAATCAGTTATTGGTCGTCCAGACGTACTTGGAGATCGATGGATATGCGAGGTACAAGGTGCCTCCAGTTTCGTTCAGACCCAGAACGGACTTGTAAATGGACTGTGTGTCTGACATTGGATATCATTCTGTGTGATTGATGGATATCGGTTGCATGGAGTGGTTTGCCTGTGTGGCATGCTAAGATGCAAATGATCAAGGCTTCTGTTGAAAAGCAGGGTCTTGTGGTTGATGATCAAAGCACGGCCTATGTGGCATAGCTTTGTGTTGCGTTGATTCGCGAGCCTCACACCCCGGTTGTGAACCAGAAACGGGAGAGGACCTCAGGGACGACATGCGTTTCTTTCTAGCTAGAAGTGGCGTCAGTGGTTTTACACGCCCTTACGAGTTTGACTTATGTGGTTGTTGCTGTTGCGAGGCGCCTCAGATATATCGGTGACTATGTGAAGCCGATGGAGTCATTCGTTGGCTCATTTACGCCCCAAAGGGCGGGGAAACGTAGTGTTCATGCATTTTAATCCACATCGGTGGACCGGCCCTGTCGCTCCAAAGGTCACTCGAGCTCTGACCTTAGACATGGGCTAGATTGTCTCGAATCAGTAGAGGACTATCTTTTGCCTCGTTTCACAGATGGAAATCCAACTTCCAATACGTGACTTTTCGGTTTTATTTGTAGAGCCTAGTATGGCGACATAGTAGCATGGTATATTATGCCGTCTATGATTGAAACATTTATATTTGAAGTTGTTTTCATGCACTCTACACTATAATAGTATCAAAATGATTTGTCTTGAACGTACCAAGCATGTTTGGCTATTATAAGGTAAAAACCCTATCCTCCGGCTTGCGTTGCATTGTGTGATGGGACCTGGGTCTTATAATAGCTTCATTTTTCTTTATTTAGCATTGCGTTATTGTTTTATGCACTGGTATTCTTGGGAGGAAACCCGTTCCGTGTTATACGGCGTGGTCCCTTGATTTACCTTACGTTAAAATAAAGATAAATAATTGTTTTAGTTCTCACATCAGTCACATGACTGACCTGGAGTTTATTGTTTTAACCTAAACTCTGGGTGCCCTTATTTTGACACGGACAGCTAGAAGTTTTGGTTTTGCAGATTTATATTCACAGGATCCTGATTTATAGCTGGAACAATACTCGGAAAGCTCTATATCCGTGTATTACTTCAAGTTGTGTATTGTATTATTTTCCGCTGCGATGTATTTAAATGTAATTTAAATCTCTGATATTTTCTGTGTAATATTTGTATATACTCTGTATATTCTTGTATTCTGATGAATTGTTGTAATTAACAATGAAATGTTCTTCTGTGTGCGTTCCGATGTGCCTTGTTCTCAATTCAATCCGTGCTTTCCTTACCGGGGAAGTTCGGGTCGCTTCATTTGGTATCAGAGCTTTGGTTTGCAGAGCTCGGAGAACAAGTCACGTTAGAACCAAACGAAAGAATTCATCAGAAATTGGATTAGTAATATCCAATGAGAATGACTCGTTAGAGATGGGATCAGTAGTATCCTAGAACGAGTGTGAGGAGTGTTGTTTTTAAAAATAAAAATGAAAACAATTTTTGTTTTGAAATTTAAATCGTTTTATACGTATTTGAATATTTATATTAAATTAATTTGGACAATCCAATATATAAAGATTTTGCATATACGCCTTGCAAACGTGTATTCGAAGTTTTAATGTACTGGATAGTTATAGAATCACACTCTAGTTGCCCGGGGATAATTTTGGTGACGGGGCACCATCGCTAGTATTTATTTTCAAGTTTCGAAAGTGAGATTTCTATATATTTCCAATTGACTGGTGTGAGAACCGAAACTAGATAGGGCTTATTGTTTTGATTTGGCATCAAAAATCTGATTTTTTGACCATATATCAAAATTATGTGTTTGAAATGATAATTCACTAATTGATTGCTGATTGTGTTATTTGATTGTTGTTTGATTAATTAAGTGTTGAACCTTTAGCCAAATTGATCAAATAGTGAGTTGTTTTGAAAATTTATCGCATATGCATGCATATACATGTACTTACATTGAACAGGACATAACAAGGAGGCTAGAGCAGAGGAATAAAATTGTTTGCCCGACAAATAGGTACATGTTTATTGTATTTCTTGGGTTTTGGATGATTTTATGAGCCGATTGGCTAGCCGCTTGGCTTTTTCCTTTTCTTTTGGATTGAAGAAGGCCATGGGAGGCTATATGAAATATCCCGAAGTCCCCGGTGCAAGGAAGGTTATGGCAAAAAATTTCGAAAATTTAGGGTGTTAGCCAAATTTTTGAAAAATTTGAAAAGTTCTTAGAAACTGAAAAGTTGAAGAACTTAAGCCGTAATGAAATAATGGAAGTTGAGTTGATTAGTTAAACAACTTTCGACTTCGTTCCTTTTCGGGAACGAAAAGTTTTAAGTGGGGGAGATTGTAATAACCCGGAAATCCGAGGCAATTTAAAATTTTTATTTTTGCAAATTTAGTGAATTTTGAATATTTAAAATGATTATTTTAAATAATAACGACGAAAAATTTATTTTGAATAGAATTATAACGTATATATTTATATAGCTCGACGTTAGAATATAAATATCTATTTATAATTATAAAAGGAATTGAAAATGGCGTGGTAGTTTGAAAATTCGATTTCAAAGTTCAAATGAATGTACAAGATTCAAAATAAACCGGATTTTAGTGAAACCAAAAATAGTAGAATCTATTTGAGAATATCTTTCCAACGAATCTGAAAAATTGAAATTTCATAGCGGGAGTCAAAAGTTACGTCCAGCTGAAAATTCAGAATAGTCGCTATGGAATTCTGGCCCTTAAAAATGGAGAATTTTGCAAACGACCTCGGTTTTCGACGAAACCACATTTGTTGGATCTGGGATGTCTAGTTATTGCTAGATTCCAAAATTCGTAATTTTTCGAATCACTATGTGAGCGTGGCAAAGGAAAACGTGTTTGACCAGTTTTAGTTGATTTTAATCGACTGGAAAATGGCCATTTTTCAAACGGTCTCAGAATTTGACGAAATCAGTTTTGTTAGGATCGTATCATCAATACGAAGCTAGAAAATATTTTTAAGGAATTTTTCTAGTTAGTATGTGGCCCCAGTAAATTGAAATGTGCGTTCAAATTCAATATATAGAGTTATATTTTGATTTTGACGAAAACTGATAGAAACGATCGAATCAGCCTACGATACATATCCCATTGTGTTCGGAATAGGGGTAATTAGCTATGGACGACAGTCGGTGGGTTCGATTTCAAGTTCAAAAATAAAAGTTGCTTTTTGGCAATATAAAGGAATAAAATATATATACTTAAATAAAACCTCCTGTCCCCTTCTCTCCCTTCATTATTGGTCAACGCCCATTAAGGCCCTGCCCTCACATCGTTTAACAGGAAACCAAAAAAAAAACTTCAGAACCCGACCCCTCAAATCGATGGCGGCCCTCGCCATCGCCGCCACAGGCGCACCGCACTCCCCCTCAGGCGACGCCACCACCCGCCATGACCCCCTGCCCTGTGCTCCTGCGCCTCCGCCCCCTCGAAGACTGCCGCGCCCAAAAAAAAAAAGAAAAAAAAAACTAGTTTCAGATCTGAAAACCGCCGCCACCAATGGCCACCATAGCCCCAACGCCGACTTTTAGACCTCCCCCGACCCTCCTCGACCATCTTCAGCCATGTGAGCATCCCCCCTCTCCCATCGAAGACACTGTAAGTATTCTTATTTAATTTAGTTTAAAAAAATCATTTTTTTATATACAACAAATAGAAAAATTCGATTTTTCTTTATATGAATAACGTATAAAAATTAGATTTTCTTTATATGAATAGCGTGTAAAGATTCGATTTTTCTTTATATAAGTGGCATTGTAAAAATATAATCTTTAGATAGAAAGTAGCGAAAAAAAATATAATTTTTCCATGTATGAAGTAGCGAATAAAAATGTGATTTTTATCATATATGTAGCAAAGTAAAAATACGATTTTTATCGTCTGAATGGTTAAGGAAAAATATGATTTTTATATGTGATATTAGCAAAGAAAGATAAGATTTTTATATAAAGAAAGGCGATATTTTTATATTATAGAAAGGATCAAAATATGATTTTTATAGTATAGAAAGAATAAAAATACGAATTTTATATTATATAAATAGTAAAAAATTGATCATTATATATGTAGCAAAATAAAAATCTGATTTTTATTATATATATGTTGAAATAAAAATGTGATTTTTATAGCGATGATATAAAAATTCGATCTTTATATTAGAATTACGTATAAAAGTATAATTTTTATATAGGAAGAAGCGTTATAAAAATAGAACTTTTATCTATATAGTAGCGGTGTAAAAATAGAATTTTTATCTATATAGTAGCGGTATAAAAATAGAATCTTTATATACATAGCAACAATATAAAAATGTGATTTTTATATATGTAGTGGCTACGGACAGTGAAATTGATAAAAGGCGAGCACGACGAAGATTTCTACAAATGAAGAGTCGTGGCGTTTGGTTTAGCTAGTCGATGAGAACTCCTCACCTTTAATTTATTTCTAGTTTGAAATATATACTAGGATGCAGACGTTGTTTAGTAGCACCCGACACCCGTCATCCACAGACAATGGATGACTTGTTTGTTTGGTTGCTGTGTTGTGAAATTTGATTTTGTGATGTGGAATGAAATAAAATATTTTATAGTGGAAAATATTTTATAGTTAAAAATATGATTTTTAACTTATATATAAAATAAATATTTATAAAAAATCGGGCGATTTTTTTATATACACTGATTTGACTGATATTGATTGGGACGATAAATTTTACACATCGCCCAACTACACAAATAGAACCTGTGTTTGTTGTTTGAAAACCCCACACGGGTATTGGGATGAAATATGACATACACTAATCCCAATAATTATTTGTATGTCGATCGATTGATTGACAGGCTGTGTAAGCGTTGAATATTTATATTCAATGCTTATACAGTGTAGAATGCACTCTGGATGATGGATTGCTGATTTCATTATTGTTATACACATTTGTTGTGTGAAATCCATATAATCACATTATATGGTAATTGACTGTGTCTGATTCCAGTTCAGAATTATCGAATATTTTAAAATAATATTCAGTGAATATTGAAATGTGAAGCCGTGTTAAGTAGTTAAACGCCATTTTAACACGAACGGGAATTTTGTCGATTTTATTCATTTTACAATGAATATCTAAAGTGATTTCAAAATCTGATATTTTGAAACGAATTGAAATTCGAATTAAATTGAATTGAATTGAAATTCAAATTAAATTGAATTGAATTGAAATTCGAATTAAATTGAAATAAATTGAAATAAATTGAAATTCGAATTAGATTGAAATAGAATAGAAATCGTTTTGAATTGAATTTTAAAATGTATTGAAATTGAACTGAAATCGATTTGAATTGAAACAGATTTGAATTGAAATGGATTTGATTGGAAATCGAGTTGAAATGAATTTATAACGAATTTATATTGGAAAGATTCAATTTTGATTTGAATTTGAGATGGAAGTTGAAATCGTTTTGAAAACGAATTTTAAACGATTTATAAATTACGTTTTAAAAGGAAATTGACGAAATATATATATAATATATATATATTATATATACAATGGCCAGAATAGAACGCGCCGCGCTGCGGCAGTTCGTGAATTTCGACCATTGACTTCGAATGGATATTACGGGAGATCTGACCGTCGGATTGTCCTAAAACCGGAACCGTTGGGTTCATATTGAAAAGAGATTTCTAACGAATATTAGATATTTGAAATCTAACAGTTGGATTTGGAATTATGTCCAAATCAAATTTGGAAAAGGTCGTTGTAAGTGCAGTTCGATGGCCGTTGATGGAAATCGAGTGTACGGGCCTTGATAAAATTATTAAAAATAGTAATAATTTGTGTAAAATCATAAGAAATGATTTGGGAAGAATTGGGATGAAAAACTCCATATTTGAAAAGATAAAAATAGATTTTTATCGAAATGAACTAGTTTTGAACTAGAATTATAATTCTATTTATTTTTAAAATAAATTAAGTGGATTTGAAATGGTTTTAAAAGTGACCAGAATTTCCAATAATTGAGTTGGGATGGATTTGAATCGAAATTGTCTTTGGGATATTTCGATGTTAGATTTCGTGAGGATACAGATATTGTTATGGGAATTTGAAAGATATATTTATATCGTTATTTCCAATACGATATTTGTTGGTCGTAGAATTTGATGTTGAATATAAGCCGATATATTTTCTATTCAGAGCCTTGTATTTAATATCAAATGTGATTTGGGTTTGTCGTGAATGGTGTCTTCATTAACACTGTCCTTAAGCCCAGTTGAGAAAAAGATTAAATCTTTTATTTAGATTTAATGAAGTGTACCAATTTAATGGTATTTAATTGGAATTGAATTTGAATTGATTTTTGGGTTTATCGTGAACGGTGTTTTAAATAACACTTGTTCTTTAACCTGATAATTAATGGAATGTGATTTTGGGTTGTCGTGAACGGTATCTTCAATAATACTGTTCTTAGACCCAACTGAGTTAAGAAGATCAGAAACTAACTGGAGATTAGTTAAGTTGAATGGTTTCTTGGGTATTGATCTGATGTTGGTTTCGGCCTTCGGGGTTAATACTTAGGGAATTGCTCACTTGCTATTTTACGGTTAAAAGCTGATATAATGGAATGTGATTTTGGGTTTATCGTGAACCGTGTTTTAAATGACATTGATTCTTTAACCCAGTTAAAGATTAAAACTAGGTGGAGTTTTAATGAATCTTTAATTAGATTGAAAAGATCGAGAATGGAGTATCACCAGTTTTGCTCCAGGCGATAGTTAAATCTTTACTTAGATTTGAACGTGAAATGGTAATTGAATTTACCGATAACACCGTGGTGTTAGATATGAAGTATTACCAGTTTTACTTCATGGGATGGATAGGTTGGGGTTGGGAAATTAAAACAAATGATTACTTCGGTAAGGTTAGTTAATCGCAGCTAGTTTGGATAAACCATAATTTGGTTTGAATTGATATCCAAAGGAAGATTAAAGATTAAATTTAAAGGAATTTATCTTTGATAAAATTAATGGGAACCTACCCCTAAGAATGTGAAATTTAGCAACTAACTGAAGATTAGTTAAGATGAATGGTTTCCTGGGTATTTATCTGATGTTGGTTTCGGCCTTCGGGGTTAATATTTAGGGAGTTGTTCTCTTACTAATTTACGGTTAGTGACTGATGAATTGGAAAGAGGCGTATGTTGTGTTTGTGTAACACTTGTTTATTATATACGCGAGTTATTCGGAAAGACTGGGTTTATCCCATTCTGAATAACTGATACGACGATAAGTCGAAGGTGAAGACGGTGGTTGAAGACCGGAGGTCTTCACGTCGTTTGGATAATTACTGATGATCTTGATTGGGCAGTACACCCAAGAGGAGGGAATCAGTTAGTGGTCGTCCAGACGTACTTGGAGATCGATGGATATGCGAGGTACAAGGTGCCTCCAGTTTCGTTCAGACCCAGAACGGACTTGTAAATGGACTGTGTGTCTGACACTGGATATCATTCTGTGTGATTGATGGATATCGGTTGCTTGGAGTGGTTTTCCTGTGTGGCATGCTAAGATGCAAATGATCAAGGCTTCTGTTGAAAAGCAGGGTCTTGTGGTTGATGATCAAAGCACGGCCTATGTGGCATAGCTTTGTGTAGCGTTGATTCGCGAGCCTCACACCCCGGTTGTGAACTAGAAACGGGAGAGGACCTCAGGGACGACATGCGTTTCTTTCTAGCTAGAAGTGGCGTCAGTGGTTTAACACGCCCTTACGAGTTTGACTTATGTGGTTGTTGCTGTTGCGAGGCGCCTCAGATATATCGGTGACTATGTGAAGCCGATGGAGTCATTCGTTGGCTCATTTACGCCCCAAAGGGCGGGGAAACGTAGTGTTCATGCATTTTAATCCACATCGGTGGACTGGCCCTGTCGCTCCAAAGGTCACTCGAGCTCTGACCTTAGACATGGGCTAGATTGTCTCGAATCAGTAGAGGACTATCTTTTGCCACGGTTCACAGATGGAAATCCAACTACCAATACGTGACTTTTCGGTTTTATTTGTAGAGCCTAGTATGGCGACATAGTAGCATGGTATACTATGCCGTCTATGATTGAAACATTTATATTTGAAGTTGTTTTCATGCACTCTACACTATAATAGTATCAAAATGATTTGTCTTGAACGTACCAAGCATGTTTGGCTATTATAAGGTAAAAACCCTATCCTCCGGCTTGCGTTGCATTGTGTGATGGGACCTGGGTCTTATAATAGCTTCATTTTTCTTTATTTAGCATTGCGCTATTGTTTTATGCACTGGTATTCTTGGGAGGAAACCCGTTCCGTGTTATACGACATGGTCTCTTGATTTACCTAACGTTAAAATAAAGATAAATAATTGTTTTAGTTCTCCCATCAGTCACATGACTGACCTGGAGTTTATTGTTTTAACCTAAACTCTGGGTGCCCTTATTTTGACATGGGCAGCTAGTAGTTTTGGTTTTGCAGATTTATATTCACAGGATCCTGATTTATAGCTGGAACAATACTCGGAAAGCTCTGTATTCGTGTATTACTTCTAGTTGTGTATTGTATTATTTTCCGCTGCGATGTATTTAAATGTAATTTAAATCTCTGATATTTTCTATGTAATATTTATTTATACTCTGTATATTCTTGTATTCTGATGAATTATTGTAATTAACAGTGAAATGTTCTTCTGTGTGCGTTCCGATGTGCCTTGTTCACAATTCAATCCGTGCTTTCCTTACCGGGGAAGTTCGGGTCGCTTCACTTGATCCCACTTGAGTATGTAGGAAGTCATACTAGTGATCCAACTGTCCACTTTATTTATTTTATTATTTTAAAAATTGGGGGAGACTGTTAGAAATTTTCGAACCAATTTTGGGCTTGGGTTTGTTTTTTGAAGAGGATAGAAAGAAAGTGGGAAGAAGACTAGTCCCACATTGTGGAAGATGAAAATGTATCTTAGTACTTAAGGGGCCTTCTCAAGTGGATGTCAGGGCCTTGGGGAACCTAAATGCTTACTTTGTTGTGACGAGGGAGGCCATGCATCACTACACCACACACGCACGCGCTGCCTCCACGGTCTGTCCAACCGAACTGGGCTGGGTGCGGTTTGCGGGTCTCGGGTCCGGATCGAATAATAATATTTTTCGATAGATTTTATAAACGGTAACAGGCCGAAATTCAGCCCATTACGGACCCAAATGAAACTGGGTGGGTTTTGAAATGTTTTCAGAATGTTAGAAATTAAAATGGGCGTAATGATTTAATTTGCAGTGCTTTCAGAACGTTGTAAATGAAGAGGCATAGCATTTCAAATTCAAATGAGGAGATGAGACCGTCCAAACAGTCGCGACGCTTGGCCAACTGTTGCTTCTTTCACTAGCTATAAATAGCCACGCCCAGAAGTGTTTCAAAGATAACTTTGAATTAATTCTTCTTCTTCCTCCCAAATTCTACACCATTTCCATTGCGATATCCCGAAAGTGTTGCGAATTTTCTGATATGCAACGCTAATAAACTATTGCGGAATTTGATTTCTTTTTCCTTTTCATTCTTATCTTAACTTGCATTATCAGTAATAAAAATTCAGAGTGTTCTTGGTTGGATTAAAGTAGTGCAAACTTTGAATTCGATTATGTTGTTCCAAGGCTTTATTGAATCCTAAAAGTCGATAGTTCTATAACCCGTTTGTACCTGTTGGATTGAAGTATTGTCTGAAAGAATCTATTATATACTTCCTTAAAGTCTGAAGTACGACAATCATCTTCCTCCAATAGTCTTAAACCGCAAAATCCCCAACACTCGTGAGTCATGTTCATGCTTAATTTAACATGTTTGTAATTTACAATATACTCATGTTAACGTTATACGATATATAATAATAAACCTGTTTCATATTAATTTAACTGCCTTTCAAACAAACGTTTGAACTAACTCTTTAGCATTCTTTTTAAGTCTGTTAACTTCTAAAATTGCAAAAAAGAACAAAAATCTATATCCAAACACACGTTGTTCCACTCAGGTCGACTATAATTCAATTTAACGATGCTGAAATTCATTCCCTTGCATATGTTATGAAAATTAAAATTGTACTTCTTTCAAAAGGGTGTCCAGATCTTATTTTAACTCTTTAGTCTTCTATCAATATTTACGTCACTTTTATACACCATAAACACAAATGCTTAATGACGGGTGTATAAAAACATAAGCACATATGATAAGATAAAACTATAGAGTATATATTTTAGAAGTTTGCAACATAACAATACTTATAAATTTTATACATTGAAATATATCAATTTTAAGAAAAAAACAGGTTAAAGTTGGCTAACTATTATCATTGATTATCTAATTGATTCTACATTTTATTAGCACATTTCTTCATGGTGATTTTCAAATGAGTTAGTACTTTGTATTGTTAAAGGAATCTTTTCCACAATTATTGATGAATCAAATCTAAGTTCATTCATTCTCTTCATGTTTGACCATTATACTCGCACCTATTATCGACAATTCACACCTTATATAGTTGAAAATTTTGAAACTATCAACCTGTACAAATAATACAAACTGCTTTCACCATTAATTTACAAATAATAACAAAATAAAGCAGTATTTTGGTTTTGGCGCAGCTAATTGTTTTGCATATGATGCAGCCCAAGCTGGATTAGATCAATGGAATCGTAGAATTTACTTGACAAGCAGAAGTAATATCCCGTTTGCATTTAGGGGTTAAGAGTGTTTTTTGTTATCTAACAGACGTATAGAATGTTGATTAGCAAGAGTTATTTGTCAATTAATTATAAATAGACAGTTAAAAGTTTAGGGGTTTTGGTTGTGATATACATGCTCATGCTTATGTGCATGTTCATTATAACATGTTTGTAATTTACAGATATACTCATGTTCATGTTAATGCTATATGATATATAATAATAAACCTGTTTCAAATTAATTTAGCTTTCGTTCAATATAAATTTGTGAACCAAATATTTTACCTTATTTTTAATCCTGTTAACTTCTAAAACTGCAAAACGAACACAAATCTATATTCAAACACACGTTATCTACCACTCGGGCCAACTATGCTCACAGAAATGCATGGCCAATATTTATACATAGTCGTTTCAAATGACTATCCCAATAATTACGTTAACATGTTAAATAGGTTAAAACTCATGACAATGTATCATGCTCTGTAACGGCCCGAAATCCCCCTTACGGGAAATCACGGATTGAATTGAGAACAAGACGAATCAGAACGCAAACAGAAGATCATTTCATTGCTTATTACAACAATTCATCAGAATACAAGAATATACAGAGTATAAATCAATATTACACAGAATATATGTAATAACCCGTAAAATGCGAGCCAGTTTGAAATTTTTATTTTGGCAATTTTAGCGAATTTTGATTATTTGAAATGAATTATTTTAAATAATATCGACGAGAAATTTATTTTGAATATAATTCGAGCGTATATATTATACGCGTCGTCGTTAGAATATAAATATTTATATATAATTATAAATAGAATTGAAAATGGCGCGGTAGTTCGATAATTCGATTTCAAACTTCAACTGAATGTACCGGGTGCAAAACAATCCGGATTTTAGTGAAACTAAAAACATTAGGATCTAATTGGTAATATCTTTCCAACGAATCCGAAAAATCAAAATTTCATAGCGGGAATCAAAAGATATGTCCAGTTGAAAATTCTGAATAGTCGCTATGGAATTCAGGCCCTTAAAAATGGAAATTTTGCAATTGACCTCGGATTTCGACGAAACCAGTTTTGTTGGATCCGCAGTGTCAAATTATTGTTAGATTTCAAATTTCATAATTTTTCGAATCAATATGTGAGCGTGGCAAAGGAAAACGCGTTTGACCATTTTCAGTTGATTTTAATCGACTGGAAAATGGCCATTTTTCATACTATCTCAGAATTCGACGAAACTAGTTTTGTTAGGACCGTATCGTCAATACGAAGCTAGAAAATATTTTTCTAGAATTTTTCTAGTTAGTATGTGACCCCGGTAATTTGAAATGTACGTTTAAAATTCGGTATAGTGATTTAAATGTAAATTTAACGGAAACTGATTGTAACAGCCGAATCAGCCTACGATACATATCCCATTGTGTTCGGAATGGGGGTAAAACCCTAGGGACGACAGTCGTTGGACTTGAATTTGAGTTCGAATGAAAAACAACTTTTTAGGAAAAAATAATAATAATAATAAAATATAAATATATAAATTACACTTCCCTCCCCCATTAAGTAAAACCTAAATCGAAAAAAAAAACCGCCTCCCTCCATATCATCGTCGAACCCCCACCCCCTTCGCGACTTGCGCCGCCGCAACCAGGAGCAGGCGCCCAACTCCGACGAGCTCCGGCAATCGCCCCCCCCCCCCCTCCATCTCTCCTCCTTCCTTCTTCTCCCTCCTCTCAATTCACTCGCGAGCCCCAATTTCCCCTTACCCGAACCCCGTGCCACCACCGCACCCAACCCTGGACCCATATCCGACCGCGCCGAGCCCCCCTGCGCCGCCTGAACGAGCTCCGCCACTCCCCCATGCGCCTGCCACCTCCTCCACGTCAGCATCACACTCCAGCGCCCCGGCTTCCTCCCCCTTCGATTCAAGGTAAATTTTATGACCTTTTGGTTATGTAAAAACTATTTTTTTTATTTATTTTTATTTTATTTTTAAAACTTTTTTTTTTATATGATTTTAAAAAAAACTGAAAATTACATGATTTTAAAACTGAAAATTATTAGATTTTAAATCGGTAAAAGATGGGATTTTTAGTAGTGAAAAGGCGAGAGTTTTAAGTAGAAAGGCGAAATCTTTTCTATTGTAGAAGAAGAAAAATATAATCTTTTATATTGTAGAAGATGAAAAATATAATCTTTTATATTGTAGAAGGATAAAAATATGATTTTACATAGTAGGAACTATAAAAATATAATCTTTATAAGATAGAGAATATAAAAATATCATCTTTGTACATGTTGCGAAATAAAAATCTGATTTTTATTATATATACATTGAAATAAAGAGGTGATTTTTATAGTGATGAAATAAAATCGAAATCTTTATATTTGAAAAGGCGAAATTTTTATATAGAAAATAGCGTGATAAAAATAGAATTTTTATCTATTGAATAGCAAAGTAAAAATTCGATTTTTATATATTGAATAGCAATATAAAAATTCGATTTTTATATATTGAATAGCAATATAAAAATTCGATTTTTATATATTGAATAGCGAAATAAAAATGTGATTTTTATATATGTAGTGAATACGGGCAACGAAGGTGATAAGAAGGCGAGAACGACGAAGGTTTCTGCAAATGAAGTGTCGTGAAGTTGGGATAGCTATTTGTGAGAATTTCTCACCTTTCAATTTCTTTTCTAATTATATATATATACTAGGATGCAGACGGTGCTTAGTAGCACCCGACACAATCGTCCACAGACCATGGACTTGTTTGTTTGGTTGCATAGCTTAGTTATATGATTTGATTTGAATTTGGTTGTTTGGTGATTTTGATTGATGTGTGAATGGCGTGGGCCTTCACTAGACCGGGGATAAGGCTAGGCCTTGTCCCGTTTCTAGTATCGTGCCGTTATGCCGCCGAAATTTTCTAAAATATGTTAGAAAAATAAAAATATCATTTTATTGAATAAATGAACCGAATAGAATATTCATAGGTTGAATAAAATGTTTTATCGTTAAAAATATAATTTTTAACGTGAATGTGAATAAATAAATATTCATTTACAAACCGGACGGTTTGTTTATGTACACCTATTTGAAGGACATTGATTGGGACGATAAATTTTACACATCGCCCAGCTGCACAAATAAAATATGTGTTTGATTGTTTGAAACCCCACACGGGTGTTGGGATGAAATTTGAAGTTCACTCATCCCGATTGATTGAATATGTCGATCGGTTGATTGACAGGCTGTTTTAAGCGTTGGATATTTATATTTGATGCTTATACAGTGTAGTGCACTTTGGTTGATGGTTGATTATTTTCAATGCTATTATATACATGTGTTGTATGAAAATCCATATAATTAACTTTATATGGTAATTGATTGGGCCTCATTCCAGTTTTAAAATAGAAATATTTGAAATAGAAATATTCGAAATGGAATATTTGAAAATATCAATATATGAAGCCGTGTTGATTAGATTGACGCCATTTTGACGTGAACGATATTTATATCGATTTTATTCATTTTGAATTGAATTGAAAACGATTTCGAAATGAATTGAATTGAAAACGATTTCGAAATGGATTGAATTGAAAACGATTTCGAAATGAATTGAATTGAAAACGATTTCGAAATGAATTGAATTGAAAACGATTTCGAAATGAATTGAATTGAAAACGATTTCGAAATGGATTGAATTGAAAACGATTTCGAAATGGATTGAATTGAAAACGATTTCGAAATGGATTGAATTGAAAACGATTTCGAAATGGATTGAATTGAAAACGATTTCGAAATGGATTGAATTGAAAACGATTTCGAAATGGATTGAATTGAAAACGATTTCGAAATGGATTGAATTGAAAACGATTTCGAAATGAATTGAATTGAAAACGATTTCGAAATGAATTGAATTGAAAACGATTTCGAAATGAATTGAATTGAAAACGAATTCAAATGGAATTGAAAGCGAATTGAAATGAATTCGAATTGAATTGAAATTTGAATTGAATAGAAATGAATTTTAAAACGAATTTATAAAGAACAATTCAATTTTGATTTGAATTGAAGTGGAAGTTGAAATTGCTTTTGAAACGAATTTAAAACTATTTATATAATTCGTTTTAAATAGAAATCGACGAAATATATTATATATATTATATATATAATATAATGGCCTGAATAGAACGCGCCGCGCAGCGGCAGTTCGTGAATTTCGACCATTTATTTCAAACGGACATTACGGGAGATCCGACCGTCGGATTCTCCTAAAACCGGAACCGTTGGGTTCGTATCGAAAAGAGCTTTCTAATGAATGTTAGAAATTTGAAATCTAACGGTTGGATTTGGAGATACGTCCAAATCAAATTCGAAAAAGGTCGCTGTAAGTGCAGTTCGATGGCCGTTGATGGAAATCGACTGTACGGGCCTTGATAAAATTATTAAAAATAGTAATAATTTGTGTAAAATCATAAGAAATGATTTGTGAAGATTTGGGATGAAAGACTCCATATTTGAAAAGATAAAAATAGATTTTTATCGAAATGAACTAGTTTTGAACTAGAATTATAATTCTATTTATTTTTAAGTAAATAAATTGAATTTGAAATGGTTTTGAAAATAACCAGAATTTCCAATGATTGCATTGGAATGGATTTGAATCGAAATTGTCTTCGGAATATTTCGATGTTGGGATTCGTGATTATACGGATGTTGTTACGGAAATTTGAAAGATATATTTATATCGTTATTTCCAATACGATATTTGTTAGTCGTGGAATTTGATATTGAATATAAGCCGATATATTTTCTATTCAGAGCCTTGTATTGAATATCAAATGTGATTTGGGTTTGTCGTGAATGGTGTCTTCACTAACACTGTTTTTGAGCCCAGTTGAGAAAAGATTAAATCTTTTATTTAGATTTAATGAAGTGTACCAATTAAATAATATTTAATTGGAATTGAATTGATATTGATTTTTGGGTTTATCGTGGACAGTGTTTTAAATAACACTTGTTCTTTAACCCGATAATTAATGGAATGTGATTTTGGGTTTATCGTGAACCGTGTTTTAAATAACACGGATTCTTTAACCCAGTTAACGATTAAAACTAAGTGGAGTTTTAATGAATCTTTAATTAGATTGAAAAGATCGAGAATGGAGTATCACCAGTTTTACTCCAGGCGATAGTTAAATCTTTAATTAGATTTAAACGTGAGATGGTAATTGAATTTACCGATAACACTGTGGTGTTAGATATGAAGTATTACCAGTTGTACTTCATGGGATGAATAGGTTGGGATTGGGAAATAAAATAAATGATTACTTCGGTGTGGTTCGCTAATCCCGACTAGTTTGAATTGATATTCAAAGGAGATTAAAGAATAAATTTAAAGAATTTATCTTGGATAAAATTAATGGGAACTTTTCCCAAAGTATAGGAATATTTGGATAAAAGAATATTCTGAATTGGAATGAGGCGTATGTTGTGTTTGTGTAACACTTTTATAATATATACGCGAGTTATTCAGAAAGACCGGGTTTATCCCATTCTGAATAACTGATTCGACGTGGTGTCGAAGATGAAGACGATGGTCGAAGACCGGAAGTCTTCACGTCGTTTGGGTGATTACTGATAATCTTGATTGGGCTGTACACCCAAGAAGATGGAAACAGTTGGTGATCGTCCAGACGTACTTGGAGATCGATGGATATGCGGGGTACTAGGTGCCTCCGGTTTCGTTCAGACCCAGAACGGACTTGTAAATGGACTGTGTGTCTGACATTGGATTTTAGTCCGTGTGATTGATCTCTATTAAATATATATCTGTTTGGCGGCGGAGAATTTATTCTCTTGCTTAACGCCCTTCTCTGAGACGCACGAGCTCAGGGGTTATATATTGATGGATATCAAACGCATGGAGTGAATTGCCTGTGTGGCATGCCTAAGTGGCAATTGATCGAGGCTTCTGTTGAAAAGCAAAGTCTTGTGGTGATGATCAAAGCACAGCCTGTGTGGCACAGCTTTGTGTAACGTGAATTCGCGAGTTTCGCACCCCGGTTGTGAACCAAAAACGGGAGAGGACCTCAGGGAGGGCATGCGTTTCCTTCTAGCTAGGGTGGTGCCAGTGACCTACCAGCCCTGACATTTATATACTTTTCACCTGTGTGGTTGTTGCTGTTGCGAGGCGCCTCGATTAGATCGTACGATCCGGGTCCGATGGAGTCATTCGTTGGCTCGCTTACGCCCCAAAGGGCGGGGAAACGCAGTGTTCAGGCATTTTAATCCACATCGGTGGACCGGCCCTGACGATCCAAGGGTCACTCGAGCTCTGATCCTGAGACTCGGGCTAGACAGTCTCGAATCGGTTGAGGACTATCTTTTGCCTCGGTTCATAGATGGAAACCCAATTTCCAAATACGTGACTTTGCGGTTTTATTTGTAAACCTATATATGGCGACATAGTGGCATGGGACGCTCATGCCGCCTATGATTGATACTTATGATTTGAAGTTGTTTTATACACTATGCACTTATAATAGTATCAAACGATTTGTTTTAAAACGTATCAAGCATTCTTTGGCTGTTATAAGGGAAACCCCTATCCTCGGCTGCGTTGCATTGTGTGATGGGACCTGGGTCTTATAACAGCTTCATTTGTCTCTATTTAGCATTGCGCTGTTTGTTTTATGCACTGGTATTCTTGGGAGAAAACCCGTTCCGTGTTATACGGCGTGGTCCCTTGATTTACCCAACTTTAAAAATAAAGATTAGTAACTGTTTTAGTTCTCACACCAGTCACATGACTGACCTGGAGTTTATTGTTTTAACCTAAACTCTGGGTGCCCTTATTTTGACACGGGCAGCTAGTAGTTTTGGTTTTGCAGATTTATATTCACAAGATCCTGGTTTACAGCTGGAACGATATCCGGAAAGCTTTGTATCCGTATATCTCTTTCTAGTTGTGTATTGTATTATTTTCCACTGCTATGTATTTAAATGTAATTTAAATCTCTGATATTTCTGTGTAATATTCATTTATACTCTGTATATTCTTGTAATCTGATGCATTGTTGTAATATAAAGTGAAATGTTCTTTTGTACGCGTTCTATTTTGTCCTGTTCTCAAAACAATTCGTTCTTTCTCTTCTCTTCGGAGACCGGGGAAGTTCGGGTCGTTTCATTTGGTATCAGAGCTTTGGTTTACAAAGCAGAGAACAAGGCACATTAGAATCATACGAAAGAATTCATCAGAAATTGGATTAGTAATATCCAACGAGAATGACTCGTTAGAGATGGGATCAGTAGTATACTAGAACGAGTGTGAAGAGTATATTTTTAAAAATGAAAACAAATTTTGTTTTGAAAATTTAAATCAATTATTCGTATTTGATTATTTATTTATATTGAATATGGACAATCCAATATATAAAGGTTTTGTATATACGCGTCATGAACGTATATTCGAAGTTTTAATATACTGGATAGATATAGGATTACACTGTAGTCGCCCGGAGATGGTATTGATGATAGCGATCGCATCATCAACATTTATGTTCGAGTTTCGAAGGTGTGATTTTCTATATATTTCCATTAGACTGGTGTGAGAACCAAAACTAATATAGCTAGAATACATTGTTGTGCATCAAAACATGATTTTTTGTATATGTATCAAAATTTATGAATTTGGAAACTCTAATCCACTAATTGTTTGATAATTTTGAACCATTATGCCTAACTAAATCGAATATTGAATTGTATTGAAAATTGGTCGCATTTGCTTGCATATACATATATATCATTGAACAGGTCATAGCAAGGAGGCTAGAGCCAGAGAATAAAATTTGTTTACCCGACAAATAGGTACATGTTTACTACATAATTTCCTGTTTTGTTTGGGTGATGATGATTTTGTGAGCCTATTGGCTAGCCGCTTGGCTTTTTCTTTTTCTTTTTGAGATCTGAAGGACCGGGGAAGCTATTTGAAATTCCCCGATGCTCCCGGTGCAGGGGAGGTTATGGCGAAATTTTTCGAAAATTTAGGGTGTTAGCCAAATTTTTGAAATTTTGAAAATTCTCAGAAACTGAAAAGTTGGAGAATGGAAGCCAGATCGATCGTAGAGCTGAATAATCAAACCACTTTCGACTTTGTTCCTTTTCGGGGACGAAAAGTTTTAAGTGGGGGAGATTGTAATAACCCGTAAAATGCGAGCCAGTTTGAAATTTTTATTTTGGCAATTTTAGCGAATTTTGATTATTTGAAATGAATTATTTTAAATAATATCGACGAGAAATTTATTTTGAATATAATTCGAACGTATATATTATACGCGTCGTCGTTAGAATATAAATATTTATATATAATTATAAATAGAATTGAAAATGGCGCGGTAGTTCGATAATTCGATTTCAAACTTCAATTGAATGTACTGGGTGCAAAACAATCCGGATTTTAGTGAAACTAAAAACATTAGGATCTAATTGGTAATATCTTTCCAACGAATCCGAAAAATCAAAATTTCATAGCGGGAATCAAAAGATATGTCCAGTTGAAAATTCTGAATAGTCGCTATGGAATTCAGGCCCTTAAAAATGGAAATTTTGCAATTGACCTCGGATTTCGACGAAACCAGTTTTGTTGGATCCGCAGTGTCAAATTATTGTTAGATTTCAAATTTCATAATTTTTCGAATCAATATGTGAGCGTGGCAAAGGAAACGCGTTTGACCATTTTCAGTTGATTTTAATCGACTGGAAAATGACCATTTTTCATACGATCTCAGAATTCGACGAAACTAGTTTTGTTAGGACCGTATCGTCAATACGAAGCTAGAAAATATTTTTCTAGAATTTTTCTAGTTAGTATGTGACCCCGGTAATTTGAAATGTACGTTTAAAATTCGGTATAGTGATTTAAATGTAAATTTAACGGAAACTGATTGTAACAGCCGAATCAGCCTACGATACATATCCCATTGTGTTCGGAATGGGGGTAAAACCCTAGGGACGACAGTCGTTGGACTTGAATTTGAGTTCGAATGAAAAACAACTTTTTAGGAAAAAAATAATAATAATAAAATATAAATATATAAATTACACTTCCCTCCCCCATTCAGTAAAACCTAAATCGAAAAAAAAAACCGCCTCCCTCCATATCATCGTCGAACCCCCACCCCCTTCGCGACTTGCGCCGCCGCAACCAGGAGCAGGCGCCCAACTCCGACGAGCTCCAGCAATCGCCCCCCCCCCCTTCATCTCTCCTCCTTCCTTCTTCTCCCTCCTCTCAATTCACTCGCGAGCCCCAATTTCCCCTTACCCGAACCCCGTGCCACCACCGCACCCAACCCTGGACCCATATCCGACCGCGCCGAGCCCCCCTGCGCCGCCTGAACGAGCTCCGCCACTCCCCCATGCGCCTGCCACCTCCTCCACGTCAGCATCACACTCCAGCGCCCCGGCTTCCTCCCCCTTCGATTCAAGGTAAATTTTATGACCTTTTGGTTATGTAAAAACTATTTTTTTTATTTATTTTTATTTTATTTTTAAAACTTTTTTTTTTATATGATTTTAAAAAAAACTGAAAATTACATGATTTTAAAACTGAAAATTATTAGATTTTAAATCGGTAAAAGATGGGATTTTTAGTAGTGAAAAGGCGAGAGTTTTAAGTAGAAAGGCGAAATCTTTTCTATTGTAGAAGAAGAAAAATATAATCTTTTATATTGTAGAAGATGAAAAATATAATCTTTTATATTGTAGAAGGATAAAAATATGATTTTACATAGTAGGAACTATAAAAATATAATCTTTATAAGATAGAGAATATAAAAATATCATCTTTGTACATGTTGCGAAATAAAAATCTGATTTTTATTATATATACATTGAAATAAAGAGGTGATTTTTATAGTGATGAAATAAAATCGAAATCTTTATATTTGAAAAGGCGAAATTTTTATATAGAAAATAGCGTGATAAAAATAGAATTTTTATCTATTGAATAGCAAAGTAAAAATTCGATTTTTATATATTGAATAGCAATATAAAAATTCGATTTTTATATATTGAATAGCAATATAAAAATTCGATTTTTATATATTGAATAGCGAAATAAAAATGTGATTTATATATATGTAGTGAATACGGGCAACGAAGGTGATAAGAAGGCGAGAACGACGAAGGTTTCTGCAAATGAAGTGTCGTGAAGTTGGGATAGCTATTTGTGAGAATTTCTCACCTTTCAATTTCTTTTCTAATTATATATATATATACTAGGATGCAGACGGTGCTTAGTAGCACCCGACACAATCGTCCACAGACCATGGACTTGTTTGTTTGGTTGCATAGCTTAGTTATATGATTTGATTTGAATTTGGTTGTTTGGTGATTTTGATTGATGTGTGAATGGCGTGGGCCTTCACTAGACCGGGGATAAGGCTAGGCCTTGTCCCGTTTCTAGTATCGTGCCGTTATGCCGCCGAAATTTTCTAAAATATGTTAGAAAAATAAAAATATCATTTTATTGAATAAATGAACCGAATAGAATATTCATAGGTTGAATAAAATGTTTTATCGTTAAAAATATAATTTTTAACGTGAATGTGAATAAATAAATATTCATTTACAAACCGGACGGTTTGTTTATGTACACCTATTTGAAGGACATTGATTGGGACGATAAATTTTACACATCGCCCAGCTGCACAAATAAAATATGTGTTTGATTGTTTGAAACCCCACACGGGTGTTGGGATGAAATTTGAAGTTCACTCATCCCGATTGATTGAATATGTCGATCGGTTGATTGACAGGCTGTTTTAAGCGTTGGATATTTATATTTGATGCTTATACAGTGTAGTGCACTTTGGTTGATGGTTGATTATTTTCAATGCTATTATATACATGTGTTGTATGAAAATCCATATAATTAACTTTATATGGTAATTGATTGGGCCTCATTCCAGTTTTAAAATAGAAATATTTGAAATAGAAATATTCGAAATGGAATATTTGAAAATATCAATATATGAAGCCGTGTTGATTAGATTGACGCCATTTTGACGTGAACGATATTTATATCGATTTTATTCATTTTGAATTGAATTGAAAACGATTTCGAAATGAATTGAATTGAAAACGATTTCGAAATGGATTGAATTGAAAACGATTTCGAAATGAATTGAATTGAAAACGATTTCGAAATGAATTGAATTGAAAACGATTTCGAAATGAATTGAATTGAAAACGATTTCGAAATGGATTGAATTGAAAACGATTTCGAAATGGATTGAATTGAAAACGATTTCGAAATGGATTGAATTGAAAACGATTTCGAAATGGATTGAATTGAAAACGATTTCGAAATGGATTGAATTGAAAACGATTTCGAAATGGATTGAATTGAAAACGATTTCGAAATGGATTGAATTGAAAACGATTTCGAAATGAATTGAATTGAAAACGATTTCGAAATGAATTGAATTGAAAACGATTTCGAAATGAATTGAATTGAAAACGAATTCAAATGGAATTGAAAGCGAATTGAAATGAATTCGAATTGAATTGAAATTTGAATTGAATAGAAATGAATTTTAAAACGAATTTATAAAGAACAATTCAATTTTGATTTGAATTGAAGTGGAAGTTGAAATTGCTTTTGAAACGAATTTAAAACTATTTATATAATTCGTTTTAAATAGAAATCGACGAAATATATTATATATATAATATAATGGCCTGAATAGAACGCGCCGCGCAACGGCAGTTCGTGAATTTCGACCATTTATTTCAAACGGACATTACGGGAGATCCGACCGTCGGATTCTCCTAAAACCGGAACCGTTGGGTTCGTATCGAAAAGAGCTTTCTAATGAATGTTAGAAATTTGAAATCTAACGGTTGGATTTGGAGATACGTCCAAATCAAATTCGAAAAAGGTCGCTGTAAGTGCAGTTCGATGGCCGTTGATGGAAATCGACTGTACGGGCCTTGATAAAATTATTAAAAATAGTAATAATTTGTGTAAAATCATAAGAAATGATTTGTGAAGATTTGGGATGAAAGACTCCATATTTGAAAAGATAAAAATAGATTTTTATCGAAATGAACTAGTTTTGAACTAGAATTATAATTCTATTTATTTTTAAGTAAATAAATTGAATTTGAAATGGTTTTGAAAATAACCAGAATTTCCAATGATTGCATTGGAATGGATTTGAATCGAAATTGTCTTCGGAATATTTCGATGTTGGGATTCGTGATTATACGGATGTTGTTACGGAAATTTGAAAGATATATTTATATCGTTATTTCCAATACGATATTTGTTAGTCGTGGAATTTGATATTGAATATAAGCCGATATATTTTCTATTCAGAGCCTTGTATTGAATATCAAATGTGATTTGGGTTTGTCGTGAATGGTGTCTTCACTAACACTGTTTTTGAGCCCAGTTGAGAAAAGATTAAATCTTTTATTTAGATTTAATGAAGTGTACCAATTAAATAATATTTAATTGGAATTGAATTGATATTGATTTTTGGGTTTATCGTGGACAGTGTTTTAAATAACACTTGTTCTTTAACCCGATAATTAATGGAATGTGATTTTGGGTTTATCGTGAACCGTGTTTTAAATAACACGGATTCTTTAACCCAGTTAACGATTAAAACTTAGTGGAGTTTTAATGAATCTTTAATTAGATTGAAAAGATCGAGAATGGAGTATCACCAGTTTTACTCCAGGCGATAGTTAAATCTTTAATTAGATTTAAACGTGAGATGGTAATTGAATTTACCGATAACACTGTGGTGTTAGATATGAAGTATTACCAGTTGTACTTCATGGGATGAATAGGTTGGGATTGGGAAATAAAATAAATGATTACTTCGGTGTGGTTCGCTAATCCCGACTAGTTTGAATTGATATTCAAAGGAGATTAAAGAATAAATTTAAAGAATTTATCTTGGATAAAATTAATGGGAACTTTTCCCAAAGTATAGGAATATTTGGATAAAAGAATATTCTGAATTGGAATGAGGCGTATGTTGTGTTTGTGTAACACTTTTATAATATATACGCGAGTTATTCAGAAAGACCGGGTTTATCCCATTCTGAATAACTGATTCGACGTGGTGTCGAAGATGAAGACGATGGTCGAAGACCGGAAGTCTTCACGTCGTTTGGGTGATTACTGATAATCTTGATTGGGCTGTACACCCAAGAAGATGGAAACAGTTGGTGATCGTCCAGACGTACTTGGAGATCGATGGATATGCGGGGTACTAGGTGCCTCCGGTTTCGTTCAGACCCAGAACGGACTTGTAAATGGACTGTGTGTCTGACATTGGATTTTAGTCCGTGTGATTGATCTCTATTAAATATATATCTGTTTGGCGGCGGAGAATTTATTCTCTTGCTTAACGCCCTTCTCTGAGACGCACGAGCTCAGGGGTTATATATTGATGGATATCAAACGCATGGAGTGAATTGCCTGTGTGGCATGCCTAAGTGGCAATTGATCGAGGCTTCTGTTGAAAAGCAAAGTCTTGTGGTGATGATCAAAGCACAGCCTGTGTGGCATAGCTTTGTGTAACGTGAATTCGCGAGTTTCGCACCCCGGTTGTGAACCAAAAACGGGAGAGGACCTCAGGGAGGGCATGCGTTTCCTTCTAGCTAGGGTGGTGTCAGTGACCTACCAGCCCTGACATTTATATACTTTTCACCTGTGTGGTTGTTGCTGTTGCGAGGCGCCTCGGTTAGATCGGACGATCCGGGTCCGATGGAGTCATTCGTTGGCTCGCTAACGCCCCAAAGGGCGGGGAAACGCAGTGTTCAGGCATTTTAATCCACATCGGTGGACCGGCCCTGACGATCCAAGGGTCACTCGAGCTCTGATCCTGAGACTCGGGCTAGACAGTCTCGAATCGGTTGAGGACTATCTTTTGCCTCGGTTCATAGATGGAAACCCAATTTCCAAATACGTGACTTTGCGGTTTTATTTGTAAACCTATATATGGCGACATAGTGGCATGGGACGCTCATGCCGCCTATGATTGATACTTATGATTTGAAGTTGTTTTATACACTATGCACTTATAATAGTATCAAACGATTTGTTTTAAAACGTATCAAGCATTCTTTGGCTGTTATAAGGGAAAACCATATCCTCGGCTGCGTTGCATTGTGTGATGGGACCTGGGTCTTATAACAGCTTCATTTGTCTCTATTTAGCATTGCGCTGTTTGTTTTATGCACTGGTATTCTTGGGAGAAAACCCGTTCCGTGTTATACGGCGTGGTCCCTTGATTTACCCAACTTTAAAAATAAAGATTAGTAACTGTTTTAGTTCTCACACCAGTCACATGACTGACCTGGAGTTTATTGTTTTAACCTAAACTCTGGGTGCCCTTATTTTGACACGGGCAGCTAGTAGTTTTGGTTTTGCAGATTTATATTCACAGGATCCTGGTTTACAGCTGGAACGATATCCGGAAAGCTTTGTATCCGTATATCTCTTTCTAGTTGTGTATTGTATTATTTTCCGCTGCTATGTATTTAAATGTAATTTAAATCTCTGATATTTCTGTGTAATATTCATTTATACTCTGTATATTCTTGTAATCTGATGCATTGTTGTAATATAAAGTGAAATGTTCTTTTGTACGCGTTCTATTTTGTCCTGTTCTCAAAACAATTCGTTCTTTCTCTTCTCTTCGGAGACCGGGGAAGTTCGGGTCGTTTCAATATATCAGAGATTTAAATTACATTTAAATACATCGCAGCGGAAAATAATACAAAACACAACTAGAAGTAATACACGGATACAGAGCTTTCCGAGTATTGTTCCAGCTGTAAATCAGGATCCTGTGAATATAAATCTGCAAAACCAAAACTACTAGCTGCCCGTGTCAAAATAAGGGCACCCAGAGTTTAGGTTAAAACAATAAACTCCAGGTCAGTCATGTGACTGGTGTGAGAACTAAAACAGTTATTTAAAACTTTACTTTAAATCAGATATATCATGGGACCACGCCGTATAACACGGAACGAGTTTCCTCCTAAGAATACCAGTGCATATAACAAAACAGCGCAATGCTTTTTTAGAAAAATGAAGCTATTATAAGACCCAGGTCCTATCACATAATGCAACGCAAGTCGAGGGATCGGGTTTTCCCTTATAATAGCCAAACATGCTTGGTACGTTTAAAACAAATCATTTGATACTATTATAAGTGTATAGTGTCAAAACAATTTCAATCATAAATATCAATCATAGATGGCATGGGTACCATATATCATGTCACCATACTAGGCTCTACAATCAAAACCGCAAAATCACGTATTTGGAAATTGGATTTCCTCCTATGAACCGAGGCTTGGGACCGCCCTCTACCGATTTCGAAACAATCTAGCACATGTCTCAGGCAAGTACTCAGTCAAGCCTTTGGAGCGACAGGGCCGGTCCACCGATGTGGATTAAAATGCCTGAACACTGCGTTTCCCCGCCCTTTGGGGCGTACATGAGCCAACGAATGACTCCATCGGTCCCGGATCGACCGATATAACCGAGGCGCCTCGCAACAGCAACAACCACACAGGTGAAAATAATATAAATGTTAGCCAGTTTAAGCACTGACACCACCTCTAGCTAGAAAGAAACGCATGTCCTCCCTGAGGTCCTCTCCGGTTTTTGGTTTACAACCGGGGTGTGAGGCTCGCGAATCCACGCTACACAAAGCTATGCCACACAGGCCGTGCTTTGATCATCAACCACAAGACTTTGCTTTTCAACATAAGCCTTGATCAATTGCCACTTAGGCATGCCACACAGGCAATTAACGCCATGCGATTGATATAAATCAATATATAACCCCTGAGCTCGCACGTCTCAGAGAAGGGCGTTAAGCAAGAGAATAAATTCTCCGCCGCCAAACAGATATATATATATATATTTAATAGAAATCAATCACACAGAATAAAATCCAATGTCATACACACAGTCCATTTACAAGTTCGTTTTGGGTCTGAACGAAACCGGAGGCACCTTGTACCTCGCATATCCATCGATCTCCAAGTACGTCTGGACGACCACCAACTGATTCCCTCCTCTTGGGTGTACAGCCCAATCAAGATCATCAGTAATCACCCAAACGACGTGAAGACCTCCGGTCTTCGACCACCGTATTCATCCTCGACACCACGTCGAATCAGTTATTCAGAATGGGGTAAACCCGGTCTTTCTGAATAACTCGCATATATAATAAACAAGTGTTACACAAACACAACATACGCCTCATTCCAATTCATCAGTCACTAACCATAAATTAGTAAGAGAACAATTCCCCAAATATTGACTAACGAGGAGAGAGAAAAAGGGGTGGGGGGATTTTATATTATTTTTATTTTATTTTATTTATTCCATAAAGCAACTTTCTATTTCGAACTCAAAATCGAACTCACCGACTGTCGTCCATAGCTAATTACCCCCATTCCGAACACAATGGGATATGTATCGTGAGCTGACTCGATCGTTTCGATCAGTTTTCGTCAAAATGAAAATATAACTATATATATTGAATTTGAACGCACATTTCATTTTACTGGGGCTACATACTAACTAGAAAAATTCCCGAAAAATATTTTCTAGCTTCGTATTGACGATACGGTCCTAACAAAACTAATTTCGTCAAATTCTGAGACCGTTTGAAAAATTCAATATCAAATTCAATATCAAATTCTGAGACCGTCTGAATAGAAAATATATCGGCTTATATTCAATATCAAATTCTACGACCAACAAATATCGTATTGGAAATAACGAGATAAATATATCTTTCAAATTCCCATAGCAATATTTGTATCCTCACGAAATCCAACATCGAAATATCCCAAATACAATTTCGATTCAAATCCATCCCAACTCAATTATTGGAAATTCTGGTTACTTTTAAAACCATTTCAAATCCACTTTATTTATTTTAAAAATAAATAGAATTATAATTCTAGTTCAAAACTAGTTCATTTCGATAAAAATCTATTTTTATCTTTTCAAATATGGAGTTTTTCATCCCAATTCTTCCCAAATCATTTCTTATGATTTTACACAAATTATAACTATTTTTAATAATTTTATCAAGGCCCGTACAGTCGATTTCCATCAACGGCCATCTAATTGCAATTACAACGACCTTTTCCAAATTTGATTTGGATATAATTCCAAATCCAACCGTTAGATTTCAAATATCTAATATTCTTTAGAAAGCTCTTTTCGATACGAACCCAACGGTTCTGGTTTTAGGAGAATCCGACGGTCGGATCTCCCGTAATATCCATTCGAAGTCAATGGTCGAAATTCACGAACTGCCGCAGCGCGTTCTATTCAGGCCATTATATATATATATATATATTATATATATTTCATCGATTTCCTTTTAAAACGTATTATATAAATCGTTTTAAATTCGTTTTCAAAACGATTTCAACTTCATATTCAATTTCTAATCAAAATTGAATATTCCACATCATCGATATACAAATGATAATATTTTCAAAACGATATATTTTGAAATCACTTTCTTTTCTATATTCATTATAAAAATGAATAAAATCGATATAAATATTGTTCACGTCAAAATGGCGTCAATTTAATCAACACGGCTTTTATATATATTTTAACAACTTCGTTATTCTATTCAACAAATGAATATTTTCTTCAACACATGAATTTTCATTTTTCTATTCAACACATGAATTTATTTTCAATTCAACACATGAATTTATTTTCAGTTCAACAAATGAATTTATTTCCTGTTCAACACATGAATTTATTTTCAATTCAACACATGAATTCATTTTCTATATTGGAATGAGGCCCAATCAATTACCATATAATGTTAATTATATGGATTTTTTTTTTTGAAAATTGGTTCACTTTATTGCAAAAACCAATAAAAACCTCCTTTATAAGCCTCGTTAAAACCTTGTAATCCCCTAACCTAAGTGGGTGCCTTATAAGGAAAAAGAGTACTTATAAATTTGGTGTACAAAGTGCTGAAGTTATCAAAAGAAATACAACATAAACCATAAAAAAGAACACAAATAAACATGACTATAGCCAAAAACACAAAAAGCTTCTTCACGGCCCGACCAGGCCCATCTTCACACATCAGAGAAACCGCTTCGTCAGGTATCCATCTTCAAATATATCGACACGTTGCAGTTTAACTGGTATCATTGAGTTCGATACCCCATCTACCAAGCATTGACTCACTTCTCCTATCTCGAACAATCCGACTTCCATTATTGAAAAGTAAGCATTTAATATCCCTTTCAATTTTCCAAAGAAACGATGAAGAATCCGAGCTTTTGCCAAGGAATACTCTTGAATTCCTTTCCTTCCAGACGAAATATATGACGCTGGTGAAGGTAGCACATGCTAAGTCTCTCAATTGATCTTTTTTCTTGAAATTTTCATGTATAAGCCTCACTTCATCTTTCAAATCTAATAAATTGACAGGAAGATCCAATCTTTGCTTTAGGGAAAGCCAAATGAAAGCTGTAAAGTCACAAGAAAAGAAAAGAAAAGATGTTGAATTGTCTCAGGATGGTTGTTGCAAAGGGGACAGATCAGATCTGAGATGTTGCTGTAACGATGAACCCTATCCTTCGTGTTTAATCTGCCAAGACAAGCAAGGTAAGCAATAAAAGACATTTTTTTAACTGTTTTTAGCATACCAAATTACAGAAAAAAAATCTTCTTGATTTTCATGATGTCTCAGGTAATCCTAAGCTTTGTGAAATGTGAACTGGCCACCTTCACACCATATGTACTCATCATGACTTTTATTTGGATAAATTGAGATGGAGTTGATTTCTTCTAGCAGTTCTCTAGTGGAAGGATGTATTTCAGGTATTAACTTCCCATTTCTGATAATTTTACTGACTTTTTCATCTGCATTGCCTATTATATTCAGTCTATTATAACCTAGCAGATCAACTAAACTTTTGCAATTAACCCAAGGTTTAAACCACAAATTTGTTTCCTCTCCATTTGCAATGTTTTTATTGAACAGCTGTTTTGTTCTGGACCTTAATCTTAAAAGAGATTTCCAAGTTGTAGATGCATTATTATCCTTAGCCATTGACCAAAAATAATCCTTCTTGCAGTATCCATTGTGCATCCAAATACTCCAAAGTGAGTTATTAGATAGAAATTTCCATAGAAGCTTCACACATGCTGCTTTCTTAAGATTTGAACATAATTTGAAACCTACTCCTCCTTCCTTCTTAGGTCTACATAAATTCTTCCATGACACTTTATGTGATGAACCACCCCAAAAAAAAATCAACACATATTGATTGAAGTTTATCTGTGGTATATTCTGGGATTTGATAGATGAAAATCCAGTATAATATAATAGGAGTAATAACAGAATTGATAAGTTCATCCCTTCCTGCAAAATTTAACAATTTTGTTTCCCAACCATTAATTTTGCTTTGAACTCTTTAGATGAGAGAATTGCACTCTGAATAGTGTAAATAGTTGGAAGATAATGGTACTCCTAAATATTTAATTGGTAAAGAACCTTGCTGAAATCCAAAAATATTACTGATCTGCTCTGCATTTACAACTGATGCACTGAAAAACACTTTGGTTTTAGATGCATTGACATTTAAACCAGCATACACACTTAAATTCTGAAAAATCTTCTTTGAAGATTGGGCATTGGAAATAGATGATTTACCAAATATCATCAAGTCATCAGCATATAGAAGGTGAGAAATAATAGGTTGATAAGAACTGCTGGGCTGAAAATCCTTATTATGAGTTGCTTCATCCATCATATAGGTAAAATATTGCATTGCAATAGAAAATAAATAAGGGGACAGTGGATCACCCTGTCTAATTCCCCTATTTGAAGTGATAAACCCCTTTGGAACACCTTGTATCATTATAGAATATGTAGCAATCGACATACATTCATATATGACATTTATGAAATGAGTGGGAAAACTCATTTTTGACATCATGTAACATATGAATTCTCTATTGACACAATCATATGCTTTCTGTAAATCTACTTTAATACATAATTTTGGCATTCCCTTTTTCTTGAAATCCCTTAATAATTCATGTGCAAGCAATATATTATCCCCAATATATCTGTCTTGTATAAATGCACTCTGATTTTCTGAGATTAGATAAGGCAGAAAATGCTTAAGTCTATTACACAAAACTTTAGAGAAAATTTTATAATAGACATTGCAGCATGCTATTGGTCTATAATGTGCTATCTCAGTAGGCTTATCACTTTTGGGGATTAAAGTGATGAAAGTGTGGTTTAGGTACTTAGGAAGTTTACCTGATATAAAAATATATGAAATAGCTAGCAACAACTCATCCTTCAGTTCATCCCAGTGCACTTTAAAAAAATTTGAGTTAATCCCATCAGGTTCAGGACTTGATTCATCATCAATTGAAAATAAAGCCTCTTTAATCTCTAATAAATCAATTGAATTTAATAGAAATTGTTGTCCTTTTGAATTAATATTGAATATAGGCTGGAACATTGGAAATGATGTAATTCTTGGACCATTAAACATGTCTTGAAAATATTTGATAGCATGAGTTTCAATTTCTTCATCTTTGAATATTAAATTCCCACTTGGATTAATTATATGGATTTTCTACAACACATGTATATAATAGAAACGATAAATAATCAACCATCATCCAGAGTGCACCACACAACTGCATAAGCATTAAATATAAACAATTAACGCTTACACGGTCTGTCAACCCATCGATTGACATACAACTAAACAATCGGGATTAGTGTTTGTCAAATATCATCCCAATATCGTGTGGGGTTTCAAATCAACAAACACATATTTTATTTGTGAGGTTGGGCGATGTGTAAAATTTATCGTCCTAATCAATATCAATCAAATCAGTGTATATAAACAAATCTCTGATTTGTTTATAAATATTTATTTTATATGCACGTTAAAAATCATATTTTTAACTATAAAATATTTTCCACTATAAAATATTTTATTTCATTCCACTTAACACAATTAAATTTCACAACACAGTGTAACAACCTGTATTTTTAATAACCTGTTAAGATATAAATTGAGGCAGAATTTAATTCTAAAATCTGAATCAAGGGAAACGGGCTATGCCATTGCGTTCGTCTCGGAAAAATACGCGAAATAGAGTCCGAGTTTTCGAAAATCGGAGTCCGTATGACCCAGTTAAGGCCCATTGAAGTTTTCAGAAATTTCCATATTAAAAACAGATTTAAATTCTAAGTTAAAAACAAGGGTTAGGGCACAACTGGCGTCAGGCGGGAAAAGTCCCGCCAAGACCCCACAAGTCGACAGGCATGTCGACAGGGGTCTAAGGGTGTCGACTGCCCTGTCGACACGGGGTGGCCGGGCAGTTCTGCCTGGCGCACCATTTCTGATTTGGGCTTGGTTGTGTGGCTTGGTTCTGGAGAATTCCGAAATCTGATGGACCTATTTCAACCTAGGGTTAATCCTAGGGCTAAAAACACTCTAATCTTCTATAAATAAGACCCTAATCCTACCCTAAAACCCCATTATTCATTCTAGCAACCAAACTATGTCAAATTGATTTCTCAAATGGCCTCCACTTAAAAACCCTAGCCTCCACCCTCTTCATAAATCATTCCTATGAAGATTATGATGTTCATACAAGCATTTCTAAGTTGTATGAATGATCATTAGCTTGCATACATCATCAAGTTGCAAGTTTTATTTGCTAAGCTAGAGTTTTTGGGATTTTTGTTAAGGATGTTTCTTATTGGAGCTTTGTTTTGGGTTTTTATGCTTGCATAAAGGGCTTCTCAAATCTTTATTAGTAGATTTGTGTCTTCATAATATTTGTAAGCCCTCTTACCTTCATTTTAGAAACTCTAAAGTTAATATGTGATGAAAGTTGGGATTTATGCATGTTTGATAAGTTATGCATGTTTATGCAAGTTCACTATGCCATGATTTGCAAGTTTAACATGTTATGCATGTTTATGCAAGTTCACTATGCCATGATTTGCAAGTTTAACAAGTTATGCATGTTTATGCAAGTTCACTATGCCATGATTTGCAAGTTTAACAAGTTATGCATGTTTATGCAAGCTTACTATTCCATGATTTGCAAGTTTAACAAGTTATGCATGTTTATGCAAGTTCACTATGCCATGATTTGCAAGTTTGACAAGTTATGCATGTTTATGCAAGTTCACTATGCCATGATTTTCAAGTTTGACAAGTTATGCATGTTTATGCAAGTTCACTATGCTAAGTTATGCAAGTCCAACATGTTATGCATGTTTATTATGATATGTAAGATTCATCATGTATGTTGTGCCAAGTTCCCTCTTCCTATCCTTTATGCGTTATGACGAATATGTAAGCGATGGAATGACGTTGGGGGGTTTGGGTAAAACTTAAAATACATGAAAATATAAGATTGGGAATTTACCTATTAAGTTAGGTCTACCCCTTGGGAATTTACCTATTAAGTTAGGTCTACCCAAGTATTTGTTAAACTTGTAATTATGTTTTGAAAATAAAGTGGACATGACACTTAGAAAACATAAGTGTGGCCAACTCGAGGTTGGGTTGAGTTTGTAGCATAAACCTACCCGGAACCGACCGGCTTTACTAGTGGCTACAAGCAATAGGACCCAATGTGGGTAGTTGGTCATGTTGCACGTGAAACCCGAGGTTAGACTAAGTTGTGGTGTAAACCTACCCGGACCCGCCCGACCTAACTAGTAACCACAACAAGGTCTAATGTGAGAGGTTGGGTGCATTAAATTAATTAATGCCTCATGATTAGGGTTAAGTCATGGCCCACTAATACTTAACCAATTTTGGGGATACGAGGGATTAATTGGGGTTAAGTGGTGAACTGTTGGTTACACTTAACTAATTTAATCCATGATTAGTGAGGGGTTAAACCACACTTAACCCTCTTAGAAAACCCTAGCAACGTGGTCTGTTCCAGCAGTAATCCCAGTTGGGTATCATTCACAACCCTAGAGGCTAGGCTAGGGCGGGGGCACGATTACTGGACGGATGTAAGCGACCAAAGCGACGGCTGAGTGGTACAGCGGTGCGGGTCCAGGCGGGCTACGGACGTGCACGTAGTCCGGTGTTGGACAAACTCGAGGCACGGGTACCAGTAGGTTTAGACTGTGCATTATTGCTTAGGTGTCTGGGGTTGACACCCGAGGGCTTGATACACCCAAAGGTGGACCCAGCACAGTCTGACTACAACCATATGTGGGCCGTATGGACACCAACACTTGACGTGTTAGGTTTATAGGGAGCCGATCGACTAGACCGTTGGGCTGGACCTTGTATTAAGGTCACTTCATGTTATTGGGCCAAAGTTTGGGCTGAGGGATCAATACCTGTTATGTTAGTTTGCTAGTACACTGTGGTGCAAAGCTTAATCTTCTTTATGTGATGACACCTTTATCTATTGCCAGTATGTTCATCTCGGTTTCCATCATGATGTTAGCTTTATTAGTTTATAGACTGATCGTAGTAGGGCTTACCAGTCTTTTTGCCTGACCTGTTTTCTTTCGCTTCTTTTCTTCCGTTTCCCCCCCCCCCCAGGTTCTCAGGGAGGGAATAGTGGTGCTTAGCTTGGATCGCTTGCTTGTTTGCTGGATAGCTCATGTATGTCTGGACATTGAGCTCGCTATGGTTTATCATCTTTATTTTGGGGATAGCACTATGTATTTCAGTATTTCTGTTTATGATGTACTAGACATGTTTATTTTGGCAGTTGACTTTATGATGTACTAGACTTGTTTTGAGATGGTTTGAGATATTCCGCTGTTTTATTCTCACTTACTCTGTTTTACATATATATTTATGTTCTTACTCTGCCTTGATATATCATTATGCATGCTTACCCAGTTCTAACGCCCCCCAGAAGCTAGTGCCCCCGAAAGAGTGACCCTAGCGGAGGTGGGGTGTTACAAATTTGGTATCAGAGCATATGGTTTACAAGAAAGAACAAAAAGTTTTTAAAAGACTTTTGAAAAACTATTTTCAAAACAAGTATAAAGTATTTTTCAAAGAAAAGTCTAGTATTTTAAAAGGCTATTCCCCAAAAAGCCATTAGCGTTATCCTTCGTTCCCTTGACCTAATCTTATCTGATCTTTCGTTTCAGTATGGCTGAGAATCTTGCCATCCCGGATGGAGTAAACGTACCACTCTGGTATAGGAGACTTCTAGAAGCTAGGGCGGCAGCTGGCCCCGCAAACCCTACTCCCACTCCCCCTCCTATAGTTGAGGATCCTCCCCCTAATGTCCCTCCTCCGGTGGTTCCTGTTCCTCCCCCTCCAGTTGCTGAGGCTCCTCTTCCTCCTCCTCCCCCTCAGCATCCTCAGGTTGAGTTCACGAAGGTTTGTAAAGACTTCAAGGCGATGGGAGGCAAGAATTTCCTAGGCACGGAATCTTTTGTTGAAGCTAGGAATTGGCTGAAAGACACTGAGGACTTGTTTGCTATCTTTGGGATTGATGACGAGAGGAAGATCTTATTGACAGTGTGGCTTTTGAAGGACGAAGCAGCCTATTGGTGGGAGGTCACCAATGGGACAAGGCCCGTCGAGACTTGGGCCGATTTGAGGACTAGATTTGTGGCCAAGTTTCTATCTGCTGCTGAGGCGAATTTACAGATGGAGAAGTTCATTGCATTAAAGCAAGGTGATATGTCTGTCAAGGAGTATGTGAACAAGTTTAATCAGCTGGCCCGTTTTGGTTTGGATATGGTGAACACTCCTGAGAAGAAGGCTCTTCGATTCGCTAGAGGGTTGAATGAGCCGCTGCAGGGTTTGGCAATGTCACATATTCCGCATGGGGCTACTTTTGAGAGTTTGGTCGATATGGCTCTACTTCAGGGTGATGGAAAGAAAGAGGTCAAGTCGAGTGATACTCAAGTAAAGAAGACTGATTCTCAGGGTAAAGGCAATCAAGGTGGTCAAAGCAGTCAGGGGAATCAGAGCAAGAACAAGAAGGGGAACAACAACAAAGGCAAGGGAAAGTGCAATTACTGTGGTGCGCCTGGACACTTTGCTAAGGATTGTAGGAAGAAGAAAAGGAAGCTTAGTGGTGGATGTTTTTCCTGTGGTGAGGCTGGACACTTCAGCAAGGAATGCCCGAAGAAGAAAGGGCAGGGTCAGACTCAGCGTGCTGGGCCTTCAGGAGGGCAAGTTCATGCTCTCAATACCGCTCCAGTTCCCGATCAAGGTAGTGTTTCTGTTGAGAACCTTGTTTATGTTTCTGATCTTCCAGTTCGTACCTTGTTTGATTCTGGTGCATCACATAGCTTTATTTCATCTGATCTTGTTGATAGTTTGCACCTTAGTACTAGCTTAGTGGATGATCCCGTTTGTGTTTCGAATCCCATTGGGGGTTCTGCTCATCTATCTATGATATGTGAGGATCTGAGGATCTCTATACTCAGTGTAGAGTTCTTGTGTAGTGCGTATGTTCTTGGTTTCAGGGGATACGGATTGATTTTGGGCATGGATTGGCTGTCTAGACATGGAGCCATTCTTGATTGTGAGCATAGGGTTGTGAGGCTTGTGACTCGCCTTGGCAACACCTTAGAGATTTCATGCAATCCGAAGGATCCCGTCATGTTGTGCTATCTTGAATCTCTCGACTCATCAGAGGAAACCCTTCAGTCTGTAAGGGTGGTCCGAGATTATCCAGATGTTTTTGAAGAAGTTAAGGGGTTGCCCCCTAAACGAGAGATTGATTTTCGCATTTATCTGGTGGATAATGCTAAGCCTGTTTCTTTGCCCGTTCGACACATGGCTCCACGTGAGAGACGGGAGCTCAGCAAGCAAGTAAAGGAGTTGCTTGAGAAGAACTTCATCAGACGAAGTATATCCGAATGGGGAGCGCCTGTGGTGTTTGCTACTAAGGAAGATGGTTCTCTTCGACTTTGTGTGGACTATAGAGAGTTGAATAAGCTGACTAAGAAGAACAGACACCCATTACCGAGGATTGATGATCTTTTTGACCAGCTTGTTGGTGCTTCTGTTTTCTCTCAGCTTGATCTTGCTACTGGATTTCATCAGCTCAGAGTGGCTGAAGATAGTATAGACAAGACTGCATTCAGAACTCCAGATGGATTCTTTGAATGGCTTGTTATGCCGTTCGGTTTGACGAATGCACCCGCGTATTTCGTGGACTTGATGAGTAGGGTGTTTCGAGAGTTCTTGAACAAGTTTGTCGTGGTCTTTGTGGATGATATTCTGATCTTCTCTAAGGATGAAGAAGAGCACGCGAGGCATCTTGTAGAGGTGATGGATACGCTTAGAGCGCATCAGTTAAAGGCCAAGTTCTCCAAGTGTCACTTCTGGAGAAGGGAAGTTCGGTTCCTTGGGCATATAGTATCTAAGCAAGGCTTGGCGGTGGATCCCGCTAAAGTAGTTGCTGTGCAGGATTGGAAGACTCCAAGGAATGCAACCGAAGTGAGAAGTTTTCTGGGTCTTGCAGGTTTTTACCGGAAGTTCATCAAGGACTTCGCGAAGATATCCGCTCCTCTTACTAAGTTGACGAAGAAGAACTTAGTTTTTGCTTGGGATATGGACTGTGAGCTTGCTTTTCAGAGACTCAAGAGAGCCCTTACCTCAGCACCAGTTCTAGCTTTACCCGATGGTGGTAAGATGTTTACCGTGTACACTGATGCTTATGGCACGGGATTGGGCGCCGTTCTGATGCAAGAAGGCAGAGTTATATGTTTTGGTGGTAGGCAACTTAAGGTGCATGAGAAGAATTATCCCACTCATGATCTAGAGCTGGCAGCGATAGTATATGCACTCAAGGCTTGGCGTCATTATCTTCTGGGAGAGAGATTTGAGCTATATACTGATCATAAGTCTTTGAAGTATCTCTTTTCGCAGAAGGATCTGAACTTGAGGCAGCAAAGGTGGATGGAATTCTTGGCGTCCTACGATTTTGATATAGCCTATACCCCTGGCAAGGGGAATGTTGTAGCGGATGCGTTGAGTAGAAAAAGGTTGACACTAAGTCCTCTATTTGTTGAGATGAAAAATTTAGAGTTCTTGGCAACCTTTGATTTCTCTTTGGCAGTTGAGTCGATGACCGGTTCTTTAGCATCTCTTGAGCTCAGGCCTACCCTTCTGGATCAAGTTGGGGCTTCGCAGAAGGAAGACCCTCAGATAATTGAGATTATGGATAAGCTGATTCGAGGGGAGACATCTAGTCACCTTACTCGGTATTCTATAGATGATAAGGGTTGGCTGAGGAGAGACGGAAGGCTTTGTGTTCCGATGGTGGAAGACTTGGTGAGGAAAGTTCTTGAGGAAGCACATCGCTCCAAGATGACTATACATGCGGGTGGAGATAAGATGTATAAGGATATGAAGCGCATTTTCTTCTGGCCTGGAATGAAGAAGGATGTGGCAGAATTTGTCTCTAGATGTGTTGTTTGTCAGAGAGTAAAAGCCGAGTCGAAGAAGCCCGGTGGGCTATTGCATCCTCTAGAGGTCCCGCTATGGAAGTGAGAGAGTATCTCTATGGACTTTTTTGACGGATTTCCAAGGTCAAGAAAAGGGAATACAAGCATATGGGTCATTGTGGATAGGCTTACGAAGAGTGCTCATTTCATTCCGGTGAAGAGCAAAAGGACCGCATCTGGACTAGCATCAGTATATCTTCGAGAGATAGTACGACTACATGGAGTCCCTTCTAGCATAGTCAGTGACCGAGACCCCATCTTTACCAGTCAGTTCTGGAACAGTTTGCAGAAGCTATGGGCACGAGGTTGAACCTGAGTACGGCTTATCACCCACAAACGGACGGTCAGACAGAAAGGGTGAATAGAGTACTTGAGGACTTGTTGAGGCTTTGCATTCTGGATTTTGGTGGTACTTGGGAAGACCATCTCCCTCTTGTGGAATTTTCTTATAATAACCGTTATCAAGCGAGCATTGGGATGGCACCATTTGAGGCTTTATATGGGAGACCGTGCAAGTCACCTACATGTTGGTGGGAGACTACAGATAAGCTTATACTTGGACCTGACATGATTAGAGATACATCCGAGAAGGTCGAGTTGATTAGAAGACGGATGAAGGCGGCCCAAGACAGACAGAAATCTTATGCTGATAGGCGAAGGACTGATTTGGAGTTTGATATTGGGGATATGGTTTTCGTGAAGGTTTCTCCTTTGCGGAATGTGGTTCGGTTTGGAGCGGTAGGAAAGTTAGCACCAAGGTTTGTTGGACCGTTTCCAGTTGTAGAGAGGATCGGGCAGATGGCCTATAGAGTGGAATTGCCCAAGAAGCTAGCTGGAGTGCATAACGTTTTTCATGTTTCGCATCTCCGGAAGTGTTTGCATAAGTCAGCAGAGGTGGTTGAGCCAAGTGTTCTAGAAGATGTGGAAGTAGAGAAAGAAGCTACCTTGAGGAGAGCTCCGATTCGTATCTTGGGGACAGAGATCAAGAAGCTAAGGAATCGTGAGGTCAAATTGGTGAAGGTTCAATGGGGTGAAGCCGAGGAAGACGCAACTTGGGAAACTGAAGAGAAGATGCGTAGGCTTTACCCATTCCTTTATGAGGGTACACTCTCAATCTCTTTATCTTTCCATATCTATCTAGTTTATCTAGTTCATTGTGTCTATCTTATCATGAGAACCTTAGGTAGAATCCTTTGGATGAAACATGTGTTTGAGACATGTTATGTTTGATGGTTGCAAGTGGTTGCAAGTGTTTGCAAGTGGTTACTCGTGGATGCATGATACACATTAGGCACTAGATCGGCTCACACACTCCTCATATTGCATGTGCATGAGTGTTTATGCTTATTCTTGGATGAAATTTGTATGCTATCACATGGGTGTTGCATATGGATGTATGATTGAGCACGCATGTAGATATTATACATTATGTTAGGGATTTGCATACATATGGATACATTTCACTAACATATTTTGCATTGATCTTTGCATTAGATAAGTACATATACACACACTTTTGCATATGTCCATACAGCATTTAGAATCTTTTAAGGACAATGGTTGCTCGTGGATGATGTTTTGAGTAGATGGATGTTGGATGGTAGGATATGTTCTTCCTAACTTGAAGATTTCGGGGACGAAATCCTTTAAGGAGGGGAGAATGTAACAACCTGTATTTTTAATAACCTGTTAAGATATAAATTGAGGCAGAATTTAATTCTAAAATCTGAATCAAGGGAAACGGGCTATGCCATTGCGTTCGTCTCGGAAAAATACGCGAAATAGAGTCCGAGTTTTCGAAAATCGGAGTCCGTATGACCCAGTTAAGGCCCATTGAAGTTTTCAGAAATTTCCATATTAAAAACAGATTTAAATTCTAAGTTAAAAACAAGGGTTAGGGCACAACTGGCGTCAGGCGGGAAAAGTCCCGCCAAGACCCCACAAGTCGACAGGCATGTCGACAGGGGTCTAAGGGTGTCGACTGCCCTGTCGACACGGGGTGGCCGGGCAGTTCTGCCTGGCGCACCATTTCTGATTTGGGCTTGGTTGTGTGGCTTGGTTCTGGAGAATTCCGAAATCTGATGGACCTAATTCAACCTAGGGTTAATCCTAGGGCTAAAAACACTCTAATCTTCTATAAATAAGACCCTAATCCTACCCTAAAACCCCATTATTCATTCTAGCAACCAAACTATGTCAAATTGATTTCTCAAATGGCCTCCACTTAAAAACCCTAGCCTCCACCCTCTTCATAAATCATTCCTATGAAGATTATGATGTTCATACAAGCATTTCTAAGTTGTATGAATGATCATTAGCTTGCATACATCATCAAGTTGCAAGTTTTATTTGCTAAGCTAGAGTTTTTGGGATTTTTGTTAAGGATGTTTCTTATTGGAGCTTTGTTTTGGGTTTTTATGCTTGCATAAAGGGCTTCTCAAATCTTTATTAGTAGATTTGTGTCTTCATAATATTTGTAAGCCCTCTTACCTTCATTTTAGAAACTCTAAAGTTAATATGTGATGAAAGTTGGGATTTATGCATGTTTGATAAGTTATGCATGTTTATGCAAGTTCACTATGCCATGATTTGCAAGTTTAACATGTTATGCATGTTTATGCAAGTTCACTATGCCATGATTTGCAAGTTTAACAAGTTATGCATGTTTATGCAAGTTCACTATGCCATGATTTGCAAGTTTAACAAGTTATGCATGTTTATGCAAGCTTACTATGCCATGATTTGCAAGTTTAACAAGTTATGCATGTTTATGCAAGTTCACTATGCCATGATTTGCAAGTTTGACAAGTTATGCATGTTTATGCAAGTTCACTATGCCATGATTTTCAAGTTTGACAAGTTATGCATGTTTATGCAAGTTCACTATGCTAAGTTATGCAAGTCCAACATGTTATGCATGTTTATTATGATATGTAAGATTCATCATGTATGTTGTGCCAAGTTCCCTCTTCCTATCCTTTATGCGTTATGACGAATATGTAAGCGATGGAATGACGTTGGGGGGTTTGGGTAAAACTTAAAATACATGAAAATATAAGATTGGGAATTTACCTATTAAGTTAGGTCTACCCCTTGGGAATTTACCTATTAAGTTAGGTCTACCCAAGTATTTGTTAAACTTGTAATTATGTTTTGAAAATAAAGTGGACATGACACTTAGAAAACATAAGTGTGGCCAACTCGAGGTTGGGTTGAGTTTGTAGCATAAACCTACCCGGAACCGACCGGCTTAACTAGTGGCTACAAGCAATAGGACCGAATGTGGGTAGTTGGTCATGTTGCACGTGAAACCCGAGGTTAGACTAAGTTGTGGTGTAAACCTACCCGGACCCGCCCGGCCTAACTAGTAACCACAACAAGGTCTAATGTGAGAGGTTGGGTGCATTAAATTAATTAATGCCTCATGATTAGGGTTAAGTCATGGCCCACTAATACTTAACCAATTTTGGGGATACGAGGGATTAAATGGGGTTAAGTGGTGAACTGTTGGTTACACTTAACTAATTTAATCCATGATTAGTGAGGGGTTAAACCACACTTAACCCTCTTAGAAAACCCTAGCAACGTGGTCTGTTCCAGCAGTAATCCCAGTTGGGTATCATTCACAACCCTAGAGGCTAGGCTAGGGCGGGGGCACGATTACTGGACGGATGTAAGCGACCAAAGCGACGGCTGAGTGGTACAGCGGTGCGGGTCCAGGCGGGCTACGGACGTGCACGTAGTCCGGTGTTGGACAAACTCGAGGCACGGGTACCAGTAGGTTTAGACTGTGCATTATTGCTTAGGTGTCTGGGGTTGACACCCGAGTGCTTGATACACCCAAAGGTGGACCCAGCACAGTCTGACTACAACCATATGTGGGCCGTATGGACACCAACACTTGACGTGTTAGGTTTATAGGGAGCCGATCGACTAGACCATTGGGCTGGACCTTGTATTAAGGTCACTTCATGTTATTGGGCCAAAGTTTGGGCTGAGGGATCAATACCTGTTATGTTAGTTTGCTAGTACACTGTGGTGCAAAGCTTAATCTTCTTTATGTGATGACACCTTTATCTATTGCCAGTATGTTCATCTCGGTTTCCATCATGATGTTAGCTTTATTAGTTTATAGACTGATCGTAGTAGGGCTTACCAGTCTTTTTGACTGACCTGTTTTCTTTCGCTTCTTTTCTTCCGTTTCCCCCCCCCCCCAGGTTCTCAGGGAGGGAATAGTGGTGCTTAGCTTGGATCGCTTGCTTGTTTGCTGGATAGCTCATGTATGTCTGGACATTGAGCTCGCTATGGTTTATCATCTTTATTTTGGGGATAGCACTATGTATTTCAGTATTTCTGTTTATGATGTACTAGACATGTTTATTTTGGCAGTTGACTTTATGATGTACTAGACTTGTTTTGAGATGGTTTGAGATATTCCGCTATTTTATTCTCACTTACTCTGTTTTACATATATATTTATGTTCTTACTCTGCCTTGATATATCATTATGCATGCTTACCCAGTTCTAACGCCCCCCAGAAGCTAGTGCCCCCGAAAGAGTGACCCTAGCGGAGGTGGGGTGTTACACACAGCAACCAAACAAACAAGTCATCCATGGTCTGTGGACGACGGGTGTCGGGTGCTGCTAAGCACCATCTGCATCCTAGTATATATTTCAACTAGAAATTAAAATAGAAGTGAGGAGTTCTCATCGACTAGCTAAACCAATACACCACGACTCTTCTTATGTAGAAATCTTCGTCGCGCTCACCTTTTGTTCCTTTCATTGTCCGTAGCCACTACATATATAAAAATCACATTTTTATATTGTTGCTATGTATATAAAAATCACATTTTTATAATCACTCTATATGGATAAAAATTCTATTTTTATACCGCTACTATATAAATAAAAATTCTATTTTTACACCGCTGTTCATATAATAAAGATCATATTTTTATCACACTATTCTCTATATAAAAATTATATTTTTATATCGCTCTTCTTCAAATAAAGATTATATTTTTATAACGCTATTCTCTATATAAAAATTATATTTTTATATCTACTTCTAATATAAACATCGAATTTTTATATCATCGCTATAGAAATCACATTTTTATTTCAACATATATATAATAAAAATCAGATTTTTATTTCACTACATATATAAAGATCAAATTTTTACTATCTATATAATATAAAAATCGTATTTTTATTCTTTCTATAATATAAAAATCATATTTTTACACACCAAAGATCGTATTTTCTTTTCAAATCTACATTAAAAAACTAGATTTTCACAACGCTACTTCATATGACAAAACCATATTTTTAAACCAATGTCTTTTATATAAGAAAACTGATTTTTATAAATATTTTAAAGATGAAAATAAAATAGAATAAATGTGTATATATAAAAAACTGACTGTTTTTTCAGATCTAGGGGTTGGAGGAGGGGATGGACGTCGCTGGTGGTCGGCAGGTGGTGGTGGGGGCGTGCTGCTGCGTCAGTCGGGGAGGAGGAGGCTCGGTTGGGGATTAGCTCGGTGGCGGGTCCCCCTTTGGCGGCGTGGCTGGGCGTAGAAGGCGATGGGGAAGTGGAGGGACGGAGGGGGGGGGGGGTATGTAGGTGGCGACGACGATGTGGAGGGGGGCGGAGGCTGGTTGATGTCGATGGGGGGTCTGGCGCGACAACGATCCCTTTTTTTTTCTTTCTTTTTTATTTCTCTTTTAATCGATTTCTGATTTGGAAAATCGAATGGGGGTGGGGGTTGACTAACGGGGAGAGAGAAAAAGGGGGGGGGGGGTTTATATTATTTTTATTTTATTTAATTTATTCCATAAAGCAACTTTCTATTTCGAACTCAAAATCGAACTCACTGACTGTCGTCCATAGCTAATTACCCCCATTCCGAACACAATGGGATATGTATCGTGAGCTGACTCGATCGTTTCGATCAGTTTTCGTCAAAATCAAAATATAACTCTATATATTGAATTTGAACGCACATTTCATTTTACCGGGGCTACATACTAACTAGAAAAATTCCCAAAAAATATTTTCTAGCTTCGTATTGACGATATGGTCCTAACAAAACTAATTTCGTCAAATTCTGAGACCGTTTGAAAAATGGTCATTTTCCAGTCGATTAAAATCAACTTAAACTGGTCAAACGCGTTTTCCTTTGCCACGCTCACATATTGATTCGAAAAATTATGAATTTTGGAATCTAGCAATAACTTAACATCACGGATCCAACAAAAGTGGTTTCGTCGAAAACCGAGGTCGTTTGCAAAATTCCTATTTTTAAGGGCCAGAATTCCATAGCGACTATTCTGAATTTTCAACTGGACGTAACTTTTGATTCCCGCTATGAAATTTTGATTTTTCGGATTCGTTGGAAAGATATTCTCAATTAAATTCTAATAATTTTTATTTCGCTAAAATCCGGCTTATTTTGAATCCTGCACATTCATTTGAAATTCGAAATCGAAATTTCGAACTACCGCGCCATTTTAAATTCCTTTTATAATTATAAATAATTATTTATATTCTAACGACGATTTAAATAAATATATACGTTCAAATTCTATTCAAATAAATTTCCCGTCGTTATTATTTAAAATAATTCATTTTAAATATTCAAAAATCACTAAAATTGCCAAAATAAAAATTTTAAACTGGCTCGGATTTCCGGGTTATTACAATCTCCCCCACTTAAAACTTTTCATCCCCGAAAAGGAACGAAGCCGAAAGTTGTTTTACAAACCAACTCAGCTTTCATTATTTTCTTTACGGCTTAAGTTCTTAAACTTTTCAGTTTCTAAGAACTTTTCAAATTTTTCAAAAATTTGGCTAACCCCCTAAATTTTCGAAAAATTTCGCCATAACCTCCCCTACACCGGGGACTTCGGGATATTTCATATAGCCTCCCATGGCCTTCTTCAATCCAAAATAAAAATAAAAAGCCAAGCGGCTAGCCAATCGGCTCATAAAATCATCCAAAACCTAAGAAATACAATAAACATGTACATATTTGTCGGGCAAACAATTTTATTCCTCTTCTCTAACCTCCTTGCTATGACTTGCTCAAGGTAAGTACATGTATATGCATGCAAATGCAACAAATTTTCAATACAATTCACTATTTGGTTCAATTTGGCTAAAGGTTCAACATTTTAATTAATCAAACAATAATCAAACAACACAACTAGCAATCAATTAGTTGGTTAACGTTTCAAATTCATAATTTTAATACATAGTCAAAAATCGCATTTTTGGTGCCAAATCACAACAATAAGCCCTATCTAATTTTGGTTCTCACACCAGTCTAATGGAAATATATAGATATCACACTTTCGAAACTCGAACACTGATTCTGATGATGTAGCTATAATCATCAGAATCATCTCCAGGCGACTAGAGTGTGAATCTATATCTATCCAGTATATTTAAACTTCAAATACATGCGGATCGGACGTATACGCAAAATCTCTATATACCTGATAGTCCAAATCAATATAAATAAATATTCAAATATGAATTATTGAATTAAATTTTCAAAACATTTTTTTTTAATTTTTTTTTCAAAACACCACTCTTCACACTCGTTCTAGGATACTACTGATCCCATCTCTAACGAGTCACTCTCATTGGATATTACAAATCCAACTTCTGATGAATTCTTTCGTATGGTTCTAATGTGTCTTGTTCTCTGCGCTTTGTAAACCAAAGCTCTGAAACCACGATGTAACGGCCCGAAATCCCCCTTACGGGAAATCACAGATTGAATTGAGAACAAGAGGAATCAGAACGCAAACAGAAGAACATTTCATTGCTTATTACAACAATTCATCAGAATACAAGAATATACAGAGTATAAATCAATATTATACAGAATATATCAGAGATTTAAATTACATTTAAATACATCACAGCGGAAAATAATACAAAACACAACTAGAAGTAATACACGGACACAGAGCTTTCCGAGTATTGTTCCAGCTGTAAATCAGGATCATGTGAATATAAATCTGCAAAAACCAAAACTACTAGCTGCCCGTGTCAAAATAAGGGCACCCAGAGTTTAGGTTAAAACAATAAACACCAGGTCAGTCATGTGACTGGTGTGAGAACTAAAACAGTAATTTAAAACTTTACTTTAAATCAGATATATCAAGGGACCACGCCATATAACATGGAACGGGTTTCCTCCCAAGAATACCAGTGCATATAACAAAATAGCGCAATGCTTTTTTAGAAAAATGAAGCTATTATAAGACCCAGGTCCTATCACACAATGCAACGAAAGCCGGGGGATAGGGTTTTCCCTTATAATAGCCAAACATGCTTGGTACGTTTAAAACAAATCATTTGATACTATTATAAGTGTATAGTGTCAAAACAATTTCAATCACAAATATCAATCACAGATGGCATGGGTACCATATATCATGTCGCCAAACTAGGGTCTACAATCAAAACCGCAAAGTCACGTATTTGGAAATTGGATTTTCTCCGATGAACCGAGGCTAGGGATCGTCCTCTACCGATTTCGAGACAATCTAGCCCATGTCTCAGGCAAGTACTCAGTCAAGCCTTTGGAGCGACAGGGCCGGTCCACCGATATGGATTAAAATGCCTGAACACTGCGTTTCCCCGCCCTTTGGGGCGTAAATGAGCCAACGAATGACTCCATCGGTCCCGGATCGACCGATATAACCAAGGCGCCTCGCAATAGCAACAACCACACAGGTGAAAATAATATAAATGTCAGCCAGTTTAAGCACTGACACCACCTCTAGCTAGAAAGAAACGCATGTCCTCCCTGAGGCCCTCTCCCGTTTTTGGTTCACAACCGGGGTGTGAGGCTCGCGAATCCACGCTACACAAAGCTTTGCCACACAGGCCGTGCTTTGATCATCAACCATAAGACTTTGCTTTAAAACAGAAGCCTTGATCAATTGCCACTTAGGCATGCCATACAGGCAATTCACGCCATGCGATTGATATTCATCAATATATAACCCCTGAGCTCGCACGTCTTAGAGAAGGGCGTTAAGCAAGAGAATAAATTCTCCGCCGCCAAACAGATATATATATTTAATAGAAATCAATCACACAGAATAAAATCCAATGTCATACACACAGTCCATTTACAAGTTCGTTTTGGGTCTGAACGAAACCGGAGGCACCTTGTACCTCGCATATCCATCGATCTCCAAGTACGTCTGGACGACCACCAACTGATTCCCTCCTCTTGGGTGTACAACCCAATCAAGACCATCAGTAATCACCCAAACGACGTGAAGACCTCCGGTCTTCGACCACCGTCTTCATCCTCGACACCACGTCGAATCAGTTATTCAGAATGGGATAAACCCGGTCTTTCTGAATAACTCGCATATATAATAAACAAGTGTTACACAAACACAACATACGCCTCATTCCAATTCATCAGTCACTAACCATAAATTTGTAAGAGAACAATTCCCCAAATATTGACTAACGAGGAGAGAGAAAAAGGGGTGGGGGGATTTTATATTATTTTTATTTTATTTAATTTATTCCATAAAGCAACTTTCTATTTCAAACTCAAAATCGAACTCACCGACTGTCGTCCATAGCTAATTACCCCCATTCCGAACACAATGGGATATGTATCGTGAGCTGACTCGATCGTTTCGATCAGTTTTCGTCAAAATGAAAATATAACTATATATATTGAATTTGAACGCACATTTCATTTTACTGGGGCTACATACTAACTAGAAAAATTCCCGAAAAATATTTTCTAGCTTCGTATTGACGATACGGTCCTAACAAAACTAATTTCGTCAAATTCTGAGACCGTTTGAAAAATGGTCATTTTCCAGTCGATTAAAATCAACTGAAACTGGTCAAACGCGTTTTCCTTTGCCACACTCACATATTGATTCGAAAAATTACGAATTTTGGAATCTAGCAATAACTTGACATCACGGATCCAACAAAAGTGGTTTCGCCGAAAACCGAGGTCGTTTGCAAAATTCCTATTTTTAAGCGCTAGAATTCCATAACGACTATTCTGAATTTTCAACTTGATGTAAACTTTTGATACCCGCTATGAAATTTTGTTTTTTCGGATTCGTTGGAAAGATATTCTCAATTAGATTCTAATATTTTTGGTTTCGCTAAAATCCGGCTTATTTTGAATCCTGCACATTCATTTGAAATTCAAAATCGAAATTTCGAACTACCACGCCATTTTCAATTCCTTTTATAATTATAAATAATTATTTATATTCTAACGACGATTTAAATAAATATATACGTTCGAATTCTATTCAAATAAATTTCCCGTCGTTATTATTTAAAATAATTCATTTTAAATATTCAAAATTCACTAAAATTGCCAAAATAAAAATTTTAAATTGGCTCGGATTTCTGGGTTATTACATGCTCGCATTTGGTAACATACATATCATGCTCGTGTTCATGTTATGCTTTAAACAGGTTGTAATTTACATATCTATATAAGAATAGGATATTCATTATTTGAAATTTGGATATTTCATTCATCACCAAAAGGGTTATTAGGCGTGCAAAAAAATCAATAATACTACAAAAGCCAGAAAGGAAAAGGAATACATGCAAAGTGGACATCCACGATCAACTCCGTGAATAAATGCACAAATAACTAAGAAGTCATAACAAAATAAATCAACAACATCAAAATAGAAACTGTAACATAGAAGCATATACAACAAATAGAAACATCCATAATAATTACATGGATCTATATAGGAAATAGTGAAATACCAATTAAAACGGAATCCTGCACGAAGCGATAATTATATGGGTCCCTCTTATTTCCTCCAATCAGGAGGTGAGGTCACCTTGACACCACATGTTGGGAAACAATGGCTGAGTCACATACTTAGTCGCTTTCTTGAAGACGATTCGGTGATCTGGTCGGTGGTGCAAAACCAGTCCGTTGTTGTTTGCGAACAAATCAAACAGTTGTAAACAACTGTAAAATCCGTTCGGTTTTCCTAAACAACAAGGATTGTTGTAGAGGGTGTCGAACTCTGGGACCAAAAATATTTTAATTAATAAATCCACTCAAGTTATTCCAGAATTTTGATTGAATTGCAAATTGACAAAAAATAAACAAAAAGCGAGTTTTTAACAATAAAGAAAGTAATTAGGGGATAATGACATAGATTAGATTAATATTCATCAATAGCCAATCGAATAAATACAGATCTAATTCATGTTTCTATCACAAACATGAATCAACTATAATTAGGTTTCTAGAAACAAATATGTAAATAACAACAAGTATAGCCTATGCAGGAGCTCAGCTCTTAAACAACCATAGGCTATCAGGACATATTCACTATTTTATTTCTAAAACCCTAAATATTAAATCTAAATCTGATAAGTGTTAGATCGAACTCGAATATACCCTGTGAAGGAGCACAGCACTTAAACGACACAGGGTATGAAGGTTCAGATCTAACCCTTAGTTCAAATCTAGATCTACATACATGAAGTTCTAATCTTTTGGCTATGTGATTCATATTGAATCATATCTATTAGCGTCATCACCCCCTAATCAAAGAGGATTAGCTAGACATAGCTAAAAGAAAAGAAAATAAAAAGAAAATAACAGACATGAACATAAATAAAATGCAAATAAAAACTAAATAGAAGAGAGAAAGAAGAGTTTTATTCCAAGCAAAGGATTACAGAATAAAACTAAGTGTGTTTTACAATGAATGAGATAAAGTGTATTTATAGCTGATATGACAAAGGCTACTTGGCAAATTCCATAATGTGGGACTAAAGAATTAGCCCAACTAACACATAAGCTAGTGTGAACGCAGCTGTAGAGTGAGAGGCCTTGCAAACGAGCTAATGTGAACGCAATATGAGTCTTTAGTGAGCCAAATCTACCCAACTGAACTCTATTTGCAACCGTTCTTCAAGCTTTAAACTCTTCAAGCTTTAGTAATTTCAACTTCACTCTTTTTAAGCAAAATCTTCATGCTTTATCCATCAAATGCTCTAAACCAAGCTTTTTATCAACAATCTGAAAACACAGCTATAAATACACAATATTAATTATTTTAAATAGAAAACTAGATAAATAAGCGGATAAAATATACACATTTACGTGTATATCAAATACCCCCACACTTATCTTTTTATTCGTCCTCGAATAAACTAAACTAAGATATGTCACACTTTCGTAGGAAACACGATTGCATTTAGCGTATGCAACAAGCCGTTAAACCTCTGGGTGTCCCCAGTAGGACGAGTGTTGTCTCGTGAGGGTTTTCAACGGATATTACCCACAAAATCCAAAGCGTCTTATGTACGCGGATTAATCAAACAATATATTTAAGGTCTTTCACATTCCAAGGATTTCACCTAACTTCGATAATAACGGTTTAGCCCCAAATGTCCATCCCATAATTAGTGCAAAAATGAACAAAAATTTTCAAGCTGAATCGTAATTCCTTGATAACACTGTAATTGTCTTGAAGGTTAAGAGCGTGGTGTCAACCAAAGTTCTACACATTGACAATGTGCACCCAATCATTTCTTTATTCCCTTTTTTTTTGAATGATTTTGCACCAATGTAACTGTAATGTATTGGATATGAGTTATGCATAGATGAAGGAAAATTTTGTAAGTTCTAAAAATATTCTAGATAAGAGGGCAGGTGTATTAGTTGAACTTCAAATTACAAAAGATAAAGTAATACTAAGGCACATATGAACATTTTTATTTCCTTTCATCTCGTCTACTACAATCCTCACTTCCAGGTACGATATGATGGATGTGGATGGAATGGAAAAGAATGCTTTATAGTCAAGAACGATGAATGACTATTTTATTTAGAGAGACTCTCTCTTTATTTCATTTTTTTTCTTTTCTTTTTTTTCACCTTTTTTTCATATTTGCATGATGAATGATGAGCGGAAATGGAATGGAATGACACCGTAATATTTCATTTGATTCCTCTTCTACTAAACCAATCATAACCAACACTTCATGAAAGGAAAGTTTTGTGCCCTAGTTACTCTACTTCTATAACCCTAATTCAACACACAAGTCTGGATTGATGTTATACAAAAAGCTGAAAGGAATGATAAGAAAAGTTTCGTAAGATAGATAACCCATATAAAATAAGATGTGGTATATGGTTATCCTACCTTAAAACAAGTACGGAGTGGGTGGTGTAATATTGGTATAAAAAGTGATGTTTTTGATCTTTAAACCAAGGTTCTTGAGTATACCAATATAAGATAAACTTGTTGAAACATGGATGTAAATCGACTAAAAACTTGGGTTTGAATAATGTGGGGTATCGAAGAAGAACGCTACAATGAGTCATTTCTCCTTAATTGGGCCAAGTGGATTTTAGAACTTACGATTTTGAAAATTTGAGTGGAAAAGAAAATATTATGCATGAAAACAAACTCAGAAAATCCAACAAATGTAGGTGCAAAATCCTTTTATTTCATGATTTTTTTTTGATTTTTTTGATTATTTTTACTTGCACATTTTAACACGTATAACAAGGGTTGACACGCTTACTCCAGAACACGACTAACGTCTGCACAGTCTCAAGCTAGCATCTTAAAAAGACACATTACGACTCAATGAATAAATAATGTTCATTCTCATCACCCAAAAATTCAACTTATCAAACAAGAACCAAGGTGTTATTTATGAGTTTAAGTTAATCCTTGTTCAATGAATGACCTAGTTCATAAAATTTGATTGCTGATGTAATGTAGATTCCCCCCCCCCCCCACACTTGAGTGTGACTGTGGCCTCACAGTCTTAATCAGACATATCTTAGTGAAAGGGAAATAAATAAGAGAATATTTACATATGCACAAAAGAGGGTTAGTGCGTCTTACCGAATGTAATGTGGCTCATGGAGGACCATGAGCTCTTCCTCTTGGTTGGGTATTGGTTCCAAGTAAGGTTTAAGGCGTTGACCATTGACCTTAAAGGATTATCCATCGGTTGGATTCTCAATTTCTACCGCACCATATGGAAAAACAGTCCGGACAGTGTAAGGTCCTGTCCATCTAGATTTTAACTTACCCGGAAATAAATGCAGTTTTGAGTCATACAACAGAACTTTTTGACCTAGCATGAAAGTTTTACGTAAAAGTGATTTATCATGAAAAACTTTTGTTCTGTCCTTGTAAATTCATTCATTTTCATAGGCATCATTTCTAATTTCATCAAGTTCATTAAGTTGAAGCTTCTTATGTTCACCTGCTTGCTCTAAATCAAGATTCAAAGTTTTTATTGCCCATAATGCCCTATGTTCTAGTTCAACTGGCAAGTGACATGGCTTACCAAAAATCAACCGATAAGGGGACATACCCAAGTTGGTTTTGAAAGCGGTGCGGTAAGCCCAAAGAGTGTCGGTTAACTTTTGGGACCAATCTTTACGATTTCGATTCACAGTTTTCTCAAGAATTTGTTTAATCTGCCTATTCGATACTTCAAATTGCCCACAAGTTTGAGGATGGTAAGGAGTAGATAACTTGTGGGTTATCGAATACTTTCTCATGAGAGCTTCAAAAGAGCGATTACAGAAGTGTGTACCATTATCACTGATTATTGTGCGAGGTGTGCCAAACCTAGAAAAGATGTTTTCTTTCAAGAAGCGCACAACAACCTTGTTATCGTTTGTTTTGCATGGTACAGCTTCGACCCATTTGGAAACATAATCAACAGCTAAGAGAATGTAAAGGTTCCCAAAAGAATTAGGGAAGGGTCCCATGAAGTCTATACCCCACACATCAAAAATTTCGACCTCTAGAATGGGGTTTAGGGGCATCATATTCCGTTTAGAAATTTTCCCTAAGAATTGTCATCGATCACAAGTTTTGCAAAATTCGTACGCGTCTTTGAAAAGGGTGGGCCAGTAGAAACCCGATTGGAGAACCTTTTCGGCTGTCTTTTTGGGACCGAAGTGACCACCACAGGCTTGGTCATGACAGAAAGAGAGGACACTGTGAGTTTCAGTGTCAGGAACACACCTTCGAATGATTTGATCGGGACAATACTTGAAAAGATAGGGGTCATCCCAATAAAAATGTTTCACTTGGGAAAAGAATTTGTGTTTATCCTGCTCAGACAAAAAAGAAGGGGTCTGCTTAGTGACTAAGTAGTTGACAATGTCAGCAAACCAAGGATCAGTGGATAGAGAAAACAGCTGTTCATCAGGGAAATTCGCGTTGATCGGAAGAGAAGAAGACGGGGCATTTGGAAGACGAGACAAGTGGTCCGCAATAACGTTGTCAGATCCTTTTTTATCCTTAATGGTAAGGTCAAATTCTTGAAGTAGAAGGATCCAACGAATGAGACGAGCCTTAGCATCCTTTTTAGAGAAAAGATACCTAAGTGCGGAATGATCGGTATAAACCGTGATGTGTGAGCCAACTAGATAAGGCCTGAATTTTTCTAGAGAAAAAACAACTGCCAAAGGTTCTTTTTCAGTGGTCGTATAATTGATTTGGGCATCGTTCAAAGTCTTACTCGCATAGTAAATGACGTGAAGAATCTTATCGATACGTTGTCCTAGGACAGCGCCAACAGCGAAATTTGAGGCATCACACATGATTTTAAAAGGAAGCTTCCAATTAGGAGAGCAAATGATCGGGGCAGAGACAAGTTCATTTTTAAGACGCTCAAAAGATGAAATGCAATCAGAATTGAAGTCTAAAGGAACATCATTACCAAGAAGATTGGTCAAAGGTCGAGTGATTTTGCCAAAATCTTTTATAAAGCGACGGTAAAAACCAGCATGACCTAAAAAGGATCGGATGTCCTTAACGGATTTGGGAATGGGAAGATTCGAGATAACTTCGATTTTGGCTTTGTCTACTTCAATTCCTTTATTAGAGATGACATGTCCTAAAACAATGCCATGTTTGACCATGAAGTGACACTTTTCCCAATTAAGAGTTAAGTGTTTATCTTTGCAACGGTTAAGAACAAGATCCAGGTGATGTAAATACTCAGTGTAGGAATCCTCGAAGATGGAAAAATCACCCATGAACACTTCCAAAAATCGCTCGATCATATCAGAAAAAATGCTAATCATGCACCTCTGAAAGGTTGCAGGTGCATTACAGAGACCAAAAGGCATACGTCGGTACGCAAATGTACCAAATGGACAAGTGAAAGTGGTTTTCTCTTGGTCCTCAAGAGCGATAGGGATTTGATTATAGCCCGAGTACCCGTCAAGGAAACAATAGTACTCGTGACCGGCTAGTCGTTCTAACATTTGATCGATAAATGGCAGAGGGAAATGATCCTTTCGTGTTGCAGCGTTAAGTTTCCTATAGTCAATGCAAACACGCCAACCGGTCTGGGTGCGGGTTGGGATAAGCTCGTTAGCTTCATTTTGGATCACGGTAATCCCTGATTTCTTAGGTACAACATGAATCGGACTAACCCATTGACTATCAGAAATCGGGTAGATGATTCCATTGTCAAGGCATTTAAGGATTTCAGCCCGAACTGCTTCTTTCATGATGGGGTTTAGTCGACGTTGGGGATCACGAGTGGGTTTGGCATCATTTATAAGGTGGATTCGATGTTGGACAATCGAAGGACTAATCCCCTTAATATCAGCCATGGACCAACCAATTGCTTCCTTATTTTTCTTAAGGATGGGTAGGAGCAATTGTTCCTGCTCTAAAGTAAGGTCAGAAGCGATAATGACAGGAAAAGTTTCATTGTCTCCTAAGTAAGTGTACTTAAGATGACTGGGCAGCACTTTGAGGTCAGATTTTGGGGACGACTCAACCGAAGAAATTGGTTGAGGGATAGACTCATTTGTGAGAGGCTCGACAGGAATCGAATCAGAGACATTTTCGGGAGTATCTTGAAACAAAGTTTCGTAATCTGATTCAATTTTGTTATTCAGATGGTCGAGCTCAGATTCATTACCGTGGACAGCATGGATTTCAGAAAACTGGTCCACATAAGAGTTAGGAGAGTTTTCAGTTCTGAAGATGTTTAGCTCGACAGTCATGTTACCGAAAGAAAGTTTCATAGACCCATTTCTACAGTTGATGAGAGCGTTAGAGGTTGCTAAGAAGGGTCGTCCTAGAATCAAAGGGATCTGGTTTGCAGGATTGCTAACCTGTTGAGTTTCTAAGACAATGAAATCAACTGGAAAGATGAATTCACCAATTTTGATCAACACATCCTCGATTTCGCCTACAGGTTTCTTAATTGAACGGTCAACAAGCTGAAGGGTAACCTTGGTGGGTTTCAATTCTCCTAGCCCTAATTGGCGATAGACGGAATATGGAAGCAAGTTAACACTAGCACCTAAGTCTAGTAGGCATCTATCGATTTTCTTGTCCCCAATAGTACATGATATTGTGGGGCAGCCAGGATCTTTGTATTTCACTGGCATCGATTGGGACAAGACTTCGCTTATAGTTTCCGCTAGAAACACTTTCTTAGGTACATGTGTATGACGTTTTTGAGTGCACATATCTTTTAGAAATTTTGCGTATTGTGGAACTTGTTGTATAATATCTAAAAGAGGAATGTTCACTTTAACTTGCTTAAATATTTCAAGGATTTTTTCTAGCTGATCCGTCTTTTTCCTAGGTCGGAGTCTATGAGGAAATGGAGCAGACAACTCAGTAGGTTGGGCTACTTGAGTTTGAGGATGGTCCTTGTCAGAAATTGGCTCAATGTTTTGATCTGAGTTGGTCGAATTTTCGATAGGGTTTGGAAGATCGTCCGGTAAAGCATTTGGGTTGACCACATGGTTGTCAGTCTTTTTGCCGGATCTAAGAGTCGTGACCGCATTCAAGTGACTAACGTTTGAATCTTGAATGATGTGAATTTGGTTGGAGTTAGGATTTTGATGGTTGGGGTTTGGAATGGGTTGACTCGGGAAAGTTCCTCTTTCCCGTTCGCTTACCGAAGTGGCTAACTGACTCATTTGCATTTCAAGTTTAGCGATCGATTGACTCGTGTTTTGCATGTGCGAAGTCAATAAATTTTGAAGATTGGTATTTGATTGGAGATTTTGAGTCGTTGCTTTAGTCAATTCTTCGAGAGTTTTCTCCAGTGATGTCAATCGTTTATCGTCTTGGGGAACAAAAGATTGTTGCGCTTGGTTTTGAGAAGGTGGCACAGGATGTTGGAATTGAGTTTGTTGAAAGGGAGGTTTCGAAGGATTATTCGAAAATGATTGAAAAGGAGGTCGAACCGCACTCAAATTTGCATTGTTTTGGGTCCAAGAGAAGTTAGGATGGTTTCTCCAACCTGGGTTGTACGTTGGGGAGAATGGGTCATTCCTAGCTTTGTTAAATGCGTTGAGTTGTTCCAATGAATGTGGGCATTGATCAGATATGTGGTTAGGATCGTTACATTTGTAACATGAGGTCTGAGATGCTTGAGCTTGATTTATTTGAGTTGATGAAAGGACATTATCGAATTTGGATATCATCGCGTCTATTTTTGCTTCTAAGGCTACTGATGATCCTACTGAATGAGCGTTAGATCGGGAATAAATCGATTTCTCATTAGATCTTTCCCATTGAGCTGATTTTTCGGCCAAATTTTCGCGAAATTGCCAAGCGGCATTGTGATCTTGGGCTAGAAAATTTCCTTGGCACATTGATTCGAGCATCGTTCGAGAGTTATTTTCAAGTCCATCGTATAAAATTTGACAAAGTGTCCATTTTTCGAAATTGTGATGTGGACATTTGACTAGAAGCTCTTTAAATCTTTCAAAATATTTTGCAAAGGATTCACCCCCAAATTGACGAAAATTGACGATTTCATTTCGAATTTTGGATGTTTTTTCCAAAGGGTAAAATTTCTTTAGAAAAATGTTTACAAATTCACCCCAAGTTCCAATCGTATTTGAAGGCAAGCTATACAACCATTTCTCAGCATAATCGGTAAGTGCAAATGGAATTAACCTAAGTTTGATTCCATCGTCACTTAATTGTTGAAATTTCTTGGTTGCACAAACTTGTTCAAGAAAATATACGGATCATCACATTCTAAATTGCCGAACTTTGGAAGAGTATTTATGTGATTCGAATGAATTTCAAAGTGGTTACCCGTTGGGGCGGGTAATATGATGCAAGAAGGAATAGAAACCCGATCGGGGAAGTATCTATCCATAAGAGAGCGAGGGGGATTTTCTTCGTCCATGGTTAAAGAAATGTTTGTTCGGACTAAACGATTGTCTGAAGGATCACGAGTCCAATGACGCATGCACTAGCGAGAAGAATAAGGGAAGACGAGAAAAAACAAATATGAGCGATTTTTTTTATTATTTTTACAAAACGAGAATTATTTTAATTTTTTTTTTAGAGAAAAAGAATTAGACACAAAAGATTTTTTTTAAATGAACCTAATGCAATTTACAATTTCTAGAATTATATAATGACGGTTTGATTTATTTCAACAAAAGACTTCTCAGCCAGTTAACGGACAGGAGTTATCGGTGCACCAGGAATCACCCTAGCAATGCAGCCAAAGGTTTAAGTACCTTCAGAGGAACAACCGATATAATATTTACGAATCACCGTAATATTCATAAACAGTTATTACTCTGACGTAGTCTAGACACCGAGAAATAATCCGTTAGAACTAAACCAAATTGTCAAAATATAATGAAGTCCTTAGAAAATAAAAACAAAACTAAGACGAATGCAATATTTTTTTCCAGTCATAGAATGAACAGTCTCAGAACAGTCACAGACAGTCAATTGTAGAGATAAATAAAAAAACAAAAGTTTTTTTTTACAAGCAAGCTGATGCCCTGCAGAAGAGTTTTACAAGCAATGTCTATATTTTTTTTATTTGCAGCAGCGGTTCCTGTAAAGTTAGAAAATACTCACCTTGATCGGCGGTCCATCCAGTGCAATTGAGTCGCGCTAGCGCGTTCACACCCCACTTGGTGTGCAACCGCTTGAACCCTGAAGAGTCCGCTATTATTTTGTTGTTGTCGCCTCCTATTAATTGCTTGACTGCGCTGCGGCACGGGTTCGGGCTAGGAGCCCGATTTTTTTTTTAAGGCCTTTTTCTAATTTCCACTGTACCTGTTTTCGATTTTTCTCCCTTTTTTTTGTTTTTTTTTGGATTAAACTAAAACAAAAGCACAATTTAAAACAAAAGAATGGGGACTTTTTTTTAGAAGGAGAAAAAAAAATCAAACTCGACCTAATAATAAACCTGCCAAACAATTGGAAGTATCAAAGCCCAATAAGGCCCAAAAGAAATGAGAAAGAAAAAAATCAAGTCAACAGATAGGAGCCCAAAAAAAAATTAGTATAGGACAAGGCCCAACTCCCAATCAATATGGTGCGCACATAGCAAATACACTCAACCTCGTTCCTTATTCAGTTTTCCAGAAGTTTCCACAACTCCAACAGAATACACGCTTGCTTTTCTTAGTAAAAAATTTCGAATTCAATAAAAGAACTTCGTTTCCTTATTCTTTCAGAATTCGGTATAGGGTTTCGAAAATTGGGGTTCTCAAGTTTATGATTGTTCTTGCGGTTTAGGGGACTCCTCCGTAGTTGATGATGCGGCTATGATTGCGTTAGGGATCGGAGTAGTTGGACGTTTGGGGTTTTGCTGGTATGATGTTTTGGTCTCTGTACGGTGGTTGAGGAGCTAGGTTGGTTCTTAGGGTTTTGGCAATGAAGAGGTCCGAAAGTTAATGAAGATGGAAGCTTTCAGGTTGTAGGAGAGGATGAAGGCTGAAAGCTTTGGCTACGTAGGGGTATTGAGTAATTGTATGTTTGGACAGAGGTGGTCTTAGGGTTAAAGTTCGAAATTGGTGAGGTTGACCAAGATGAAGTTTGATTTGCGTTTTGCGTTTGAATTGAATGTCAGGCGAGGGTTTTGGATCCGATCCAATTTTTGCGTGAGGAGGAGGATGGCACTGTGGGGTTCAGTGCTGATTTTGGGCGTGAATTGGGTTAGAGATTGTTCATGGTCTTGGTGAAGGAGTTATGGTGGAGCTGAACAGATGCTGGTGAGTGATTCTTTGAAGGGGAGTCGGGAGTGTGATCAACGCAGGCAGTGTTGAGCGAGAATATGGATGAAGTGGTGTCAAGGCAGTGATGCCGCTACTGTTTGTAGTTGATGGGAGATTCTTTGCACGGCTGTTGGTTTTTTTTTTTTTGAGTGGAGCCGTGAGTTTTAATGCTTGGTGATGGGAGGCAGGGGTTGCGTGTGGTGTTGTAAGGCAAGAAGTTTGTGAACGTGATGGTAATTGGTTTTGTGAATTGATGAGGGATGGATGTAACGTTGGTGTTGATGAAGATCAGAATTTGGCAGCCAGGAAGATGGAAGCAGAGAAGTAAGTCCAAAATAAAAATGCAGTTCTCTTTTTTTTTTACTTGTAAATGCAGAAATAATGTAAAAGGGGGAAGAAATAAATTAAAAAGGGAAAATAAATTGAAAGAAAAGTGGCAAGTGTGTGTTTTTTTTAATGGAAAGAAATGTTTAGAAAGTTGGAAAGAAATAGACGGGAAAAAGGGAAACAGAAAGCAAAGGAAATTGCACAAAAATTGGCGAGAATTTTTTTTTCTTAATTGGAAGATTATGGTATCACTGATCACATACCAAATCAACTAACAAGATTTTTTTTATTTTTTTCCTATCTATACTAGCAAACAAAAGGAAACAAAACAAATAAATAAAAAAAATATTTTTGTGTTTTTTTTATATGAAGGAAAACTAAAGAAAAGAAAAGAAAAAAAAAAAATATATCCCGAAGGATTTAAAAATAAAAATTATTTTGGTCCCCGGCAACGGCGCCAAAATTTGTTTGCGAATAAATCAAACAGTTGCAAACAACTGTAAAATCCGTTCGGTTTTCCTAAACAACAAGGATTGTTGTAGAGGGTGTCGAACTCTGGGACCAGAAATATTTTAATTAATAAATCCACTCAAGTTATTCCAGAATTTTGATTGAATTGCAAATTGACAGAAAATAAACAAAAAGCGAGTTTTAACAATAAAGAAAGTAATTAGGGGATAATGACATAGATTAGATTAATATTCATCAATAGCCAATCGAATAAATACAGATCTAATTCATGTTTCTGTCACAAACATGAATCAACTATAATTAGGTTTCTAGAAACAAATATGTAAATAACAACAAGTATATCCTATGCAGGAGCTCAGCTCTTAAACAACCATAGGCTATCAGGACATATTCACTATTTTATTTCTAAAACCCTAAATATTAAATCTAAATCTGATAAGTGTTAGATCGAACTCGAATATACCCTGTGAAGGAGCACAGCTCTTAAACGACACAGGGTATGAAGGTTCAGATCTAACCCTTAGTTCAAATCTAGATCTACATACATGAAGTTCTAATCTTTTGGCTATGTGATTCATATTGAATCATATCTATTAGCGTCATCACCCCCTAATCAAAGAGGATTAGCTAGACATAGCTAAAAGAAAAGAAAATAAAAAGAAAATAACAGACATGAACATAAATAAAATGCAAATAAAAACTAAATAGAAGAGAGAAAGAAGAGTTTTATTCCAAGCAAAGGATTACAGAATAAAACTAAGTGTGTTTTACAATGAATGAGATAAAGTGTATTTATAGATGATATGACAAAGGCTACTTGGCAAATTCCATAATGTGGGACTAAAGAATTAGCCCTACTAACACATAAGCTAGTGTGAACGCAGCTGTAGAGTGAGAGGCCTTGCAAACGAGCTAATGTGAACGCAATATGAGTCTTTAGTGAGCCAAATCTACCCAACTGAACTCTATTTGCAACCGTTCTTCAAGCTTTAAACTCTTCAAGCTTTAGTAATTTCAACTTCACTCTTTTTAAGCAAAATCATCATGCTTTATCCATCAAATGCTCTAAACCAAGCTTTTTATCAACAATCTGAAAACACAGCTATAAATACACAATATTAATTATTTTAAATAGAAAACTAGATAAATAAGCGGATAAAATATACACATTTACGTGTATATCAGTTGTCTCGATGCCGCCTCTAGGATAAAACAGCCTCTGAAAACAATAAATGATTTGCTTTGCACAACAAATTAGTGTAGATTTGCACTTTCGAAAATAAAAATACTGCTCGAAATTTCTGTAAGAAGATTGTAATGGCGGAGGTAAGAAAATGGTATTTTTGTTATGTATTTTCTTCTGCAACTGAAGATAATATATATAAATGGGGATTAGGGCTGAACGAAAATACTGCGCAGTGGGAGAAATCTGCTGAAATACCAGGTCAATAGTTTACCGCTTCATGTAAATGTCGGCTCAGAAATATTTTCCGTATTTAAAACACAGTTTGAAAAATGCAATTTTTTCTGGTTCAAAAATGTAAGTGTCTACACCACAAAGCCCAAGCCCAAGCCCGAGCCGGGTCGGGTCGAATCGAGTCGGTCGGTCGCACACGCATTGGGAGCCCAAGGCCCCAACATGACTTCTTAGAAACAAGTATAAATACTTGCATCTTTCTTATAATCTCATGATCTGGGACTATTCTCATATAGGAGCCATTCATACACTTATTTCAACATTTTTAATAATTCACATAACATTTCCAACAAGCCCCCACTTGAATTTTTAAAAATATTGTCGAGCAGTTTCTAAAAACATAAGATTGTGCATAAACAATGGTGTCATCCAACTTGAACCTTTGCATAGTGGATAAGATTCAGTTTTTACTAGAGTGACACGTAGTCTTGAACTCTATTCCTGAGTTCAAACCACACACAACCTTTTCTATAGTGCAATCAAATAAGCTCGTGCATTTATGGCCATGCACATCTATCCCAGTTTAGTGAACGTTCTAGAAGTTTTGCCCAAAACTCCATAGGAAACGACCACATTTCCACATTCACATAGGTGAGTCTATCAAGAGTACTCCTGAAGGTAGGTAGTCCACTCGAAATAGAGTATAGATCTCATTAAGAGTTTCTATCAACCCATCCTCTAATCACTTCAGGAATACATACTTCTTGGTATGTTAAATAGCATGTTCAACTCATATCACTACACAACTTGTTTTTACCCATTGAACCTAGTTCTTGGGATCTCCAGTCATTAGGTCGGGTTACCATTATGCGTGACTCAACAATCTAAGGGCAATAGTCCCATCCTTTTAGAAGAATTAAGGACTTTCTCTCTGGACAGTCCTTTCATCAAAGGATCTGCCAAATTTTCATCACTACGTACGTAATCTACTCTAACGGTACCTATGGAAAGTAGTTCTCTAACCGTGTTGTGCTTATGATGTATTTGTCGTCTCTTACTGTTATAATAACGGTTTTGAACTTTTGCAATAGTCGTGGTACTGTCACAATGTATCAACACAGCTGGTATCGGTTTTTCCCATATGGGAATCTCAACTAGCAGGTTTCTCAAGTACTCTGCCTCTTCACTAGTTGTAGCTAGTGCTATCATCTCAGACTCCATAGTAGACTGAGCCAAAATAGTCTGTTTCTTGGATTTCCAAGAAACAGCTCTTCCAACGATGCTAAATATATAGCCAATGGTCGCTTTAGAATCATCAGATAAGGTATTCCAGTCTGCATTGAAATATCCTTCAAGTACAGCTATAAACCTTTCATAATGTAATCCAAGGTTCATAGTTCGTTTAAGGTATCTCATGACCCTTTCAATAGCATGCCAATGCTCTATACTAGGTCTACTGGTAAACCTACATAGTAATCCCACGACATAGGAAATGTCGGGTCTAGTACAATCAGTGGCATACCGAAGGCTGCCAATGATGCTCGCATAATCAGACTGTCTTACACCTTCACCAGTGTTCTTAAATAACTTTACACTTGGATCATATGGTGTACATGCACGTTTACAGACAAAATAATTGCATTTCTTCAGTATCTTCTCAATATAATGAGATTGATCCAAAGAAATTCCCTTTTCTGACCTAGTAATTTTAATATCAAGGATTACACTCGCTTCACCTAGATCTTTTATATCAAAATTGGCACTTAATAAGGATTTGACTGAATTTATGGCATGAATGTTTGACCCAAAGATGAGTAGGTCATCTACATAAAAGCATATAATAGTGCAAATGTCATTCTTAGATTTGTAATAAATGCATTTGTCACTTTCATTAACTTTGAAACCATGTGAAATGATTAAGTTATCAAATTTTTCATGCCATTGTTCAGGTGCTTGTTTTAATCTATATAATGATTTATCTAATTTGCATACTTTATGTTCTTGACCATGTACTACAAATTCTTCAGGCTGGTCCATATAAACTGCTTCGTCTAATTCACCGTTTAAAAAGGCGGTTTTAACATGCATTTGTTGTATTAGTAAATTATGAATGGAAGAAAGTGAGATTAATACCCGAATGGATGTTATTCTAGTTACAGGTGAAAAAGTGTCGAAGAAATCTATATCTTCTTTTTGTCTAAAACCTTTAGCTACTAGTCGTGCTTTGTATTTATCAATAGTACCATCAGGTTTTAATTTCTTTTTAAGCACACATTTACAGCCTATAGATTTACAACCAGGGGGTAAATCTACCAAATGCCAAGTCATATTGGATTCCAGGGAATCCATCTCATCATTTATAGCCTCTCGCCAAAAATCGGCATCTAAAGAAGATAAGGCCTCTTGAAGGTTTAAGGGATCCTTCTTTATATTAAAAGCACAGAAATCCAAACTAAAATATTTTACGGTTCTTGCTCTTTTATTTCTTCTAGGTTCACCTTCAGAACTTTTATTAAGTTCTGTTCTAATAGGCGTACTTGATGTGCCCCCACTATTCCTTAATTTAAAAGGAAATTTTGTTTCATAAAAATTGACATCATTTAATTCAATTATATTATGTGTATTTAGGTCATAAAATCTGTATGCTTTGCTATTAGTAGCATAGCTTATAAATACACACTTATACGCTCTACTTGCCAATTTTATTCTCTTAGGGTCTGGAACGCGAACATATGCTAAACAACCCCAAGTTCTAAAATATGAGACATTGGATTTACAATTCTTTAAAATTTCATAATGTGAAATTTTATTCTTAGATTTGGGGATTCTATTCAGAACATAGCCTACAGTCAATAAAATATCCTCCACCATTGTTTTGCTGCACCAGAATTTAATAGGATGGCAACTACTAATTCGGTAAAGGTCCTATTTTTTCTTTCAGCTTTACCGTTCATTTCAGGTGAATAGGATGCAGTTCTCTCATGTACTATACCATGTAGTTTATAGAAGTCCAGAATTGAAGTAGATTCATATTATGTTCCTCCATCACTACGAATTATCTTAATTTTCCTATTTGCTTGATTCTCAATTTCAGTTTTGAATGTTTTAAACATGTCAAATGCATCACTTTTATTTTTTAAGATATACATAGGTGAATTCAGAACAGTCATCAATAAAAGTGATGAAATAACGATGTACATGTCTAGTCAAAGTGCCATCAAGCTCACATATATCAGAATGAATCAAGTCTAAGGGTTCAGAAACTCTATCAACAGATTTATGAGGTTTCCTTTTGATTTTAGCTTGTGTACAGAATTCACATTTATCATGTTCGGATTCTAACATCTTAGGAATCATATCTAGGGTGAACATGTTATGAATTATTCATTTATTAACATGACATAATCTAGAGTGCCAAATATTAAAATCATACAACATATAAGAAGAATTATTCACTTTATTAGATTCAACATTTAATTTAAACATTCCCTCACAAGCATAACCCTTTCCTACAAAAGTTCCCTTATACACTATGGTATACAAATCAGCCCCAATAAATTGAGTAAAGCCTGCCTTATTAAGGAGAAAGCCAGAAACCAGATTCTTCCTCATCTTTGGAGTATGCAAAACATCTTTAAGAATCACAGTCTTTCCAGAGGTAAACTTGATCTCCACATTTCTAACCCTTGCAACTTTAGTGGTATGAGAATCTCCCAACAACACTTTCTGATCATTAGCAGCCGTATATGTGGTGAACATATCACGATCATAGCAGACATGGCGAGAAGCACCAGCGTCTACCCTCCAATTCTCTGATCCACTAACAAGGTGAATCTAAGTAATCATAGCCATAAGAGGCTCCTCTTCAGTCAGGTCAGCCTGTGGTGCAGAACTAGGTCTGTTCCGACACTTTCGTGCCATATGACCTAGTTTTCCATAGTTGTAACATAGAAACAACTGTCCAGAATCATTCTTTTAGGCTGGTTTTTGCTGCCCTTTTGGGTTTCCTTACGGATTCCCATTCTGTTTATTGCGTCTGTTCTGATTCTTAAAAGACTTCTGGTTTGGTTTCAGAACTGCGGGTTTGGTCTTTTTGGTGTTGTTTGAAACAATCAACACTTCCTCTTTCTGGTCCTGTTTGCGTGCCTCCTCCTTAATACGGATGCGAGTGATCAAACTTTCTAAGTAAAATTCCTTAGTCTTATGCCGCAAGACATTCTTAAAATCGTTCCAACCTAGGGGTAATTTGTCGATAATAACAACAACTTGAAACTGTTCGTCCAAAACCATACCTTCGGAGATGATCTCATGGGCTATTTTCTGAAGCTCATGAAACTGCATCTCTACTGACCTATTGTCTGTCATCTGATACTTGAGATAGCAACTCACAGCATACTTCTTTGGCCCTGCCTCCTCTGTATCGTATTTCTTCTTCAACGCTTCCCAAATCTCCTTCGCTTTCTTGTCGTCCGAGTTGTAGTAATCATACAGATCATCACTAAGGCCATTGAGAATGAAATTTCTGCACAGATAGTCCTGCTCAATCCAGTTCTGTTGCTGTTTTGAATGTTCAGTCCAGGAAGCCATCTGCGCTTCATCGGTTCCGTCAGGTTTGTCTGGCAACTACGGTTTGTCGGTGGTCAAAGCAGCAGCCACCTTCCTCATCATCAAGTAGAACTCCATCTTCTGACGCCATCGTTTGAAGTGTAGACCTTCGAAACAGAATGGGGCAGCAGTCACCAATGGGATCTGGAAGGCAGAGGGAGAAGCATCATCATCTAGGGTTGATGTCGAAGCCATTGTTTCAGTTCATCTTCAAATTATTGGGAAATAATTGTTGAGTCACGTATTTGGTCGCTTTCTTGAAGACGATTCGGCGATTTGGTAGGTGGTGCAAAACCAGATCGTACTCTCACCGCCGCCTCTAGGATAAAATAGCCTCTGAAAACAATAACCGATTTGCTTTGCACAACAAATCAGTGCAGATTTGCACTTTCAAAAATAAAAATACTGCTCAAAATTTCCGTAAGAAGATTGTAATGGTGGAGGTAAGAAAATGGTATTTTTGTTATGTATTTTCATATGCAACTGAAGATAATATATATAGATGGGGATTAGGGCTGAACGAAAATACTGTGCAGTGGGAGAAATTTGCGAAATACCGGGTCAACAGTTTACCGCTTCATGTAAAAGTCGGCTCAGAAATATTTCCCGTATTTAAAACACATTCGAAAAATGCAATTTTTTCTGGTTCAAAAATATAAGTGTCTACACCCCAAAGCCCGACCCTGAACCGAACCGAACCGAACCGGGCCAGGTTGGTTGGTCGCGCGCGCGTGTGTGTTGGTCATGATGCATGGTCTCTCTCCTCACAACAAAGCATGCATTGGGAGCCCAAGGCCCCAACATGACTTCTTAGAAACAAGTATAATACTTGCATCTTTCTTATAATCCCATGATGTGGGACTATTCTCATATAGGAGCCATTCATACACTTATTTCAATATTTTTAATAATTCACATAACATTCCCAACACCACATAAAGTGATGTCAACAAACTTGTATTGTCACGAAGCAGATTGAACACTGAACTTTGAATTGATGGATGACAACAACACAACAGATGATTGATGGATGGCAAGAGCAGATAGATTGACTACCTTCTAAAAGAGGAAAACGATGGATCCATTGATAGAACTAGGACTGTTATGTTAACAGTAATTTTACCGTTACCGTACCGTTACCAGGCCTAAAGTTACCGACAATTTGTAATAGTCAATGATAAATCTGTAGAGTATATATTTCAGTAGGTTGCAACATAATAATATTTATAACTTTTATACGTTGAAAATATATCTATTTTAAGAAAAAGCCAGGTTGAAGTTGGCTAGCTGTTATCATTGATTATCTAATTAATTCTACATTTTATTAGCATATTTCTTCATGGTGATTTTTAAATGATTTAGTACTTTACATTGTTAAAGGAATCTTTTCCACAATTATTGATGAATCAAATCTATGTTCATTCATTCTCTTCATGTTCGACCATTATACTCGCACCTATTACCGACAATTCGCACCTTATTATAGTTGAAAATTTTAAAACTATCAACCTTTACAAATAATACAAACTGCTTTCACCATTAATTTACAAATAATAAACAAAATAAAGAGGAATTTTGGTTTGGCACTGCTAATGTTGTGCCAATATCCCATTGGAATCGTAGAATTTACTTAACAAGCAGAAGTAATATCCCATTGGCATATAGGGGTTAACAGTTTATTTTTTGTTATCTGACAGACGTGTAGAATGTTGGTTAGCAAGAGTTATTTGTCAACTAATTATCCAAATAGTCAGTTAAAAGTTTAGGGGTTTTAGGTTGTAATATACATGCTCATGCTCATGCTCATGTTCATTATAACATGTTTGTAATTACAAATTTAATCATGTTAATTTTAATGCTATACGATATATAATAATAAATCTGGTTCAAATTAATTTAATTTTGTTTCAAAATAAATTTCTGAACCCAATCTTTTACCTTATTTTTAAGCATGTTAACTTCCAAAATTGCAAAATGAACACGAATCTATATCCAAACACACATTATCTCCCACTTAGGCCAACTATGCACACAGAAATGCATGGCCAATATTTATACACGGTTGTTTCAAATGACTATCTCAATGATTACATTAAAATGTTAACCAGGTTAAGACTCATGACAATGTATCATGCTCATGTTCAGTAACGTACGTATCATGCTCGTGTTCATGTTATGTTTTAAACAGGTTGTAATTTACATATCCGTATAAGAATAGGATATTCATTATTTGAAATTTGGATATTTCGTTCATTACCAAAAGGGTTATTAAGTGTGAAAAAAAATCAATAATGCTACAAAAGCCAGAAAGGAAAAGGAATACATGCAAAGAGGACATCCACATTCAATTCAGTAAATAAGTGCACAAATAACTATGTAGCCATAACAAAATAAACCAGCAGCATCAAAATAGAAACTGTGACACAGAAACAGATACAACAAATAGAAACATCCATTATAATTATATGGATCTATATAGGAAATAGCGATATTGAAATACCAACTAAAAAGGGAATTGTTAGAATAATTAATATATGGTATTTATGTAATGTATTATTAATATAAATACCATATATTAATTATTCTAACACAAATCTTCTGCCATTAATACATGTTATTTATGTAATATATTATTAACATGTTAGAATAATTAATATAATGTATTTATGTTAATAATATATTACATAAATAACATGTATTAATGGCAGAAGATTTGTGTTAGAATAATTAATATATGGTATTTATGTTAATAATATATTACATAAATAACACATATTAACGGTAGAAGATTTTTCATTGGTTATATATGTTATTATATATATTACACATGATAATATATATATAATAATGACAGAAGATTAGATGTGCGTTATTTATGTTAATATATATATATATATTAAATATGGTAATATATTTATATATATATTATTTATGTTGATGTTTGTCTATTTGCAATAATTGGTGTAAACATTGGCAACCCTAAACTCCTATATGAAGGGGCTGAGAATAATGAAATGAGAAGTCAGAAAATTGAAATCTTACACGGAATCAGAGAAGGTTTCGAATATCTAAACCTGTGCTCTTCCATCCTCCTCACTTTCTTCTTCATCTTCAACCAATTTTTTTAATCACCACCAAAGGCTGAATCCTCCAAATACCACTCTGCCCTAACCACTCCTAGTGTCAAATCTGTAATGACCCGTTAGGAGTTCGACTCCCGAATTCTGACAATAATACATTAACCATATTACTTGCCAAGACCCAAGTATCGAAAATGCCAGATAGCAATTAGAAAGAAATTAGAGGATGAGATAAGAAAGAAAGTTAGAATAGAAGAAGAATAACCAACATAGCACAGAGTCTAGCATCGCAACGGAACAAAATATAATATAGAAATAAATCTTTATTGAGAGTTTTAAAAATACTTACAATCATCAGAGTACATCAACACATATGGACATTTATAATAATCTGTCCTCATATACAACACACAGCGGAATAGTATCTATGTAATATCATACGTCTGGACTCTTCCATCTCGTATCTTCACAACGTTCGATGACCTGAACCTGTACAACCCGGTCTAGCCGGAGCATTTACAAAATGTCGGATCAGTCTGGTGAACCAGAGTGAGAAAAACACACTAAGTTTAAAAGTATTATCCAACTTGATTTTTAACGTCAAATCTTTCAGAAAGTAATGGATAACCGTAAGACCAAATCCAAACATAAATACGGACGGTTTTACCTTACGATACCCAAAACATTTTTGGAAATCATATCTTCTATGATATTATAATAATGTCTAAATACAAATAAATATCAACCTAGCAGAATGCTTTCATTTCACGCTCTACATATATAGCATGAAATCAAAACCGCGGGCTCTTATTGGAGAACGATTTCCATGGCAAGGTATGGGAAACCACCTTCCAACAGTGTATCTCTAGAGACGAATACACCGGGTTCAACAAGAACATCTTGCAACCCAGGCTAAACTTGACCGTCCCCTCATTTCGCTTGAGAGTACCGAATGTATTTTCACCTTAAGGCTTTTTGTCGCAACCACCGTAGTTCCCATGAGATATAGAAATGAAAAGAAGTAACAATATGAATATTCTATAAATGGTGACAGTACACCCTTTTGATGGGTGCTACCCACATAGCCATGCGACCTACCCGATTTTTACCATCTCCTAGTTGATCAGGCTTGAGGTTTAAATCTTCTTCCAGAACATCTGACCTCCATTCACTTTGAATGTTCCGTCCTCAGATCCCACCAGAATGTAACAACCCGGAAATTATGAGCCAATTTAAAAATTTTATTTTGGCTATTTTAATGAATTTTGAATATTTAAAATGAATTATTTTAAATAATATCGACGAGAAATTTATTTTTGACGAAGTTAAAACGAATAATTTTATTTTAATTATACAACGAGCCTGAAATGGCGCGGTAGTTTGAAAATTTAATTTCAAATTTCAAATGAATGTACAGGATTCAAAATAAACCGGATTTTAGCGAAACCAAAAATATCAGAATCTATTTGAGAATATATTTCCAACGAATCCGAAAAACTAAAATTTCATAGCGGGAATCAAAAGTTACGTCCAGTTGAAAATTCAGAATAGTCGCTATGGAATTCTGGTGTAACGACCGGGAATTTCGCTCGATCCGAATCAGTCGCTAAACCGATGAAGACCGTATGAAACGCCTGATTGTTTTGAGAACACGACAAAGTAGAACGCAGACAGAAGAACATTTCATTGTATATTTCAACAATTCCATCAGAATACAAGAATATACAGAGTATAAACAAATAAAATACATTCGATAAATATCAGAGATTACAATACATTACATAGCAGTGGAAAATAATACAAAATACAACTGAAGAAGATACACGGATACAAAGCTTTCCGGATATCGTTCTAGCTGTAAACCAGGATCCTGTGAATATAAATCTACAAAACCAAAACTACTAGCTTCCCATGTCAAAATAAGGGCACCCAGAGTTTAGGTTAAAACAATAAACTCCAGGTCAGTCATGTGACTGGTGTGAGAACTAAAACAGTTATTAATCTTTATTTTTAAAGTTAGGTAAATCAAGGGACCACGCCGTATGACACGGAATATGTAACAACCCGGAATTTTGGGGGTAAATTTAAAATTTATTTTGAGTAATTTTAATGAGTTTTTGATATTTAAAATGATTTATTTAAAATAATAATGATTAAGAATTGAAGTTAGAATGAATAATTTAATTTTAATTATAAAAGGAGTTAGAAATAGCGCTGTAGTTTGAAAAGTCAAACTTGAACTTTGACTGACTGTACAGGATGCAAAATTTAACGGATTTTAGTGAAACCAAAAATATTAGAATCTATTTAAAAATATCTTCCTAACGAATCCGAAAAATCGAAATTTCATAGCGGGAATCAAAAGTTATGCCCAGTTTAAAATTTAGAAAGGTCGCTATGAAATATATAAAGGTCAAAAATGCTACTTTTCACATACGTAGGAATTTGGACTCGAAACCACTTCCATTGAGTTTAGAATGCCGTTTCTGCATTGAAAAATAGTAAACACTTATATATTTCGAGTTTCAGAAGTATTTGTTTAAAAATGTATTTTTAATATTAAATATATTGGCCTTAAAAATAGTTATTTTTCAAACGACCTCTGTTTTCGACGAAACCACTTTTGTTTGGAACCGGAATGTCAAATTATAGCTAGATTTCAATTTTCAGAATTTTTCGAATTAATATGCGAGCATGGCAAAAGAAAATGTGTTTTGACTATTTCAGTTAAATTTAAACGCCTTAAAAATAGCCATTTTTCAAACAGTCTCAGAATTCGACGAAAATAATTTTGTTGGATTCGTATCTTCATAAGAAAGCTAAAAATATTTTTTTTAGAATTTTCTGAGGTCGTATGTGGCCCCGGCATATTTAAATGTACGGTAGAAATTAAATTATTTATTTAATATTGTATTTTTAAATTAAAACCGAAAAAAATAAATATAGACATCAGAATTGGAGCCCGGGACATAGCCCATCGCGTTCAGAAGGCCTCAAAACGTTAAGATCGACAGTAAGCAGGCCCAAATCGGAGAAAGTCCGAAAATCAACCTTTTTAGCACAAATTTCGAGATTTATTAATAAAATAATATTTAATTTCGGGCTGAAACCCTAATGGAGCAGCCGCCGCCTAGATTTTAATGGCTGAAATCATCCGATTTTCAAATGCTTAGATCTCTCAATCCGTTCAACGAAATTTAACGTATGATATACCAAATCGAAGAGAATTCAGAGAGCTACAAATCTATACGGTCAAGATCGGGTTTTGATTCACGGATTTTGCGAATTCTGACCGAGAAGGGGCTGCGGTTTTTGGTGAATTGCGGGTCCTAGGTGGGGCCGAGCTTCAGGCGGTTGGTGACGTGAGTGGCTCATGGCAAGGCGGTTCGTGTGGCGGTGTTTGATCGTGGTCCGGTGCGGTGTAGGGAGGTGCGTGCAGAAGGATCATCGGTGGAAGGTGGGTTCGGCGGTAACGTTTCAACGAGGAAGAAAAGGTCCGGATTTTAATATTATTTAATTAATTTAATATTTAATTTATGCAATCTTTAAAAATACATAACTCTCTCCTACGAGGTCCGTTTTACGAACCGTTTGTTGCGTTGGACTCGTCTTTACGAGAGCTTCGCGATGGCGCAGACCAGAGCTGAATCTGAGACAGTCAAATTTCAGCCAAAAATCAATGTGAGAATTTCTAATTTTAATTAATTAAATTAATTATTTTATCGCTGTTAGATAATTGTTTGTATCTTATTTAATTAGATTTGCGTTGTGATGAATTGTGATTGTGGTTCTGATGAATTGGATTGTATTGTGTTGTTTAGATCTGTTGTTGTGTTATTTTGATCTGATGAATACAATAAAAATCATCATGTTTTGCAAAGTGGATTAAACTAGAATTTTTAATCCAATTAAATATACTATCTTGTTTGGGAATTAAATCAGATTAGAATCTTTAATCCAAATAAAATGTCATATTTTGTCATGTTTACCTTATGGACATCAAACTAATAAATATAACACCTTATATTTTGTTGTGTTGGAATTGACGACGAAATAAAATTATATTTTGTTGTGTTGGAATTGACAACGAAATCAAACTATATTTTGTTGTGTTAGAATTGACGACAAGACAAAATTAACAATTTTTGTTAATTAGGTATGTAAGACAGAATTTACATTTTCTATGTAAATAGAATTAAAAAGAGAAAATTTACATTTTATGTAAATTGAATAATTAGAAAAGAAATTTACATTTATGTAAATAAGATAATTGAAAAGGAAAATTTACATTTTATGTAAATAAACTATTGATTTACATTTTATGTAAATAGAACAAATAGAAGGAAGAAAATTTACATTTTATGTAAATGAACAAATAAGAATGTTAAGAAGGATTTAGCATAAATTATTTATGTTAAAAGAAATTGGTAAGAGAGATTTAACATAAAATATTTTTTTATGTTAGGAAGAAATGTTTGGGAAGATTTAACATTGAATTTTTTTTTATGTTAACAAGAAAAGAAAATAGAAAGACAATAGAAGTTACACTTTATGTAATATGTTATATGAGAAATAGAATTTACATCTTATGTAAATTATAGCATTAGATAGAAAAGTACATTTTATGTAAATGTGATAATAGACAATTAAAATTATATTTTTATTGTAATGTGAATTATTTAAAAAAAAAGCGTGAACCAAAATTATACTTCTCTATCAAATGTAGAAGAAAGATAAAAATATACATTTTTATCAACTGTAAAAGAAGAACAAAACATATTTTTTATATTTTTATTTCTTTGTGTCGATGAAAAGGAAACATTATTTATTTCTTTTTGTCGATAAAAAGAAACCCTTTTTGTCAATATTTCTTTTGTCGATAAAAATAAACATTTTGTCGCTATTTCCTCTTAGTGGTAAAAAGGAACATTTTTGTCGCTGATTCTTTTTAACATTAAAAAGAATCATTTTTATTGTTATTTCTTTTCAATGTAAAATATAAAAAAAATCCTTTTTGTGTCATGATAGTTTAGATAAAAGTAGACACCATTTTAGTGTCAAAATTGATGAATTAAAGAGTTGCATTGTTTACTTACAATTTTTTTTTTTAAAAAAATATGAATTTAGCAGTAGCATTTTTACTTACCTTTTAGATGTAAGTAAAAGCATGTTTTGAATAGTCATATTTTTATTTACATGTCAGATGTAAATAAAAGTATAAATTGGAATGTTTATATTTTTATCAATATTTTGATGCGGTAAAAGAGAAATGTTGATATCACATTTTTATCGATATTTCTGGTGCGATAAAAATAGCGATGTTAACATTTCATTCTTATCATCATTTGAGTTACGATAAAATGAATACATTTCAAAACTGCATTTTTGTTGCATTTCTTTTTGTTAATAAAAAGTTCATTGTTATGCTGCATATAAAGAAGATATATTTATTTGGTAATGTCATGTATTGGATATGAAGAAAATATATTTATTTGTTATATACTGCATATGAAATGAAATGCATGGTTAAGATCATATTTTTGTCAATGAAAAATGGTAGCGATAAAATTTACATTTTTATTATGTAAAACAAAAATATGAACCCGCATTTTAAATAGAATTTGTGTTTTATATGTAAACAAAAGTAGGAATGTGCATTGATAATAAAGATTACATTTTTATTATTATGTAACTTAGAATGAGAACTTGCATTGCAAATAAAAATTACATTTTTATTTGAACTAAAGTTATGATATTTGCTTTGCAAATAAAAATTACATTTTTAACTATGATGTGGAATTGGCATTGAAAATAAAAATTATATTTTTATTTGTAACTATGGTATGAAATTTGGCAAGCGAACAAAATTTACATTTTTATATGTAACTATGAATGAGGAATTGTACTGTAAATTAAAATTACATTTTTATTATGTAGTTAAGGTATGATATTACATTGTAAATTAAAATTTCATTTTTGTGGTGTAACTTAAGAACGGAATTTACATTGCCATTCTAAATAGTCAAGATAATTTTGGTTTTGCATTGAAAGAGATAAGAATTACTATTTTTGTTTGGCATTAAAAGAATAGCAATTTTTTTTTGTTACATTGAAATTAAACAAACAAAAATATATTCGTTTGTATAGAAATGAAGTTGACACCAGAATATATTGCATTTTTTATTAGGGATTGAAATGACATAAAAATACTCATTTTTGTTAAATATTCATTTTTGTTGTAATGGGGATAAAACACAAAAATACCTATTTTTGTTGTAATTTGAAGTGATACACAAGATATACATTGTGTGTATAGTATATTTATGGAAATGGAAAAATAAAAGAAAACATTGTTGCGTGTGATGATATATATATCAATATTGGATATAAATAAGAAGATTTGTTGTTAGCAAAATATAGTAAAATGAAATGGATGAGGAATTATATTTATATAAATTATATATATATATATATATATATATAAATTAAAAGTACTTGAATCGAGAATGGTAGTTCACATTTTAGAATCGTACTTTTAATTGATCATACCAAAATATCCGACTGTCGGATTTTCCCAAAACTGAAACCGTTAGGTTCGCCTTGGGAAGATCTTTCCAATGATATGTATTGTGTCAAAATCCCACGGTTAGATTTAGAGAAATGCGTAAAACAAATTTGGGTAAAAACAGCGCCATTGTCTCCTGTTTGTATGAAGTGTTGTTATATAGAATTTAATTATTTTTATATATAAATAAAAATAAAGACTGATCGTTATAAATTAATATTAACGATATGAAATCGTTTTCAAATTTATATATGCGAGAATTATTTGGAAAGTCCGAGTTTACTCTCATTCCAAATAATGATACGACGTTCGAAGAGTTGAAGACGGTGATTGAAGACCGACAATCTTCACATCGAATGGGTGTGTTGCTATTGAGACCCATGATGGGAGTAGCTACCTAGAAGGGGCGACAGTAGTAGCCGCCCGGACGTAGTGTTAATTGCACGGTTTTGGCTTTCGCTCAAACCCAGAGCATAAGCGCGTAAATGGATTGTAAGTCTGACGTTGTATTCCTTTATACTGTATTCGTTGATCTCTGCTAAACATATATCTGTTTGGTGTTTTACACCCTTCTCTGAGACGTATGAGCTCAGAGGTTATATGTTGGTAGAAATCAATGGTATGGTATGGATTGACGATGTGGCATGCTAAGATGCATATGATCAAGGCTTTGTTGAAAAGCAGGCCTTGTGGGATGATCAAAGCATAGCCTGTTTAGGCATAGCTTTGTGTATAGCGTGACTTCACGAGCCTCACACACCGGCGGAGTCTAAAACGGGAGAAGGGAACACAGGGAGAGCAGCACGTTTCTTTCTAGCTAGAGTGGTGTCAGTGACCTACCAGCCCTGACATTTTACTTATGTGGGTGATGGAATGAGGCGCCTCGGATAGGTCCTATAGGATCGGGAAACGTGTGTTCAGGAATTGCCAATCCACGAAGCTGTATGTGTGGACCGGCCCTGCAGGATCCAAGGGTTCACTACGGGGAATCATGAGACATTAGCTAGAGTGTCTCGAATCGGTAGGAGCTCCTCCCTAGCCTTGACTCAGATGGAAATCCAAATTCCAAATACGACCTTACAGATTTGATTGTATTACTAGTACGGAGGCATAGCATATGGTACCTATGCTTCCTAGGATTGATACATTTACTTTGAAATGTTTTAAAACATATACACACTAATAATAATATCGTTTTTATCGTATCAAGCATGTTTGACCATCATAAGGTAAAACCCTATCCTCCGGTTTGCGTTGCATTGTGTGATGGGACTTGGGTCTTATGATGGTTTCATTTTTCTACAAAGCATTGCGTTGTTTTGACGTTTTACTTAAATTATGCACGGCAATCCATTGGAATAAAACCCGTTCCGCTTTAGTGGCGTGGTCCTTGGATTTGCCTTATTACTATTAGTTATATTAGTTAAGAATTCTCACACCAGTCCCACGACTGACCCGTTGTTTGTTTCCACTTTTGCAAACTCGGATGCCCTCTTTTCCACACGGGCAGTCGAGTAGCTTTTTGCAGATATTTATCTCTTTAGCAGGATCCTGGATTGAAGCTCAAAGCTGTGTCCAGAGCATAGAAAAGTCTTCCGCTGTCTTAGTTATTTTATTTCCGCTGCACTGTATTAAAGTAATGTAAAATTATCTTCCGCTGTAAATTTATTTAGTGTACTCTGATATATATTCTGTACTCTGATGTAACATTATTATGATGTTATAAAAGTCTGTTGTTTTGTTCTGATGTTGTTGTATTCCCAGAGTTAACGTATGCGGATTTTGAACGGTCTTAGTCGATCTAGCGGTCGATTAAGGTCGGGCAAAATGCGTGTCTTTACAGTTGGTATCAGAGCTCTGGTTAGCTCAAATCTTTGGGGTACAACTCGTTAGAACTGAACAAAAGACTCATCAGAGACTGGATTAGAAATATCCAATAAGAATACTCATTAGACATAGGATCAGCAGTGTCCTAGAATGAGAAAACTCATTATAGATGGGGTTAGTAATGCCCTAGAATGAGTTGAGAGTAACAAGACTATAATATACGTATTTGTAATTATAATCTATTTTAGAAAATATGATTTTGAATGGATAAAAGATTATATATTTGAAAGTTAATCAACTATAAAATTATTTAAACCAATAAGAGTGGAAAATGGGATAGGATAATTAAACTATTTTAGCTTCGTTCCTTTTCGAGGACGAAAAGTTTTTAAGTGGGGGAGACTGTAACAACCCGAAATTTTGGAGGTAAATTTAAAATTTATTTTGAGTAATTTTAATGAGTTTTTGATATTTAAAATGATTTATTTAAAATAATAATGATTAAGAATTGAAGTTAGAATGAATAATTTAATTTTAATTATAAAAGGAGTTAGAAATAGCACTGTAGTTTGAAAAGTCAAACTTGAACTTTGACTGACCGTACAGGATGCAAAATTTAACGGATTTTAGTGAAACCAAAAATATTAGAATCTATTTAAAAATATCTTTCTAACGAATCCGAAAAATCGAAATTTCATAGCAGGAATCAAAAGTTATGCCCAGTTTAAAATTTAGAAAGATCGCTATGAAATATATAAAGGTCAAAAATGCTACTTTTCACATACGAAGGAATTTGGACTCGAAACCACTTCCATTGAGTTCAAAATGCCGTTTCTGCATTGAAAAACAGTAAACACTTATATATTTCGAGTTTCAGAAGTATTTGTTTAAAAATGTATTTTTAATATTAAATATATTGGCCTTAAAAATAGTCATTTTTCAAACGACCTCTGTTTTCGACGAAACCACTTTTGTTTGGAACCGGAATGTCAAATTATAGCTAGATTTCAATTTTCAGAATTTTTCGAATTAATATGTGAGCATGGCAAAAGAAAATGTGTTTTGACTATTTCAGTTAAATTTAAACGCCTTAAAAATAGCCATTTTTCAAACAGTCTCAGAATTCGATGAAAATAATTTTGTTGGATTCGTATCGTCAAAAGAAAGCTAAAAATATATTTTTTAGAATTTTATGAGGTCGTATGTGGCCTCGGCATATTTAAATGTACGGTAGAAATTAAAGTATTTATTTAATATTGTATTTTTAAATTAAAACCGAAAAAAATAAATATAGACATCAGAATTGGAGCCCGGGACATAGCCCATCGCGTTCAGAAGGCCTCAAAACGTTAAGATCGACAGTAAGCAGGCCCAAATCGGAGAATGTCCGAAAATCCAACTTTTTAGCACAAATTTCGAGATTTATTAATAAAATAATATTTAATTTCGGGCTGAAACCCTAATGGAGCAGCCGCCGCCCAGATTTTAATGGCTGAAATCATCCGATTTTCAAATGCTTAGATCTCTCAATCCGTTCAACGAAATTTAACGTATGATATACCAAATCAAAGAGAATTCAGAGAGCTACAAATCTATACGGTCAAGATCGGGTTTTGATTCACGGATTTTGTGAATTCTGACCGAGAAGGGGCTGCGGTTTTTGGTGAATTGCGGGTCCTAGGTGGGGCCGAGCTTCAGGTGGTTGGTGGCGTGAGTGGCTCATGGCAAGGCGGTTCGTGTGGCGGTGTTTGATCGTGGACCGGTGCGGTGTAGGGAGGTGCGTGCAGAAGGATCATCGGTGGAAGGTGGGCTCGAAGGTAACGTTTCAACGAGGAAGAAAAGGTCCGGATTTTAATATTATTTAATTAATTTAATATTTAATTTATGCAATCTTTAAAAATACATAACTCTCTCCTACGAGGTCCGTTTTACGAACCGTTTGTTGCGTTGGACTCGTCTTTCCGAGAGCTTCGCGATGGCGCAGACCAGAGCTGAATCTAAGACAGTCAAATTTCAGCCAAAAATCAATGTGAGAATTTCTAATTTTAATTAATTAAATTAATTATTTTATCGCTGTTAGATAATTGTTTGTATCTTATTTAATTAGATTTGCGCCGTGATGAATTGTGATTGTGGTTCTGATGAATTGGATTGTATTGTGTTGTTTAGATCTGTTGTTGTGTTATTTTGATCTGATGAATACAATAAAAATCATCATGTTTTGCAAAGTGGATTAAACTAGAATTTTTAATCCAATTAAATATACTATCTTGTTTGGGAATTAGATCAAATTAGAATCTTTAATCCAAATAAAATGTCATATTTTGTCATGTTTACCTTATGGACATTAAACTGATAAATATAACACCTTATATTTTGTTGTGTTGGAATTGACGACGAAATCAAATTATATTTTGTTGTGTTGGAATTGACGACGAAATCAAACTATATTTTGTTGTGTTAGAATTGACGACAAGACAAAATTAACAATTTTTGTTAATTAGGTATGTAAGACAGAATTTACATTTTCTATGTAAATAGAATTAAAAAGAGAAAATTTACATTTTATGTAAATTGAATAATTAGAAAAGAAATTTACATTTATGTAAATAAGATAATTGAAAAGGAAAATTTACATTTTATGTAAATAAACTATTGATTTACATTTTATGTAAATAGAACAAATAGAAGGAAGAAAATTTACATTTTATGTAAATGAACAAATAAGAATGTAAAGAAGGATTTAGCATAAATTATTTATGTTAAACGAAATTGGTAAGAGAGATTTAAAATAAAATATATTTTTATGTTAGGAAGAAATGTTTGGGAAGATTTAACATAGAATTTTTTTTTATGGTAACAAGAAAAGAAAATAGAAAGACAATAGAAGTTACACTTTATGTAATATGTTATATGAGAAATAGAATTAACATCTTATGTAAATTATAGCATTAGATAGAAAAGTGCATTTTATGTAAATGTGATAATAGACAATTAAAATTATATTTTTATTGTAATGTGAATTATTAAAAAAAAAGCGTGAACCAAAATTATACTTCTCTATCAAATGTAGAAGAAAGATAAAAATATACATTTTTATCAACTGTAAAAGAAGAACAAAACATTTTTTTAATATTTTTATTTCTTTGTGTCGATGAAAAGGAAACATTATTTATTTCTTTTTGTCGATAAAAAGAAATCATTTTTGTCAATATTTCTTTTGTCGATAAAAAGAAACATTTTGTCGCTATTTCTTCTTAATGGTAAAAAGGAACATTTTTGTCGCTGATTCTTTTTAACATTAAAAAGAATCATTTTTATTGTTATTTCTTTTCAATGTAAAATAAAAAAAAAATCCTTTTTGTGTCATGATAGTTTAGATAAAAGTAGACACCTTTTTAGTGTCAAAATTGATGAATTAAAGAGTTGCATGGTTTACTTACATTTTTGAAAAAAAAAAATATGAATTTAGCAGTAGCATTTTTACTTACCTTTTAGATGTAAGTAAAAGCATGTTTTGAAGAGTCATATTTTTATTTACATGTCAGATGTAAATAAAAGTATAAATTGGAATGTTTATATTTTTATCAATATTTTGATGCGGTAAAAGAGAAATGTTGATATCGCATTTTTATCGATATTTCTGGTGCGAAAAAAAAAGCGATGTTAACATTTCATTCTTATCGTCATTTGAGTTACGATAAAATGAATACATTTCAAAACTGCATTTTTGCTGCATTTTTTTTTGTTAATAAAAAGTTCATTGTTATGCTGCATATAAAGAAGATATATTTATTTGGTAATGTCATGTATTGGATATGAAGAAAATATATTTATTTGTTATATACTGCATATGAAATGAAATGCATGGTTAAGATCATATTTTTGTCAATGAAAAATGGTAGCGATAAAATTTACATTTTTATTATGTAAAACAAAAATATGAACACGCATTTTAAATAGAATTTGTGTTTTATATGTAAACAAAAGTAGAAATGTGCATTGATAATAAAGATTACATTTTTATTATTATGTAACTTAGAATGAGAACTTGCATTGCAAATAAAAATTACATTTTTATTTGAACTAAAGTTATGATATTTGCTTTGCAAATAAAAATTACATTTTTAACTATGATGTGGAATTGGCATTGAAAATAAAAATTATATTTTTATTTGTAACTATGGTATGAAATTTGGCAAGCGAACGAAATTTACATTTTATATGTAACTATGAATGAGAAATTGTACTGTAAATTAAAATTACATTTTTATTATGTAGTTAAGGTATGATATTACATTGTAAATTAAAATTTCATTTTTATGGTGTAACTTAAGAACGGAATTTACATTGTCATTCTAAATAGTCAAGATAATTTTGGTTTTGCATTGTAAGAGATAAGAATTACTATTTTTGTTTGGCATTAAAAGAATAGCAATTTTTTTTTGTTACATTGAAATTAAACAAACAAAAATATATTCGTTTGTATAGAAATGAAGTTGACACCAGAATATATTGCATTTTGGATTAGGGATTGAAATGACATAAAAATACTCATTTTTGTTAAATATTCATTTTTGTTGTAATGGGGATGAAACACAAAAATACCTATTTTTGTTGTAATTTGAAGTGATACACAAGATATACATTGTGTGTATAGTATATTTATGGAAATTGAAAAATAAAAGAAAACATTTTTGCGTGTGATGATATATATATATTAATATTGGATATAAATAAGAAGATTTGTTGTTAGCAAAATATAGTAAAATGAAATGGACGAGGAATTATATTTATATAAATTATATATATATATATATATAAATTAAAAGTTCTTGAATCGAGCATGGTAGTTCACATTTTAGAATCGTACTTTTAATTGATCATACCAAAATATCCGACCGTCGGATTTTCCCAAAACTGAAATCGTTAGGTTCTCCTTGGGAAGATCTTTCCAATGATATGTATTGTGTCAAAATCCCACGGTTAGATTTAGAGAAATGAGTAAAACAAATTTGGGTAAAAACAGCGCCATTGTCTCCTGTTTGTATGAAGTGTTGTTAAATAGAATTTAATTATTTTTATATATAAATAAAAATAAAGACTGACCGTTATAAATTAATATTAACGATATGAAATCGTTTTCAAATTTATATATGCGAGAATTATTTGGAAAGTCCGAGTTTACTCTCATTCCAAATAATGATACGACGTTCGAAGAGTTGAAGACGGTGATTGAAGACCGACAATCTTCACATCGAATGGGTGTGTTGCTATTGAGACCCATGATGGGAGTAGCTACCTTGAAGGGGCGACAGTAGTAGCCGCCCGGACGTAGTGTTAATTGCACGGTTTTGGCTTTCGCTCAAACCCAGAGCATAAGCGCGTAAATGGATTGTATGTCTGATGTTGTATTCCTTTATACTGTATTCGTTGATCTCTGCTAAACATATATCTGTTTGGTGTTTTACACCCTTCTCTGAGACGTATGAGCTCAGAGATTATATGTTGGTAGAAATCAATGGTATGGTATGGATTGACGATGTGGCATGCTAAGATGCATATGATCAAGGCTTTGTTGAAAAGCAGGCCTTGTGGGATGATCAAAGCATAGTCTGTTTAGGCATAGCTTTGTGTATAGCGTGACTTCACGAGCCTCACACACCGGCGGAGTCTAAAACGGGAGAAGGGAACGCAGGGAGAGCAGCACGTTTCTTTCTAGCTAGAGTGGTGTCAGTGACCTACCAGCCCTGACATTTTACTTATGTGGATGATGGAATGAGGCGCCTCAGATAGGTCCTATAGGATCGGGAAACATGTGTTCAGGAATTGCCAATCCACGAAGCTGTATGTATGGACCGGCCCTGCAGGATCCAAGGGTTCACTGCGGGGAATCCTGAGACATTAGCTAGAGTGTCTCGAATCGGTAGGAGCTCCTCCCTAGCCTTGACTCAAATGGAAATCCAAATTCCAAATACGACCTTACGGATTTGATTGTATTACTAGTACGGAGGCATAGCATATGGTACCTATGCTTCTTAGGATTGATACATTTACTTTGAAATGTTTTAAAACATATACACACTAATAATAATATCGTTTTTATCGTATCAAGCATGTTTGACCATTATAAGGTAAAACCCTATCCTCCGGTTTGCGTTGCATTGTGTGATGGGACTTGGGTCTTATGATGGTTTCATTTTTCTACAAAGCATTGCGTTGTTTTGACGATTTACTTAAATTATGCACGGCAATCCATTGGAATAAAACCCGTTCCGCTTTAGTGGCGTGGTCCTTGGATTTGCCTTATTACTATTAGTTATATTAGTTAAGAATTCTCACACCAGTCCCACGACTGATCCGTTGTTTGTTTCCACTTTTGCAAACTCGGGTGCCCTCTTTTCCACACGGGCAGTCGAGTAGCTTTTTGCAGATATTTATCTCTTTAGCAGGATCCTGGATTGAAGCTCAAAGCTGTGTCCAGAGCATAGAAAAGTCTTCCGCTGTCTTAGTTATTTTATTTCCGCTGCACTGTATTAAAGTAATGTAAAATTATCTTCCGCTGTAAATTTATTTAATGTACTCTGATATATATTCTGTACTCTGATGTAACATTATTATGATGTTATAAAAGTCTGTTGTTTTGTTCTGATGTTGTTGTATTCCCAGAGTTAACGTATGCGGATTTTGAACGGTCTTAGTCGATCTAGCGGTCGATTAAGGTCGGGCAAAATGCGTGTCGTTACAGAATGGGTTTCCTCCCAAGAATACCAGTGCATAAAACAACAGCGCAATGCTAAATAAAGAACAATGAAGCTGTTATAAGACCCAGGTCCCATCACACAATGCAACGCAAGCCGGAGGATAGGGTTTTACCTTATAACAGCCAAATAATGCTTGATACGTGAAATTTGATCTTTTATTATTACTATAAGTGAAGAAAATAATTTCAATCATAATGTATAAATCATAGACGACATAGCATCCCATGCTACTATGTCGCCATACTAGGCTCTACAAATAAAACCGCAAAGTCACGTATTGGAAGTTGGATTTCCATCTGTGAACCGAGGCAAAAGATCGTCCTCACCGATTCGAGACTGTCTAGCCCGAGTCTCAGGATCAGAGCTCGAGTGACCCTTGGATCCTCAGGGCCAGTCCACCGATGTGGATTAAACTTAAAGCCTTAACATGCGTTTCCCCGCCCTATGGGGCGTAAATGAGCCAACGAATGACTCCATCGGACCCGGATCGTCCGATCAAACCGAGGCGCCTCGCAACAACAACAACCACATAAGTCAAACTCGTCAGGGCGTGTAAAACCACTGACGCCGCCAAACAGATATATATTTAATAGAAATCAATCGCACAAAATAAAATCCAATGTCATACACACAGTCCATTTACAAGTTCGTTCTGGGTCTGAACGAAACCGGCCGCATATCCATCGATCTCCAAGTACGTCTGGACGACCACCAACTGATTCCCTCCTCTTGGGTGTACGGCCCAATCAAGATCATCAGTAACTATCCAAACGACGTGGAGACCTCCGGTCTTCGACCACCGTCTTCATCTTCGACACCACGTCGAATCAGTTATTCAGAATGGGATAAACCCAGTCTTTCTGAATAACTCGCGTATATAATAAACAAGTGTTACACAAACATAACATACGCCTCATTCCAATTCAGAATATTCTTTTATTCCAATATCCTTATACTTTGGGAAAGGTTCCCATTAATTTTATCAAAGATAAATTCTTTAAATTTATTCTTTAATCTTCTTTGAATATCAATTCAAACTAGTCGGGATTAGCGAACCACATCGGAGTAATTGTTTATTTTATTTCCCAATCCCCACCTATTCATCCCATGAAGTAAAACTGGCATACTTCATATCTAATACCACAGTGTTATCAGTAAATTCAATTACCATTTCACGTTCAAATCTAATTAAAGATTTAACTATCGCCTGGAGCAAAACTGGTGATACTCCATTCTCGACCCTTTCAATCTAATTAAAGATTCATTAAAACTCCACTTAGTTTTAATCTTTAACTGGGTTAAAGAATCAGGGTCATTTAAAACACGGTTCACGATAAACCCAAAATCACATTCCATTAATTATCGGGTTAAAGAACAAGTGTTATTTAAAACACCGTTCACGATAAACCCAAAAATCAATTCCAACTCTATTCCAATTAAATACCATTTGATTGGTACACTTCATTAAATCTAAATAAAAAGATTTAATCTTTTTCTCAACTGGGTTTAAGGACAGTGTTAATGAAGACACCATTCACGACAAACCCAACTCACATTTGATATTAAATACAAGGCTCTGAATAGAAAATATATCGGCTTATATTCAATATCAAATTCTACGACCAACAAATATCGTATTGGAAATAACGATATATATATCTTTCAAATTTCCATAACAATATCTGTATAATCACGAAATCCAACATCGAAATATTCCGAAGACAATTTCGATTCAAATCCATTCCAATGCAATTATTGGAAATTCTGGTTATTTTCAAAACCATTTCAAATTCACTTTATTTATTTCAAAAATAAATGGATTATAATTCTAGTTCAAAACTAGTTCATTTCGATAAAAATCTATTTTTATCTTTTCAAATACGGAGTTTTTCATCCCAATTCTTCACAAATCATTTCTTATGATTTTACACAAATTATTACTATTTTTAATAATTTTATCAAGGCCCATGCAGTCGATTTCCATCAACGGCCATCGAACTGCACTTACATCGACGTTTTTCAAATTTGATTTGGACATAATTCCAAATCCAACCGTTAGATTTCAAATTTCTAATATTTGTTAGAAAGCTCTTTTCGATACGAACCCAATGGTTCCGGTTTTAGGAGAATCCGACGGTCGGATCTCCCGCAGTATCCATTCGAAGTCAATGGTCGAAATTCACGAACTGCCGCGGCGCGGCGCGTTCTATTCAGGCCATTATATTATATATATAATATATACTTCATCGATTTCCTTTTAAAACGTATTTTATAAATCGTTTTAAATTCGTTTTCAAAACGATTTCAACTTCTGTTTCAAATTCAAATCAAAATTGAATTTTTCCTTATAAATTCGTTTTAAATTCATTTCAAATTGATTTCAATTCAAATCGATTTTTAATTCAATTTCAGTTCGTTTTCAATTCAATTCAATTTCAATTCGAATTCTTCTCTATTTGAATTTCAATTCATTTCAAAATATCAGATTTTGAAATCACTTTCGATATTCATTGTAAAATGAATAAAATCGATATAAATATCGTTCACGTCAAAATGGCGTCAATCTAATCAACACGACTTCATATATTTCTATTTTCAAATATTCTATTTCAAATATTTCTTTTCAAATATTTCTTATTTTAAATATTTCTATTCAAATATTTCTTATTTCAAATATTTCTATTCAAATATTGGAATGAGGCCCAATCAATTACCATAGATTTTATTTCTATGGATTTCCATACAACGCATGTATATATCAACAATGACAAATAATCAACCATCATCCAAAGTACATTCTACACTGTATAAGCATCAAATATAAATATTTAACGCTTATAACGGTCTGTCAATCAATCGATCGACATACAACTAATTATTGGGATTAGTGTATGTCATATATCATCCCAATACCCGTGTGGGGTTTCAAACAATCAAACACATATTTTATTTGTGCAGTTGGGCGATGTGTAAAATTTATCGTCCCAATCAATATCAATCAAATCAGTGTATATAAACAAATCTCCGATTTGTTTATAAATATTTATTCACATTCATGTTAAAAATTATATTTTCAACTATAAAATATTTTTAACTACATAAATATTTTATTTCATTTCACATCACATCACACAATCAACCACACATCAAAATCAAACAAACAAGCATACAAGCCGTCCATGGTCTGTGGACGATGGGTGTCGGGTGCTACTAAACACCGTCTGCATCCTAGTATATATTATTAACTAGAAAATTAAATCAAAGGTGAGGAGTTCTCACCGACAAGCTAATCCAAACGCCACGACTCTTCATATGTAGGAAATCTTCATCGTTCTCGCCTTTTGTCACTTTCGTTGCCCGTATTCACTACATATATAAAAGTCACATTTTTATATTCTTGCTATGTATATAAAAATCACATTTTTACACCGCTACTATATAGGTAAAAATTCTATTCTTATAACGGTGTTCATATAATAATGATTATATTTTTATAACGCTCCTCTCTATATAAAAATCGAATTTTTACTTTGCTATTCAATATATAAAAATCGAATTTTTACTTTGCTATTCAATATATAAAAATTGAATTTTTACTTTGCTATTCAATATATAAAAATCGAATTTTTACTTTGCTATTCAATATATAAAAATCGAATTTTTACTTTGCTATAAAAATCACTTTTCCACTTCAACGTATATATAATAAAAATCATATTTTTAATACTTCTATTTTATAAAAATTATATTTTTATTACTTCTACTTTATAAAAATTATATTTTTATTACTTCTACTTTATAAAAATTATATTTTTATCCTTCACATCATATAAAAATCATATCTTTACTTTATGAAAAATTATATTTTTCTTTCTCCATTCCTATCATAAAAATCACATTTTTATTTCAACATATATATAGTAAAAATCAGATTTTTATTTCGCTACATATATGAAGATCAAATTTTTACTGCTTTACAATATAAAAATCGTATTTTTATATCGCTACATCTATAAAGATCATATTATTAATTCTCTACGTATAAAAAAAATAATATTTTTATATAATGAAAAAAAATCATATCTTTTTGTTATTTAAAATATAACTCTCTATTTCTAAAAATCTAATCTTTCAGCATATATAAAAATTCGATCTTTCCTATTATAAAAATTTCATCTTTATATTTATAAAGATCTCACCCTTTTTACTTACAAAAATTTAAACTCCTTGATTCAATTCAAAACAAGAATCATATTTTTCTCCTAATCTAAAGATCAAAACTTTACGTTATATAAATAAAATAAAAACAAAATTTTATTCAAGAATAAAATCAGAGGAAGACTTACAGTTAAACGACGAAGGTGGAGGGTGGTCTGAGATGGTCACGGGCCTGGTCTTCGGCGCTGCGTCTCAGGGAGGAGAGGAAGTCGAAGTGGGGTCGGGGGTCTCGCGCGAGGTGGTTTGGGGGGGGGGGGGGGTTCGGCGGTTTTAGGGTTTGGAGGGGGGCGCGATCACTTTAGAAGAGGAGAACGGAGGAAGAGCAGGAGAGGGAGAAGGAGAAGAAGATGGGGCGGCGCGGTTGGGGGGGAAGCTCGACGGTGGGCGGCGCCTAGGGGGGCGCGATCGATTAGGGCTTCCATCCTTTTTTTTTCTGTTTTAGAAAATAACGGGGGGGGGGGGGGGGGGGTAGGAGATAGAGTTATAATTTTTTTTAATTAATTTCAAAAAGCAACTTTTATTTTCGACCTCTAAACGAGACCCACCGCCTGTCGTCCATAGCTAATTACCCCCATTTTGAACACAATGGGATATGTATCGTACGCTGATTCGACCATTTCGATCAGTTTCCGTCAAAATCAACATATAACTCTATATATTGAATTTGAACGCGCATTTCAATTTACCGGGGCCACATACTAACTCGAAAAATTCCAGAAAAATATTTTCTATCGTATTGACGATACGGTCCTAACGAAACTAGTTTCGTCAAATTCTGAGACCGTTTGAAAAATGGCCATTTTCCAATCGATTAAAATCAACTAAAACTGGTCAAACGCATTTTCCTTTGCCACGCTCACATATTGATTCGAAAAATTATGAAAATTGGAATCTAGCAATAACTTGACATCACGGATCCAACAAAAGTGGTTTCGTCGAAATCCGAGGACGTTTGCAAAATTCCCATTTTTAAGGGCCAGAATTCCATAGCGACTATTCTGAATTTTCAACTGGACATATCTTTTGATTCCCGCTATGAAATTTTGATTTCCCGGATTCGTTGGAAAGATATTCTCAATTAGATTCTAATGTTTTTGGTTTCGCTAAATTCCGGTTTATTTTGAACTTGGTACAATCATTTGAAATTTGAAATCGAATTATCGAACTACCGCGCCATTTTCAATTCCTTTTATAATTATAAATAAATATTTATATTCTAACGACGATCTATATAAAATATACGTTCGAATTATATTCAAAATAAATTTCTCGTCGATATTATTTAATATAATTCATTTTAAATAATCCAAACTCGCTAAAATTGCCAAAATAAAAATTATAATTGGCGCAGATTTCCAGGTTATTACATCTGGCCCTTGAAAATGGAAGTTTTGCAAACGACCTCGGTTTTCGACGAAACCACTTTTGTTGGATCTGTGATGTCAAGTTATCGCTAGGTTTCAAAATTCGTAATTTTTTGAATCAATATGTGAGCGTGGCAAAGGAAAATGTATTTTGACAGTTTTAGTTGATTTTAATCGACTGGAAAATGGCCATTTTTCAAACGGTCTCAGAATTTGATGAAATTAGTTTTGTTAGAACTGTATCGTCAACACGAAGTTAGAAAATATTTTTTGGGAATTTTTAGAGTCCGTATGTGGCCCCGGTAAATTGAAATGCACGTTCAAATTCAATATATAGAGTTATATTTTGATTTTGACGAAAACTGATCGAAACGATCGAATCAGCTTATGATACATATCCCATTGTGTTCGGAATGGGGGTAATTAGTTATGGACGACAGTCGGTGGGTTCGATTTTGAGTTCAAAATTAAAAGTTGCTTTTTGAAATTAAATAATGAATTAAATAAAAAAAACCTCCCTCTCTCCCTTATACCGTTCAACCCCCCCCCCCCTTTCTCTTCAAATGAAATCGAAAAAAAAAGGAAAAAGCCGCGCCCTAGCGCGACGCACCACCTACCCGCCACCGACCAAGGCGGCACCGTCCACCGCGACCCCCCTCCTCTCGCGTCTCCGTTCCTCCCTCCTTCCCCATCGCCCTCCTCCCCTTTTGCCCGCCGCTCCCTCTTCCTCCGCCAAACCCGCCGCCATGCCCACCCAGGCGCCCCCTCCATCCAACCGCCTCCTCTGCCGTAACCACCTCCGAGCCACTCCTCCCTCTTCACTAAGTAAATGTGAGTCCTTTTATGTTATTTAATTTAGTTTAATTACTTTAAAAATCTGATTTTTATTATATATATGTTGAGATAAAAATGTGATTTTTATAGCGACGATATAAAAATTCGATCTTTATATTAGAAGTAGCGTTATAAAAATATAATCTTTATGATGAAAACATCATGTTAAAGATGCTATTTTTATCTATATAGTAGCAGAATAAAAATAGAATTTTATCTATATAGTAGCGGTATAAAAATATAATTTTTATCTATATAGTAGCGGTATAAAAATGTGATTTTTATCCATATAGTGTGATTATAAAAATGTGATTTTTATATACATGGCAGCAATATAAAAATGTGATTTTTATATATGTAGTGGCTACGGACAATGAAATTGACAAAATGTGAACATGACGAAGATTTCTACATATGAAGAGTCGCGATGTATTGGTTTAGCTAGTTGATGGGAACTTCTCACTTTAAATCTTGTTTTCTAGTTAAAAATATATGCTAGGATGCAGACGGTGCTTAGCAGCACCCGACACCCGTCGTCCACAGACCATGGACGACTTGTATGCTTGTTTGATGTGTTGTGAAGTTTGTTTGTGATATTGATGTGAAATGGATAATAAAACATTCATGTGTTGAAATAAATTAATTATAATTAAAAACATAATTTTTAACGTGAATGTGAATAAATAAATATTTATGAACAAATCAGACGATTTGTTTATGTACACTGATTTGATTGATATTGATTGGGACAATAACTTTTACACGTCGTCCAACTACACAAATAAAAATTTGTGCTTGTTGATTTGAAACCCCACACGGGTGTTGGGATGATATATGGCATACACTAATCCCAATTTTTTTAGTGATATGTCGATCGTTTGATTGACAGGCCGTGTAAGCGTTAAATATTTATATTTAATGCTTATGCAGTTGTGTAGTGCACTTTGGATGATGATTGATTATTTATCGTTGCTATTAAATACATGTGTTGTATGGAATCCATATAATTAACATTATATGGTAATTGATTGGGCCTCATTCCAATTGGGAAAATAAAGAATATTATAAAATAAAGATTCATGTGTTGAATAGAATAAATAGTCATGTGTTGACGATACTCATGTGTTGAGTATATTCATGTGTTGAAACTTATCATGTGTTGAGTAAAATATTTTAACAATAAAATTCTCATTTTTATCAAATATGAAATTAGAAACTAACTGGAAATCAATTAAGATGAATGGTTTCCTGGGTATTGAACTGATGTTGGTTTCGGCCTTCGGGGTTAATATTTAGGGAATCGTTCTCTTACTAATTTACGGTTAGAGTCTAATTAAGAATTAAATGATATAAAGCACAATTTTATAAAATATATTAAATAATAAAAATAGTCATGTGTTGACGATACTCATGTGTTGAGAATATTCATGTGTTGAAAGAAATATAGATTCATGTGTTGAATAGAATAAATATTCATTTGTTGAATAAAATAACGAAGTTATTGAAATATATAAAGCCGTGTTGATTAGATATGCGCAATTTTGACGCGAACGATATTTATATCGATTATATTCGTTTTTGTAATGATTATAGAAAAGGAAGTGATTTCAAAATATAACGTTTTGAAAATATTATCATTTGTATATCGATGATGTGGAATATTCAATTTTGATTCGAAATTGAATATGAAGTTGAAATTGTTTTGAAAACGAATTTAAAACAATTTATAAAATACGTTTTGAATTGAAATCAACGAAATATATATAATATATATAATATATATATTAATGGCCTGAATAGAATGCGTCACGCCGCGGTAGTTCGCGAATTTCGACCATTGACTTCGAATTGACGTTACGGGAGATCCGACCGTCAGATTCTCCTGAAAACGGAACCATTGGGTTCGTATCAAAAAGAGCTTTCCAATGAATATTAGAAATTTGAAATCTAACGGTTGGATTTGGAATTATGTCCAAATCAAATTTGGAAAAGGTCGCTGTAAGTGCAGTTCGGTGGCCTTTATTGAAAACCGACTGTACGGGCCTTGATAAAATTATTAAAAATATTAATAATTTGTGTAAAATCATAATAAATGTATTGGAAAGAACTGGGATGAAAAATTCCACATTTGAAAGGATAAAAATATATTTTTATCGAAATGAACAAGTTTTGAACTAGATTTGAAATGGTTTTGAAAATAATCAGAATTTCCAATAGACGAATTGGAATGGATTTGAATCGAAATTATCTTCGAAATATTTCGATGTTGGATTTCGTGACTATACATATATGGTTGTGGAAATTTAAAAGATATATTTTATATCATTATTTCCAATACGATATTTGTTGGTTTCAGAATTTGATATTGAATATAAGCCGGTATATTTTCTATTCAGAGCCTTGTATTTAATATCAAATGGGATTTTGGGTTCGTCGTGAATGGTGTCTTAAATAACACTGTTCTTGAATCCAGTTTAGAAAAGGATAAATCTTAATTAAGATTTAGTGAAATTGTCCAATTAATTAGTATTTAATTGGAATTGAATTTGAATTGGTTTTTTTGGGGTTTATCGTGAGCGGTTTTTTGAATAACACCTGTTCTTTAACCCGATTAACAATAGAAAGTGATTTTGGGTTTATCGTGAATCGTGTTTTAGGTGACATTGGTTCTTTAACCCAGTTAAAGATAGGATATTGATTTTTGAGAAGATTAAAACTAAGTGGAGTTTTAATGAATCTTTAATTAGATTAAAGTGATCGAGGATGGAGTATCACCAGTTTTGCTCCAAAGCGAAAGTTAAATCTTTAATTACATTTGAACGTGAAATGGTAATTAATATTTACCGATAACACCGTGGTGTTAGATATGGAGTATTACCAGTTTTTCTCCATGGGATTAATAGGTTGGGATTGGGAAATAAAATAAATAATTACTTCGGTGTGGTTCGCTAATCCCGACTAGTTTGGAAAACCTTAACATGGTTTGAAACGATATCCAAAGGAAGATTAAAGAATAAATTTAGAAGAATTTATCTTTGATAAAATTAATGGGAACCTTTCCCTAAGAATGTGAAAATTTGAATAAAAGAATATTCTGAGTTGGAATGAGGCGTACGTTGGGTTAGTGTAACATTTGTTTATTATATACGCGGGTTATTCGGAAAGGCCGGGTTTATACCCATTCTGAATAACCGATTCGACGATAAGTCGAAGATGAAGACGGTGGTTGAAGACCGGAAGTCTTCACATCGTTTGGATGATTATTGATGATCTTGATTGGGCTGTACGCCCAAGAGGAGGGAATCAGTTGGTGATCGTCCAGACGTACTTGGAGATCGATGGATATGCGAGGAAAGTGCCTCCAGTTTCGTTCAGACCCAGAACGAACTTGTAAATGGACTGTGTGTCTAACATTGGATTTTATTCTGTGTTGATTGATCTCTATTAAATATACATCTGTTTAGCGACGGAGAATTTATTCTCTTGCTTAACGCCCTTCTCTGAGACGTACGAGCTCAGAGGTTGTATATCGATGGACATCAGTCGCATGGAGTGAATTGCCTGCGTGGCATGCCTAAGTGGCAAGTGATCAAGGCTTCTGTTGAAAAGCAAAGTCTTGTGGTTGATGATCAAAGCACGACCTGTGTGGCATAGCTTTGTGTATAGCGTTAATTAGTGAGCCTCACACCTCGGTATGAGTCAAAAACGGGATAAGGACCCAAGGAGTGCACGACGTTTCTTTTTAGCTATGGGTGATGTCAGTGACCTACCAGCCCTGACATTTATATACTTTTTACCTGTGTGGTTGTTGGAATACGAGGCGCCTCGAATATATGGTCGATAACTGGCACTATGTGAGCCGACGTACAGACAATTATATAGGTCCTATAGGACCGGGAAATGTGTGTTCAGGAATTGCCAATCCTCAAAAGTAAGAGAGGACCGGCCTTGGAGGTTCCAAGGCATCGCTGTTTGTGGTCCTGAGACATTTTCTAGAGTGTCTCGAATCGGAGAGGAGCTTGCCCCTTGCCTTGACTCATGATGGAATCCAATTTCCAATACGTGACATTGCGGTTTTATTTGTAGAGCCTAGTATGGCGACATGATATATGGTACCCATGCCGTCTATGATTGATATTTATGATTGAAATTGTTTTGACACTATACACTTATAATAGTACCAAATGATTTGTTTTAAACGTACCAAGCATGTTTGGCTATTATAAGGTAAAATCCTATCCTCCGGCTTGCGTTGCATTGTGTGATGGGACCTGGGTCTTATAATAGCTTCATTTTTCCAAAAAGCATTGCGCTGTTTTGTTATATGCACTAGTGTTCTTGGGGGGAAACCCGTTCCGTGTTATACGGCGTGGTCCCTTGAATTACTCTCTTTTAAAGTAAAGTTTTAAATAACTGTTTTAGTTCTCACACCAGTCACATGACTGACCTGGAGTTTATTGTTTTAACCTAAACTCTGGGTGCTCCTATTTTCCACACGGACAGCTAGTAGTTTTGGTTTTGCAGATTTATATTTACAGGAACCTGGTTTACAGCTGGAACGATACTCGGAAAGCTCTATATCCGTATATCGCCTTCAGTTGTGTTTTGCATTATTTTTCCGCTGCTATGTATTTAAATGTAATTTAAATCTCTGATAATTGTTAAATGTGTAATATTGATTCATACTCTGTGATATTCTTGTATTCTGATGGAATTGTTGTAATAAACAATGAAATGTTCCTCTGTTTGCGTTCCGATGTGTGTTGTTCTCATCTCGATCCGGGCTTTCCTTACCGGGGAAGTTCGGGGCGTTATACAGAAAATCACTAATTGATGTCCACAAAAATACTCTAATTATTGGGCTAGAGAAAGCCTTTTCTCCGCCTGCAACTATAATACGTTTGAAGAAATCAACATATGCGATTCCTTTGGAAATATATGGCGAGACATCCATCCATACAAGTCATCCATGAACAAGATGAACCGAAGGCACCCTCCTACCTCATCCAAAGGATCAGTAGCGAGTAGTACTTACAAATACAAAGATTCCAATCACGACAGGATCATTGCCGAAATATCTCTGAGAGCTAACTAGAGAAATTCAAGAAGTAGGCCTTCTGCTCTTAAAGATCCACGGTCTTTAATTTCTCCATCTTTAGTCAGCATCTTCTACGTATTCTATGGTTCGGAATGTGTTTTCGAATATAAATTTGACCTCGGTCTTTCCATACCCACAATCGTGTAGGTTAGATTTGATAGTCGGTTATTTAACTATCAAATAAACAACCATTCATGCATAAAATAAAAATGAATTCGATGATTCAATACCTATCATCATTTAGCCTCTTTAATTAACCAGTCAATAATTAAATATTAAAACAGTTGATTCAGAAAACGTTTCCCTTTCTTATTAGAAATAAGAAAATTCCATTATCATTCCACTTCTACTCAATAGACCCTCATTGTAAATTGGTAAGTGAATAAATCTCTCAGTATCAATCTCAAAGGCCGAAACCAATATCAGATTGACACCTCGAAAATTACTCAACTCAACCAGTGTACAACAAGCTCCAATTTCGTAAAACCCTATCATATTTACTTTAACATTTTTAAAGAGATTATATTATAATAATCTCATAAATCGTTTTCAACATTACTTAAATATTATTTCACAAAATTAATTAAAATATCTCAACTTAACTTCTGTAAATAATATTATAGATTCCATTTCAAAACCATTCACCTTTTCTTTACAAATCATTTACCTTTCATTTACGAATTCCTTTATCTTTAATTTACAAATCCATTTCCTTTCACTTTATAAACCCGTTTCTATTCACTTTACAAATCTATTTCTATTTGCTTCACAAATTTATTTCTGTTTGCTTTATAACTTTATTTCCGTTCACTTTATAAATCATTAACTATTCGCTTTATAGACCATATACCATTCGCTTTATAAATCAGTAACTATTTGCTTTATATAAACCATTAACCATTCGTTGTATAAACCATTAACCATTGACTGTATAAACCATTAACCATCCACTTTATAAACCATTAATCATTCGATTTATAAACCATTAACCATTCGCTTTATAAACCATTAACCATTCATTAACCATTCGCTGTATAAATCATTAACCATTCGCTGTATAAATCATTAACTATTCGTTGTATAAACCATTAACCATTCGCTGTATAAACCATTAACCATTCGCTGTATAAACCATTAACCATCCACTTTATAAACCATTAACCATTTGCTTTATAAACCATTAACTATTCGCTGTATAAATCATTAACTATTCACTTTATAAATCTATTTCCATTCGCTTTATAAATCATTATTCAAAACTGTAAATGAGCACATCTTTGAAAAACGTTTGAACTCGATTTATTATTGATTTCACAAATCATTTCTTTATCGACGGTACTAAAGAGGTAAATATCTGCTAAAGTACCAAACTATGAAATATAAACGAATTCCACTTCCAAATGAACACAACAAATCATATTGATAAACATTATCATTATTACTAAGAAATCCTATTGGATTTCTCCAACCTGTCAATCCCTATATCACAATTTCATATTTCTCAACATATATTATAATATAATAAAATTTAACTACTACTGGTGAGGAATCTAGCTGGATCCCTCCAACATGTTTTTCTCTACATCAAATATGTTACCTCAATATAATCATTCAATTCATTATATCGATAAAAATTCTATAACCGGCCGATAACAACAATTTAACATCAACCATTAGCAATCATAGCGCACACAAATAAAAACCGACTTATATAAAATATAAGTGGGAAGAACTGAGTGATTTTAACTCACTTTGATCTGATTTATAGTTGAAACTATTCGTTTCAGTTACTTCCAAACATGTCCAGATTGGTTCCATGATGTAGTGCTCGTCATTGCAGTTCCAACATAACCTTTTTTGTCCAATACTGTTAATATATGAGCATGTTATTGATTTTATAAACAATACGATCTGTTTACACTATTTAATCTTCTTACTCCATTTTTAGACTCAACTAATCATATAAAAATAAATTAACATTTTTACTACCATTACGTTTTTAAAACATTGGGTCTGATCTATTCCAAGAATAACAAGTAACCTATCCAGGTGACAATTAAATTTGTAACAGTAATTTAAATAAATCCCTAATTCAAATTACTACTAAATTTCTTAATTAATAGTTTTAAAATAACTAATACTTCTATACAAATCTTTAGAAGTCTAATTAGGGAAAATATGGCCGACGTCACCCTTTGTTCATGTTCCAAGTATTTTAGCCGACCCAACTTCGATTTAATTAAACAAATGGGTTAAAATAATGTATTTAATTAGGGTAACAGTTTACTTCAGTAAACATAAGAATACGGCCTTCTGCTCCTCCTTAAATTCCCTGAAATCATGATATAGGCTTCCACAAAATCCCACACCGCCACATCCAATTTCCGGCTATCGGAATAGTATCCGCCACCATTGGCTTGTGTACCCTACTCCCACTAACCTTTGCACAATACGTCTTCGCACTGACTTTTTTTTAAAACCTTCATCATGCTTCGAACCTTGTCCTCGTTCTTCATGTACTCTCCACACACGCAAGTCCTCAATCCCCTGTAGCCCCCCTCCCCCCCGTTCCGACCGTCGGAGGCTCATCAACTATCACTAGCGCAAGCGCTAGTCCCCTCCCCCCATTCAAGCTCAGCCTCGTCTTCTGTTCCTTTCTTCTTAACTTATTCAAAACACTTCAACAGTTCACCATTATCACTCCACCGCCCGTCCAACTACTGCGATCCAACAATCACATGCCGCTCCTCCAGAGGTGCGCTGTCTGTTGATCAGAAACCCCCAAAACAAGCCCTTGAATCTCCTTTACATATGCTGCCATTCTCACTCAACTTGGTTGACCTAATGTTCCAGAAAACCCACTCAACCGCGAAGCTTGGTGGCCTAATTCCAGTGGACATACCAGTCCAAATCCCCTTAAATCCGTTCAGCAATTAGATCTCGACTAGGTCTCTAATGTTGTTGTTGGAGTTTTCATTGAATGATGAATAGTTTGTGCGATTTTTGGAGGAGGAGGGTACATGGTTTTTTTTATCGTTCATACTAGTAGTAGAGGCGCTGGTTACTCCTTCGTTGAGCAGAACATTTATTTTGACTACCAAAGTTAGGTTTAGTTTTGGTGGGGTATTTATAAGGTCTTAATTTTAAATAAAATTTTATTATTATTACTTAGGCACGAAGTAATGCTGTAAAACCGTCACATACGATGTTTGGTTAATATGAAAATTTGCATCTTAGCATAAAATAATATTCTGGACACAATCGATAAGATTTCTTCGAATTCCGGGATCGTCTGTGAAAAGTCCTTTATAAATCACAAGTGAAAAACACGCATTTAAATTCCCCATGATCACAAAATAAATCCAAATAACTCGAAACTTGAAACACTACTAAAATTATTCATTACGGATTTAATAAAATTAGTTTCGCTAAAAACAGAGTTCATTTGCATATCCGTTATTCTATTTTACGCGTAAAACAACGCTATCTTGGGTGCCAAAAATACCCAGTCTCCAAAAATAACAAACAATATATCTATCCTGACTCTAAATGTCAATACGAATTCAACAGAATTCGTTTCGTGGCTTATTTTGATCATTATCTCAAGTTACAGTCAAACACTCCTATTAAATGAAATTAAATTATTAAATTAAGCGCTATTATTTATAAATAATTACATAGCGACTATTTTAAAATTTGAATTGGACATAATTAACAAACTATAACATGAAATCCGGATTTTTCTCTTTCACATGAAAATTATAATCAGCAAGATTCAAACGTATCTTCTTTCATAGAAATCCGACTTATACCGAGTCTTGTATATTCAATTAAAGTTCAAAACTCAATATTACGAACTGCCGCACCATTTCGAGATCGATTTATATTATATACAAATTAAACGTTTAAACTTAATTTTCAAATAATGAATTCAATATTAAAATCCATTAATATTCCAAATAAAATATTTAAAATAATAAAACAAATTAAATATTTAGCTCCCAAAAATACGGGACATTACATTCTTCCCCTCTTTTTAGAATTTCGTCCTCGAAATTACTAAGGTTGGAAAATGATATAAATCTCATTCACTTTAAAAATCCAATTTAATTTAAATTGGAAACCAACTCATTATCGTAAATAATTTTTTTCAAAAATATTGAAAATTTTCTAACTCTTTAAATTTCTGGAAAAATTCGGTAGAGTCTCCCCTGTACGGAGTGACTTCTGCGATATCACAAGAAAAAGTAATATATATACATCGACCCACACAGCCGGAAAATCAAAAAACAAAAACTAAAATTTATATTTTCGTGTAGTCATATCTTTTACGAGTGTTATTGAGCATACTGACTCAATTTACATGCAATCAATGCAACCACTCAAATCTTATAGCCATCTGGCATCCGTACTTAACTCAATTCAATGTATAAGTAACATATATATGATATTTAAATAACACTTCACTTATTAACAAGTATACTATATAGATTCCCATGAACTAAACATGGACACCATTCATTTCCAAAAACAGGAATTAATTTCAAATTCCAAATCAGCTTTATTTAGTTTCAATATCATTTCTTAATTTAATTACGTTAAACCCAGTCAAGTTCCAAATCTAATTAAACAATTGAATTTTCTAACCAAATTCTGATTTTTATTTCGAAAATCATCCATTTCGGTTTATTCTGCTTTAACTTACTTAAGTTAAATCCTGATTTCCACTTTCATATTAAAATTCTCATTCACAAACTATATATGTGAAATCTTCTGGTTATATTAACCATTCAAATTCAAATTTCCATTTGAATTCCATTTAATTAAATCAATCAAAATACAATATCTCAATAATTTAATAAAATTGTTTCTTTTCTATATAAAAATATATCTTGGGTAAAATTATTTCATTTACCCTCTTTACAAAACAATATCGTGTCCAATTTTAGTTCAATGATTTTCAACACTTGAACCAATCAAACAACACAATACAAAACATTTATATAGAATAAATCTACAAATACGCTCTCATATATATACACTCAACTCGGTCTAAGGTATTACTAACCCCATATTTATCGAGTTATACCACATAGCCAAGGTTATTACTAAACCAATAGCTCTGATACCACTGTAATGACCCGGCAGGAATTCGACTCTCGAATTCTGACAATATACATAAACCGTATTATTTGCCAAAACCCAAGTATCGAAAACACCAGATAGCTATTATAAAGAAATTAGAGGGTGAGATAAGAAAGAAAGTTAGAATAGAAGAAGAAGAACCAACATAGCACAGAGTCTAGCATCGCAGCGGAACAAAATATAATATAGAAATAAATCTTTACTGAGAGTTTTAAAAATACTTACAATCATCAGAGTACATCAACACATCTGGACAGTTATAATAATATGTCCTCATATACAACACACAGCGGAACAATATCTATGTAATATCATACGTCTGGACTCTTCCAGCTCATATCTTCACAGCGTCCGATAAGCTAAACCTGTACAACCCGATCTAACCCGAGCATTTACAAAATGCCGGATCAGTCTGGCGAACCAGAGTGAGAAAAACACACTAAGTTTAAAAGTATCATCCAACTTGATTTTAGCGTCAAAATTTTTTCGAAAGGAAAGGATCACCGTAAGACCAAATCCATACATAAATACGAACGTTTTTTACCTTACGATACCCAAAGCATTTTTGGAAATCATATCTTCTCTGATATTATAATAATGTCTAAATACAAATAAATATCAACCTTGTAGAACGCTTTCATCTCACGCTCTACATATATAGTATGAAATCGAAACCGCGGGCTCTTATTGGAGAATGGATTTCCATGGCAAGGTATGGGAAACCACCTTCCGATATTGTATCTCTAGAGACGAATACACCGGGTTCAACAAGAACATATTGCAACCCAGGCTAAACATGACCAGCCCCTCATTTCGCTTGAGGGTAACGAATGTATTGTCACCTTACGTCTTTTTGTCATGACCACCATAGTTCCCGGGAGATACAGAAATGAAAAGGAGTAACAATGTGAATATTCTCTAGATGGTGACAATACAACCTTTTGATGGGTACGACCCACATAGCCATGCGACTTACCCAATTTTTACCATCTCCTAGTTGATGAGGCTTGAGGTTTAAATCTTCTTCCAGAACATCTGGCCACCATTCACTTTAAATGTCCCATCGTCAGATCCCACCAAAAAATCACTAATTGACATCCATAAAAATAATTTAGTTATTGGGCTAGAGAAAGACTTTTCTCTGCCCTCAACCAAGATACATTTGAAGAAATCAACGTACGCGATTCCTCTGGAAATATTTGGCGAGACATCCATCCATACAAGTCATCCAGGAACAGGATGAACCAAAGGCACCCTTCTACCGCATCCAAAGGATCAGTAGAGAGTTGTCCTTGCAAATCCAAATGAAGCGACCCGAACTTCCCCGCGAAGGAAAGAACGGATTGTATAGAGGACAAGACGAATCAGACCACAAACACAAGAACATTTCATTGCTTATTACAACAATTCCATCAGAATACAAGAATATAACAGAGTATAAATAAATATTACACATCAGAAAATATCAGAGATTTAAATACATTACTGCAGCGGAAAAAATAATACAAAACACAACTGAAGGTGATATACGGATACAGAGCTTTCCGAATATCATTCCACCTGTAAACCAGGATCCTGTGAATATAAATCTGCAAAACCAAAACTACTAGCTGCCCGTGTAGAAAATAGGGGCACCTAGAGTTTAGGTTAAAACAATAAACTCCAGGTCAGTCATGTGACAGGTATATGAAATAAAACAGTTATTAATCTTTATTTTAAAGTTCGGTAAATCAAGGGACTACGCCGTATAACACGGAACGGGTTTCCTCCCAAGAATACCAATGCATAAAACAACATCGCAATGCTAAATAAAGAACAATGAATCTATTATAAGACTCAGTTCCCATCACACAATGCAACGCAAGCCGGAGGATAGAGTTTTTACCTTATAATAGCCAAAAATGCTTGGTACGTGAAATTTCATGTTTTATTATTACTATAAGTGTATAGTGTCAAAACAATTTCAATCATAAGTATCAATCATAGACGGCATAAGTGCCCCATACCACTATGTCGCCATACATAGGTTTACAATCAAAACCGCAATTGTCACGTATTGGAAGTTGGATTTCCATCTGTGAACCAAGGCAAGGGATCGTCCTTACCGCTTCGAGACTCTCTAGCCCGAGCCTCAGGAACAGCCGCAACTGCACCTTGGATCTTCAGGGCCGATCCACTCGATGTGGATTAAAATTAAACCCTGAACAATACATCTCCCCACCCTATGGGGCGTAAATGAGCCAAATGACTCCATCGGTCCCAGATCAACCGATATAACCGAGGCGCCTCACTGTCCATCATCCACATTAGTAAAATGCCAGGGCGTGTAAAATGCTGACACCACTCCTAGCTTGAAGGAAATGTATTCTCTCCCTGCAGTCCTCTCCTGTTTCTAATTCACACCGGGGTGTGAGGCTCGCGAATTAACGCTATACACAAAAGCTACGCTGTATTAAAGTTGTGCTTTGATCATCTACCACAAGACTTTGCTTTTCAACAAAAGCCTTGATCACTGCATCTCATCATGCTACACCGGCAATTCATGCCATGCGACTGAAATCTATCGATATATTACCTTTGAGCTCGTACGTCTCAGAGAAGGGCGTTAAGCAAGAGAATAAATTCTCCGCCGCCAAACAGATATACATTTAATAGAAATCAATCAACACAGAATAAAATCCAATGTCAGACACACAATCCATTTACAAGTCTGTTATGGGTCTGAACAAAACCGGAGGAACCTTATTCCTCGCATATCCATCGATCTCCAAGTACGTCTGAACGATCACCAACTGATTCCCTCCTCTTGGGTGTACAGCCCAATCAAGATCATCAGTAATTATCCAAACGACGTGAAGACCTCCGGTCTTCAACCACCGTCTTCATCGTCTACTTATCCTCGATTCAGTTATTCAGAATGGGTATAAACTCGGCCATTCCGAATAACTCGCGTATATAATAAACCAGTGTTATAAAACACAACATACGCCTCATTCCAATCCAGAATATTCCTTTATTCAAATATTCTTATACATTGGGAAGGTTCACATTAATTTTATCAAAGATAAATTCTTTAAATTTATTCTTTAATCTTCCTTTGAATATCAATTCAAACCAAATTATGGTTTATCCAAACTGGTCGGGATTAGCGAACCTTACCTAAGTAATTATTTGTTAAGTTTCCCAACCCCAACCTATTTATCCCATGAAGTAAAACTGGTAATACTTCATATCTAACACCACGGTGTTATCGGTAAATTCAATTACCATTTCACGCTCAAATCAAGTTAAAGATTTGACTATCGCCTGGAGTAAAACTGGTGGTACTCCATTCTCGATCATTTTCTGAATTTGATAATTTTAGTTATCAAATTCACCTTTCAATCTATTTAAAGATTCAATAAAACTCTAATTCAGTTTTAATTTCCAAAAATCATTACTTAATGATTATTCAAAGTTAAGAAATAAATCTTATCTTTAACGGGGTTAAAGAACTAATGTCATTTAAAACACAGTTCACGATAAACCCAAAATCTCATTCCATTAACAATGGAATCTTCACGGAAAACAGATCAATACATTTAATCGATATGAACTTCCATATCCAACTAATAATATAAATGGAATAACGGCAAAGCCTTTTAAATTCTATATATATTAGCAGTCTTCCTCCACAGAAATACACTTCGATTGTTACCAAATCGAATTCCATTCCATTCCAATTTATTTTATTAAATTGGAAAACTTTACTTTGGAAAATCTCCTTTAAATCTTATCAAAAAGATTTATAAATTCCAAATCCCATTTCACTGTAAAACGGGTTAAAGAACGAATGTCATTAAAACACAGTTCACGATAAACCCAATTCACATTTGATTAATTATCGGGTTAAATAACAAGTGTTATTTAAAACACCATTTACGATAAACCCAAAAATCAATCCCAATTCAATTCCAATTAAATATCATTTAATTAGTATACTTCATTAAATCGAAATAAAAAGATTTAATCTTTTCCACAACTAGGTTTAAGAACAGTGTTAATGAAGACACCATTCACGACAAACCCAAATCCGATTTGATATTAAATACAAGGCTCTGAATGGAAAATATATTGGCTTATTTCAATATCAAATACTATTACCAACAAATATTGTATTGGAAATAACGATATAAATATATCTTTCAAATTTCCATAACAATATCTGTATAATGACGAAACCCAACATCGAAATATTCCGAAGACAATTTCGATTCAAATCCATTTACAATTTATTTTATTGGAAATTCTGATTATGTTTAAAACAATTTCAAATCCAATTTATTTATTTTAAAAATAAATGGATTATAATTCTAGTTCAAAACTAGTTCATTTCGATAAAAATCTATTTTTATCTTTTTAAATATGGAATTTTTCATCCCAATTCTTTCTAAATCATTTCTTATGATTTTACACTAATTATTGATATTTTTAATAATTTTATCAAGGCTCGTACAGTCGATTTCAATAAACGGCCATTGAACTGCACTTACAACAACCTTTTCCAAATTTAATTTGGACATAATTCCAAATCCAACCTTTAGATTTCTAATTTCTAATATTCGTTAGAAAGCTCTTTTCGATACAAACCCAATTGTTTTGATTTTAGGAGAATCCGACAGTCGGATCTCCCATAGTATCCATTCGAAGTCAATGGTCGAAATTCGCGAACTGCCGCAGTGCGGTGCGTTCTATTCAGGCCATTATATATATAATATATATATATATATATTACATATTTCACCGATTTTCTTTTAAAACATATCTTATAAATAGTTTGAAATTCATTTTCAAAATGATTTCAACTTCATATTCAATTTCTAAGAAAAATTGAATATTCCATATCACCGATATATAAATGATAATAATTTCAAAACACTATACTTTGAAATCAATTCCTTTTCGATATTCATTATAAAAATGAACAAAATCGATATAAATATCGTTCACGTCAAAATGGCGTCAATCTAATCGACACGGCTTTATATATTTAAATATAATCGTGTCCATCCCAAATCGGACATCAAAATTAATTTTTGATTCTTTTACTGAATATTATTTGAATATATTTGTTATTTTAAAATAATCGTTATTTTAAAATATTCATTCTTTTTGAACTGGAATCAGACATAGCCAATTACCGTATAATTTGATTATATGGGTTTCACACAACAAATGTGTATAACAACAATCCATCGTCGAGAGTGCATTCTACACTGTATAAGCATTAAATATAAATATCCAACGCTTACACAGTCTGTCAATCAATCAATCGACCATTAAACAATTGGGACCAGTGTACGTCAAATATCATCCCAACACCTGTGTGGGGTTTCAATCAACAAACATAGATTTTATTTGTGTAGTTTGGGCGATGTGTAAAATATATCGTCCCAATCCATATCAGTCAAATGGGTGTACATAAACAAATCGTTTGATTTGTAAATGAATATTTATTTTATTCACGTACACGTTAAAAATTATATTTTTAACGGTAAACTATTTATTCGGTTCATTTACACAATAAAAATGATATTTTTTTTATTGTTCCAACATATTTTAGAAAATTTTGGCGGCATAACGGCGCGATACTAGAAACGGGATAAGGCTTAGCCTTATCCCCGGTCTAATAATGGCCTGCGCCATACACATACCAATCTAACCAATTCATTTCAACCAAACAAACCAATCAAACCAAATAATCCCATCAACAAAACAAACAAGTTGTCCATGGTTTGCGGACGACGGGTGTCGGGTGCTGCTAAGCATCGTCTGCATCCTAGTATATATTTTAACTAGAAAATAAATTAAAAGTGATGAGTTCTCACCATGGGGTTCCACTCCGCCATTCTCTATTTCTGAATGGTTCGGATTTGCCTAAAATTCCAATGCGATCTTTTCCCGCTGTTCATAGTGAAAATCACATTTTAATATGATGTTTAGTTTAAAAATCACAATTTTATAATGGCACTTCATATATAAAAATCGTATATTTTTACAACGCTTCTTTCTATATAAAAATTATATTTTTATATCTTCACTTCTTATATAAAGATCGAATTTTTACTTCGCTTTATGTATATAAACCGTATTTTTATATTGCCATTCAAACAATAAAAATCCAATTTTTACATAGCTAAAAATTATATTTTTACTTCGCTAAAAAATGTATTTTTACTTCGCTTAATTCCTTATAAAAATTATATTTTTATATTTGTTGCTTCATTATAAAAATCTTATCTTTTCAAATAAACAAAATCAAATCTTTTCTATTTCAAAAATCAAATCTTTTATATTTTAAAAATCTAAGCTTTCATATGTTAAAAATCTCGTCTTTTCAAACTCTACATACATATAAAAATCCTATTTTTACTTCGCTTTCTAGGTAATAAAAATCGTATCTTTATTACCCTCCATAAATAAAAATCATATTTTTAATCCTCTACATTATAAAAATTCTATTTTTATTTCAAGTAAAAATCTTATCTTTATTTCAAATAAAAATCTCGTCTTAATCGAAGAGATTACATGAAAAAAAACTAAACTTCACTTATATAAAAATCTAAACTTTTTCATGTTAATGTATATATTAAAAAAAAATATAATCTTTTTCATAGAAAAAAATATATTCTTTCCTCATATAAAAATATTATATTTTCTCATTATAAAAATATAACTTTCCATTTAATAAAAATATAAATTCTTCGCATTAATATTAAAGCTTTTTATATTAAAATCAAATCAGAAAAAGAAAAGAAAAAAATCAAATAAAATAAACAAAAAAACTTACAGCGTTCTACTTGGACTGGGGGGGTTTATGGTGCGCCTGAGGTCATGGGTGGTGGCAGCAGCCGTCGTAGGAGGTGGTGAGGGCGGAGGCGATGTCAAGGGGGCTCGCGGCTGTCTTTGGGTGGAATGGGGTTTCCAATCGAAGAAGAAAGAGGGGAGGGGAGGCGAGAGGAGATCGGAGGAAGGGGGGTTTTCCGGCGGTGGGCGGCGTCGGAAGGTGGCGTTGCGTGGTGGCCAGCGTGGCCTGGAGGCGGCGCGATTTTTGTTTTATATTTTTTTTCTAAATCCTAAACCCGACAGTGAAGAGGAAAGTAAAGAGGGAGGAATGTTTTATATTAATATATATTTTTTATTATTTTTAAATTCCAAAAAGCAAATTTTTATTTCGAACTCGAAATCGAACCCACCGATTATCGCCTCTAGCTAATTACCCTTATTCGAACATAGTTGGATATGTATCGTAAGCCAGTTCAGTTATTTCAATCAGTTTTCGCTAAAATCAAAATATAAATCTATATATATTCAATTTGAACGTACATTTTAATTTACCGAGGCCACATACTAACTCTAAAAATTCCAGAAAAATTATTTATAGCTTCATATTGATGATACGATCCTAACAAAACTAATTTCGTTAAATTTGAAGACCGTTTGAAAAATGGCCATTTTTTGGTCGATCAAAATTGACTAAAAATGTCAAAACATGTTTAACTTTGCCACGCTCACATATTGATTTCAAAAATTATGAAAATTGGGATCTAGCAATAATTTGACATCCCGGATCCAACGAAAGTGGTTTCGTCGAAAACAGAGGTCATTTGCAAAATGGCTATTTTTAAGGGCCTTATATATATTAATATATATATAAATTCCACACCGACTTTTCTGAATTTTAAACTGGACATATCTCTCAGCTTATAAAACGAAATCTCAGTTCCTTAGCTTCGTTAGAAAGATATTGTTTAATAGATTCAAATATTTCCATTTTCGTCCAATTTCGAACTATATTGAATTCTGTATATTCATTTAAAATTCGAAATTGAATTTTCAAACTACCGCGCCATTTCAGGCTCGTTATATAATTAAAATAAAAGTATTCGTTTTAACTTCGTCGAAAATAAATTTTCCGTCATTATTATTTAAAATAATTCATTTTAAATATTCAAAATTCATTAAAATCGCCAAAATAAAAATTTTAAATTGGTTCTGATTTTCTGGATTGTTACAATCTCCCCCACTTAAAATATTTTCGTCCTCGAAAAGGAACAGAGCAGAAAGTTGTTTAACTAATCAACTCAACTTTCATTCTGGCTTTCATTCTTCAGCTTTTCAGTTTCTAAGAATTTCTAGTTTTTCAAAAATTTGGCTAACACCCTAAATTTTCGAAAAATTTTGCCACAACCTCCTTTGTACGGGGAGCACAGAGAAAATCCCCAAACCGCCATATAGGCCCTCTCATCTCAAAAGAAAAAGAAAAAAGCCAAGCGGGTAGCCAATCGGCTCATAAAATCATCCAAACCCAAACAAAACAGTAAATGTGTACCTATTTGTCGGGCATACAATTTTATTCCTCTTCTCTAGCCTCCTTGCTATGACCTGTTCAATGTATATACATGTACATGCATGCAATTTCAACCAATTTTCAATACAGTTCAACATTTTGATTCAATTTTGACTCAATGGTTCAAAATTTCAATTAATCAAACCAACAATCAAAAAACATAATTAGCAATAAATTAGTCGATTAATTTTCAAATTCATAACTGTAATATATATAGAAAATCATGTTTTTGATGCCAATTCACAACAATATATCCTATCTTGTTTTGGATCTCACACCAGTCAAACGGAAATATATAGAGATCCCACTTTCGAAACTCGAACACAAATACTGATGATGCGATCGCTATCATCAGAATCATCTCCGAGCGACTAGAGTGTGATTCTATATCTATCTAGTATATTGAGGCTTCATATACATGTGGATCAGACGTATATGCAAAATCTTTATATACTTGATTGTCCAAATCAATTTAAAATAAACATTCAAATACGTATAATACGATTTAAATTTCAAAACAAAATTTGTTTTCATTTTTATTTTTTTGTTTAATATACTCTTCACACTCGTTCTAGGATGCTACTGATCCCATATCTAACGAGTCATCCTCATTGGATATTACTAATCCAATCTCTGATGAATTCTTTCGTTCGGTTCTAATGTATCTTGTTCTCGAGCTCTGTAAACCAAAGCTCTGATACCAAATGAAGCGACCCGAACTTCCCCGCGAAGGAAAGAATGGATTGTACTGAGGACAAGACTAATCAGAACACAAACACAAGAACATTTCATTGCTTATTACAACAATTCCATCATAATACAAGAATATAACAGAGTATAAATAAATATTATACATCAGAAAATATCAGAGATTTAAGTACATTACTACAGCGGAAAAAATAATACAAAACACAACTGAAGGTGATATATGGACACAGAGCTTTCCGAATATCATTCCAGCTGTAAACCAGGATCCTGTGAATATAAATCTGCAAAACCAAAACTACTAGCTGCCCGTGTAGAAAGTAGGGGCACCCAGAGTTTAGGTTAAAACAATAAACTCCAGGTCAGTCATGTGACTGGTGTGAGAACTAAAACAGTTATTAATCTTTATTTTAAAGTTCGGTAAATCAAGGGACCACGCCGTATAACACGGAACGGGTTTCCTCCCAAGAATACCAGTGCATAAAACAACAGCGCAATGTTAAATAAAGAGCAATGAAGCTATTATAAGACTCAGGTCCCATCACACAATGCAACGCAAGCCGGAGGATAGAGTTTTTACCTTATAATAGCCAAAAATGCTTGGTACGTGAAATTTCACGTTTTATTATTACTATAAGTGTATAGTGTCAAAACAATTTCAATCATAAGTATCAATCATATACGGCATAAGTGCCCCATACCACTATGTCGCCATACATAGGTTTACAATCAAAACCGCAATTGTCACGTATTGGAAGTTGGAATTCCATCTGTGAACCAAGGCAAGGGATCATCCTTACCGCTTCGAGACTTTCTAGCCTGAGCCTCAGGAATAGCCGCAACTGCACCTTGGATCTTCAGGGCCGGTCCACTCGATGTGGATTAAACTTAAACCCTGAACAATACGTCTCCCCGCCCTATGGGGCGTAAATGAGCCAAATGACTTCATCGATCCCGGATCGACCGATATAACCGAGGCGCCTCGCTATCCATCATCCACATAAGTAAAATGCCAGGGCGTGTAAAACGCTGACACCACTCCTAGCTAGAAGGAAATGTATGCTCTCCCTGCAGTCCTCTATCGTTTCTGGTTCACATCAGGGTGTGAGGCTCGCGAATTAACGCTATACACAAAGCTACATTGTATTAAAGCTGTGCTTTGATCATCTACCATAAGACTTTGCTTTTCAACAAAAGCCTTGATCACTGCATCTCAGCATGCCACACCGGCAATTCATGCCATCCGACTGATATCTATCGATATATAACCTTTGAGATCGTACGTCTCAGAGAAGGGCGTTAAGCAAGAGAATAAATTCTCCACCGCCAAACAGATATATATTTAATAGAAATCAATCAACACAGGATAAAATCCAATGTCAGACACACAATCCATTTACAAGTCCGTTCTGGGTTTGAATGAAACTGGAGGAACATTATTCCTCGCATATCCATCGATCTCCAAGTACGTCTAGACGATCACCAACTGATTCCATCCTCTTGGGTATACAGCCCAATCAAGATCATCTGTAATTATCCAAACGATGTGAAGACCTCCAGTCTTCAACCACCGTCTTAATCGTCGATTTTGTTATTCAGAACGGGTATAAACCCGGCCATTCCGAATAACTCGCGTATATAATAAACCAGTGTTATAAAACACAACATACGCCTCATTCTAATCCAGAATATTCCTTTATTAAAATATTCTTATACTTTGGGAAGGTTCCCATTAATTTTATCAAAGATAAATTCTTTAAATTTATTCTTTAATCTTCCTTTGAATATTAATTCAAACCAAATTATGGTTTATCCAAACTAGTTTTGATTCGCGCACCTGACCGAAGTAATTATTTGTTAAGTTTCCCAACCCCAACCTATTTATCCCATGAAGTAAAACTGGTAATACTTCATATCTAACACCACAGTGTTATCGGTAAATTCAATTACCATTTCACGTTTAAATCTAGTTAAAGATTTGACTATCGCCTGGAGTAAAACTGGTGGTACTCCATTCTCGATTATTTTCTGAATTCGATAATTTTAGTTATCAAATTCACCTTTCAATCTATTTAAAGATTCATTAAAACTCTAATTCAGTTTTAATTTCCAAAAATCATCATTTATGATTATTCAAAGTTAAGAAATAAATCTTATCTTTAACGGGGTTAAAGAACTAATGTCATTTAAAACACAGTTCACGATAAACCCAAAATCTCATTCCATTAACAATGGAATCTTCACGGAAAACAGATCAATATATCTAATCGATATGAACTTCCATATCCAACTAATAATATAAATGGAATAACGCCAAAGCCTTTTAAATTCTATATACATTAGAAGTCTTCCTCTACAGAAATTCACTTCGATTATTACCAAATCAAATTCCATTCCATTCCAATTTATTTTATTAAATTGGAAAACTTTACTTTGGAAAATCTCCTTTAAATCTTATCAAAAAGATTTATAAATTCCAAATCCCATTTACTGTAAATCGGGTTAAATAACGAATGTCGTTAAAACACAGTTCACGATAATCCCAATTCACATTCCATTAATTATCGGGTTAAAGAACAACTGTTATTTAAAACACCATTCACGATAAACCCAAAAATCAATCCCAATTCAATTCCAATTAAAGATCATTTAATTGGTATACTTCATTAAATCTAAATAAAAAGATTTAATCTTTTCTTCAACTGGGTTTAAGAACAGTGTTAATAAAGACACCATTCACGATGAACAGTTTGTGCGATTTTTGAAGGAGGTGGGTTCAATTTTTTTTGATCGTTCATACTAGTAGTGGAGGCGTTGGTTACTCCTTCTTTGAACAGAACGTGTACGCATCATGTGGCGCACGTGGTGCATTTTTGTTGGTCAAGGATTGTTTTTTTTGAACGTGACCTTCTCTGATTGGCCTGGTGACGAATTCTGAGGTAAAAGGGCTTATGTGTCGTGCTGTGATTGGCTGAGTGACACATCTCTTTGGTTTGGATGGCTCTGATTACTCCTAGACTGATCTAAAGGCTAGAATTAATCCTACACTCTTATATAATCACATCTAACCTAAACCCTAAATCAAAACAAAAATCATTCTCAAGCCGCCATGCTGCTGCAACATAGACTGAGCAAGCTTCTCTTATTCAACGAATTAAAACTTAGGATGGTGGAAAAAGGATTCTCCGCTATCTATTCTCTTCTTTAATCCGTTCACTGTGAGTACAACTTCTTTAACAAGATAATTGTTGAACGTAATTGTGATGGGTTTATAAGTTGGGCTATATGAATATGACTAATTACATATACTTAATTAAGTCCATTTTATGATGTTAATTCATGTGTCTAATTTTGTATGCTCGATTAGATTCATTTTATGATGTTGTTGTATGCAAGTTTGTATGCAAATCATATGCAAGTTTATATGTAAATCATGTGATATTAGTCTACATGTCTAATTACATATGCAAGTTTATATGCAAGTTTGTATACAAATCATATGCAAATTTATGTGAAAATCATATTCATACATGCAAGTTCCTATTTATATGTTTAGATCTATTCAAGTTATATTTTATATGATTAGATCCATGCCAGTTTATATGTTTATGCAAATTCATATTTTATATGTCTATTACTTATGCAAGTCATTGATTGTGCAAATTTATGTCAATGTAAATTATGATCATGCAAGTTTATGATCCATGCTAGTCTATTTTCATATGTTAAATTTAGATCTAATTTGTTATGCAAGTCCATATGTTAATTTAGATCTAATTTGTTATGCAAGTCCATATGTTAATTTAGATTTAATTTGTTATGCAAGTCAATTTGTTATTTAGATCTAATTTATTGTGCAAGTCCATATGTTAATTTAGATCTAATTTGTTATGCAAGTCCATATGTTAATTTAGATCTAATTTGTTGTGCAAGTCCATATGTTAATTTAGATCTAATTTGTTCTGAAAGTGCATAAGTTAATTTAGATCTAATTTGTTGTGCAATTCCATACGTTAATTTAGATCTAATTCGTTATGCAAGTCCATATGTTATTCTAGATCTAATTTGTTATGCATGTCCATATGTTAATTTAGAAACTAATTTGTTATGCAAGTTCATATGTTAATTTAGATCTAATTTGTTGTGCAAGTCCATATGTTAATTTAGATCTAATTTGTTATGGAAGTTCATATGTTAATTTAGATCTATTTTATTATGCAAGTTCATAAATGGGGTCTTTGTTATACACTAGTTATGTTCATAATTAGATCTATATTGTTTTATGCCAATTTGGATGTTATACGTCTCTTTCTTTCCCTTTTTCTTATGAGTTAGGCTAATTGCGAGCGTATCGTATTATATGAATCATACAAATGATTGACGTTGGGAAACAGTTGGGAAACATTAAATATTGGAAATTATGTAATTGGCATAAAATAGGTTGTAATCATATAATTAATTTTGGGCATATCTAGTAAATGTGGCATAACATGAATTGACCACACTTATGGATAATTTACATATAAATATACACTTGGACATAAATGGTAAATATGTAAATTAGTTAATAGATGAACATGCCTAACCTGAGGATAGATTGAGTTGCGGTGTAAGACTGCCCGGAACCGCCCGACACATCCAGCGACCGCAATAACACAGATCTAATGTGAGAGGTTAGCGCATTAAGCCCAAAACCCGAGCTTAGAATGAGTTTGCGGTAGAAGTCTGCCCGGAACCACCTGGCACATCCAGCAACCGCAAACAATAGTTATAATGTGAGAGGTTGGTGCATTAATAAATTAACTAATGCCAAAGAACAGACATGCTTAGAACGGAAGGGTTAAATAACATATGAATAGGCGATACTTAACCAATACAACATGTTAATTAGACAAGTGGGTGGGGTTAAGTAAATTGAGAACACTTAACCAATACAACATGTTAATTAGACAAGTGGGTGGGGTTAAGTAAATTTAAAACACTTAACCAATATAACATGATGAATGAATAGGGTTAAGTTAATAAGAAACACTTAACCAATACAACATGATGTGTGGGTGGGTTAAGTTAACATGAATGGACAGCACTTAACCAATATTACATGAACAAAGAGGATAGGGTTAAGGCAAGCTTAACCAACAATACATATTGACTTGGTAAGTAGGAGGGTTAAGTAAACCTTGGGTAGGTGGGTAATATTAGTGTATATAGGCCCACAAACTTAACCGTTAAATAAACATGTTTGAATCAGTGGGAGGGTTAAGTACATCTCGTGTAGGTGGGTAATATTTGCATATATAGGCCCACAAACTTAGCCAGTAGGAAACCCTAGTAACGGGGACCCATTTCAGCAGTAACCCACACAGATGTATCATGGTACCCTGAACTAGGCAGGGTAGGGCACGATTACTGAGCTAATTATAAGCAGTCAAAATAGCGGTGGGTGGTGCAGCAGTGTAGGTTCCGGCAGAGTATGGGCATGCACGTGCTCCGGAGTGGGAAAAAGCAGGCACTGGGCATCAGTAGTATACAATATGCATCTTGAATTGTGTCAAGTTGTCATCATAGGGATTGATACACCCTATGGTGGGACCAACACAGGTATCTACATACAAGCGGGGCCGAATGACACAAGTAAACAAGCGGGGCCAAATGACACAAGTAAACAAGCGGGGCCGGATGACACAAGTAATAAATACATGCGAGTTAGGGAGTCGATCGATTAAGCGATAAGGGGGTAGTGTGGGGACATCTAGTATTTAGTATGGGCAAGTAAGGATTGTATGGGGTGAATACCTCTTACTAGATGTTACGCCTGAGGACTACCAATTACAAGATGGGGATCAACTTTTAGTATGGAACTAGTAACGGTGCGGTGAAATTAGAATTGATGCAGTGTAGTAATTATCCTTTAGTGATTAGAACCGCGATCAACGTTTATCTTATTCATCCTGCTTACCTTGTCATGCATATTTATGTATAGTCATTTCTTACTTTCCAGTTTATGTTCTTATCCTGTTACTTTAATGATTATATTGTTAAAGTCACTGGACTCACCTGACTTATGTCTGACCTAGTTTGTTTTCGCCTCTTTTCTTCCATTCCCCCCCAAGGTTTTTAGGGAGGAAATACTCAAGTTTAGTTCGGATATCCCTTCTTCCAGCTTGAAGTTGAAAAATAAATTGCTTCGCTTTGATTCAGCTTATCTATGGCATTTTCTGTTGGGGATTATAGTTTTAATATTAAGTACTCTGAAGGTTTGTATAAGACTGAAATTATGTACTTGGTTTAGGTATTTGGAAATGTAATCAAACTTATTTCAGTTTCCGCTGCAATAAAGTTATAAAAATTTTCAAGTACTACTTTCTCTGTCTTGTAATATTCTGTTCCGTTTACTTATAATACTCCACAAAACTTAATGCATTCCCTTTGTGAGTGACATTAATGGACGTGGGGTGTTACAGAATTTCTAAAGTGCTCCGTTTCAGATCTGGTTTGTTTCATGCTGTAGATCTCTTTTTTGCGAATCCAACGCATCCGAAATTTCTGAATTTCATCGATGTTTGAGAGAGATATAGTTGTTTAAAGATTTGATTGCATTAAAAATAATAATTAATAATTAGTTTAAATTTATCTCCTCCTTAATCCACCTTTACCCTTTCTTCCTCCTTCTTTGTTTTCTGTTTCACCGTAACCCATTCCATCATCACGAATCCTCCCTTGCGCACCACTATAGAAGACACCGGACCTTGATCCGACACCGCCACCCTGTTGCCCTCCTCCAGAGCCATCATCCGCCGCCCATCAGGTCAAACTCGACCTCCTCCCTGAGCCGTGAATTCACCCCTAAGCTGCCGACATCAGGCCCTCGAACCGGGAAATCCAGGCCCTTAAAATCAATCTCGACCGTATAGTTTTGAAGAACAGGAGAATCTCTACAAAAATTGCTTTAGGAGCTGATGGAATTACTTTAAGGATTGGGTGCAAATTTTGAATTTGTTTCGGAGCTTTACTGGCCATTGAACGTAAGATGGCGGCTAGGTTTTAGAGATGAGGGTATTAGGGTTTATAATATTCAAATATATATAATATTAAATTCAATTAATTTTGAAAAAGCCAGTTAACTCTTATCAACTCCAATTCCAGCCCAACGAGAGTTGTCCCTAGGCAAATACCCCCGTTCCGGACCCAATGGACTAGGTCCCGTGAGCCCAAATGACAATCTTCAGCCTGTTTTATTTAATTTAAAATATAATTTATTTATTTATTTCAGTCGTACAATTAAATTCACAGGGGCCACATACCGACTCTATAAATTCCAGAAAAAATATTTCTAGTTATGTTTTGACGATATGATCCTAACAAAATTGATTTCATGGAATTTGGAGACCGTTTGAAAAATGTCCATTTTCTGGTCAATCCGATTTGACTAAAATTGACAAAACACATTTTCTTTTGCCACGCTTTCATATTAATTCTAAAAATTATGAAAATTGAAACCTAGAAATAATTTGACATTCCGGAGCCAACAAAAGTGGTTTCGTCGAAAACGGAGGTCATTTGATAAATGGCTATTTTTAGTATTAAAATATGTATGTAAATTCTACAGCGACTTTTCTGAATTTTAAATTGGGCATAACTTTTGATTCCCGCTATGAAATTTCAATTTTTTGGATTCGTTGGAAAGATATTTTTAAATAGATTTTGGTTTCACCAAAATCCTATTTATTTTGAATCCTGTACAGTCATTCAAAGTTCAAATTTTCAAACTACCGTGCTATTTCTAACTTCTTTTATAATTAAAATAAAATTATTCATTTTAAATTTGATTTAAATAAATTTTTAATCGTTATTATTTAAAATAAATTATTTTAACTATTCAAAATCTCTTAAAATTCCTAAAATAAAAATTTTAAATTGATTCAGAAATTGCGGGTTGTTTCACAGCCTCTACCATCACATCGTACCACCAACCGAAGAAGACGCCCAGGCTGCCTACGAGGCTGTCAAATCTGCAGACCTTACCCTGTGGACATGACTTGACGCTGTTGTCCTTCAATGGATATACAATACAATCTCCTCCGACCTCCTTCATGCCATTTTTCTCTGCCACGATACAACTGAGGGTGCATGGAAATGACTTGAAGCCATGTTCCAAGACAACAAAGTTTCAAGGGCAACTCATCTTGAAGAAGAACTTGCAACAGTTGATTTTGAACAATTTAATTCAATTGAAAATTTTTGCACCCACCTTAAATCATTGGCTGATAGATTGGCGGATGTCAGTGCCCCGGTGACTAATAGCAGGCTTATATTGCGTCTCACAGGAGCCTTTCCAGAATCATATAACGGAACTATAGATTACATTCAAAACCAAGATCCCTTACCCCCTTTTGAAAGCTGTCGAACTCTGTAAAAACCCGTAACTTCACCGTAAAGGAAAGCGCGGATAGTTCGAGAACAAGCCAGAACAGAACTCATATAAAAGAACATTTCACTGTATATCACAACAATGCATCAGATTACAAGAATATACAGAGTATAAATGAATATTACACAGAAATATCAGAGATTTAAATTACATTTAAATACATCGCAGCGGAAAATAATACAATACACAACTAGAAGGAGATATACGGATACAAAGCTTTCCGGATATCGTTCCAGCTGTAAACCAGGATCCTGTGAATATAAATCTGCAAAACCAAAACTACTAGCTGCCCGTGTCAAAATAAGGGCACCCAGAGTTTAGGTTAAAACAATAAACTCCAGGTCAGTTATGTGACTGGTGTGAGAACTAAAACAGTTAATCTTTATTTTAAAGTTAGGTAAATCAAGGGACCACGCCGTATAACACGGAACGGGTTTCCTCCCAAGAATACCAGTGCATAAAACAAACAGCGCAATGCTAAATAAAGAAAAATGAAGCTGTTATAAGACCCAGGTCCCATCACACAATGCAACGCAGCCGAGGATAGGTTTTCCCTTATAACAGCCAAAGAATGCTTGATACGTTTAAAACAAATCGTTTGATACTATTATAAGTGCATAGTGTATAAAACAACTTCAAATCATAAGTATCAATCATAGACGGCATAAGTGCCCCATCCCACTATGTCACCATACTAGGCTCTACAAATAAAACCGCAAGACGTCGTATTGGAAGTTAGGTTATCATTTATGGTATGAACCGAGGCTAGGGGCAAGATCCTCAACCGATTCGAGACTGTCTAGTCCGAGCCTCAGGGTCAGAGCGCATCGACCCTTGGATCGTCAGGGCCAGTCCACCGATGTGGATTAAAATTCCTGAACACTGCGTTTCCCCGCCCTTTGGGGCGTAAGCCTGGCCCGTCAGCCGACCAGAAGCATCGGCCGAAACCGATATCACGAGGCGCCTCGCTTTTCAGCAAGTAATAATAAGCAACATCCACATGAGTCAAACTCGTCAGCCAGTTCAAGCACTGACGCCACTCCTAACTAGAAAGAAACGCATGTCCTCCCTGATGTCCGTCTCCCGTTTTTGATTCATACCGGGTGTGATACTCGCGAATCAACGTTACACAAAGCTACGCCACAAAGGCCGTGCTTCGATCATCAACCACAAGACTTTGCTTTTCAACAGAAGCCTTGATCATTTGCATCTTAGCATGCCACACAGGCAATTCACTCCATGCGATTGATATCCATCAATATATAACCCCTGAGCTCGTACGTCTCAGAGAAGGGCGTTAAGCAAGAGAATAAATTCTCCGCCGCCAAACAGATATATATTTAAGAGAGATCAATCACACGGACTAAAATCCAATGTCAGACACACAGTCCATTTACAAGTCCGTTCTGGGTCTGAACGAAACCGGAGGCACTTTCCTCGCATATCCATCCATCTCCAAGTACGTCTGGACGATCACCAACTGTTTCCATCTTCTTGAGTGTACAGCCCAATCAAGATCATCAGTAATCACCCAAACAACGTGAAGACTTCCGGTCTTCGACCACCGTCTTCATCTTCGACTTATCGTCGTATCAGTTATTCAGAATGGGATAAACCCGGTCTTTCCGAATAACTCGCGTATATTTTAAATAAGTGTTACACAAACACAACATACGCCTCATTCCAATTCATCAGTCACTAACCGTAAATTAATCAAGAGAATAATTTCCCAAATATTAACCCCGAAGGCCGAAACCAACATCAGATCAATATCCAGAAAACCATTCTGCTTGGCTAACCGACAGTTAGTTTCTAAATTTCACATTCATAGGGAAAGGTTCCCATTAATTTTATCCAAGATAAATTCCTGAATTTATTCTCTAATCTTCCTTTGAATTTCGATTCAACTAGTCGGAATTAGCGAACCTTACCGTAGTAATCATTGGTTTTAATTTCCCAATCCCAACCTATTCATCCCATGAAGTAAAACTGGTAATACTTCATATCTAACACCACGATGTTATCGTAAATTAAATTATCATTTCACGTTCAAATCTAATTAAAGATTTAACTATCGCCTGGAGCAAAACTGGGGATACTCCATTCTCGATCTTTTCAATCTAATTAAAGATTCATTAAAACTCCACTTAGTTTTAATCGTTAACTGGGTTAAAGAATCAGTGTCATTTAAAACACGGTTCACGATAAACCCAAAATCACATTTCCATTAATTATCGGGTTAAAGAACGAGTGTTATTTAAAACACCATTCACGATAAACCCAAGAATCAATATCAATTCAATTTCAATTAAATTTTATTTAATTGGTACACTTCATTAAATCTAAATAAAAAGATTTAATCTTTTCTCAACTGGGTTCAAGAACAGTGTTAGTGAAGACACCATTCACGACAAACCCAAATCACATTTGATATTCAATACAAGGCTCTGAATAGAAAATATATCGACTTATATTCAATATCAAATTCTACGACTAACAAATGTCGTATTGGAAATAACGATATAAATATATATCTTTCAAATTTCCATAACAACATCTGTATAATCACGAATTCCAACATCGAAATATTCCGAAGACAATTTCGATTCAAATCCACTCTGATGTAATCATTGGAAATGCTGGTTATTTTTAAAACCCTTTTCATATTCAATTTATTTATTTTAAAAATAAATAGAATTATAATTCTAGTTCAAAACTAGTTCATTTAGATAAAAATCTATTTTTATCTTTTCAAATATGGAGTTTTTCATCCCAATCCTTTCTAAACCATTTCTTATGATATTACACAAATTATTACTATTTTTAATAATTTTATCAAGGCCCGTACAGTCGATTTCCATCAACGGTCATCGAACTGCACTTACAGCGACCTTTTTCGAATTTGATTTGGACGTATCTCCAAATCCAACCGTTAGATTTCAAATTTCTAATATTTGTTAGAAAGCTCTTTTTGATACGAACCCAATGGTTCCGGTTTTAGGAGAATCCGACGGTCGGATCTCCCGTAATGTCCGTTTGAAATAAATGGTCGAAATTCGCGAACTGCCGCGGCGCGGCGCGTTCTATTCAGGCCATTATATTATATATATAATATATATATAATATATTTCGTCGATTTCTATTTAAAACGAATTATATAAATAGTTTTAAATTCATTTCAAAAGAAATTTCAACTTCCATTTCAATTCAAATCAAAATTGAATTCTTCTTTATAAATTCGTTTTAACATTCATTTCTATTCAATTCAAATTTCAATTCAATTTGAATTCATTTCAATTTGCTTTCAATTCAATTTGAATTCGTTTTCAATTCATTTCGAAATCGTTTTCAATTCAATTCATTTCGAAATCGTTTTCAATTCATTTCATTTCGAAATCGTTTTCAATTCATTTCATTTCGAAATCGTTTTCAATTCAATTCATTTCGAAATCGTTTTCAATTCAATTCATTTCGAAATCGTTTTCAATTCAATTCATTTCGAAATCGTTTTCAATTCAATTCATTTTGAAATCGTTTTCAATTCAATTCATTTCGAAATCGTTTTCAATTCATTTCATTTCGAAATCGTTTTCAATTCATTTCATTTCGAAATCGTTTTCAATTCATTTCATTTCGAAATCGTTTTCAATTCATTTCATTTCGAAATCGTTTTCAATTCAATTCATTTCGAAATCGTTTTCAATTCAATTCATTTCGAAATCGTTTTCAATTCATTTCATTTCGAAATCGTTTTCAATTCAATTCATTTCGAAATCGTTTTCAATTCATTTCATTTCGAAATCGTTTTCAATTCATTTCATTTCGAAATCGTTTTCAATTCATTTCATTTCGAAATCGTTTTCAATTCAATTCATTTCGAAATCGTTTTCAATTCATTTCATTTCGAAATCGTTTAAAATCGATATAAATATCGTCCACGTCAAAATGGCGTCAATCTAATCAACACGGCTTCATAAATTTCTATTTTCAAATATTCTATTTCAAATATTTCTTTTTCAAAATAGTTGTTATTATCAAAATATTTCGTTCAACACATGACCAATCTCAATGGATGAGTACTGTCAACACATGAACCTTTATTTTATATTATAAAGATGTAAATTTTATTACTAAAATATTTCGTTCAACACATGACCAATCTCAATGGATGAAACGGTCAACACATGAACCTTTATTTTATATTATAAAGATGTAAATTTTATTACTAAAATATTTCGTTCAACACATGACCAATCTCAATGGATGAAACGGTCAACACATGAACCTTTATTTTATATTATAAAGATGTAAATTTTATTACTAAAATATTTCGTTCAACACATGACCAATCTCAATGGATGAAACGGTCAACACATGAACCTTTATTTTATATTATTCTTTATTTTTCAAATTGGAATGAGGCCCAATCAATTACCATATAAAGTTAATTATATGGATTCCATACAACACATGTATATAATAGCATTGAAAATAATCAACCATCAACCAAAGTGCACTACACTGTATAAGCATCAAATATAGATATTCAACGCTTATAACAGCCTGTCAATCAATCGATCGACATATTTAATCAATCAGGATGAGTGAACTTCAAATTTCATCCCAACACCCGTGTGGGGTTTCAAACAATCAAACACATATTTTATTTGTGCTGTTGGACGATGTGTAAAATTTATCGTCCCAATCAATGTCTTTCAAATAGGTGTACATAAACAAACCGTCCGGTTTGTAAATGAATATTTATTTATTCACTTCACGTTAAAAATTATATTTTTAACGATAAAACATTTTATTCTAACATATGAATTTCTATTCAGTTCATTCTTTAAATAAAATGATATTTTTATTTTTCTAACTTATTTTAGAAAATTTCGGCGGCATAACGGCACGATACTAGAAACGGGACGAGGCCTAGCCTTATCCCCGGTCTAGTGAAGGCCCACGCCATTCACACATCAATCAAATCCATTCATTTCACCAAACATTTCAATTTCAAATCAAATCATCTAACTAATCTATGCAACCAAACAAACAAGTCCATGGTCTGTGGACGATTGTGTCGGGTGCTACTAAGCACCGTCTGCATCCTAGTATATATATATAACTAGAGAAAAGAAAGTGAAAGGTGAGAAATTCTCACCAAAAGCTATCCAATCATCTTGACTCTTCTTTTATAGAAATCTTCGCCAACTCGCCTTTTGTCGCTTTCGTTGCCCGTATTCACTACATATGTAAAAATCGAATTTTTACTTCGCTATTCAATATATAAAAATCGAATTTTTACTATCTTATTTTATTTTTATAAACTGAAAATAAAATTCCATTGTATTTATTTTAACATTTGCAAATAAATACACTGCTTATTTAGATTAAAAGCTGAAAATAAATATCAGTTAACCATCTTCTACCATATTAAAAATTCTATTTTCATCCTATGCTATTTATCCTTTCTTTTTCTTTTTTCATATTCAAACAAAATTTCTAAACAAAGTGATTTTATTTTTCTAAGACAAAGTGATTTTATTTTTCTAAGACAAAGTGATTTTATTTTTCTAAGACAAAGTGATTTTTTCCTAGAAAAACTAGATTTTTAAACAATGATAACATAAACAATTAAAATAAAATAAATAAATTATAATAATTACCCTAATTAATTACCATTTCACTAATCAAGTCATTAGGGTATCTTTAAACCCGTCGTCCTCACTGTATTGTCCTAGAACAAGTACCCATCGAGCCCGAATGGAAGATCCACCTGGGCGGGCCACCAGCGTTGATCGAACGATGATCCAACAACACCCCCTCGCGCGCCTCCAGACGCTCCTCCTCCACCAGTAACCGCGTCGAAGTCGACGCCGCTTCCTTGCCAGAAAACCATGACAAACGACGGGACTTTGAGGCCCGATTGCTGCTGATTCACGCAACTAGGCACCGTCATAGCCGTTGGATTTAAAGAGCAAAGAGGGCGCTTCGATTTTCATTTATCACGTTGGATTAATTTTGAGGGGATTGGATGAATTTTTGATTTGAAATCTGGAGCGATTTCGGTCGTCGAACACGATGAAGAGCGGCTGATAGGGGCGTTGACCATTTTGACTAGGTTTTAGGGAGAAAGGTTGATATTTATATTAATTTTTATAATATTTTATTCCTTTTTATTTTGTTTTAGCATATGAACTCCCATTCAAACCCAACGACTGTCGCCCCTAGCTAATTACCCCCATTTCGAACACAACGGGATATATATCACAGGCTGATTCGATCGTTTCGATCAGTTTCCATTCAATTTACATTTAAATCATTATACTGAATTTTAAACGTACATTTCAATTTACCGGGGTCGCATACTAACTCGAAGAATTCCAGAAAAATATTTTCTAGCTTCGTATTGACGATACGGTCCTAACAAAACTAGTTTCGTCGAATTCTGAGACCGTTAGAAAAATGACCATTTTCCAGTCGATTAAAATCAACTAAAACTGCTCAAACGCATTTTCCATTGCCATGCTCACATATTGATTCGAAAAATTATGAAATTTGAAATCTAGCAATAACTTTACATCACGGATCCAACAAAAGTGGTTTCGTCGAAATCCGAGGTCGTTTGCAAAATGGCTATTTTTAAGGGCCCGAATTCCATAGCGACTATTCAGAATTTTCAACTGGACATATCTTTTGATTCCCGCTATGAAATTTTGATTTGTTGGATTCGTTGGAAATATATTCTCAAATAGATCCTAATGTTTCTGGTTTCTCTAAATTCCGGATTGTTTTGCACCCGGTACATTCAACTGAAGTTTGAAATCAAATTATCGAACTACCGCGCCATTTTCAATTCCTTTTATAATTATATATAATTATTTATATTCTAATGACGACGTATAAATATATACGTTCTAAATATATTCAAAATATATTTCTCGTCGTTTTTATTTAAAATAATTCATTTTAAATAATCAAAATTCGCTAAAATTGCCAAAATAAAAATTTTAAACTGGCCCAGATTTTCGGGTTGTTACAATCTCCCCCACTTAAAACTTTTCGTCCCCGAAAAGGAACAAAGTCGAAAGTGGTTTGATTAATTAGCTCTACGCTCGATCTGGCTTCCATTCTCCAACTTTTCAGTTTCTGAGAATTTTCAAAATTTCAAAAATTTGGCTAACACCCTAAATTTTCGAAAAATTTCGCCATAACCTCCCCTGCACCGGGAGCATCCGGGAATTTCAAATAGCTCCCCCGGTCCTTCTAATCTCAAAAAGAAAAAGAAAAAGCCAAGCGGCTAGCCAATAGGCTCATGAAATCATCATCACCCAAACAAAACAGTAAATTATGTAGTAAACATGTACCTATTTGTCGGGCAAACAAATTTTATTCTCTGCTCTAGCCTCCTTGCTATGACCTGTTCAATGTAAGTACAAGTATATGCAAGCAAATGCGACCAATTTTGAATATAATTCAATATTTGGTTCAATTAGGCATAATGGTTCAAAATTTATCAAACAACTAAACAAGCAACACAATCATCAATCAATTAGGGAATTTAACGTTTCAAATACATAATTTTGCTCTATAGTCAAAAATCACATTTTTGATGCCAAATCACAACAATAGGTTCTATCTAATTTTGGTTCTCACACCAGTAAATAGGAAATATATAGAAATCTCACTTTTGTCACTCGAATATAAATATTGATGATGCCATGGTCATTATCAACATCACCTCCGGGCGACTAGAGTGTGATTCTATATCTATCCAGTATATTAAAATTTCAAACACACGTGGATCAGACGTATACGCAAAATCTTTATATACTGGACTGTCCAACTCAATATATATAGATAATCAAATACGAATAATTGTTTTAAATTTCAAAACAAGATTTGTTTTCCTTTTCAAAAATATACTCTTCACACTCGTTCTAGGATACTACTGATCCCATCTCTAACGAGTCATTCCCATTGGATATTACTAATCCAATTTCTGATGAATTCTTTCGTATAGTTCTAATGTGCCTTGTTCTCGAGCTCTGTAAACCAAAGCTCTGATACCAACTGTAAAAACCCGTAACTTCACCGTAAAGGAAAGCGCGGATAGTTCGAGAACAAGCCACAACAGAACTCATATAAAAGAACATTTCACTGTATATCACAACAATGCATCAGATTACAAGAATATACAGAGTATAAATGAATATTACACAGAAATATCAGAGATTTAAATTACATTTAAATACATCGCAGCGGAAAATAATACAATACACAACTAGAAGGAGATATACGGATACAAAGCTTTCCGGATATCGTTCCAGCTGTAAACCAGGATCCTGTGAATATAAATCTGCAAAACCAAAACTACTAGCTGCCCGTGTCAAAATAAGGGCACCCAGAGTTTAGGTTAAAACAATAAACTCCAGGTCAGTCATGTGACTGGTGTGAGAACTAAAACAGTTAATCTTTATTTTAAAGTTAGGTAAATCAAGGGACCACGCCGTATAACACGGAACGGGTTTCCTCCCAAGAATACCAGTGCATAAAAGAAACAGCGCAATGCTAAATAAAGAAAAATGAAGTTGTTATAAGACCCAGGTCCCATCACACAATGCAACGCAGCCGAGGATAGGGTTTTCCCTTATAACAGCCAAAGAATGCTTGATACGTTTAAAACAAATCGTTTGATACTATTATAAGTGCATAGTGTATAAAACAACTTCAAATCATAAGTATCAATCATAGACGGCATAAGTGCCCCATCCCACTATGTCGCCATACTAGGCTCTACAAATAAAACCGCAAGACGTCGTATTGGAAGTTGGGTTATCATTTATGGTATGAACCGAGGCTAGGGGCAAGATCCTCAACCGATTCGAGACTGTCTAGTCCGAGCCTCAGGGTCAGAGCGCATCGACCCTTGGATCGTCAGGGCCGGTCCACCGATGTGGATTAAAATTCCTGAACACTGCGTTTCCCCGCCCTTTGGGGCGTAAGCCTGGCCCGTCAGCCGACCAGAAGCATCGGCCGAAACCGATATCACGAGGCGCCTCGCTTTTCAGCAAGTAATAATAAGCAACATCCACATGAGTCAAACTCGTCAGCCAGTTCAAGCACTGACGCCACTCCTAACTAAAAAGAAACGCATGTCCTCCCTGATGTCCGTCTCCCGTTTTTGATTCATACCGGGTGTGATACTCGCGAATCAACGTTACACAAAGCTACGCCACAAAGGCCGTGCTTCGATCATCAACCACAAGACTTTGCTTTTCAACAGAAGCCTTGATCATTTGCATCTTAGCATGCCACACAGGCAATTCACTCCATGCGATTGATATCCATCAATATATAACCCCTGAGCTCGTACGTCTCAGAGAAGGGCGTTAAGCAAGAGAATAAATTCTCCGCCGCCAAACAGATATATGTTAGACCGAAATTTGGGCCTAACACCCAAACTCTATGTGAAATCCTCACAAATCACAGATTACAGATAAAAAGCAGTAAAAACAGGGAACACACGGGATTTTTATAGTGGTTCGGCTCAATCCAAGCCTACGTCCACTTTATAGTTTCTCATATCCTGAGGAATTACAATTACAATGGTGTCTCACAATCCGTGAGATTCGATTATACACAATAGCCTTGTGTTCTAATGAAGAAGAGGAGAAAAGAGATTGAATTTATGCACGATAGCCTCGTGTTTGATTGAGTTGAGGAGTACCCAAAGTCCTTGAATACTTGGTAATGGTGGTCGGGAGGTGTTAGCGCCCGAAAAAAAGTCCCTTGAAATGACCATCTCGGGGTGTATTTATAGGCGTAGAGGAGCTGCTGGGAGTCCTGAATCGGGTCGGATCGGGTATGATGTGGTGAGCGGAGAGGACATCTCGGAGAGAGTGGAGAAGTGGCCTTCAAATCGTGCTAGGACAGATGGCAACCGATCCGGATTAGTAGGAGGTAGTTATCCCTTAAGAAGCGGTCAAACTTGCTGCGTCTGAGCAGGTACAGGGGAATCGGTTCGGGTCCGACCCGAACCGAGCTGGTGTCTTCAATCCGAAGACTTCATGTGCCAGGTTAGTGCGATGGAGGTCGGATCGGTTCGGCTCCGAACCGAACCGAGGAGGAGGCTCCGAACCGGAGTTATGATGTATACTTCTGAGCTGAGTGCAAGCCGGGTCGGGTTCTGATAGTCCGATCCGAACCGAGGTGAGATGGAGTCCAAGTTTGAGCATCTTCGAAGTGTGGAGTCGGAGCGGGTCCGATCCGATCCGGGAGGTCAAGCCAATTTCCAAATTCCAAGTTTTCGGTTCTGCATGCATTCACGGAAACGGGCATAACTTTCAAACCGTAAGTCCGATTGAGCCAAACCAAAGCTCAAACTGAAGCTAATTCAGAGATCTACAAGAGTTACAGAGCTCAGCTCCGTAATCGCTGTTTTCGGGCCCAAAAAAGGTCATCTGGTAGGAGTTTCGGGCCATTCTTTATTTGTGATGCGATTTTGACCAAATCGCTGCCTGTCTTCTGACGGTATTTCCGATACTTGAGCGTATTATTGATAAGAGATTCCATGTGTGACTGCTTTGACTAAAAAGCGGGTCAACAATATATATTTAAGAGAGATCAATCACACGGACTAAAATCCAATGTCAGACACACAGTCCATTTACAAGTCCGTTCTGGGTCTGAACGAAACCGGAGGCACTTTCCTCGCATATCCATCCATCTCCAAGTACGTATGGACGATCACCAACTGTTTCCATCTTCTTGGGTGTACAGCCCAATCAAGATCATCAGTAATCACCCAAACAACGTGAAGACTTCCGGTCTTCGACCACCGTCTTCATCTTCGACTTATCGTCGTATCAGTTATTCAGAATGGGATAAACCCGGTCTTTCCGAATAACTCGCGTATATTTTAAATAAGTGTTACACAAACACAACATACGCCTCATTCCAATTCATCAGTCACTAACCGTAAATTAATCAAGAGAATAATTTCCCAAATATTAACCCCGAAGGCCGAAACCAACATCAGATCAATATCCAGAAAACCATTCTGCTTGGCTAACCGACAGTTAGTTTCTAAATTTCACATTCATAGGGAAAGGTTCCCATTAATTTTATCCAAGATAAATTCCTGAATTTATTCTCTAATCTTCCTTTGAATTTCGATTCAACTAGTCGGAATTAGCGAACCTTACCGTAGTAATCATTGGTTTTAATTTCCCAATCCCAACCTATTCATCCCATGAAGTAAAACTGGTAATACTTCATATCTAACACCACGATGTTATCGTAAATTAAATTATCATTTCACGTTCAAATCTAATTAAAGATTTAACTATCGCCTGGAGCAAAACTGGGGATACTCCATTCTCGATCTTTTCAATCTAATTAAAGATTCATTAAAACTCCACTTAGTTTTAATCGTTAACTGGGTTAAAGAATCAGTGTCATTTAAAACACGGTTCACGATAAACCCAAAATCACATTTCCATTAATTATCGGGTTAAAGAACGAGTGTTATTTAAAACACCATTCACGATAAACCCAAGAATCAATATCAATTCAATTTCAATTAAATTTTATTTAATTGGTACACTTCATTAAATCTAAATAAAAAGATTTAATCTTTTCTCAACTGGGTTCAAGAACAGTGTTAGTGAAAACACCATTCACGACAAACCCAAATCACATTTGATATTCAATACAAGGCTCTGAATAGAAAATATATCGACTTATATTCAATATCAAATTCTACGACTAACAAATGTCGTATTGGAAATAACGATATAAATATATATCTTTCAAATTTCCATAACAACATCTGTATAATCACGAATTCCAACATCGAAATATTCCGAAGACAATTTCGATTCAAATCCACTCTGATGTAATCATTGGAAATGCTGGTTATTTTTAAAACCCTTTTCATATTCAATTTATTTATTTTAAAAATAAATAGAATTATAATTCTAGTTCAAAACTAGTTCATTTAGATAAAAATCTATTTTTATCTTTTCAAATATGGAGTTTTTCATCCCAATCCTTTCTAAACCATTTCTTATGATTTTACACAAATTATTACTATTTTTAATAATTTTATCAAGGCCCGCACAGTCGATTTCCATCAACGGTCATCGAACTGCACTTACAGCGACCTTTTTCGAATTTGATTTGGACGTATCTCCAAATCCAACCGTTAGATTTCAAATTTCTAATATTCGTTAGAAAGCTCTTTTCGATACGAACCCAATGGTTCCGGTTTTAGGAGAATCCGACGGTCGGATCTCCCGTAATGTCCGTTTGAAATAAATGGTCGAAATTCGCGAACTGCCGCGGCGCGGCGCGTTCTATTCAGGCCATTATATTATATATATAATATATATATAATATATTTCGTCGATTTCTATTTAAAACGAATTATATAAATAGTTTCAAATTCGTTTCAAAAGAAATTTCAACTTCCATTTCAATTCAAATCAAAATTGAATTCTTCTTTATAAATTCGTTTTAAAATTCATTTCTATTCAATTCAAATTTCAATTCAATTTGAATTCATTTCAATTTGCTTTCAATTCAATTTGAATTCGTTTTCAATTCATTTCGAATTCGTTTTCAATTCAATTCATTTCGAAATCGTTTTCAATTCAATTCATTTCGAAATCGTTTTCAATTCATTTCATTTCGAAATCGTTTTCAATTCATTTCATTTCGAAATCGTTTTCAATTCATTTCATTTCGAAATCGTTTTCAATTCAATTCATTTCGAAATCGTTTTCAATTCAATTCATTTCGAAATCGTTTTCAATTCAATTCATTTCGAAATCGTTTTCAATTCAATTCATTTCGAAATCGTTTTCAATTCAATTCATTTCGAAATCGTTTTCAATTCATTTCATTTCGAAATCGTTTTCAATTCATTTCATTTCGAAATCGTTTTCAATTCATTTCATTTCGAAATCGTTTTCAATTCATTTCATTTCGAAATCGTTTTCAATTCAATTCATTTCGAAATCGTTTTCAATTCATTTCATTTCGAAATCGTTTTCAATTCAATTCATTTCGAAATCGTTTTCAATTCAATTCATTTCGAAATCGTTTTCAATTCATTTCATTTAGAAATCGTTTTCAATTCATTTCATTTCGAAATCTTTTTCAATTCATTTCATTTCGAAATCGTTTTCAATTCAATTCATTTCGAAATCGTTTTCAATTCAATTCATTTCGAAATCGTTTTCAATTCATTTCATTTCGAAATCGTTTAAAATCGATATAAATATCGTCCACGTCAAAATGGCGTCAATCTAATCAACACGGCTTCATAAATTTCTATTTTCAAATATTCTATTTCAAATATTTCTTTTTCAAAATAGTTGTTATTATCAAAATATTTCGTTCAACACATGACCAATCTCAATGGATGAGTACTGTCAACACATGAACCTTTATTTTATATTATAAAGATGTAAATTTTATTACTAAAATATTTCGTTCAACACATGACCAATCTCAATGGATGAAACGGTCAACACATGAACCTTTATTTTATATTATAAAGATGTAAATTTTATTACTAAAATATTTCGTTCAACACATGACCAATCTCAATGGATGAAACGGTCAACACATGAACCTTTATTTTATATTATAAAGATGTAAATTTTATTACTAAAATATTTCGTTCAACACATGACCAATCTCAATGGTTGAAACGGTCAACACATGAACCTTTATTTTATATTATTCTTTATTTTTCAAATTGGAATGAGGCCCAATCAATTACCATATAAAGTTAATTATATGGATTCCATACAACACATGTATATAATAGCATTGAAAATAATCAACCATCAACCAAAGCGCACTACACTGTATAAGCATCAAATATAGATATTCAACGCTTATAACAGCCTGTCAATCAATCGATCGACATATTTAATCAATCAGGATGAGTGAACTTCAAATTTCATCCCAACACCCGTGTGGGGTTTCAAACAATCAAACACATATTTTATTTGTGCTGCTGGGCGATGTGTAAAATTTATCGTCCCAATCAATGTCTTTCAAATAGGTGTACATAAACAAACCGTCTGGTTTGTAAATGAATATTTATTTATTCACTTCACGTTAAAAATTATATTTTTAACGATAAAACATTTTATTCTAACATATGAATTTCTATTCAGTTCATTCTTTAAATAAAATGATATTTTTATTTTTCTAACTTATTTTAGAAAATTTCGGCGGCATAACGGCACGATACTAGAAACGGGACGAGGCCTAGCCTTATCCCCGGTCTAGTGAAGGCCCACGCCATTCACACATCAATCAAATCCATTCATTTCACCAAACATTTCAATTTCAAATCAAATCATCTAACTAATCTATGCAACCAAACAAACAAGTCCATGGTCTGTGGACGATTGTGTCGGGTGCTACTAAGCACCGTCTGCATCCTAGTATATATATATATAACTAGAGAAAAGAAAGTGAAAGGTGAGAAATTCTCACCAAAAGCTATCCAATCATCTTGACTCTTCTTTTATAGAAATCTTCGCCAACTCGCCTTTTGTCGCTTTCGTTGCCCGTATTCACTACATATGTAAAAATCGAATTTTTACTTCGCTATTCAATATATAAAAATCGAATTTTTACTATCTTATTTTATTTTTATAAACTGAAAATAAAATTCCATTGTATTTATTTTAACATTTGCAAATAAATACACTGCTTATTTAGATTAAAAGCTGAAAATAAATATCAGTTAACCATCTTCTACCATATTAAAAATTCTATTTTCATCCTATGCTATTTATCCTTTCTTTTTCTTTTTTCATATTCAAACAAAATTTCTAAACAAAGTGATTTTATTTTTCTAAGACAAAGTGATTTTATTTTTCTAAGACAAAGTGATTTTATTTTTCTAAGACAAAGTGATTTCTTCCTAGAAAAACTAGATTTTTAAACAATGATAACATAAACAATTAAAATAAAATAAATAAATTATAATAATTACCCTAATTAATTACCATTTCACTAATCAAGTCATTAGGGTATCTTTAAACCCGTCGTCCTCACTGTATTGTCCTTGAACAAGTACCCATCGAGCCCGAATGGAAGATCCACCTGGGCGGGCCACCAGCGTTGATCGAACGATGATCCAACAGCACCTCCTCGCGCGCCTCCAGACGCTCCTCTTCCACTAGTAACCGCGTCGAAGTCGACGCCGCTTCCTTGCCAGAAAACCACGACAAACGACGGGACTTTGAGGCCCGATTGCTGCTGATTCACGCAACTAGGCACCGTCATAGCCGTTGGATTTAAAGAGCAAAGAGGGCGCTTCGATTTTCATTTATCACGTTGGATTAATTTTGAGGGGATTGGATGAATTTTTGATTTGAAATCTGGAGCGATTTCGATCGTCGAACACGATGAAGAGCGGCTGATAGGGGCGTTGACCATTTTGACTAGGTTTTAGGGAGAAAGGTTGATATTTATATTAATTTTTATAATATTTTATTCCTTTTTATTTTGTTTTAGCATATGAACTCCCATTCAAACCCAACGACTGTCGCCCCTAGCTAATTACCCCCATTTCGAACACAACGGGATATATATCACAGGCTGATTCGATCGTTTCGATCAGTTTCCATTCAATTTACATTTAAATCATTATACTGAATTTTAAACGTACATTTCAAATTACCGGGGTCGCATACTAACTCGAAAAATTCCAGAAAAATATTTTCTAGCTTCGTATTGACGATACGGTCCTAACAAAACTAGTTTCGTCGAATTCTGAGACCGTTAGAAAAATGACCATTTTCCAGTCGATTAAAATCAACTAAAACTGCTCAAACGCATTTTCCATTGCCACGCTCACATATTGATTCGAAAAATTATGAAATTTGAAATCTAGCAATAACTTTACATCACGGATCCAACAAAAGTGGTTTCGTCGAAATCCGAGGTCGTTTGCAAAATGGCTATTTTTAAGGGCCCGAATTCCATAGCGACTATTCAGAATTTTCAACTGGACATATCTTTTGATTCCCGCTATGAAATTTTGATTTGTTGGATTCGTTGGAAAGATATTCTCAAATAGATCCTAATGTTTCTGGTTTCTCTAAATTCCGGATTGTTTTGCACCCGGTACATTCAACTGAAGTTTGAAATCAAATTATCGAACTACCGCGCCATTTTCAATTCCTTTTATAATTATATATAATTATTTATATTCTAACGACGACGTATAAATATATACGTTCTAAATATATTCAAAATAAATTTCTCGTCGTTTTTATTTAAAATAATTCATTTTAAATAATCAAAATTCGCTAAAATTGCCAAAATAAAAATTTTAAACTGGCCCAGATTTTCGGGTTGTTACAAACTCGCCTCAAGATGGCTGAACAAACAATTAAAAATCAATTGGCAAAAGAGAATGGTGGGATCACCAGTGGTGTTGCGCTACTGGCTGAAACCCCTTCAAAACCAGATAATTCAAACACCAACTCCACCCAAAGTTCCCAAAATAACAAAAGTAGAAATAACAATAATGCCAAAACTAATGGTGGGGGAGGGAAAGCAAACTGGTGCATTTTATCACATGCCAGGTCGGCAACCCAATCACCATCAATGGGCCCCACGCCCTCCACCAAGATGGCAACAATGGAAAAATCCATTTGGATCTTGGAACTCTTGGTACACCATCCCACCTCCTTGTCCATATCCTTCATCACCATGGCAACTAAGGTAAGTAAATCAAGCCCAACAACTACTAGGCAAGGAGTCGTAGGGTCCCATCCACTGGCGTATAACACTATGGCTCCACCCGTTGGCTACACACAAACCGATATTAAAGCTGCCATGCATGCTCTATCATTCTCGCAACTCAATGGAAATTTTTTTATGGATACCGGTGCCACATCTCACATGACAGCGGATCAAGGTATACTTTCTTCTTATTTCAATTCTAGCAATAATTATCATAACATTGTTGTTGGCAATGGTCATCTAATTCCAATTGTTGGTCATGGTAGCACTAATTCACCCTTACCATACCCTCCATTTATCCTAAACAATGTTTTACATGCTCCCAAACTTATTAAAAACCTAATATCTATTTGCATTTTCACCATTGATAATATGGTTTCTGTTGAATTTGATCCATTTGGATTTTCTATTAATGATTTACAGACGGAGACCAAATTAATGAGATGTGACAGCACTGGGATCTTTATCCTCTCTTCTCCAATAATCAAGCCACTCCCTTCATCAATCGATTAGTCTTTACTGCTCTCTCTCTAGATCTTTGGCATAACGGCTTAGGACATCCTGGCGCTGCTGTGCTTAAATCATTAAATCATAAAAACTTCATTAATAGTAATAAGGCTTGTAAAACTTATTGTTCTTCTTGTCCTCTTGGAAAACATTCTAAGTTACCGTTTTATGATTCTCTGTCATACACTTTGCTACCTTTTGATATTATTCACAGCGATCTTTGGACATCTCTTATTGTTAGTTCTTGTGGCCACTGTTATTATGTTCTTTTTCTTTATGATTGTAGCAAATTTTTGTGGATATTCCCTATTGCCAAAAAATACAAGTCAAACACTTATTCAAATCCTTTCATGCTCTAATCAAAACTCAATTTGAACGTAATATTAAAACATTCCAATGTGATAGTGGAATACATCAATGGCACCTTTAAATAATTCTTTGATCATAATGGGATGTTATTCTGCCTTTCTTGTCCGAACATCTCTCCTCAAAATGGCAAAGCCGAACGACACATTAAATCAATAAACAACATCATTCGTACTTTGCTCGCATTAATACATGTTATTTATGTAATACATTATTAACATAAATACCATATATTAATTATTCTTACACTCCCCCGCAGTTGAAACAGGCCGTTGTCGGACGTTGAGGCTGTCCAGAAATTCGTCAAATAGCACATGCGGAAGACCTTTTGTAAAAATATCAGCAATTTTATAACGGGATAGGACATGGAGGACTCGAACTTCGCCTTTAGCTACTTTTTCATGGACAAAGTGAATATCCATTTCAATGTGTTTTGTGCATTGATGCTGAAATGGATTACCAGATAAGTAGATCGCACTTACATTGTCACAATAAACCAAGGTGGATTTCTAAATGGGAACATGCAACTCTAATAACAAATTTATGATCCAACATGAGTCTGAGACAACATTAGGAATTCCTGTATACTCAGCTTCTGCACTACAACGAGATAATGTCGACTGACGTTTAGAAGGCCAAGAAATACAATTATCTCCAAGAAATACACAATAACCTAAGGTGGAGCCATAGTGTTGTACCATATATTAATTATTCTAACAGGAATCCTGCACGAAGCAGATTGAACGCTGAACTTTGAATTAATGGATGTTAACAACACGACAAATGATTGATTGATGGACGACAAGAGCAGATAGACCGACTGCCTGCTAAAAGGAGGAAAATGACAGATCCATTAACAGAACGACCTGCGAATGACCGAGTTGAAAATGTGTTTGATTACACATTTCTATTCATACAAAATTACAAATGACACACATATTATGCTATCGATTGTTTCATAAAACGATGTTAACACATAAAAGAAAAAATAACATTTTATTATTTTCTGCATTTTAAGAAATAACGGAAGAACGATAACAAATTCATCCATTTACCATCCACTCTTCTCCTCTATCATCTCTTCCGCCTTTAATCCATCACCTCTGCTATCTTCAAATATTTGCATCTTTCGAAATTAATGTTGAAAACTCAAAACACAAAATAAACCAAACACTGCCAAAATTGCTAAACCTAAAGGCAGTAATCTTATATTCCATGTTGGCTTCGTTGGGCTTGGGCTAAGCAATGAAGCACTAGAGCTGAAAGTAAGAATCAAAGAATTAAAATTTTCTTGGATATGATAAACAGATTTGGCGAATCAAATTCGGGTTAGCGGCTCAAACTACAATAGAATCACCATGTTACAACAGTGCAAAACAGTTACAAAAGACTTTTTACAATGGTGATTACACCATCGTACAGTAAGAAGTTGTAATAGACTAAAATCTATTACAAATGTTCATTAACATTGCAACTAACTATTGTCATATATCCTATTACAGCTACTATAATCCGTTGTAGTTATAGCTACTACCACTGTTATGCACCGTTATGACTTCGTACTTTTAACAACTATTTCTGATGGTTGTAATACACTTTATTACAACTATAATTTGCAGTTGCATTTTAAATCTATATATATATTTCACTTCGCAAATATATATTATTTTCATTTCATATCTATATATATATTTCACATCGCAAATATATATTATTTTCATTTCATATATATATATATTTACATTCCGTATATACATATATATATTCGCATTCCATATATATATAATTTCCTTTCATATATATTATTCACATTCCATATAAATATATATTTTCTTTTCAAATATATATATTTTTCACATTCCATATAAATATATATTTTCTTTTCAAATTTTTTTTTTCATACATCATATATATATATATATATTTATCTTCATCTCATAAAATTTTCGCAATGCTGTATATATAATTTTCACAACGCATATATATATAATTTTCACAATGCATGTACATATAATTTTCACAATGCATGTACATATAATTTTCACAACGCATGTACATATAATTTTCACAACGCATGTATATATAATTTTCACAATGCTTAATTTATCTCATTTCGCATCACAATCAATTTTCACACAGAATACAATCAAACAAGTCGTCCATGATCTGTTGACAACGGGGAGCAATTCATATGTGCAGTTATAAAATAAATAATTGTACCACAAATTATTTTAGTGAGAGAGGTTCTCACCGTGGTCAGTTTCGAAATCGATAAAAACGATTATTTTAATTAAATTAAATCCGGTGTTTAGTTTAATCAAAATTTACAAATGCTTCCAATTTTGTTCTGGTCTGCTCCATTGTGTAGTGTTCGATCACGCGATCCCAACGCATCCAAGTTTGCTGATTTCTGATAAAAGACGAATGAGTTATTACATTTTAAAATCTCACATCGTAATTACATAACTAAATTATAATTTACTTAACCATTTTTTAATAAATCACCACCGTTCAGAATTATTCCAAGGCCGATGACACCTTCTTCTTCTCGCGATCCCCTTCTGTACAAAAAAAAGAACACTTGCTCCTCCATTTTCTCCCCTCTCGCACAACCATCGAGGCCGCCTGAACCTAATCGGAGAATGCTGCGACGTGCCCCTTCACAAGAGCCCCCTCCGCCCCAAGAATCTCAAAGCTCGAGCCCCCCGCCATGCTAGAAAGTTCCACGAAGCCGACGGTTTTGGTGGACAAAACCTCCCAAACGACGACGCTTCAGATCATCTTGACCGTTGAATTCAAAGATGTTGCTGAGTTAAAGCGGCTTGTAATCGGGGTTTCATGGATTGATTCATGGATGTGGAGAAATTTTGGGGGATTAATTCGAAGGGTTTTCACCGTTGGTTCTTTACTGGAGGTGGCTCCCGGCCTTTGACTACGGAGGAAATAATTTGACAAAATTAGGGTTGACCCTCTTTATAGACAATCCCTTTTTTATTTCAATTTATTAAATTCTCTTTAAAACTCCAAATCATCACCAACTCCAAATCCAACCCAACGACTGTCGCCCCTAGCTAAATACCCCCATTCCGGACACAATGAGATATGTTTCATAAGCCAATTCGACTGTTTCAATCAATTTTCATCAAAATTAAAATATAAATCAATATATATTGAATTTGAACACATATTTTAATTTACCTGGGCCACATACTGATTCTAAAAATTCCAGAAAAAATATTCCTAGCTTTGTATTGACGATACGGTCCTAACAAAACTAATTTTGTCGAATTTGAAGACTGTTTGAAAAATGGCCATTTTCTGGTCGATCCAAATTGACTGAAACTGTTAAAACACGTTTTCTTTTGCCACGCTCACGTATTAATCCCAAAAATTATGAATTTTAGAATCTAGAAATAACTTGACATCCTGGATCCAACAAAAGTGGTTTCGTCAAAAAAGGAGGTCGTTTGCAAAATGGCTATTTTTAAGGGCTATACTTCCATAGCGACTAATCTGAATTTTCAACTGTGCATAACTTTTTATTCCCGTTATGAAATTTTAATTTTTCGGATTCGCTGGAAAGATACTCCCAAATAGATTCTAATATTTTTGGTTTTGCTAAAATCCGGTTTATTTTGAATCCTGTACATTCATTTGAAATTTGAAATCGAATTTTCAAACTACCGCGTCATTTCCAATTCCTTTTATAATTTAAAATAAATATTTATATTCTAACGACGATCTATATAAATATATATTTTCTAATTCTATTCAAAATAAATTTCTCATCGTTATTATTTAAAATAATTCATTCTAAATATTCAAAATTCATTAAAATTGCCAAATTAAAAATTTTAAATTGGTTCAGATTTCCCGGGTTGTTACACAACCTTTACGAGCACAGCCTAAACATCTACCACTGCACAGAGGACTATCACAAGCACCTTACGTATCTCAGGAAGTTGCGTGCTTCCCCTTCCCGTCCTTAGGAGCTATCAAAATAATCAGATGGACGTGCGCTCCCCTCGTGCTTTATGATACCGCGATGATCTATCCAATTCGGTTATTCACCCTCAAGCGTGCAGACTGGCCCAAGCGCTTCGTTTTATCATGTTATTAGACCCTATTATCAAGACCCGGAAAAATCGAACACTTAATCCTTTAATATCGTAACAATTTGTAATATTATTAAATGTTATAAATGTGATTTTATAACCTGGTTAAACATCATTCAATTTGTAATTTATGATCCTAGACTCATTTTGGAAGTGCTTCCAAAAATATATTTTTGGGAAAAATGTCGAAAATATGATCGAAAACTGTTTTATCGATATATAGCTATTTTCTCAATAAAAATTGTTGAAAATTTAAATGGGTGTCTAATTAATCATTAGGAAAGTGATTAGCAAATAAAAATATTTTAGTATTTATGATTAACTAAATATCCGAATGATGTCATGCATTACATAAGCATGATATTTAGGAAATGAGCAAATAAGGAAAATGAGCAAAAGTAGTAATACTTCATATGTAAGATTAGGGTTTTAAGGGCTTTTAGGTCTTTTCCCATTCACCTTGCTTTTCCTATAAAAGAAGGGGCGTACCTTCTCATTTCATTCACAAAAACTCCTAAGTTTTAAGGATAAAAACAATGTCTTCTTCATCTTTCTCTCTTACTCACTAACTTTCTGAAAACATACTCAAACCAACTCCAAATCAACTTAAACTTTGAGTGAAGCCTTCCTACAACATTACAAGACCTTCTAACAAGTTAGAAGTTGAAAAATCCAAGCCCCTCTCCATTTTCAAGAATAGGCCGTGAGCTAATTTGAAGGAGGAAGGAGGAAAAAGCAAGGAAAAACAAGGAAAGGAAGGAAAGAATGGAGGTTGCTATCTTGGATCTTGGCTCGTGTTCTTGGATCTTAGATTTGCTAAGGATTAATGTGAGTTTACTCACTATTTAGGATAGAAAATATAAACAATTTGCATGTCCTTAACTATGCTTAAAGTTGCTTGAATGTTAGTAACTTATGTTAAAAATGTTAACTTGATTCTTACTTTAAAAGTAAGCGACATATGTGATCCATGTTAATGGATTGGAAAGGACTTTGATGTGTAGGATCTAGCTGGGGGGGTGGTGAATAGGGTTTATTAAATTTTCGAGAGATATTAAAATATTCATAGATCACAAAATATAGCATAAATATAAATGCAAAAAATAAATGACACACGAGATTCCCAGCTTCGGCAAAACCCTGCCTACTGCTGCATTCCTAAGGTTTCTACTAGGTGATAGAACAGATCCCGCATACAAGACCATGTATACTCGTGAACCCTGCTCCTATTTTAACCCTACGTTCAAAACCATAGACTAATCTAATCCCCTAGATCAGATTTCCCCTGATTACAACCCCGTAACCAGTAACCCTAGTTTTTACAGGCTCTAGTAAACTGGCAGTTAATATCCTAACTGGTTTCCTAGTTTTTTACAAACACTAGAAAAACTGATCAAATCGTTTACAAATGAAATTTAAAAACAAAACAAATTTAAATTAGAAACAAGTCCTAATGTTTTAAAACCCTAGAGATAAAACAAGGGTTATCCCCTTTGGAAAACATGGCCGGCCCATTCTCCATTGTTTTTGCATCATCTTTTATCAGTCCTATCTCTTCTTTTTTGGAATTAAAAATGGCAGCTCTAAGAATTAGTGTTTCTCCAGGTTTGCTCCAAATTGAATCGTGGCTTCTGAAAGAGATTTTCCTCTGACGGGTTTTGTCTGTTGATGCTATCTTGCTCACGATTCAGGGATTTATTGAAACAACTGTGAGTAATCTAGTTTGATTCTTCGAATTTATTTTTCAGATTTTTGTTGCTTGTTTCGATGTCTATTTGCTAGTGAGGAATTGTGTAATTTATAGGATAATAAATCCTATAATTCCTCTCTGATTTCGTATATGGTTTGAAATGATTCGATCTGAGTTATTGCGTGTTTCCCCTTTTTGATTGTGTAAAATCTCGGCTTTGAATGCCATGACCCCAGACATGATTTTGTCTTTTGCGTGAATTCTTTGATTGATTTGTTGCCTTGTATAATTTTGAAAAGGACCGTGCCAAAAAACTGTTGCTTGATTTCTGGACATTTAGCATTTTAGAATCTGGAAATAAATCCTTGCCAAACATGTTGATTGCCGAAATGAAACTTGCCCCATTTTGCTTGATAATTTCTTGCTAGGATTGTTGAATGACAGTTGCCAAAACACACATGTATATTTCTGGAAAAAAAATACTAAATTGAATTATCCCCATCAATGATTTCTTGCCAAGCTTTGCTCATCTGAATTTCATTAAATCTACTTTGTGATTTCTGGAAGTAAGGACTTGATTGAATGAATTTCCAAAATCACTCCATCCATGCATTAACTCCATGTTTTCATTTCTTGAAAATGTGAATATCTGAAATCAATTTAAACACTGATATGAAATTAAAAACATGCCTTGCTGATTTTGCTTGACTCCATGTTGTAGTTCTCTTAAGATATCTAATCTGTTTTGCCTTGGGTTACTTTAAACTGTGCTGAACTCATTTTCTTGCTTCTGCTCCAATATACATAGTTAAATGGCTTTGCATATCAATGCATATATATATATCATGTATACATATATGAATGAGAGCTTGGATTTGCAAACAACTTATCATTTTCATTCATGCTTTTGTCGGCTGCATGTATCCTGTACCTGAGCATCAAAAATTGGCTCGACCAATTAAAACCTGGCTTAAACTTGAAATGTTGACATGCACTTGTTTATATTTTGCTACACCATGTATATCCTGTGTTTGAACTATTTTTTTCTTTGCTGATCTTGTCCTGTACATGCCTCGACCATGCACTATTTTTTGTTGTGTTGAATTTTGTACTTGACCAGTCGAGCTTGCTTTGCACAAATCACTTTGACACTTGTTTGAAGTGTATATTTCAATTTTGATACACTTGAACCATTTTGAATTTTGGGTTGATTGTCTTGAGCACTGTCTTTCTCACCTAATTTGAAACCGCGGAACCAAGGCTTTGACTTTTAACTTATGTGTTGACTTGCTTGACATGCTGATTGACCTTGTCCATGTGAACAACCCCATAATGGTCTTGTCTTTTTTATATTTGCACTACCTATCTAGCATGTATTGCACATGCCCCTGGAATTGACTTGTTGCATTGACCATTCATACTCCATACACATGTTCATAGCAGTGTGCACATATGTATATATGTTCACTTGAGTTGTAACATGTTGGGTCCACTTGCTTTGTTTCCCTATCTCGACCATGCTGGCATGTATTGAATTCGACCATAACCATGTATAACATGTTGTTCTTTTGCTTGTGTATGATGGCTTGGTTGATTTTCATATATGCTCGGCCCCTTGCTCGACCATGATTGACTTTGTGCACTGTCTTCATGCTTGACCATGTTGCACTGAGTCGAGATGGTCCACGTGGCTACTCCTCAGTTGCACGCTGATTGGCGAGGCAGTGCACACGTGTATATTTGTACACGTGTGTATATGCAGCCATCAGAAAAGATTTTCTGTCCCTGTTCATATTCAAACTAGCTGCCTAGACACAGATGAATCAGATCAAATCATGAAAAATGATGAGAAACACACCAGAAATCTGAGGCAAATAAAATTAAAAAAAAATTTATATTCGCATATATTTAGTTTAAATTCTATTGCAGTGTACTGTGTGTGTGTTTCATTGTGACAGGTAAGAAGATGTTGACTGGAGTGACAAAGAGCTGTGGAGACAGAAGACTGAAGAGAGAATGAAGCAGTGTCAGTAAATGTGTCTGTATATGAAAGTGAAAATGTATGTATATATGATTTGTATAGACAAAGTGACTATATGAGTGTTGTAGAGAGAATTGTACTGATATTTGTAATAAACAAATTTTGTTTGAAATAAAATATCATTTTATTGTGTTCAAACGAATTTGTCTATCGTATTCAGTTTATTTACCAGAACAATACCATGTGAAGAATATATAAATAGTGGAGTTATAAATCTGTACTGTTTTGAATGTTGAAATAGAATATGATATTCAAATAGAGTACAGTTTGAATGTTCAATTCTAGTGCAGTAGTATTCCATTTAAATATAAATATTATATTCCTGTCTGTGATGTATATATAGAACAGTACAATAACAAACACATTTGTAATAAAATATATTTGTTTGTTATCATCAAACAAAAATCATATAATTGTGTATACAACACTGTTATATACAACAATCTCCCCCTTTTGATGATGGCAAACAAATATTAAGATTTTGATTCCAATAAATGTGTTTGACCATGAAGAGCTGAACTCCCCCTATTTGAAAGGTCCCCCTACATCAGAGACTCCCCCATAACTATGGATGAGTGAAAAGAATGTGAAAATGAATTGGAATTTTGAAAAATTAAATATTTATAAAATATTCACTCATAAATCAAAATCTCAACCCATTCTCCACCTTGTGTTATCATCAAAAGGATATAGAATTTTAAAATATAGATGAAAAATGACTAAAAATATAATTTCAGCTTAAAAGGAAGAACGATCATCATAAACTCAATCAGTCAATCAAAAATCATAATATTATGAAAACATGTGGCATATTTCACATTGTAGAGAATGACGAATTTACGATGAATTTTATATAAAATGGAGAGAGTTTCAAAAATATGATTTTCAATTATTTTCATAAGAATTTTATAAATTGAAGCACAAAAATAGTGATGGATTTGTACTATAATTAATAAATTCAACTTAAGTGACAAAGTAGTATAATCTCAAATCCTAATAGCTATCAATCAACAAATCATAATACGTCATAAGACTTAAACACATTTCACAGATTAGAAAGATGGATTGATAGGATGGTTTTTATACACCAAGGAGAATTTCAGATTAATTTCAATTTATATCACAATATTTCCTTTTTCTTTTTATTTTATTTAAGAGCACACTGACCACGCATAACCAGAGCTTGGATTTTTAAATGAGGTTAGTCACAGCTTAAATTATAAGTTGTCTCATAACCATGCATGACCAGAGCTTGGATTTTTAAATGAGGTTAGAGACACACTTATGATTAATCATATATTTATTATTTTCAGTTTCAAAATGAAAAACTCCTCAGTATATAAAACCAAAAATGGATGATAGAAATGCGGTAGGTACAGAAATGGTCTGTGAAATAAATTTCTAAATTAATTGTGTTATGAAATATGCTTGACTATACTGGGATCATTGAAAATTTTCAATTATCACTAATTTTGAATAATAACGTAGTCCCATTTCTATCACAAATATTACCACTGTTTATTCAAAAGGATTTTAAAACATATTAACTCTCCACATTAATATAAAATTATCATGGATGGAAGAAAGATGATAGATAAAGGTGATGATCGTGAAATAATTGCTAATTCAAAGATTTTATAATAAACGTTCAATCACCATGAAAATATAAAATCTCCTCTTGTTGTGAAATATACTGTAGTCACGATTCATCACAATTTCAAAATCTGATAATAATTTTGATGAATTATAAATACAGTTCAATTTGGATATTGATTTCAATTTCTGAATGAATAATCAATAAATAATTTTAAAATTGAAAATTAATTACAAGAGGGATATGAAGATCTATACATGCCAAGAGAGATAAATTTGTACAAGGCAAAAAGAGTGTGTGGATCTATACAAGGTGAAGATTAGAATCTAAGTACAGATGAGTGAGACAAATATAAGGCACTTTTGATACCACTTGGTGTCCCTATTAATGAGGATTGTAACAAGACACTGGAGACAAACAAGGATAATTCAAACAACAGAATTTTAACCAAAAATCCCAAGTAGACATGACAAAAGATTAGGCACATTTATCAGAGTAGCAAACAGTTTTACTCAACACAAGCAGTTATTTGAAAACATTTTTCAAAACAGTATCAGAGCAGCACAAGAACCAATAGTACAGCAGACTTGACAGTAGATGTTTCTGATGGTCACAAAAATATATTCCATGATCCAACATTATAAAATTTAGTTCATTTTAAATCATTTGAAGAAATGTGAAAATACCAGGATTTAATGAATCAATCACACCAGATTATAAATTTTAAATTCACGATGAGTGTGAGATTAAAGAAATCAATAATTTCAAATGATTTTAAACAAACAAATACTTAAATCAATAATCATCAAATAACAGTGAGTTTCAAGACCGAATTTTCAAAGAATTTTTCCAAATTATTTCTGACAAGCCCAATGAATTTTTCAGAATATTTACATCAAGTTTGAAAGATAATTCATGATCCAAAATAATGGTTTATTCGAAATCACTTGAACAAATGTAAAACATGAGATATAATGAATCAATCACACAAGAAAAAATAATTTTAGATCTGAGAGGTGTGTGAGATTCAGAATATCAGATATTTCAAATGATCTCAAAAAATCTAAACCACATGGTCATGAATAACCGTAAATATCAAGGTGTAAGCAATGATTCAAGACAGATCAAAATACCTAAGCCAATCTGAAAATCAATGAAATTATCACAACTGAGAAGTAGTAATGTGCTGTAATGAGTATAATATTTCAAACTTTTCTAAACTGAATTAGAAGAAATTCAAAATAGCAGAAGTGTGTGAAATTCCATTAAACTTCCAGATCTTCAATAATTTAGAATTCAAATCAACAGTGTTCAAGATATGACAAGAATACATCAACATTGTTATGAATTCAAACAATTGCAGATATTTACAAGATTAAATTCAAGTTCTGGAAATAATTAAAACATCAGAGTTCTATTCAATTAAAGCGAATTTCCATGAGTACTGCAATTGGGAGTTAAGAAAGCATAAAAGAAGGTATGATGACAGGACAGTGACAAAAAAGTAGACGGGGTAGAAGAAAGAATAAACAAAAGAAACAAAATATTTACAAAAATGAGTTCAAAGATTATACCTGAAATCCATGTAAACCATAATCTCCAACTCAGCAAACTTGACTTAAGGAACTGTGAATGATACAAAACCATAAACAGTTTGAATTTGAATCTCCTTTGAATAACAGTTCCTAAGCCACGTCCAGTACCTAAGTGTTTATGGGATTGAGTGGTCTAACAAAATTAGTGAAACCACTCACAGTTGTGTGTTGGACTTTCGGTACCCAAACTTGTTTGAATAGCAACCCATCAGAATTTACCAAAGTGCCTTTAGGGACCCAAATCTGTTTGAATTTAGACGAATTCATTTTGTTTCTTTTTGGGGTCCAAACAGAGTTGTTTCTAAACAAGTTTACATTTTGCTTTCGATTCAAAAATCCTTTGAAATTATTGAAGTTTATGTTTGACCAAAAAATGGTCCTAACACCCAAATTGTCGTATTTAGAGCATAGGACATGAAGAAATAACTGAAAAATAAGAGAAAAAGCAAGACAACAAGATTTTTATAGTGGTTCAGCGTTAACGAGCCTACGCCCACTTCATATTTTCTCATTTCATTCACTGATTACAATTAAAATGAATATTGTATCTTAGTCACTTGAATCTAATGAATAATTATCTTTGAATTCATTGATTTTATTGAGGAAGATGGTGGTTATTCATGGAAAAGTATTGGTCATGGCAGCCATGGACAAGGAGTTGCCAAAAAGTCCCCCGAAAATGCTCCCTGGAGGTGTATTTACAGCTGTAGGAAAGCCCATGTGGTTATCAGGTCGTGGTAGGACATGTGGCACCCGATCCGGGAAAGTAGGAGCGGTCATAGCCTCAAGAATAGGTCAACGGTCATGCATAGAAGCAGGTTCGGTCCAGGCGGTTCGTGACCATGTTGTGAACCACGGATCGGGTCGTGGTTATGAGGGGCTCAACGAGTCGGATCGTGGATCATGGGTGTGTCACGAACGGATCATGATGAGGGAAAGACAAGGGGGGCGATCCGATGAGGGGCGAGCCGGTCCAGGAGGTGATGCTTTGTCACTTCATCCAAATGATTGCCAGATTACACCCATTCACGGAAACAGACGTAACTTTCAAACCGTAAGGCCGATTGGGCCAAACGAAAGCTCTACTTGAAGCTAATTCAGAGGGATACAAGTATTTAATGTGTTGAGATCCAAATGAGGTAGTCTGATAGGAGTTTCGGGCCAATTTATACTGATGTTTGCGATTTTGACCAAACCGCCCTGTATCTTCTAATGATGCGTTCAATGCCGGAGAGTGATGCTATTCCACCATTTCAACCGAGCGATTGCTGATCAATTCATGTTCACATTCAAATCCTTTTCTTTGGGTAGCCTGGTCACAAAGCAGGCTAACATTTTCCCCCCCAAAGTACATCTTATCACAGATGAGATGTGCTTTGAATGTGTTGAGCTAAATCTCTTTGGAACGTCATTTATCCTTCTATTGCATTGCTTCCATTAGAGCTAGTTAGGACAAGTTTTATGGAAGAAGTATTTGAGATGATCAAGTAATGGTTTAAGCCTTGTCGAATCAAGAGGTCTGATTCATTCATCAAAAATCACATTATATCGTTGGCTCTCGAGTATGATTCTACACGCACAGGTCGTTGTCGGACACCGTCGTCATTTTATTTAAGCAAAGCATGTTGTCGATCATACTTTCTCTTATGTATGAGTCGATGTATGAAGTAGCCATCTAAGTCATAGGGCGATGCAAGAATGTTTTAGCTCTGAGCTTGCATCTGGACTGTTGGGATGGAGCATACCAGAATCATCATATGAATTTGTCATTTACACTCAGCTTTAAACTATCCCGGCATCGGGATATTAATATAGAGCTCCACGATAGCATCAAATCGTAACAATACGGATACCGAAAGAGACGATCACTCCGGATCATGTCAACAAAAATAAAGAATCCACGGTCGCATTGGGCCGTATTTTAAGGAATCCACAATCGCTCTGGATCGTTTCATAATTCAATAATCACATGCAAGTCAATAAGAGATGCAGTTGAAATCATGTGAACTAGTGCTCGTACGATCGTCACTATCGTAAGGTAGTGGAGGAATTTGTTACGCCTTCCATTCGGTGTAGTTTGAGTCTTTAAATTCACATTTGATCCGCAAGCTGGCTTGCTTGGTCGGGGAAGATGAATCGGGTCATACTACAGGGGCATATTGTACATGTCTTGAATCTTGATCCAAGCCAGGGTTGTCTTTACGGTCAGTCCATGAATTGACGCTCGTGCCCTCAGGGCCATCAAAAGGCAAGCGAACTCAGGGCTTATGCCCCCAACATCGATGGGGGTTGAGTTAAGTCAATCAGACATCCAATCTTTAAGCCATTATACTTCTTATCGCTGCATCGGGTAAGAGTTGCAGGTTCAATAAACTTAGCCAACCCAAGTCATTATGTGTTCTCTCTCGAGTCAGCAAAAATTTATTTTGTATATGCAAATGGTCGAATTACACTCGCTTTGATATCATCTTTTCTCTTTAATCAGATAGTGAGGATTGCCTCATTGGACGTCAGTAAATTTGTTTACTCCCATTGGATCAGTTGTGGAGTTAAGTAAGCTTGCTAAATGCGAGTGGATAAATGTTGTTATGAAGTCAGTTGGGCCCCTTCATTTATGCTTCAGCATAGTCTGAAATGGTCATCACAGTCTTGTTGAGTCACTTTCTCATGCTCGGTTCAATTGAACTTGACAAACAAGATCATGAGGTCGATTAGTGGTATAGATTCTCTTTGGAATTGCACATTCTTGTCATTGTTTTCCAGGGCTTTTCCTTTGTCCTTATCGTTTCAGGAATTGGAAGGTGCTCCATTCTTTAGTCAGAAAAGCATCTTGGTCCTTCTTCTCGACGTTAACACCTTCTTGTCATGGAAGTATGTCCACCTCAGGGTTGAATTCATCAAAGTTTCTGAGAAAATCTCGTTACAGAGAAAATTTAAAATCTGGGGGAATAACAGGGGATCCTGATGTCCTATATGTAAGGGCTGTGATTGTCATTATCCATATCATCTTGAGAAGTGACGCCTCTCGAGAGGCGCCGAATTAAACTGGCAAGCAGGTTGCCATCAAAGAATTGCTGCATATTGTCAGTATCATGGCTGGTGCCCCTAGCATTGAATCTAAGATTACAAAGTGGGTCTTTGCCGAGTTCTTGTTTCTGCTTTGATATTGCCCTCTGGTCATAGTTCGAGTTATTCGACCCGACCGAGTTCCTGATCTTCGAATTGTCGTGTTCTTGCTTGGAGCTGAGTGTGAAATATCGCTCGAGTATCCATTCGGGTTGGGGCGAATGCTAGTCGTGCATGACCTGAGTTTGTTACAATTCTTGCATTCTCATCTAGGATGTTGTAGGTAGTTGTTCTGTTGACCATGTTTCCATCCATGATGTTCTGAATCGGAGCCGCATGCTGCGTGCCTGCTGGTTGGCTCATGTTCAACCCGAGCTGATGGTTTCTATCTGACTGTGCCAGGTTCGTTATTGCTTGAATTTCGATTTTATCATTTCCAGCGAATTGATGATTGCTGCTTGGCCTTCTGATTCGGCGTTGGCGCCTCTAGCGTAAAGTCTTGAAATAGGTAAAGGCCGGCCTCGGGCTTCTTGGTTCCACATGAGTAGTAGCCATCAATCAGGCTTCTATCATTCCATTATGAATATAGACATCGGGTAGTAAAACTGTGCTACCTAAGGCTCATATTTGTACCCCCATGCATGGGGGTTTTGTTCTGAGTAGTAGACTTCGAATCCATGTATTTCATACTCCCTCTTCGCATCATGAGTCAGAGTTGGGTGAAAATTGATATGTTGGTACTCGGTCCATGCTAATGTCTTGTCTCCTATCCGGGCCCTAATTGCTGCATAGGATATGCCCAGCCTTATCTGAACTTTCCAGTCTGGAAGTAAGTTTGGACTAGCAAATGGACATTCTCTCTGCATCCGTTTCGTGGACCTCAAGGGTCCTGTAAAGATCACAACATAAGTTAAATACAAGCACGTAAGCTATGCCGTTTGTGAATATTTTCAATGGTTATGCCCCCAGTTCAGGGGTAACGGCATAAGACAGATAGTCGGATCAATTCCCTTTCAAATTTAGACGAAGGATGGCGTATTCTGGATAGTTGGGGAAATCTTTAATCCTGAATGCCACGATCGTGCCAGTCATATTATGACCGGAAAACCAACGACCGCACATGATCGTATTGAGGCCGGATAGAAATCCAAAAATCCCAGGGCTTCACCGGGTCCTTCCCAGTCGCGAATATTAAGTCGCATGACATGTCACTGAATAATTCATTCTCAAGGCTTCCTCTCGGTCACCGTCTTTAATTGCGTAGGAAGTTTAGAATTGGGCATTGGTGTCAGCCTCCTACACGTCCCCCTTTAGTTGCTTCCTACTGGTCTGTTATTATTGTTGCGAGTGCGGCCCTCGCATTTTGTTTAGCTTTGTTTTGCGAACCTGCACTTGGTAAATGAAATTTTGTTTCTTTCGCATTATCCTGCACCTGCGAGCATTCCATAAGCAAATAATCAAATAGTTCGTGAAACATTATAAGTTATCAATGCAACTATAAATGAAAATGCACTAAAGTAGTATGTATGTATGGGTATGCCCCCAATCAATCATTAACTTAGTGCCTAGCCAGGGCTTGTTGAGGATTGATTAGGACCATAACTGTGTTGCCCCCATGTCCGGACAAGGAGGATTCGGGCTCCACTTTCATTCTTTTTCCTAGTCGTGTAACAGGATAGGAGCCCTTGAGTGGCATGTGTCATCATGCCTTTATACTCTCCCGATCCTTCAGCGGGGTAAGAGTTCTTTTGGCGCTAAGTGTCTAGCACCTTTATACTCTCCCGATCCTTCAGCGGGTTAGAGTTCGAGCTCGGTTCTTAGTCTGCTCGCCGATCCTTCAGCGGGGCAGAAGTTCTGGGGGCGCTAAGTCTCTAGCACCTTTATACTCTCCCGATCCTTCGGCGGGGTGGAGTGTATTTCGAGGCGGTTTTAGTCACGGTGCACCTTTACGCCTCATGGACATTCTCTCTGGTCCTTTATACTCTCTCATGAATCATGAGAGTTAGAGTGGTTCAGGCGAATGGTCAAATCATTCGCCCCGGCATTCCTTCTACAATCTAGTTCAAAGAGTGGGACTCTGCCGCTTCGGATGTCGTTCTCGACATCGGTTCTGGTCCATGCTCCACGCTTCACTCTGGCGAATGGAGCTTTTCGGACAAGTGGTCAGGTCACACTCATCCTAGGTTTATATTTCTATCCAAGCTCCGTGGATAACATCAGTCAGTCAAACAGTTGGGAAACGTTTGCCAAGGCTTTGTGTTCCTCCAAACAATCTATGGGAGGAGTAATTGGCACCAAACTTCGGGTACCTGCATCATTCATATCATATGAGTTAGTCATATCAATAACTCAAGAGGCATGTAAAATCAAATTTCATGATTGGAAAATAAGAATATCAATGGGCACTGCTTCCCCCCCTATCGGGGTTCATGTAATCTGGTGGCATCGAGGATAGGATCGAGCCATATAGATGGTCACACCGCGTCCATCTGGAGTCGGACTCTGACTTTGCAATTCAATGATTTATGTACAATTGTCTTGTGGTCTGTCACGTGTGAGCCAGGGATCAGATGGTCATCTCAGATCCACTTTGAGTTATACAACTTTCGTTAGACGCGAGGGCGCGACTTTGCAAACGAGCAGTCCAGTCGGGCCCGTTACAGTAGTGTTGTATAACTCTACATGCGAGTGTTAAAAGTCTGATCGGTACCAGATCTGAGGTACCTACACAATCCATATATAAATTTTTCTGAGTTAATTACATCGGCAACTCATAAAGAACGTAAATATAAGATTTATGGTTAAAAAGTAGCCCTGTTAGAGGAATGAATATCATTCTGAGAGGGAGTTGGAATTGCATGCTCTTTGCCGGTTAACTCTTCCTTATCCTGTCTCTGCCATGGGATGGTTGCCAGAATCTTAAGCTGATGACGAATATCTTTTCAAATTATTGCGGGGCGGCAGCCCCAAGAATGAATAGATCTTGATCGGGGTCTTGGGATGGCGAAGGCGGTTAGGTAAATATCATAAGCGAGTGATGAGGTCGCATCTCCTTTGAATCGCCTTTTTGCCACCATGCTGAGGGTAAGGATAGAGTGTCAGGAAGTCGCGACTGCACCGCTAATGGAAGCACACCATCACATTGGTGTTAGGATGGAAATTGGCAGGAGAATAATGGATTTACGCTTATAGAAACTTTTGCACTTTCTATGCTAGAAAATAGGATATTGCAGCTGGTGGGATAGTCATATCTCATAGATTTGCTGATAGACCTTCAATTCCATATCGGGACAAGGGTTGGTGCGCAAACAATCAGCTTTCGGGCGTGAGCATTCTAAACTTTCAACTTGCTAACTTTTAGGCAAGACTAAGGCAATTGGCCATGCAAACTCCTGATGTATCAGCTTTGAATTTAGATGATGTAATCTTGAGCGATTCATGCTCAAATCTCTAATTGCCCCCAGCGTTTGGGGAACGAGTTATTGGCAAACAATTGATGAAAGGAGTGAAAGTGTCAATCTTCACTTTCTAATTCCAAAGCTTCGCTTGTTAGATGTTTCATTCATGTACATTTCCCATCTAGCGGGAAGTTAACTAGTGATTCTGTCAAACCATTCAGGGCGGTAAATTCAACAATGAGAATCGTCGATTTCTATCTCGGGACAACCTTCCAAGGGAAATAAGCCATGTCGCCTTGCACTTCATATCTTGAGGCATAACAAACGATGGTAAGCCATTCATTCTCGTTGCCGAAAGCATTCCGTGCTGCAGGAAGTTTCTTACGGAGGTTGTCGATGATTCTTATTCGGGTGTAGTATCCAACACTGGATCAACTTCCATATGATCAATGGTCGGAGTTTGTAGTGTCTTAATAGGGATCATCTATATCTTTTCTGGATTGTCAGAACCTTCTAACTTGGTCAGATTATATGCCTTCTGACCATCTATGTGCAGAATATGAGGCATGTTGTAACGTTCCAATCCACCCAACAGCTCTTCTACTGGTTCTAGGTAAGCAGCGAGTTGTGGTTTCTTCGACTGGAATACCTTTCGAGCCGCCCTTCGGGGGTTATCTACAAAACTCCGGCGTTGGATCGTCGATCATTTCCTGACCCCTCTGTATACAGTTTCCAAATGCTTGATTTCGTCTTTCATTCCGAGGGGCCATTTTCTTCATCTAACATATCCTCTTCGGGAACGGTACATTTAGCGATGAAGTTGGCTAATGCTTTCCCCCGTACGGACTTCTTTAGGAGGGAATTGAGATCAAACTAGTTTAGCTCTATGTTCCGTTTGAGCAACTTTCCAGATGCCTCAGGTCGCTGCAGGCCCTGTCGTAGCGGCTAATGAGTGTGTATCACAATAGGATGAACTAGGAAGTAGCGGGGGAGCTTTCTCAGAACAATCAGCAAGCTGTAGACAAGCTTTTCAATCTTTGGGTAGTTGCATTCTACCACGGCTACCTTCTTGCTCACATTATAGGCTAGTTTCCGGACCCTATCCTTCTTACCTACAAGTGGTGCCAGCTTTCCTGCCAAGTATCAGACAACATTAATTCTTTGTTGTTCATGGATGTTTAGGATCGTCGCAATTTGATCAGGGTTGATTTCGATCCTGTGTAAGCTAACTATGAGGCCAAAAAGCTTTCATGGGCTTTCAAGGCAGATGCTTTCCCTGGACCGAGCATACGCCTATTTGCTGTTGAAAGCAAGTAAGTTCCCCTATTCGAAAGAGGTCTATATGAGATCCGATTTCAAAACCTTAGTCAGATCGGCGTCGACAATCGGAACATGTGCAGTTGCATCATTAGATGTTACCCTTCTGCATCCCGAATCAGCATCCTCTCTGGGATCTATGTCTTCGAGCAGATCATCGGGTAATTCCTTTTTGATGCTCCCTTTATTCCCAATATTGATGCCTCCTTCACACTCCATTTCATTTGGAGGGGAAGCGTCTTCGAGTTTCACGCCATCTATGTTGCGTAGCATATTCTATCTAGCCAAATAGTCAGCTTCTCCAATAACTTGGTCACCATAGACCATTCCCACTCCATCTTCGGTTGGGATATTTAGCAATAGGCAGTAGGCTGCAATGCAGGCTCTGAATTCTATTGGAGCTGGTTGGTCGAGACCTTGATTAGATAATCTTAAATGCAATAGCGTGGCTGGCAAATGAAGTGGAGAGCTAATGGTTGATTCATATTTGCGTTATTCTCAAGCTCTCGTCTCTTGACCAAGGTCATATGTTGACTAATGAGCAATCAAGTTGTTATCACTTGAGCAAAGATCCATATATCTGATCATGGATTGCGGCAGGTCAATTGGTACCTAACACTGGGAACCAAAGTGTGTTGATGTGACCCTTTTATAATGTAAATCAATCTTCATTAATGTTGTGGATAGAAGTTATGCATTGGAAAGGTCAGCTAAGTTCTCCCAGGTGTAGACCGTAGGATATATGTCTTTCATTACACCATACAAGTGAATTGTAGATTTGTAATAACCCTTAGTCACTTTCTAGTATCTTGTCATTGCGAGTCATCATTGCTATGATCATCCGAGTCTCCAGAATAGTGCCTGGACGGTTCCATGTTAATGCCATCTAGGACCCCACCCATCGGATAGGTTTAAGTCATGTAAACCAGGTGATTACTATGGAAAACATCAGTTGCATTGGTGAAATCAATACACCATCAGAACTGTGGAAGAAGAGACTGTTATGAGACAATCACTATCTAGTATACTGTCGTATCCAGCATGTCAAATATTTTCAATAGCTCCTCATATTGAATAACATCAATAAATAGAGGTTATGGCTTCTGGAGGAATCCCAGTCGTTGCCAATTTGTTGTCGATATCCTCAGACTATCTACTAAATCTCGGTTGATAAGCGTTTGTGATAATTGTGGGCCAAAATGCACTCCGAGCCGAAGGCGAGGCCCTCGGCGGGTCCGAGCGCAGCGCCGGTGGGGGTCCGGGGCCCCACAGTCCCGGTGGCGATCGACCTAGCCGGGACCACTTTTCAAAGAAGGTTGACGGTTGAAGGTTGAAGGATTTTTAAAATCTTTTGAACTTCTCTTTTCAAACACATCAAATTTTCCAAAGCCGAGTCCACTTTTATTTCCTGAATAAAACTGATTTTTCAACAACATATTTAAAGATTTTTCACCGTTAAAAAATTTAGTCAATGTTGTTTTAAGTCATTGAGTTTCATTTTTAAGATCATCGTTTTCTTTCATTAAATCTGAACAACAATTTTTTGTGATCTTACATCTTTCAAAATCAGATTTCAAAACCAAATTTTCATCATTAAGTAATTTAATTTTGGTTTGAGACTCAACAATTTCGAATTCAAAATGTTTTTGACTCTCAGATTCAAATTTCTTGAGTTTTTCAATCTCAATTTCTAGCTCATTCAGAATAGACTCAGTTTTCAACAAGCTTTGATTTTCAGCAAAAATATATTTGGAATTTTCAGTCGTTTTAAAATTTTCAAATTCTTTTTGCAAACAATTGTTTGTTCTTTCAAGTTCTATCTTGTTCTTTTTTAAGATCAGAATTTCATTCTCAAGTTTTTGAATATTTTTATTTTGACGAACAAGATCATTTTTCAAATTTAAACAAATTTTGCAATTAGAATTTGAAGACGTCTTAATGTTTTTAAGCTTTGATTCCAAAAGATTATTTTTGCATATCAACTCAAGTTTTTCAAATTTCAGAATTTTATTTTTAGATTTTAGATTCTCAACAGATTCAGTTAAATCATTTAAACGATGAGTTAAATTTTTATAAGGAAGATGTTTTTGTTGAGTCTACATCTGAATTTCCATCTGTACAACCTGTTAAGCCCAAATCTGGAACTGAGTTGACACTCTAGGGTTTTGAGCGGTTGTCTTCTTTTCCATATAGCGTGTTGAGAGTTGTCCAGATTTCCTGCGCGGTCAAACGATGAGAGATAAGGCTATATTGGACATCATCAATATAAGAATATAAAGTGTGAATAGCACGAGAATTAAATCCAATATCATTTCTACTAACAATATCAAATCCATTAATAACAGTATCTCAACATTTAATGTCAACAGATTTTAAATATAACTCCATTTCTAATTTCCAATTAAAAAAATCTGTACCATTAAAAATAGATGGAATACGACATGACTGACTCTCAGAGGACTGACAATTAGAATGACCCATTACTCTAGAGTTAATGAAATGACCTGCTCTGGTACCAGTTGTAGGATCTAGATTAACCCTAGAGGGGGGTGAATAGGGTTTATTAAATTTTCGCGAGATATTAAAATATTCACAGATCACAAAATATAGTAGAAATAGAAATGCAGAAAGTAAATGACACACGAGATACCTAGCTTCGACAAAACCCTGCCTTCTGCTGCATTCCTAAGGTTTTTACTAGGTGATAGAACAAATCCCGCATACAAGACCATGTACACTTGCAAACCCTGCTTTGCATTCCTAAGGTTTCTACTAGGTGATAGAACAGATCCTGCATACAAGACCATGTATACTCGCAAACCCTACTCCTATTCTAACCCTACGCTTAAAACCATGAACTGGTCTAATCCCCTATATCAGATTTCCTATGATTACAGCCCCGTAACCAATAACCCTAGTTTTTAAAGACTCTAGTAAACTGCCAGTTAACATCCTAACTGGTTTCCTAGTTTTTTACAGACACTAGAAAAACTGATCAAATCATTTATGAATGAAATTTAGAAACAAAACAAATTTAAATTAGAAACAAACCTTAATGTTTTAAAACCCTAGAGATAAAACAAGGGTTATCCCCTTTGAAAAACATGGTCGGCCCATTCTCCATTGTTTTTGCATCATCTTTTATCAGCCCGATCTCTTCCTTTCTGGAATTAAAAATGGAGGCTCTAAGAATTAGGGTTTCTCCACGTTTGCTCCAAATTGAATCGTGGCTTCTGAAAGAAATTTGCCTCTGATGGGATTTGTCTGTTGATGCTATCTTGCTCACGATTTAGGGATTTATCGAAACAACTGTGAGTAATCTAGTTTGATTCTTCGAATTTGTTTTACATATTTTTGTTGCTTATTTCGATGTCTATTTGCCAGTGATGAATTGTGTAATTTATAGGATAATAAAATACTATAATTCCTCTCTGATTTCGTATATGGTTTGAAATGATTTGATCTGATTTATTGCTTGTTTCCCCTTTTTGATTGTGTAAAATCTCGGCTTTGAATGCCATGACCCCAGACATGATTTTGTCTCTTGCGTGAATTCTTTGATTGATTTTTTGCCGTGTTTAATTTTGAAAAGGACCTTGGCAAAAAATTGTTGCTTGATTTCTAGACATTTTGCATTGTAGAATCTGGAAATAAATCCTTGCCAAACATGTTGATTGCCGAAATGAAACTTGCCTCATTTTGCTTGATAATTTCTTGCTAGGATTATTGAATGTCAGTTGCCAAAACACACATGTATATTTCTGAAGAAAAAAACTAAATTGAATTAGCGCCATCAATGATTTCTTGCCAAGCTTTGCTCATCTGAATTTCCTTAAACCTACTTTGTGATTTCTAGAAGTAAGGATTTGATTGGATGAATTTCCAAAATCACTCCATCTATGCATTAACTCCATGTTTTCATTTCTGGAAAATGTGAATATCTGAAATCAATTTAAACACTACTATGAAACTGAAAACATGCCTTGCTGATTTTGCTTGACTCCATGCTGTAGTTCTCTTAAGATATCTGATTTGTTTTGCCTTGGATTACTTGAAACTGTGCTGAACTCATTTTCTTGCTTCTTCTCTAATATACATAGTTACATAGCTTTGCATATCAATGCATATATATATATATATATCATGTATACGTATATGAACGAGAGCTTGGATTTGCAAACAACTTATCATTTTCATTCATGCTTTTGTCTGCTACATGTATCTTGTACCTGAGCTTCAAAAACTGGCTCGACCAATCAAAAACTGGCTTAAACTTGAAAGGTTGACATGCACTTTTTTATATTTTGTTGCACCATGTATGTCCTGTGTTTGAACTATTTTTGTCTTTACTGATCTTGTCCTGTACATGCCTCGACCATGCACCATTTTTTGTTGTGTTGAATTTTGTACATGACCAATTGAGCTTGCTTTGCACAAATCACTTTGACACTTGTTTGCAGTGTATATTTCAATTTTGATACACTTGAACCATTTTGAATTTTGGGCTAATTGTCTTGAGCACTGTCTTTCTCACCTAATTTGAAACTGCTGAACCAAGGCTTTGAATTGTAACTTATGTGTTGACTTGCTTGATATGCTGATTGACCTTGTCCATGTGAACACCTTGATGGTCTTATCTTGTTTATATTTGCACTGCATGTCTAGCTTGTATTGCACATGCCCCTGGACTTGAGTTGTTGCATTGACCATTCATACTCCATACACATGTTCATAGCAGTGTGCACACATGTATATATGTTCACCTGAGTTGTAACTTGCTGGGTCCACTTGCTTTGTTTCACTGTCTCGACCATGCTGACATGTTGGCATGTATTGAATTTGGCCATAACCATGTATAACATGTTGTTCTTTAGCTTGTGTATGATGGCCTGGTTGACTTTCATATATGCTCGGCCCCTTACTCGATCATGATTGACTTTGTGCACTGTCTTCATGCTTGACCATGCGGCACTAAGTCGAGATGGTCCACGTGGCTACTCCTCAGTTGCACGTTGATTGGTGAGGTAGTGCATACAAGTATGTTTGTACACATGTGTATATGCAGCCATCAGAAAAGATTTTCTATCCCTGTTCATATACAAACTAGCTGCTTAGACACAGATGAATCAGATCAAGTCATGAAAAATGATGAGAAACACACCAGAAACCTGAGTCAAATAAAATTTTAAAAATAAAATTTATATTCGCATATATTCAGTTTAAATTCTATTGCAGTGTACTATGTGTGTGTTTCATTGTGGCAGGTAAGAAGATGATGACTGGTGTGACAGAGAGCTGTGAAGACAGAAGACTGAAGACAGTGAATGAAGCAGTGTCAGTAAATGTGTCTGTATATGAAAGTGAAAATGTATGTATATATGATTTGTATAGACAGAGTGACTGTATAAGTGTTGTAGAGAGAATTGTACTGATATTTGTAATAAACAAGTTTTGTTTGAAATAAAATATCATTTTATTGTGTTCAAACGAATTGGTCTATCGTATTCAGTTTATTTACCAGAACAATACCATGTGAAGAATATATAAATAGTGGAGTTATAAATCTGTACTGTTTTAAATGTTGAAATAGAATATTATATTCAAATAGAATACAGTTTGAATGTTCAATTCTAGTGCAGTAGTATTCCATTTAAATATAAATATTATATTCTTGTCCGTGATGTATATATAGAACAGTACAGTAACAAACACATTTATAATAAAATACATGTAACGACCCGCATTCTACGCATCGAAGGATCGTAGAATATTTATTTCTTTTTCATGCAAAGTCGTATAGCCATGTAACTCTGGGAGACGACTATTGGGGTCATTTCCCATGTTCATGATTTTTGCCGATTTTTAAATGATAGTTTTGCCCCTAGTTGATCTTGTTTTGGCCATTACTTTTGATTGGTAAGGAATTTTGACTTGAAACCACTTCCATTAGAGCTGGATGATGGTTTACCTTTCCGTAGAGTGGTCACATTAGCCAAACGGACTCACCGTTTGGGAGATATGGCTGAAACAAGGTTTAGAAGGGGAAAAACAGCTTAACCAGGCCTAATTAGGGTGATTAGCACGAGGGCCCATAACCCATTTCGGGATTAGGGTTATTGGAGGGCTGAGTTGAGTTAGTAAATCATTTTTTATTTCATTTTTCAGCCGCCACTAACCTCCTTTTAACCCTAGCAATGGCCTCTACTTTCTAGAATCATTTCTAATCACCGTTTAATCAAGGACTAGCATAATCTACACCAAATTAAGGAGAAATAGCACCAAAGCAAGGTTGGAGCTACTGTTAGACATTGGTATTCACCCAAATCAGAGGAGTTTCAGTTCTGAAAGTTTTAATTGTAGCAAAGGTGAGTGAGTAGCCTTATTTTTACACTAATTAAGATTAATTAAGGGTAATTAGTGATAATTAGTGAATTTATACATGATTAAATTTTGGAAAAATATTTATAAATTTTGAAATATTGTTTTAGGCCTCTGTTAGAAATTTGGGTTAATTTGGTTAAGTTTTGCTAACCCTATCATTAGTTATACTTAAACATGATTGAAGGGAAAACATGGGTTTTTGGGTATGTTTAATCTATATTATCATGATTGTTTGTTGTTTTGGTGTTTGTGGATGACTATACATGTTTCTATGACTATTTCGAATGATTTGTGATTGCATAGAAAAGTTATATTGGTCGAAAACGCCATCGTATGGCATAAATAGCTTACTGGAAAAGTTGCAGGAGTTGGTCATGGACCCGTTCGTGAAGCACCATAGCGACCCGACCCCATTCATGAAGCACCATAGCGACCCGACCCCGTTCGTGAAGCACCATGGCGACCCGACCCCATTCGTGAACACATATGGCGAACCGATCTCCGATAGTCAAGGACCATCACCAGTCGTACCACCCCTTCACGAGCCAATGGCGACGAACGAAGACCACGATCCGTGCTTGGAGAAGGACCACGATCCATTCTTGGAGAAGGACCACGATCCGTGCTTGGAGGATGAAGCGACCCGTTTCTTCCCTGGTCTCCGAAGAGATGAGAAAGAACGAATTACTATGAGGACAAGACAAATCAGAACGCATACAAAAGAACATTTCATTGTATATTACAACAATGCATCAGATTACACGAATATACAGAGTATAAATGAATATTACACAGAAATATCAGAGATTTAAATTACATTTAAATACATAGTAGCGGAAAATAATACAATACACAACTAGAAGAGATATACAAATACAAAGCTTTCCGGATATCATTCCAGCTGTAAACCAGGATCCTGTGAATATAAATTTGCAAAACCAGAACTACTAGCTGCCCGTGTCAAAAATAGGGGCACCCAAAGTTTAGGTTAATACAATAAACTCCAGGTCAGTCATGTGACTGGTGTGAGAACTAAAACAGTTAATCTTTATTTTTAAAGATAGGTAAATCAAGGGACCACGCCGTATAACACGGAACGGGTTTCCTCCCAAGAATACCAGTGCATAAAACAAACAGCGCAATGCTAAATAAAGAAAAATGAAGCTGTTATAAGACCCAGGTCCTATCACACAATGCAACGCAAGCCGGGGGATAGGGTTTTCCCTTATAACAGCCAAAGAATGCTTGATACGTTTAAAACAAATCATTTGATACTATTATAAGTGTATAGTGTATAAAACAACTTCAAATCATAAGTATCAATCATAGGCGGCATGGGTACCATATATCATGTCGCCATACTAGGCTCTACAAATAAAACCGCAAATGTCACGTATTTGGAAATTGGGTTTCCATCTATGAACCGAGGCAAAAGATAGTCCTCAACCGATTCGAGACTCTCTAGCCCGAGCCTCAGGACCCAGACTCAGGTGGGCCCTTGGAGCGACAGGGCCGGTCCACCGATGTGGATTAAAATGCCTGAACACTGCGTTTCCCCGCCCTTTGGGGCGTAAATGAGCCAACTAAATGACTCCATCGGTTCGAGAACGACCGATCAGTTCGAGGCGCCTCGCAACAGCAACAACCACATAAGTCAAACTCGTCAGGGCGTGTAAAACCACTGACGCCACTTCTAACTAGAAAGAAACGCATGCCCTCCCTGAGGTCCTCTCCCGTTTTTGGTTCATACCGGGTGTGAAACACGCGAAGTAAACGTTACACAAAGCTACGCCACAAAGGCCTTGCTTTGATCATCACCACAAGACTTTGCTTTTCAACAGAAGCCTCGATCAATTGCCACTTAGGCATGCCACACAGGCAATTCACTCCATGCGTTTGATATCCATCAATATATAACCCCTGAGCTCGTACGTCTCAGAGAAGGGCGTTAAGCAAGAGAATAAATTCTCCGCCGCCAAACAGATATATATTTAATAGAGATCAATCACACGGATTAAAATCCAATGTCAGTCACACAGTCCATTTACAAGTCCGTTCTAGGGCTGAACGAAACCGGAGGCACCTAGTACCCCGCATATCCATCGATCTCCAAGTACGTCGGGACGATCACCAACTGTTTCCATCTTCTTGGGTGTACAGCCCAATCAAGATCATCAGTAATCACCCAAACGACGTGAAGACTTCCGGTCTTCGACCACCGTCTTCATCTTCGACTTATCGTCGTATCAGTTATTCAGAATGGGATAAACCCGGTCTTTCCGAATAACTCGCGTATATTTTAAATAAGTGTTACACAAACACAACATATGCCTCATTCCAATTTATCAGTCACTAACCGTAAATTAATCAAGAGAATAATTCCCCAAATATTAACCCCGAAGGCCGAAACCAACATCAGATCAATATCCAGAAAACCATTCTGCTTGGCTAACCGACAATTAGTTTCTAAATTTCACATTCATAGGGAAAGGTTCCCATTAATTTTATCCAAGATAAATTCCTTGAATTTATTCTCTAATCTTCTTTTGAATTTCGATTCAACTAGTCGGGATTAACGAACCATACCGAAGTAATCATTTGTTTTGATTTCTCAATCCCAACCTATTCATCCCATGAAGTAAAACTGATTATACTTCCTATCTAACACCACGGTGTTATCGGTAAATTCAATTACCATTTCACGTTCAAATCTAATTAAAGATTTAACTATCGCCTGGAGCAAAACTGGTGATACTCCATTTCGATTATTTCAATCTAATTAAAGATTCATTAAAACTCCACTTAGTTTTAATCTTTGACTGGGTTAAAGAATCAGTGTCATTTAAAACACGGTTCACGGTAAACCCAAAATCACATTCATTAATTATCGGGTTAAAGAACAAGTGTTATTTAAAACACTGTTCACGATAAACCCAAAAATCAATATCAATTCAATTTCAATTAAATATTATTTAATTGGTACACTTCATTAAATCTAAATAAAAGATTTAATCTTTTCTCAACTGGGTTCAAGAACAGTGTTAATGAAGACACCATTCACGACAAACCCAAATCACATTTGATATTAAACACAAGGCTCTGAATAGAAAATATACCGGCTTATATTCAATATCAAATCCCACGACTAACAAATACCGTATTGGAAATAACGATATATACATCTATATCTTTCAAATTCCCATAACAATATCTGTATCATCACGAAATCCAACATCGAAATAACCCAAAGACAATTTCGATTCAGATCCATTCCAATATAATTATTGGAAATTCTGGTTATTTTCAAATCCATTTCAAATTCGATTTATTTATTTAAAAATAAATAGAATTATAATTCTAGTTCAAAACTAGTTCATTTCGATAAAAACTATTTTTATCTTTTCAAATATGGAGTTTTTCATCCCAATCCTTTCTAAATCATTTCTTATGATTTTACACAAATTATTATTATTTTTAATAATTTTATCCAGGCCCGTACAGTCGATTTCCATCAACGGCCATCGAACTGCACTTATAGCGACCTTTTTCAAATTTGATTTGGACGTATCTCCAAATCCAACCGTTAGATTTTGAATTTCAAATATTCATTAGAAAGCTCTTTTCGATGCGAACACAACGGTTCCGGTTTTAGGAGAATCCGACGGTCGGATCTCCCGTAATGTTCATTTGAAATAAATGGTCGAAATTCGCGAACTGCCGTGGCGCGGCGCGTTCTATTCAGGCCATTATATTATATATATAATATATATAATATATATTTCGTCGATTTCTATTTAAAACGAATTACATAAATAGTTTTAAATTCGTTTCGAAAGCAATTTCAACTTCCATTTCAATTCAAATCAAAATTGAATTCTTCTTTATAAATTCGTTTTAAAATTCATTTCTATTCAATTCAAATTTCAATTCAATTTGAATTCATTTCAATTTGTTTCCAATTCAATTTGAATTCGTTTTCAATTCAATTCGAATTGGTTTTATATTCAATTCAATTCAAATTCGTTATCTATTCAATTCAATTCGAATTCGTTTCGTTTGCTATTCAATTGAAATCAAATTCGTTTTCCATTCAATTCGAATTCATTATATATTCAATTCATTTCGAAATCGTTTTATATTCAATTCGTTTCGATTTCATTTCAAAATATGCGTTTTCGAAATCACTTTTCAATATGCATTTTAAAATGAATAAAATCGATATAAATATCGTTCACGTCAAAATGGCGTCAATCTAACCAACACGGCTTCATATATTTCTATTTTCAAATATTCTACTCAACAAATGAATATTTATTTTTGTCAACACACGACTAATCTCAACGAATGAGTACTGTCCACGTGTGACAATTTTTGTTAAATTATTTCGTTCAACACATGTCTAATCTCAACGGATGAGTACAATCAACACATGAACCTTTATTTTATATTGATAAAGATGCAAATTTTATTATTAAAATATTTCGTTCAACACATGACTAATCTCAACGAATGAGTATAGTCAACACATGAACTTTTATGTTATAATATTCTTTATTTTCTAAATTGGAATGAGGCCCAACCAATCACCATATAAAATTAATTATATGGATTTTCATACATCACACGCATATAATATCATTGAAAAATAATCAACCATCAACCAAAGTGCACTACACTGTATAAGCATCAAATATGGATATATAACGCTTATAACAGCCTGTCAATCAATCGATCGACATATTTAATCAATCAGGATGAGTGAACTTCAAATTTCATCCCAACACCCGTGTGGGGTTTCAAACAATCAAACACAGATTTTATTTGTGCAGTTGGGCGATGTGTGAAATTTATCGTCCCAATCAATGTCCTTCAAATAGGTGTACATAAACAAACCGTCAGGTTTGTAAATGAATATTTTATTTTATTCACTTCACGTTAAAAATTATATTTTTAACGATAAAACATTTTATTTTAACATATGAATTTCTATTCAGTTCATTCTTTAAATAAAATGATATTTTTATTTTTCTAACTTATTTTAGAAAATTTCGGCGGCATAGCGGCACGATACTAGAAACGGGACGAGGCCTAGCCTTATCCCCGGTCTAGTGAAGGCCCACGCCATTCACACATCAATCAAATCCATTCATTTCACCTAACAATTCAATTTCAATCAAATAATCTAACTAATTTATGCAACCAAACAAACAAGTCCATGGTCTGTGGACGATTGTGTCGGGTGCTACTAAGCACCGTCTGCATCCTAGTATATATATATAACTAGAAAAGAAATTGAAAGGTGAGAAATTCTCACCAATAGCTATCCTAACTCCACGGCACTCCTAATGCAGGAAATCTTCACTGTTCTCGTCGATATCACTTTCTTTGCCCGTAGCCACTACATATGTAAAAATCACATTTTTACTTCGTTATTCAATATATAAAAATCATATTTTTACTTCGATGTTCAATATACAAAAATCAAATCTTTTCTTCGATGTTCAATATACAAAAGTCAAATCTTTTCTTCGATGTTCAATATACAAAAGTCAAATCTTTTCTTCGATGTTCAATATACAAAAAGTCAAATCTTTTCTTCGATGTTCAATATACAAAAGTCAAATCTTTTCTTCGATGTTCAATATACAAAAAGTCAAATCTTTTCTTCGATGTTCAATATACAAAAGTCAAATCTTTTCTTTGTTATAAAACAAATCTTTATCTTATTCAAACATTATATTTTTATACTTTAAAAAAAATCAGGTTTTTTTTCCTAATTAAAATCGGATAAAACAATATAAATAAAATAAAGAAATAAGAATAAAATAAACTTACAGTGTTCGTCGACTGGGGGGGGGGGTTTCACGCCAATTGAGGAGGCCGGGGAGGTGGGGTCTTGGTGCTGGCGTCGGTCGCAGGGTAGAGGGAGGAAGCGGGATCGCGCTCAGCGCGAGGGAGGGGGTGCGGATACGAATTCGAGGGGGGGGGGTTTCGAACAGCAATCGCGAGGGGGGGGGGGGGCGACTTCGTTCGGCGTTGGGGGATCGATCGGAGGAGCGATGAGCTCCTCCCCCCCTTTCTCTCGTCTTTTTTTTTATTTGTTTCGATTCTGAAATGTGAATGAGGGGGGGGGGCAACGGGTTTTAAGGGGAAGGTTTTTTTTTAATTATTTAATTTTCCTCCAAAAAACAACTTTTATTTTCGATCTCAAAACGGGGCCCACCGCCTGTCGTCCATAGCTAATTACCCCCATTCCGAACACAATGGGATATGTATCGCAAGCTGATTTGATCGTTTCGATCAGTTTCCGTTAAAATCAACATATAACTCTATATATTGAATTTGAACGCGCATTTCAATTTACCGGGGTCACACACTAACTCTATAAGTTGCAGAAAAATATTTTCTAGCTTCGTATTGACGATACTGTCCTAACAAAACTAGTTTCGTCGAATTCTGAGACTGTTGGAAAAATGGCCAATTTCCAGTCGATTAAAATCAACTAAAACTGGTCAAACGCGTTTTCCTTTGCCACGCTCACATATTGATTCGAAAAATTATGAAATTTAAAACCTAGCAATAATTTGACATCACGGACCCGACAAAACTGGTTTCGTCGAAATCCGAGGTCATTTGCAAAATGTCTATTTTTAAGGGCCTGAATTCCATAGCGACTATTCAGAATTTTCAACTGGACATATCTTTTGATTCCCGCTATGAAATTTTGATTTTTCGGATTCGTTGGAAAGATATCACCAATTAGATCCTAATGTTTTTGGTTTCACTAAAATCCGGATTGTTTTGCACCCGGTACATTCAATTGAAGTTAGAAATCAAATTATCGAACTACCGCGCCATTTTCAATTCTATTTATAATTATATATATAATATTTATATTCTAACGACGACGCGTATAATATATACGCTCGAATAATATTCAAATTAAATTTCTCGTCGATATTATTTAAAATAATCCATTTTAAATATTCAAAATTCGCTAAAATTGCCAAAATAAAAATTTTAAACTGGCCCAGATTTTCCGGGTTATTACAATCTCCCCCACTTAAAACTTTTCGTCCCCGAAAAGGAACAAAGTCGAAAGTGGTTTGATTAATCAACTCTATGTTCGATCTGACTTCCATTCTCCAACTTTTCAGTTTCTGAGAATTTTCAAATTTTCAAAAATTTGGCTAACACCCTAAATTTTCGAAAAATTTCGCCATAACCTCCCCTGCACCGGGAGCATCGGGGAATTTCAAATAGCTTCCCCGGTCCTTCTAATCTCAAAAAGAAAAAGAAAAAGCCAAGCGGCTAGCCAATAGGCTCATAAAATCATCATCACCCAAACAAAACAGTAAATTATGTAGCAAACATGTACCTATTTGTCGGGCAAACAAATTTTATTCTTCGGCTCTAGCCTCCTTGCTATGCCCTGTTCAATATAAGTATATGTATATGTAAGCAAATGCGACCAATTTTCAATACAATTCAATATTTGGTTCAATTAGGCTAAATGGTTCAAAATTATCAAACAAACAAACAAACAACACAAACATCAATCAATTAGTCAATTAGAGTTTCAAATTCATAATTTTGATATATATACAGAAAATCATGTTTTTGATGCCAATACACAACAAAGTGTCCTAGCTATATAAGTTTTGGTTCTCACACCAGTCTAATGGAAATATATAGAAAATCACACCTTCGAAACTCGAACATAAATGTTGATGATGCGATCGCTATCATCAATATCATCTTCGGGCGACTAGAGTGTGATGCTATATCTATCCAATATATTAAAACTTTGAATATACGTTTGCAAGGCGTATATGCAAATTCTTTATATACTGAATTGTCCAAAATCAATATAAATAAATTATTCAAATACGTGCAAAACGATTTAAATTTCAAAACAGAATTGTTTTCATTGGAAAAATATACTCTTCACACTCGTTCTAGGATACTACTGATCCCATCTCTAACGAGTCATTCTCATTGAATATTGCTAATCCAATATCTGATGAATTCTTTCGTACGGTTCCAATGTGTCTTGTTCTCTGAGCTTTGTAAACCAAAGCTCTGATACCAAATGAAGCGACCCGTTTCTTCCCCGGTCTCCGAAGAGATGAGAAAGAACGAATTACTATGAGGACAAGACAAATCATAACGCATACAAAAGAACATTTCATTGTATATTACAACAATGCATCAGATTACACGAATAAACAGAGTATAAATGAATATTACACAGAAATATCAGAGATTTAAATTACATTTAAATACATAGCAGCGGAAAATAATACAATACACAACTAGAAGAGATATACGGATACAAAGCTTTCCGGATATCATTCCAGCTGTAAACCAGGATCCTGTGAATATAAATCTTCAAAACCAGAACTACTAGCTGCCCGTGTCAAAAATAGGGGCACCCAGAGTTTAGGTTAATACAATAAACTCCAGGTCAGTCATGTGACTGGTGTGAGAACTAAAACAGTTAATCTTTATTTTTAAAGATAGGTAAATCAAGGGACCACGCCGTATAACACGGAACGGGTTTCCTCCCAAGAATACCAGTGCATAAAACAAACAGCGCAATGCTAAATAAAGAAAAATGAAGCTGTTATAAGACCCAGGTCCTATCACACAATGCAACGCAAGCCGGGGGATAGGGTTTTCCCTTATAACAGCCAAAGAATGCTTGATACGTTTAAAACAAATCATTTGATACTATTATAAGTGTATAGTGTATAAAACAATTTCAAATCATAAGTATCAATCATAGGCGGCATGGGTACCATATATCATGTCGCCATACTAGGATCTACAAATAAAACCGCAAATGTCACGTATTTGGAAATTGGGTTTCCATCTATGAACCGAGGCAAAAGATAGTCCTCAACCGATTCGAGATTCTCTAGCCCGAGCCTCAGGACCCATACTCAGGTGGGCCCTTGGAGCGACAGGGCCGGTCCACCGATGTGGATTAAAATGCCTGAACACTGCGTTTCCCCGCCCTTTGGGGCGTAAATGAGCCAACTAAATGACTCCATCGGTTCGAGAACGACCGATCAATTCGAGGCGCCTCGCAACAGCAACAACCACATAAGTCAAACTCGTCAGGGCGTGTAAAACCACTGACGCCACTTCTAACTAGAAAGAAACGCATGCCCTCCCTGAGGTCCTCTCCCGTTTTTGGTTCATACCGGGTGTGAAACACGCGAAGTAAACGTTACACAAAGCTACGCCACAAAGGCCTTGCTTTGATCATCACCACAAGACTTTGCTTTTCAACAGAAGCCTCGATCAATTGCCACTTAGGCATGCCACACAGGCAATTCACTCCATGCGTTTGATATCCATCAATATATAACCCCTGAGCTCGTACGTCTCAGAGAAGGGCGTTAAGCAAGAGAATAAATTCTCCGCCGCCAAACAGATATATATTTAATAGAGATCAATCACACGGATTAAAATCCAATGTCAGACACACAGTCCATTTACAAGTCCGTTCAAGGGCTGAACGAAACCGGAGGCACCTAGTACCCCGCATATCTATCGATCTCCTAGTACGTCGGGACGATCACCAACTGTTTCCATCTTCTTGGGTGTACAGCCCAATCAAGATCATTAGTAATCACCCAAACAACGTGAAGACTTCCGGTCTTCGACCACCGTCTTCATCTTCAACTTATCGTCGTATCAGTTATTCAGAATGGGATAAACCCGGTCTTTCCGAATAACTCGCGTATATTTTAAATAAGTGTTACACAAACACAACATACGCCTCATTCCAATTTATCAGTCACTAACCGTAAATTAATCAAGAGAATAATTCCCCAAATATTAACCCCGAAGGCCGAAACCAACATCAGATCAATATCCAGAAAACCATTCTGCTTGGCTAACCGACAGTTAGTTTCTAAATTTCACATTCATAGGGAAAGGTTCCCATTAATTTTATCCAAGATAAATTCCTTGAATTTATTCTCTAATCTTCTTTTGAATTTCGATTCAACTAGTCGGGATGAACGAACCATACCGAAGTAATCATTTGTTTTGATTTCTCAATCCCAACCTATTCATCCCATGAAGTAAAACTGATTATACTTCCTATCTAACACCACGGTGTTATCTGTAAATTCAATTACCATTTCACGTTCAAATCTAATTAAAGATTTAACTATCGCCTGGAGCAAAACTGGTGATACTCCATTTCGATTATTTCAATCTAATTAAAGATTCATTAAAACTCCACTTAGTTTTAATCTTTGACTGGGTTAAAGAATCAGTGTCATTTAAAACACGGTTCACGGTAAACCCAAAATCACATTCATTAATTATCGGGTTAAAGAACAAGTGTTATTTAAAACACTGTTCACGATAAACCCAAAAATCAATATCAATTCAATTTCAATTAATTATTATTTAATTGGTACACTTCATTAAATCTAAATAAAAGATTTAATCTTTTCTCAACTGGGTTCAAGAACAGTGTTAATGAAGACACCATTCTCGAAAAACCCAAATCACATTTGATATTAAACACAAGGCTCTGAATAGAAAATATACCGGCTTATATTCAATATCAAATCCCACGACTAACAAATACCGTATTGGAAATAACGATATATACATCTATATCTTTCAAATTCCCATAACAATATCTGTATCATCACGAAATCCAACATCGAAATAACCCAAAGACAATTTCGATTCAGATCCATTCCAATATAATTATTGGAAATTCTGGTTATTTTCAAATCCATTTCAAATTCGATTTATTTATTTAAAAATAAATAGAATTATAATTCTTGTTCAAAACTAGTTCATTTCGATAAAAACTATTTTTATCTTTTCAAATATGGAGTTTTTCATCCCAATCCTTTCTAAATCATTTCTTATGATTTTACACAAATTATTATTATTTTTAATAATTTTATCCAGGCCCGTACAGTCGATTTCCATCAACGGCCATCGAACTGCACTTATAGCGACCTTTTTCAAATTTGATTTGGACGTATCTCCAAATCCAACCGTTAGATTTTGAATTTCAAATATTCGTTAGAAAGCTCTTTTCGACGCGAACCCAACGGTTCTGGTTTTAGGAGAATCCGACGGTCGGATCTCCCGTAATGTTCATTTGAAATAAATGGTCGAAATTCGCGAACTGCCGTGGCGCGGCGCGTTCTATTCAGACCATTATATTATATATATATATAATATATATACTATATATTTCGTCGATTTCTTTTTAAAACGAATTACATAAATAGTTTTAAATTCGTTTCAAAAGCAATTTCAACTTCCATTTCAATTCAAATCAAAATTGAATTCTTCTTTATAAATCGTTTTAAAATTCATTTCTATTCAATTCAAATTTCAATTCAATTTGAATTCATTTCAATTTGTTTCCAATTCAATTCGAATTCATTTTCAATTCAATTCGAATTGGTTTTATATTCAATTCAATTCAAATTCGTTATCTATTCAATTCAATTCGAATTCGTTTCGTTTGCTATTCAATTGAAATCAAATTCGTTTTCCATTCAATTCGAATTCATTATATATTCAATTCATTTCGAAATCGTTTTATATTCAATTCGTTTCGATTTCATTTCAAAATATGCGTTTTCGAAATCACTTTTCAATATGCATTTTAAAATGAATAAAATCGATATAAATATCGTTCACGTCAAAATGGCGTCAATCTAACCAACACGGCTTCATATATTTCTATTTTCAAATATTCTACTCAACAAATGAATATTTATTTTTGTCAACACACGACTAATCTCAACGAATGAGTACTGTCCACGTGTGACAATTTTTGTTAAATTATTTCGTTCAACACATGACTAATCTCAACGGATGAGTACAGTCAACACATGAACCTTTATTTTATATTGATAAAGATGCAAATTTTATTATTAAAATATTTCGTTCAACACATGACTAATCTCAACGAATGAGTACAGTCAACACATGAACTTTTATGTTATAATATTCTTTATTTTCTAAATTGGAATGAGGCCCAACCAATCACCATATAAAATTAATTATATGGATTTTCATACATCACACGCATATAATATCATTGAAAAATAATCAACCATCAACCAAAGTGCACTACACTGTGTAAGCATCAAATATGGATATATAACGCTTATAACGGCCTGTCAATCAATTGATCGACATATTTAATCAATCAGGATGAGTGAACTTCAAATTTCATCCCAACACCCGTGTGGGGTTTCAAACAATCAAACAAAGATTTTATTTGTGCAGTTGGGCGATGTGTGAAATTTATCGTCCCAATCAATGTCCTTCAAATAGGTGTACATAAACAAACCGTCCGGTTTGTAAATGAATATTTTATTTTATTCACTTCACGTTAAAAATTATATTTTTAACGATAAAACATTTTATTTTAACATATGAATTTCTATTCAGTTCATTCTTTAAATAAAATGATATTTTTATTTTTCTAACTTATTTTAGAAAATTTCGGCGGCATAGCGGCACGATACTAGAAACGGGACGAGGCCTAGCCTTATCCCCGGTCTAGTGAAGGCCCACGCCATTCACACATCAATCAAATCCATTCATTTCACCAAACAATTCAATTTCAATCAAATAATCTAACTAATTTATGCAACCAAACAAACAAGTCCATGGTCTGTGGACGATTGTGTCGGGTGCTACTAAGCACCGTCTGCATCCTAGTATATATATATAACTAGAAAAGAAATTGAAAGGTGAGAAATTCTCACCAATAGCTATCCTAACTCCACGGCACTCCTAATGCAGGAAATCTTCACTGTTCTCGTCGATATCACTTTCTTTGCCCGTAGCCACTACATATGTAAAAATCACATTTTTACTTCGTTATTCAATATATAAAAATCATATTTTTACTTCGATGTTCAATATACAAAAATCAAATCTTTTCTTCGATGTTCAATATACAAAAGTCAAATCTTTTCTTCGATGTTCAATATACAAAAGTCAAATCTTTTCTTCGATGTTCAATATACAAAAAGTCAAATCTTTTCTTTGATGTTCAATATACAAAAGTCAAATCTTTTCTTCGATGTTCAATATACAAAAAGTCAAATCTTTTCTTCGATGTTCAATATACAAAAGTCAAATCTTTTCTTTGTTATAAAACAAATCTTTATCTTCTTCAAACATTATATTTTTATACTTTAAAAAAAATCAGGTTTTTTTTCCTAATTAAAATCGGATAAAACAATATAAATAAAATAAAGAAATAAGAATAAAATAAACTTACAGTGTTCGTCGACTGGGGGGGGTTTCACGCCAGTTGAGGAGGCCGGGGAGGTGGGGTCTTGGTGCTGGCGTCGGTCGCAGGGTAGAGGGAGGAAGCGGGATCGCGCTCAGCGCGAGGGAGGGGGTGCGGATACGAATTCGAGGGGGGGGGGTTTCGAACAGCAATCGCGAGGGGGGGGGGTGTTTCGAACATCAATCGCGAGGGGGGGGCGACTTCGGTCGGCGGTGGGGGATCGATCGGAGGAGCGACGAGCTCCTCCCCCCCTTTCTCTCGTCTTTTTTTTTATTTGTTTCGATTCTGAAATGTGAATGAGGGGGGGGGGCAACGGGTTTTAAGGGGAAGGTTTTTTTTTTAATTATTTAATTTTCCTCCAAAAAACAACTTTTATTTTCGATCTCAAAATGGGGCCCACCGCCTGTCGTTCATAGCTAATTACCCCCATTCCGAACACAATGGGATATGTATCGCAAGCTGATTTGATCATTTCGATCAGTTTCCGTTAAAATCAACATATAACTCTATATATTGAATTTGAACGCGCATTTCAATTTACCGGGGTCACACACTAACTCTATAAGTTGCAGAAAAATATTTTCTAGCTTCGTATTGACGATACTGTCCTAACAAAACTAGTTTCGTCGAATTCTGAGACTGTTGGAAAAATGGCCAATTTCCAGTCGATTAAAATCAACTAAAACTGGTCAAACGCGTTTTCCTTTGCCACGCTCACATATTGATTCGAAAAATTATGAAATTTAAAACCTAGCTATAATTTGACATCACGGACCCGACAAAACTGGTTTCGTCGAAATCCGAGGTCATTTGCAAAATGTCTATTTTTAAGGGCCTGAATTCCATAGCGACTATTCAGAATTTTCAACTGGACATATCTTTTGATTCCCGCTATGAAATTTTGATTTTTCGGATTCGTTGGAAAGATATCACCAATTAGATCCTAATGTTTTTGGTTTCACTAAAATCCGGATTGTTTTGCACCCGGTACATTCAATTGAAGTAAGAAATCAAATTATCGAACAACCGCGCCATTTTCAATTCTATTTATAATTATATATATAATATCTATATTCTAACGACGACGCGTATAATATATACGCTCGAATAATATTCAAATTAAATTTCTCGTCGATATTATTTAAAATAATCCATTTTAAATATTCAAAATTCGCTAAAATTGCCAAAATAAAAAATTTAAACTGGCCCAGATTTTCCGGGATATTACAGAGGAGGACCACCATCCATGCTTGGAGAAGGACCACGATCTGTGCTTAGAGGAGGACCACGATCCATGCTTGGAGGAGGACCACGACCCAGATGCTCATCACGAGCCACCCACGAGTCACGAACCGTAGCGCCATGAATGAAGGAGTCACGAAGCGAGCATATCTGAGATGAAGTATGGACACGAATGGAAACTGAGGTGCGAACGGGATAATGACCAAACCCGAGATGCAAAGGTAGTTCAAATTAGAAGTCCGAACTCAGGATCCAGACGGGAACTAACGAGTTGACTTCATGATTGGACTTTGCTGCGGGACGTGTACTAAGGGGTTATTGATACCTATAGCTTTGACTGACCACTGAGAGACGGGTTAGTGGCTATGGATCAGTGCAGTGGGGCCGTTGTGACTCCATGGGGCAGAGTGATCGTAGCAAAGAATTGGGTGATCAAAGTGGTAGAAATCGTATGCTTTACGCACTGAGTGAAAGATGTGAGGATGATTACTATGTTTGATGTTTGCTACCACCATGACCCCACCCCCATTCACACTTTATGTTAGCGTTACCTTAGAGTACTGTACATCTTGTTGTGCTAACTCTTTGGTTGCAGGTCCAGGTTTAGGTATGATTGGATTATACCTGTTATTGTTCTGTTTTGTTGCTTATCGCTCATACCAGACTTTTGTCTGACCCAGAGTTTTATGTTTCTTCTTATTACTCTGGGTGCTCTTAAACGGACAGACTAGAGACAGGTTAGCTGGTTGTGCATGAGTAGCTGTCCGAAGACGAGCAGGAGGCTTACACGTACTATTCACTCTATATTCTCCCTGTGTCGCTGCTGGTCACTACTTTAGCATTAGCAGTGTACCTTTCTTATTTTGCTTTAAAGACAGTTTTTAAAAGTTGTAATAATGATGATGTGGAACATAAGCTGTATTTTGGATTTTCCGCTGCTATGATGGTTTAGTTTTCAGCTTATGCACTGTCTCACCTGTTTTATGTCAAAGTTATATTATTATTATATTTTATCCCATGCGCTATGAGACATTCTACAGGTTCCTTGTTAGTTCAAATTCCTTTCTTTTCCTTACTTTGGCGACCGTCCTATGCTAGTTAGGCATTGGCACAGCGCATTTCAGGGAAATGTCGGCTGGTGTGGGGCGGGCCGTCACATTTGGTATCAGAGCTCTAGGTTGCGTAGTTAACCTAGGGAAGACACCAAAGAGAGATAGTACGTATATGAGAGCGCGTATTTGTGATATTTTGGTTTTCAAAAGCTATATATGTATATATACTATTAGTATATTTAAGGATGAAGTCGCATTGCACTGGCACCACTGAAGAGATGGTTAATCGTTTTCTCCTTACAGATTGAACGATGAGCCGATATACTAGGGGTACTGGTAGAGGAGCTAATAATGGGAATGCTCATGATATGAGGACGATGTTCACTGAACTCATGAGAGAGATGCTTAGGGATGTTCAGAGGGTAGCTCCTAATGTTGCAAATGGTGGTGGTGCAGCGGTGCAGGCGCCTAGGGCCGATTTCGCCAAGCTTAACAAGAATTATACTAGTCTTGGAGGGAAGCGTTCAACGGAACGGAGTCGGCTACGGATGTTCAAGATTGGTTGGATAATTGTGAGCGCATCTTCGAGGACTTGGGAATCGATGATGCTATGAAGAGAAAGTTAGCATCGCGTCAGCTTCAAGGACAAGCTATGAATTGGTGGAATACTATTAAAGCAGCTACTCCTGAAGATCAAGTTACTTGGAATCAGTTTATGACTCGTTTCAGCGAAAAGTTCATTCTAGCTGCTCACAAATCTGAACTGTTTACGAAATTTTTGGAGGTTAAGCAGAATGGTAGGGTAGTCTCGGAATATATTGCTGAGTTCAATATTTTATCGAAGTATGGATTATCTCTTATCGACAATGCCGAGAAGAAGAATGAGAAGTTCATAACCGGCTTAGATGAGTACTTAGGGGAAAGGCTAATAAATCACATCCACGAGACGTTTGAATCTATTATGCGAAAGGAATTGAGATCAGAGAGTCTTTACTCTAAGCCAAAGACTGAAGTTGTCGTTGCATCTACAGAGGAGCCAAAGCCTCAAGCAAGCGGTGGAGGCAAGAAAAAATCCCAGAATAAGAGGAAACATAACCAAACCAAGGATGGTCAGAATAAGAAGAATAAGAAAGAAGCCGAGTGCTTTAGCTGTGGCAAGAAGGGCCACTATGCTAGAGATTGTCAGGAAAAGCCTGGGGAAAGGAAGTGCTTCAATTGTGGCCAAGTGGGATATCACAAGGATAATTGCCCGCAACCCCCTAAAGAGAAGCAGATTGTGAAAGCATATGCTATCAACGTTGTTCCTTCTTTGTCGAATGCCCCAACTATAGCGGAGAAGGGAAGGGGCCTCATTATTTGAGGTATGCTTTCTATTTATGATGTTTATGTTCTAGTTTTGTTGATATCGAGGCATCCTATTCCTTCATATCTAGTGACCTGATACATAAGTTGGGATCTTATCGAGTTATGGATGTATGTTTGCTTGTGATTGCTTACTTTTTTTGCTAGTATCATCTCACGTAGATAGTCTGAATTCGGAGGAGATGTTCCTTGAGTGCTTGTCTGATATTGGTTTAGGCCTTTGGGGCTTGTGCTAAGGGAATGTCGAGTTCGACTGGGATGGTTTGCATGAGATATAAGTAGTTTTTGTGATTTCCATTGAGTGATATCTCGACTTACTCGAGGAGTGATGTGCAGCTGTGACATGAAAAACTGTTCAATGGTATGGACTGATGCGATTTAGACTCGATAGGGTTATGAGATGACTCGAGTGGTACTAGAGAAAGATGCAAAGTAATGAATTGTTTAGGACCCTATGTTGATGTTCTTTTTTAAGGAATAGCATGTGTTCGTTGATCTTGGAGATGCAACGAATAGGGAGACGACTCACGTTGGATTAGAGTTTGTCGGTAATGAATACTCAAGACTGGGTCTGAGTTTATGGGTAATAGATTGACTCAAGTTGGACTCGAGAAGGCTGAAAAGAAATGGATTGGCTCGAGTTGGACTCGAGAGGGCAGCAAGATAATGGATAGACTTGGGTGGGACTCGAGTGTTTTAGGCGGACTAGAAGCAGGGGTATCAGGGACGCCCGTTACCTTGGATCTGTTGGACGTGATCCAGTTATCCTTGGAGGATAAACATACGTTGGATGTACGGTAGTCCGTATGGAGGCGGGGCTTCCGTTAGCCTTGGAATAGGTTGGACCAGTCAAGTATGTATCGACGTGTGTATGGCTTTAGCAGGTGATAGATAGGACATGTTTGATGGATGCTATGGTTGCTATGTTTTTCCTGTTTTATTCCTTTGAGTAGACTATCACCTGTAGGATTCTGGTAATAGTGAACAAAGAGATGACGACATACACGGATGCCTGTGCTACCGGACTAGGTGCGATAGCTGATGCATTGAATAGGAGACATGACAGTTTAGATACTATGTTTCTTGAATGGAAGCAACTGGAGTATATCATGGGTTTTGATCTCAGACATAAGTATGGATTGGATCCAGAAATGTTAGCAAGTTAGACGATCAGACCGACTTTGATTGAGCGGATTGGTTCTAGTCAGAGAGACGATCCTAATCTATTGGAAATCATCTCCAAGGTAGAGATGGGCAACGACAGTGAGAATATGAAAAAGTATGGACTTGACCGAGGAATATGGCTTCGAAAGAATGATAGACTAGTTGTACACAATGTCAATGGATTGAGAGATGAAGTTCTTAGAGAACGTCATCACTCAAAACTGACTATGCACCCCTGGTGGTAACAAAATGTATCGAGACATGAAGCAGACCTACTACTGGAAAAGGATGAAAAGAGACGTTGGGAAGTTTATCTCCAAGAGTATAAATGGCCAGTTAGTTAAACCTGAGCAAAGGAAGCCTAGTGGTTTGTTACAACCGTTGAAAATTCCCAAATGGAATTGGGAATAAGTTGATGGATTTCATAGATGGTTTACCGAGGACTAAATCGGGCCATGATAGCGTTTGGGTGATTGTGGACCGATTAACCAAGAGTGTAAGGTTTATACCGGTCAAGTCGAATAGAATGACAACTAATTTAGTAAAACTATATATGAAGTGGGTAGTAAGATTTCATGGAGTACCCAAAGGCATTGTGAGTGACCGAGATCCATTATTTACTAGTGGGTTTTGGAAGAGCTTACAAGGGGCTTTAGGATCAGAATTACATCTCAGTACCGCATATCATCCTCGAACTGATGGTCAAACAGAGAGGGTGAATCGAGTATTAGAAGTTCTCTTGAGATCTTGTATATTGGATTTTGGTGGATCATGTGATGACCATTTGCATCTAGTTGGATTCGCATATGATAATAGTTATCAGTCTAGTATTGGAGTAGCTCCATTTGAAGCTTTGTATGAAAGACCGTGCAACTCACCATCATGTTGGTTGGGAACCGGTGAGATTTTGTGCTTGGACCAGAAGTAATAAGAGAAACTTCAGATAAGATGGCGGGAGTTCACAACGTATTTCATGTTTCCCAGTTGAAGAAGTTTGTGCACGACCCTAATGTGAGTATTTCACCAAATCAGTTGGATGACATCGAGGTAGAACCCGAGGCGGTTGGGAACCACAAGACGATTCGTATTGTCGGACACGATACGAAGCAACTTTGAAGGAAGATGGTGAAACTGGTCAAGGTTCAGTGGGGCGAGAATGAAAACGAATGTACTTGGGAAACAGAGGAGAGCATAAGGAAGTCACAACCAGAACTCTTTGCCTGATAAGATTTTAATAGCAATAGTTATTCCCTCGTTAGTAACCCGCATACTAGGATAGGCTTGTTTTGTTTGTTATGTATGTTTGATTGATTGCAAATAATTGATAGGAATGTGGGAACCTTTGTATGTTTTGGTTAAGGAATTTCGGGGGCGAAATTTCTTAAGAGGGGAGAATGTAACGACCCGCATTCTACGCATCGAAGGATCATAGAATATTTATTTCTTTCTCATGAAAAGTCGTATAGCCATGTAACTTTGGGAGACAACTACTGGGGTCATTTCCCATGTTCACGATTTTTGCCGATTTTTAAATAACTGTTTTGCCCCTAGCAGATCTTGTTTTGGCCATAGATTGGTAAGGAATTTTGACCTAAAACCACTTCCATTAGATCCGTATGATGGTTTACCTTTCCGTAGAGTGGTCACATTAGCCAAACTGACTCACCGTTTGGGAGATATGGATGAAACAAGGTTTAGAAGGTGAAAAACAGCTTAACCGGGCCTAATTAGGGTGATTAGCAAGAGGGCCCATAACCCATTTCGGGATTAGGGTTATGGGAGGGCTGAGATGAGTTAGTAAATCATTTTTTATTTCATTTTTCAATGGCCACTAACCTCCTTTCAACCCTACCAATGACCTCCACTTTCTAGAATCATTTCTAATCACCGTTTAATCAAGGATTAGCCTAATCTACACCAAATTTAGGAGAAATAGCACTAAAGCAAGGTTGGAGCTACTGTTAGACATTGGCATTCGCCTAAATCAGAGGAGTTTCAGTTTTGAAAGTTTTAATTGTGGCAAAGGTGAGTGATTAGCCTTGTTTTTACACTAATTAAGATTAATTAAGGGTAATTAGTGATAATTAGTGAATTTATACATGATTAAATTCTGGAAAAATATTTATAAATTTCGAAATATTGTTTTAGGCCTATGTTAGAAATTTGGGTTAATTTGGTTAAGTTTTGCTAACCCTATCATTAGTTATACCTAAACATGATTGAAGGGGAAACATGGGTTTTTGGGTATGTTTGATCTATATTATCATGATTGTTTGTTGTTTTGGTGTTTGTGGATGACTATACATGTTGCTATGACTATTTGGAATGATTTTTGATTTCATAGAAAAGTTAGATTGGTCGAAAATGCCATCGTATGGCATAAATAGCTTGCTGGAAAAGTTGCAGGAATTGGCCATGGACCCGTTCGTGAAGCACCATAGCGACCCGACCCCGTTCGTGAAGCACCATGGCGACCCGACCCCGTTCGTGAAGCCTCATGGCGACCCGACCCCGTTCGTGAACACATATGGCAAACCGATCTCCTATAGTGAAGGACCATCACGAGTCGTACCACCCTTTCACGAGCCAATGGCAACAAACGAAGACCACGATCCGTGCTTGGAAGAGGACCACGATCCATGCTTGGAGAAGGACCACGATTCGTGCTTGGAGGAGGACCACGATCCATGCTTGGAGAAGGACCACGATTCGTGCTTAGAGGAGGACCACGATCCATGCTTGGAGGAGGACCACGACCCAGATGCTCATCACGTGCCGCCCACGAGTCACGAACCGTAGCGCCATGAATGAAGGAGTCACGAAGCGAGCATATCTGAGATGAAGTATGGACACGAATGGAGACTGAGGTGCGAACGGGATGATGACCAAACCCGAGATGCAAAGGTAGTTCAAATTAGAAGTCAGAACTCAGGATTCAGACGGGAACCAACGAGTTGACTTCATGATTGGACTTTGTTGCGGGATGTGTGCTAATGGGTTATCGATACCTATAACTTTGACTCACCACTGACAGACGGGTTAGTGGCTATGGATCAGTGCAGTGGGGCCGTTGTGACTCCATGGGGCAGAGTGATCATAGCAAAGAATTGGGTGATCAAAGTGGTAGAAATCATATGCTTTACGCACTGAGTGAGAGATGTGAGGATGATTACTATGTTTGATGTTTGCTACCACCATGATCCCACCCCCATTCACACTTTATGTTAGTGTTACCTTAGAGTACTATACATCTTGTTGTGCTAACTCTTTGGTTGCAGGTCCAGGTTCAGGTATGATTGGATTATACCTGTTATTGTTCTGTTTTGTTGCTTATCGCTCATACCAGACTTTTGTCTGACCCAGTGTTTTATGTCTCTTCTTATTACTCTGGGTGCTCTTAAACGGACAGACTAGAGACAGGTTAGCTGGTTGTGCATGAGTAGCTGTCCAAAGACGAGCAGGAGGCTTACATGTACTATTCACTCTATATTCTCCCTGTGTCGCTGCTAGTCACTACTTTAGCATTAGTAGTGTACCTTTCTTATTTTGCTTTAGAGATAGTTTTTAAAAGTTGTAATAATGATGATGTGGAACATAAGCTGTATTTTGGATTTTCTGCTGCTATGATAGTTTAGTTTTCAGCTTATGCCCTATCTCACCTGTTTTATGTCAAAGTTATGTTATTATTATATTTTATCCCATGCGCTGTGAGACATTCTACAGGTTCCTTGTTAGTTCAAATTCCTTTCTTTTCCTTTCTTTGGTGACCGTTGGTGCTACTCGGGCATTGGCACAGTGCATTTCAGGGAAATGTCGGCTGGTGCGGGGCGGACCGTCACAATATATTTATTTGTTATCATCAAACAAAAATCATATAATTGTGTATACAACACCGTTATGTACAACATGATGGACTTGGAATTTTACTTGAATTGACTTGTATAACAAGTAGAATGGACTTGAAACAAAGCACATAAGGATTAGTTGGGAATTAGCATATTGTGGACTTGAACTTGAAAGTGCACTTACAACGATAGTCGCTGTAGATGCAGTTTGGAATTGTTGTTCTTTCAACACTTTGAATGGAACTTTGTGGTGACATCCTTAGTGATTTCTTATCATATTAATCTTGTATTACTTGTATGTTTACTACCATGAAGTTATTGGATTGCAAAATGTTAAGTAACCCATCGAAAATGAGTAAAACTTCACTAGTGCAAAAGCATCCGTTTAACCTTGATTTTTGGATTTCAAAATATCTTCTTTCAAAATATCTTATAAATATCTTCTTTTAAAATATCTTATAAATATCTTCTTTCAAAATATCTTCCACATATCTTATTTCAAAATATCTTCTTATAAAATATCTTTCCAAATAAAACAAAGGTTAGAAATGGTTATGAATTACTAAACCTTGTCATGAATAAGTCACTAGATTAAAAGGTAATTGATAATGCTTAACACTAACAAGCCAACGAATTAGGCTTATCTATTTGTGAGAGTTAAGATTGATGTCGAGTAGGGACGGAGCAATAGAGCTCTAACCCACCGACTTCCCTCTTGGCCGAGGAATAGATAGGTTGGGAATGTTGGAAACGTGTTAATCATAGATTACTTAACTGTTTATTGAATATCATGAACATTGTGCTTAATTCTAATAAGCCAACGAGTAGGCTTATCTATCTGCGAGTGTCAAGAATGGGGTGTCCAGGAAAGGGGTGATATGCAACCAGTGCTCTAACTTACCTGGCCTCACTCTTGACCGAGGGATAGTTAAGTTGATAATGTCAGAAATGAGTTAAGTGTACGAAGTGTGATTTCTATAAGCATAAAATGGTTTTGGGTTTGTCGATCATGACTATGTGTTAATTACATTCGTCTGTAACCCTCTCAGATTATATCATGGAAGTAAATATAGTTGAATCTTTAGACAAACGTTTAAAGATAATTATAAATGGATTTGTTTTCGGGTTTCTTTGTAAATAGTGTTTTAGCAACACTTGTTTTTAAACCCTTGAAATGTAATTAAACTGGAATATATGATTTAATGATTTTGAATATACTAAGATCTTTAATAATTGATTTTAAAGATAGAAACAAGTGTAGGAATCTTTCAGAATAAGGTATTGAATAAGATCTTTAACTTATGAAAGAGAAGAGGTTCTTTATTAAATAATGGGTTTTACCTCTTTGATTATATTTCAAGGAAATCTTAGAAGTGAATTATGGATATACTTATATCAGAGGGATAAGTATAAGAATACGTTTTGATGTGTTGAAGTTATCAAGGAAATCTTAGAAGTGAATTATGGATATACTTATACCGGAGGGATAAGTATAAGAATACTTTTTGAAGTATTGAAGTTATGAAGGAAATCTTAGAAATGAATTGTGATTATACTTATACCAAAGGGATAAGTATATTAAAACCCATTTTAAGTAGCAAGGCTATAAAAGAGACAGAGAATTAGTAGAATATACATATACACCTTTATATGTATAAGTTGAATATATACACAAGTATATAAAGGAATATTAATCGAGTATGAGTTATTGATTAATAAATGATGTTTTATTAATAAGGGATGTCTTATTAGATAAATGAAGTCTTATTTGACAAATGAAGTTTTATTAGATAAAAGAAGTTTACTAATAAAGGAGTATTAATCAATGAAAGATTAATTAAATGGTAAAGGGACTAAAAGACGTTTATATGAGTTAATCGTTTTTCGACTATTATCATTCTTTGTGACTTGATAGTGATTTAACTGTTATCATGCTTTGTGACCTGATAGTTATTTGACTATTATCATGCTTCGTGACCTTGATACTACCTTGGATGTTTAGCGTTTGTTATGGAAATTAAGAGAGACTGTTTTCCATACACAATCGTCTATTGTGTGAATTGTAGTTGGTTAATCGACTATAGAAATTAACCCTAAATCTATCGACTGGTTTTGAGGAGACTGGGACTGGTAAGTGTTCTACTTATCAAAAAAACCACTTCAAAACTAGTATACGGGTTCTATGTTTTGTAAGCGGTTGTGTAGAGAAGGCCATATGGCGATTTGAGATCTGTTGAGATGCTCAAACACATATAATGATTCTAAAATCTATGAAAGAATATGTGTGTGATTCCAAGATCTGTTGATGTATTGGAATCCATGTGTGATTCCAAGATCTATAAAGGAATCTATGTGTGATTCCAAGATCTATTGATTTATGTGAATTCATCCGGGGATTCTTGTTCTATTCGAGTGATGAAGACTCGTGTGAAATATGCCAAATGAAACCTCGACATTGGAAATGGTAGAAAATAGAGTAGGAGCACAATATGGGGTTTTGCTAACCCATGGTAGGATATATTGACTCCATGTCTAGTGTATGCTTATTATCGAATCGTGCGGGAGCTCCTCAAAGTTGCGTGCGAGAGTTGGGTATATTTGGTTCCACGTGGTGCACTTCTGTGTTTTCGTGCATGGGCCAGTTTTGTTTACCTTATAGTATATTTTATTTAGAGATTACAATGCTCGGAGGTACTTTCTGATCCTTGTGCATGGAGTTCGGATCTGTATTGAGAGATCTCCGATGGGAAAATCCAATATGCGAACATGCCTTATCGGTTTTGTTTGTACACTTAATAGTTATTGAATGTAGCCAATGTAACCATTCCTTCTGTGTGAATTTATTTATATTCTACACCCTAGACATTATCTATTATACAACTATAGTAAACTTAATGAATGGTTGGTGACTTTTGAGGGGAAAACCAGAGTGGCAATCTGCACGGTCCTCTTAGTGTTGTTAAATGCAATGTGTATCTTGTGTTTCTCTTACCTGACTGACGTCTAATGCTTGGTTTTTGTTTTCCCTAAAATCCTCATGTACTCCTTCAAGTAGGCTGAGTATGGGTTGGAGTTCAGCTTACTGCACTTTTTTATATCCGCTGCATTCTATGTTGTACATCAACATTTATGAGGATGGGTTGTTATAACTGTCCAAGTTGATGATAGGTTAGTCTTCTCTAATAGTTGTAATCATACAGTTTTATTTTGTAAAGATCATTCATTATATTATATGTTACCGTTCCATTGTGAGATTCTGATATTGTGTCCTCTTCTTCCTCGGTCTATTTTCTCTTTATTTTATTTCACCCTAACTTTTCGTCTTTCCGGCACTTGGGTGCTCGGCACACGAATACTTTGGATGTATTAGTGTCGACATTTGAGGGTCAAAAATTCGGGTCGTTACACCTGTGTCTAAATATTCTTTTATGCGCTTTCCTTACCTCATCAGGTTTCCATTTAACTTGGTTATCCCCATTCACATTGAATTCTTAATCAAGTTACCAAGTTCCTTTCGCTTATTAATTTCAGTCATATAACTTAACCCATTAAGTTTATTAATAGGCCCACAACATGTTATTCTTTAGATTGTGATCCATGGTCTGTAATCCACAATCTCTTTATACTCTTGTTTGATTTCATAGTTACAATAACATGCTCTACTTAATATGTAATTAAGTACATCTCAATTCACATGTTTTCTGTTTAACATGTCACTTATCATTTATGATTAAATATAACTTATTTCATTTCATAAGTTGCCTCATTCTTTCTTATTTAATCATAATTCCATCTTATACTGTCACTACAACTTATCATTGTTTACTTATTAACTTAGTTCTCTTAACTAAGGTTTACTAATAAGTCACCTTTCCATTTATTATAACCTGTGTTATAATTTCCACTTGTCTCTAGGACAAGCCTTAACATGTTATTCTTATCAGCAGATTTCAGATTTCCAGGTTTACAGATTACTTAATTTATAATTAAGTACAACTTCTTACATTTCATAAATTTCCCCCTTTTCACTACTTATTACAAACAACTGGTTTCAGTTTTACCCATTTACTGATTACTTAATTTACAATTAAGTGCCACTTATCTCATTTCACCAGTTATCTCTTTGCCTTACTAATTTATTATAATCTAAGTTATAATCTTCACTTGTCCCCAGGATAGGCCTACCTATTATACAACATTCTCATTAATGTAATTTATTGTAATAGGTTATTATCATTTCCCGTTCATTCCATTCCCTTTACCATTGTAATATATTATCTTTCATTCAATTCCATTTATTTTCATTAATTACAGTTAATGTTGTTTATCAGTCCTGCTATTTACATATACTTATATATATGTATATATTCATAAACTAGACCTCTCACATTAAGTATATTATGCTGGATTTGTCGAGCGGTTCTAGGCAGATTTCTACCACAAGTTGGCTTAACCTCGTGTCTTAGGACCATTACATGTTTATATTTATGCACTTAGACCCCTCACATTAGATTTACCACTTGTGGATGTTGGATATGCCGGGCGGTTCCGGGCAGACTCCTACCACAAGTGTAATCTAACCTCGTGTCTAAGCGCAGTTACAGTTTCCTATTTACTATAATTTTTATATATAATTTATGTGTGTCCATTCTTTCAAGTCTATGTTTTACATGTCATAACACTAAACCCATTTTATCTCACATGTTCTTTCTAACATACAATAAATTTTATTCTAATATGTAATCGTTTTAATCATAATTGTTCAAATTAAACAAAATAATATGTAATTTTCTCAATTTCTACCGTTAATGGTCCAGGTACATAAATGTCACAAGTTAACATGCAATTGAAACAATAGTAATCGCTACACATATTTTGGCAAGTTTATATTTCAACATATGAATTTTTCAACATATTAATATCTTAGCGTATTAATATTCCAACTTGTCATATTTGTCACTTTAATCTTTTTAACATATGTTTAAACATTTAAACATATCATATTTCAACATGTCATATATAACGAGGAATGTCAAACGATAATATATCATCATCTAAAATGATATAACGTAAATCCACTCACCTAATTGGCTTTCCAAATCTTGGATCTGGTTCAGATATAGTATTCCATGATTTTCCCCTAATGGATTCAGAACCTAACAACAATGGATTCTTAATTTTTACTAAAAGAAAAAGGGAAGAAAGAGGAAGAAGATTGAATAGACCAGATCTAGAAAATTACCTCACTTTGATTATGATTCTGAACACCTTCCAATTAATATTCATTCTTTTCCTCCAGATCTTGATTCATAATTTCCCTAAACCAATTATCTCATTTTCTAAAGAGATTTGAGGTGGAGAAAGAATGGCAGAGCTTAGACGTTGTCTCAGAGAATGTGAGATTTGGGCTAGGCCCTTCTAGCCTATTTATAGGTGTTCAGGATCTTATCGTACACGCAACGCTGAGTCAGCATTCGAACTTGGTTAAGAAAGCAATTCAGATTCGTTAATGAACTTGACTGGATCAAGGGTGGGTCGACCCCCCGTCGACCCCGACTATAATTTTTTTTCTTTTCTGCATATGGTCTTCAATTTTGAATTGATTTGAATATGTTCATATATAAGTTCCTTATATGTTTACAAAACTTGCAATGACCATTCTACGTGTATATATACGCATAATTTTTGTTTCGTTTTCAAAATTCAAACAGTGTTGCACCGCTATTTGATTCTTACCATATTTCTCTGATTTCAGCCTTATCTTGAATTTTATCTCTTGTATATATATATATATATATATATATATATTCTTACACATATATACGCGTATATTCTCATATACATATATACATATTATTATTTTTACTTCCTTATATGTATATTTTTCCTTATGTTCGTTTATACATATTTTCCCTCATGAACATGTGTTAATTTAACTGTTCTCTTAAAACAAAAATATGATGGCAGCGGGGATCGAACTTTGTACCTCTTGTCTGCAAGTCACATGTTCTAACCAACTAGACTACTAAGGCTATTATTAACAAGGCTTAGAACAATGGTAATTATTGTTCTCTTCTTACTTCTCTTTTTCATGTTTGTTACAATATTTTGTTTAGCCCATTGCATGAATCTTTTTCTTTTATTTCTCTTTTATTATTAATGCATAATCAATACATGAAACATGTTTACACCGCATGCAACCAATCCTTTATTTCTTTTAATGCATGCATTACATTTTTATTTGCACTAATCTTTCTTTTTTTCTTCATATATACATTTATGTCAATGCGTGTGTGTGTATATACACACACATATGCATTATTTAATTATTAAATTGTCATAAAATGCGGGGTGTTACATTCTCCCACCCTTAGGAAATTTCGTCCCCGAAATTTGATAAGGGTAAAAATCAATTAACCCTCGCATTATATACATCCATCATGCGTGCATCCAATTTTTGCAAACACTGTGCACTTGTGCAAAGTGAAATCCAACATAATAATGCATGTAGGCCTAAGCATACCTCCTATGTGTATGCAATTTTTTTCAAAAATCCTTTTAAAATATGATGCTCACATCCTAAATATACTAGCAGTTCTACATGAATGCAATATTTAAAAAATAAAAATATATTTTCATCCAAATTTCCCACATTCTTGTAGAGCAAGAGCGTAGTTCATCCAATTGTTGCATCCAAAATCCTACTAACTAACTTTATTTTTCGAATTTCAGAAAAATCTAATTTTCTAAATTCGATTTCTTATGTTACAAAAAGGCGAAAAATGGAAAATTTCACTTCTTCCGTTTTTCTTTTATGTACCTTTTTCCAACCATACTTGGATTTTATGTAACTATCTACAAAGATTCTTTATTTTCCTATCCAAGAACATCCCACATAAGAAAATTCTCTTTGATACGGCGTTTCTTTTTCGTCTCATCTTGGAATTTTTTTAATCCTAAATCGTTATTAGTTTGATACCAATAATGGCAGTAATTTTAGTATATTAAGAATACATATGTATCCATGATTCAGAATTCTTTAATTATATCAGGATTTTCCATTTTTCTAACTGTCATGTTTGTTACTTTACTGAATTTTCTGTTTTGTTTTTAGGTGTACCATTTCTTTTCTCAGCTTATTTAATTATCTGATCTAAATTTAATTTCAAATAAGCCTTCAACTAAAAAAGGAAAACATACACTCTACATAGCTGCTACTAAGGGCCAAGAATTTCAGGACTATGTCCCCCTCTGATAGAAAAGTTCAAACCACGGGATCCACGGCAGGTTGTAGGTGTTACCCTAACTACCCAACAAAAACAAAATAACGGAACAATCCCAACAGTAATGTTATAACGGGCCCCTAACATGAAAATTAGCAACAAGATCTAAATACTTACTTGCCCTCTTACTATCTAGTAGTCACCACTAGTCCTAGCTGTGTATCAACAATTATTTCAAGAACACCCTAGGCTTTTCAGCTTATGCGTTCTACGGGAACTTACCATTATTTCAAGATAATTCTCGCTACTTATATCATAGCCTCAAAACTTTTCCCATCTTCCCTAGGCACTAATCCTTACCTACTCTATACTTTTTAAAACATGGTCTGGCCTTTTCATTTAAATTTTCTTTCAAAAAAATTAGAAGTGACAAAATTTTATTGTCCTCATGAAAACTTACTTTCGCCAAAGCATAAAATATGTCATTTTATATTAAAAAATGTAAATCAATTTTTTTTTTTCAAATCACAAAAACTGGAGTAGACAAGGACAACTATTTCTCAATCGGGTTTAAACTTGTTCTTGCATATAAGGTCAGTTCAGTCTCTTACTGCAAGGTGCAAACATCTACTCTACAACTTATTTTGTCCACCCGACAAAATTTTCTCTTTTAAACAATTTATCAAAAATGATTGTCAAGAGAATAGAGACTTCAAAACTTTCTTTATTAAAAATTCTTGTATGAAATATAACAAGAAAACTAGCAAGCTATATATGCTCTATAATATGCGCCTTTTACTGAGAGAATTTTACTTTAGACAAAGTTTTCGCAAGAAATAACTATGTACAAAATATACCCCATTTTACTTTGAAAATTAATATGTGTATTTTACATATTTAAAACTACAACTTTTAAGATTAAAACTTGAAAACACCATCAACCATTTTCCCAAAACTTTTACAATTTCAAGCTCTTAAAAGTTAACAACGGGGTAAGACTCAAAGTGGGTTTCCAATTTTTCTAGGCTTTCCTAGACACTCGCACAAAGTCAATTCTCTTAACTATATATATTCCTAATCCATTTTTCTCTTTTTAACTTTTTCCAATTTATAAGGTTTTACCGCCAAGCCTACTAATCTGAAATACTAACATATGGGATCCTCCTTTCTCTATTTCAAAATATATTGTACACTTCCCACCCTTATTTCCCAAGGGTCTCAAATTTTCATATTCATTCCTTTAGTGTACAAAACAGTCATCCCAATTCTTACCATATTATACTCTTTCTATTTAGTGGGTTCCTCTATGGAACTAGGTATATATATAATATATTTTTTAAATACAAATACGTTCACTCACTATTTATACAGGAATACTAAACCTAAGCTCTGATACCAAATGTAACAACTCGAATTCCGACAGACCGATTTTTTTTCAAAATTCTAATCAATCGAAAACTGTGTTGGTTGCTCTAGTATCCTGCAGAAAAGACAGAGATATAAAATATATCAGAGCTCAGAAAATATCTCACAGTGGAATGGATAAAGTACAATATAATCAAAGTATAGCCTTACCATAGTAATAATAATGCCTAACCAGTATCCAAAGCTTATCATATCTCTGCCACAAATCTAACCTGCGAGTATGTTATGAGGAGGGGGTCAGAACACAAGTTCTGGTGACTGGATTTAAAATATACACTTTGGATAATCCTACATATACTGTTCAATCACATTTTCTTATTTATTAGTTTACTTGGGTTAACAATACTCAAGGCTTACACACACGTCATACCCGTTTACTTCCTAGTGGATTAACCTAATACAATATATATGAAGCTACCCCCCGATAATGAGGTACACCCCATGGTACACCACTCGCACGGCCTCCACCATAATGCCATAGAAATGAACGCAGTCCCTCATCCTACGCCGGAGTGACGCACGGATCTCTACATAACAATGTTACGTTCCACATATATCTTCCATTACTATGCTACGTAAGCGTAGAGACTGCCACCTTCGGCCGAATCAGATTACATACCAGAGTAATGCCCTTAAGCCTATAATACACCACCCAGATCAGACATGCATGTATCTAGACTTTGCCACGTACGTGTCGTTAATCATATTTGCAACACCCCACGTCCATTAATGTCACTCACAAAGGGAATGCATTAACTTCCATGGAGCATTTTAAGTGAATATAGAACAGAAAATCACAACAAGACAGATATAAAGCAGTACTTGAAAATTGAAAACTTTATTTATTGCAGCAGAAGGTAAATATGTTTGGTTACATCATCAAAAACCATAAACCAAAGTCAAGTACATAATATCCATCTTGATAAAACAAAGTACATAATCCCACTACTACAAATAGCCATAAAGAAAATGATAGGCTGAACTTTACTTCGACAATCCAAATCCAAGTGCTCCCAAAGAGATCCCAATCAAGCTCCACTAGTACCAGTCCCACCCTTAGAACCTGGGGGGGGGGGAAGGAAGAGAAGAGGTGGAAACAAAGGGGGTCAGACATAAAGTCTGGCGAGTGCGATAACTCTAACAACATAATTATTAAAGCAATATGATAAGATATAAGCTGGAGAATAAGGTAATGACTGTGTGAACCACATGGGTATGGCAAGGCAATCAAGAGAAACAGAGATAACAGAGATAACGTAAACGGCGCTTCCTAATCGATATAGGATAATTACTATACTCTACCGTACTGTACCATACTGTACTGTACTAACACTAACTACATCCCTACTAATCACTCTAGAAATTTGATTCCTCTTGGCTAAATAGAACGATGATAGCTTCGTGTACTACTAGATGTACCCACTATCCTCCATGTTTGACTGTATATCTCTAGTTGCTATCATAGGTACCCAGCGTGTACCTATCCCCACTAGATGTACCACTTCAATAAGTAATAATGGTAATTCTATGTACTCCTAGCTGACGTCATAGGTGCCGCCTGCTCCTATCTCCACTAGGTGTACCCCCTTAATAATTAATAGTGGTAGCTTCGTGACCCCTAGCTGACTACATAGGTGTCGTCTGCTCCTATCTCCACTAGGTGTACCCACTACCCTGCCCCATTCGATCGGCTCCCTAACTCGTAGATACCCGTGCTGGCCCCACAGTGGGGTGTATCACTCCCCAAAGTGGCAACCTGATACCACCAATGATGCATGACTTATACCTACACGATGCAACAACGTCTTACCTACTAGCCCGGGTCCACACACGCATATGAACCCGTTGGACTTGCGTTGCCACCGCTAACCCGGTTTGGCCTCTTACAGTCAAGCCCAGTACGCGTGTCCCGTCCTCGACTTAGGTCGAGCCCACAGAGATACTTATGGGTTATTGGTTGAAACGGGCCCCCATGATTTGACACAAGCTATCCACCTAAGCTTGGTCCCCTCTAGTATTTCCCACTTAACCCACTTCTTATTCATGTTTCAATTACATGTTTCAATTTTGGTTAAGTATTTCTAATCGTATTTCAAATGCCACCCAAGGCACCCACTTAACCCCCTCAGGTCCCACTATATGTTTATCTGGTTAAGTGTTTCTTAATTCATTAAGACCGTAACCTCATAAAGACCTCTCACATTAGACTTGCATTTGTGGCAGCTGGATTTGCCGGGCGGGTCCGGGCAGTCTTACACCACTAACGAGCCTAACCTCGTGTCTTTACAACTGTTACGTATTTAATTTGTTCCTAAGACCTCTCACATTAGACTGGCATTTGTGGCAGCTGGATTTGCCGGGCGGGTCTGGGCAGTCTTACACCACAAACGAGCCTAACCTCGTGTCTTAGACGATTAATTACACCTAATTAATCATTCCCCAATTTGAATTACTTTCCCTATTCAAATTATCAATCAATTCCAAATTTAACGATGTCCATAATTGACTCAATTATGTCCATCCATTTATGGTATGTAAAATCATACCGATTTTCACCATAATTATATTTTATGCCTTTTAGGGCATTTATGCTCATCTACTTATGGTATATAAATTATACCAATTTCATTACTAATTAATTTTATTACTTAAAATTAATTACATGCCTTTTTAGGCCATTACATGCCAATTAAATCTTTTTAATATTATCCCCTTCGTACCCCCGTCATTCGTTTGCTTAACATGACATATTCATATTAGACTAGCAATTAGTCTAATACTTAAAAAAAGGAATAAACGTCACAAATTCACATACACACAATAATAGATCTAATTTGCATCAAACTTGCAATTAAGATTTACAACATACTTGCATAGTCTTTGTATTATCAAGGATCCAAAAATCATAGATTTAAAAGGTGTGAGCTTGCATGTATGAACATAGTTTTACACCCAACTAGCCTAGGTAATTATCACAAACTTACATAAACTATGTATGTCGTCAACCTAAACATAAAGGTGTCATCTTGCATAACTATGGATCCAATAAAGGTGTTAACTTGAGTAAACTATGGATCACCATAAAAGTGTAAACTTGCATAACTAGGCATGTCATAGATTCAACATAAAAATGTCAACTTGAATACGGATATAAACTTTAAAGGTGTGAACTTGTATATGTATATATGAATCCAATTATCACTTAAACTTGCATACGAACATAATACCTATACGAACTAGCATATGTTCCACATCCACATTCGCATAAATACTGATGTTATAAACCTAGGTGGTTGGATTATAAAAAGGGATTCATTAACACAAGTTAACATCATGAACTACTAGCGTATATTTTAGATCCAAACTTACATAACATCATATACAAAACTTGCATAACATCATATATAAAACTTGCATAACATCATATATGAAACGGGCATAACATCATATATGAAACTTGCATAACATCATATGTGAAACCGGCATAACATCATATATAAAACTTGCATAACATCATATATGAAACCGGCATAACATCATATATAAAACTTGCATAACATCATATGTGAAACCAGCATAACATCATATATAAAACTTGCATAACATCATATATGAAACTGGCATAACATCATATATAAAACTTGCATAACATCATATGTGAAACCGGAATAACATCATATATAAAACTTGCATAACATCATATGTGAAACCGGCATAACATCATATATAAAACTTGCATAACATCATATGTGAAACCGGCATAACATCATATATAAAACTTGCATAACATCATATGTGAAACCGACATAACATCATATATAAAACTTGCATAACATCATATGTGAAACTTGCATAACATCGCATATAAAACTTTCATAACATCATATAATATGAATAAAGTTAACATACATGATCAAACATATGAATTAGATTCACAACCACAACTTATAATCCAACGTATATCACATCATAATTGATTTAGCAATTATTTTGTTAAGGTGATCGAACTCACAACTCAAAAGCGGTCTTGAGTTCTGAATTTTGATTTCTGGAGTTGCATTAGCTCTCCTTTGAAGAAGATTCGTTGTTAGGGTTCAGTAGTTCTGATTTGATTTGCTGTTCTTCCTCTTTAATTTGTTGGCGGCTGCTCTAGGGTTCAAGACAACAGCATGACGGCCATAGTTATAGTTTTAATTCTGATATAGGGTTTTAGTCTATAGGTCTTTTTATAGAGTTTTGAATTAATTTAAGCCGTCGGATTATCTTAGGGTTAATCGAAACCACTCAGTCAAGATAGGGTGACAAGTCAGCCCTAATGACTCAGCAAAGAGTCAAAAAAGACTCAGCAACATGGGTCAGCCTGAACCAAAAAGCTGTGCAGGCTCACTGCCTCGGCCTGGGCGCACTTGGCAGGTGCGCCAGTGCAAATATGTACTAGCGCACTTCCCAAGTGCGCCAGTGCATTTTTTTTTCTCTTTTGCCACCAATCTTCGTTCGTCTATAACTCCTTCATCCGGTACCCGTTTCCCGCAAACTCAGACTCTATTTCAACCAGAATTCCGAGACGAACACAATGGCGCAACCCAATCCCCATAATTCTCACGTCTGAGATTAATTATTCTTTATTTTAGTTAATTCGATTATTCAAAAATCCGGGGTGTTACATTCTCCCCTCCTTAAAGGATTTCGTCCCCGAAATCTCCAAGTCAAGGAGAATGCATATCCTACCATCCAAACAACCATCTACTCAACCATCAAACACGGGCATCCATTGTCCTTATAAAATTTCTAATGCTGTATGAACATATGCAAGAAGTGTGTATATGTTCCTTATTTAATGCAAAATCCGGCGGTCTACTGATTCAGTTGACCTCCTTAATGCAAACCATGATAGTGCCACGCGTCCATTATGTACGCGAAAACCTTATCGATTCATATTATTTCTACATGTGTGCACAAACATTCACCAAAATGCAACATCCATATGATTGTACAACCATTATACATCCATTACTTAAATATGTACACACATTTATATGCAATATGCGATATGAAGTGACTGAGCCGATCTAGTGCCTAAAGTGTGTGTATATGCATCCACGAGCAACCACTAGAAAACACTTGCATCCACATGCATCCATCATACATAACATGTCTCAAACACATGTTTCAACCGTAGGACTACCCTATCTAAAGGTCAAAGATACTAGTGAGAGGACATACTAAAGATAAGATAAGTACAAGGTAAGTGATACAGGATAAATTAAAAGATATACCCTCGAAAAGAAAAGGGTACAATGAACGCATCTTCTCTTCCGTCTCCCAAGTAGCGTTGCTCTCATCATCTCCCCATTGCAATTTGACTAGTTTGACCTCTCTATTCCTCAACTTCTTAATCTCCGACCCAAGAATGCGCGTAGGAGCTCGTCGAATCGTCGCATCACGCTCGATCTCCACCTCTCTAAGCAAGCTCAGCTCTACCACTTCCGCGGTCTCGTGCAAGCACTTCCTCAAATATGATACATGGAATACGTCGTGTACACCACTAAGTCTCTCGGGCAACTCCACTCTATACGCCATCTACTCAATCCTTTCCTTAATAGGAAACGACCCTACGAACCTTGGTGCTAACTTCCCAACGGACCCAAAGCGAACGACGTTCCGTAATGGAGACACCTTGACAAAAACCATGTCCCCAACATCAAACTCAAGATCTGACCTCCTCTTGTCCGCATAAGATTTCTGCCTATCTTGCGTCGTCTTCATCCTCCTTCAAATCAAATCAATCTTCTCCGAAGTCTGTATAATCATATCGGGCCCAAGTAGACTCCCACCAACATGTAGGCGAACGACACGGCCGTCCATAAAGAGCTTCGAACGGTGCCATGCCAATGCTAGACTGAAAGCTATTACTATATGCGAACTCCACCAATGGAAGATGTTCCTCCCATGTACCTCCGAAGTCTACATAACCTCAATAGGTCCTCTAGAATACGATTCACCCTCTCGGTCTGGTCGTCCGTCTGCGGATGATATGCGGTGCTCAAACATAACTGAGTCCCTACCGCCTCTTGCAAGCTCTTCCAAAATTCGCTAGTGAAGATAGGATCGCGGTCGCTCACTATGCTAGAAGGAACACCATGCAAACGAACTATTTCTCGAATGTATACGGAGGCTAACCATGGAGCAGTCCTCTTACTCTTCACGGGAATGAAATGGGCGCTCTTAGTAAGTCTGTCTACCACGACCCAAATCCCCGTATTACCCTTCCTCGATCTTGGTAATCCGTCAACAAAGTCCTTCGAAACACTTTCCCACTTCCATTGTGGGACCTCCAATGGGTGAAGCAATCCACCGGGCTTCTTTTGCTCTGCTTTTACTTGTTGGCACACCAAGCATCTAGCGACATACTCGGCCACATCCTTCTTCATGCCGGCCCAAAAGTAAACTCGTCTCATGTCCATGTACATCTTGTCCCCACCGGGATGGATGGTCATCTTCGAATGATGGGCATCATCAAGAATGGTCTTCCTCAATCTCTCGTCCTGTGGTACACAAAGTCTACCGTCCCTACGCAACCAACCCTTATCATCTAGGGTATACCTACTTAGGTGGCTTGATGACTCCCCTCTTATGAGCTTCTCTACTAACTCCATCAACTGTGGGTCATCACGCTGTGCCTCTCCAACCCATCCCAAAAGCGTAGGTCTGACCTCAAGGATGCTAGCAAACTGGGTACAAAATCAATGGATGGTCTAAAGTCAAAGGTAGAGATAAACTCTAAGCTACGCCACTCGACAAACAAAGGACTCAATGTCAACTTTTACCTACTCAAGGCATCCGCCACAACGTTACCCTTGTCAGGGGTATATGCTATCTTGAAATCGTAGGACGCCAAGAACTCCATCCACCGTAACATATCACCCTTCCCTAGAGACCACATGCCCTAAAATCCTCACTTCTTTCCTCCAAAAATGGAATTTTGGAGAACTTAGCTTTAAGCTGGTGCACTTGTAGGGTCCCTAAGCTTTCCCTAAGATGTAGGACATGCTCTTCTCTGCTTCTAGAGAAAACCAGGATATTATCCCATGCAAAATCGTCACAACTATCCATCTCTCACACAAACCCTCCTAGTCGAACTCGACATCCCCCAAGTGCAAGCCCCAAAGGTCTAAACCAATATCAGACAAACACCCAAGGGATACCTCCTTCAAATTTAGACGATCTACGTGAGATGATACTAGTAAGACGGCCAACCAATTGAGCACTTGACCGACTCTGGCTGTCCTTGCCAGTCTTGCTCCAAAACCACCACTGATTACATAACTGGCTTTGCTTAATCTATTAAGCACATACGAAAACTTATTTCGTGCCTCTGGGTAAACCCCGCACTTTATCAACGACGTCTCCATACTCACGGACCACACAAACAGAATCCCAATCATCGTTGGATGCGTCAGAAGATTCTAGGCAGCTAAGCATCACCGAACACTTAGGCTCACAAGAAATATGAGGGTCTTTCCATAACGGATCAATAGTCTAACTACCCTCCTTTCACAATCAAGGATGGCACCCCGCCTGACTAGCCAATCCACCCCTAGAATCAAACTATAGCCCGTGAAACTAAGGATGAAGGCGTTGCATTCAAATCAAACGCCCAAGATAGACACTCTCAAATCCTGACAAACCATTGAAGGATGAGCCGAACCACCAACAGGATTTGAGACTAGGATGGGATCCTTAACAAGACTAGTATTTAGGTGCAGTGTTTCAATTAACGAAGTAGATACTAACGAGTATGAAGCGCCAGAATCAAACAAAGTTCAAACATGATGATAAAGAAAACCAAATTTCAACCTAGAAAGTCCTACCCCCATCAGGTATACCAGCCGTGAGGGAATACAACTACCCTCCAGAAGATCCCGTACTTTGTCCTTGCCTCTTTGGACAATCCTAAGGTGTCCTATTTCTCCAAAACAACTAGCCTTCTTCTTCACATTCTTCATTCGTGACCTCCCACCAAGATGAGGTTTCGTCCTTTGTTAACCAAACAGCTATTTGAACCTTCCTCCCATCGTCTATCTTAAAGGTACCAACAAGCCCTCCACTTCCTTGGACTAACTTCTAGCCCGACAAACGTCTAAGTCCCTTGATGTGGTTCTCCGTCCTTCGTACGGAAGTCCTTATTTATCTTAGAAAAAGCATCTATACGCGGAGGGGGAAAAGAAACTCAAAAAGAGAAAGAGGAAGAGATTCAAAATGGAGAATCGAAGGAAGGATATATGGCTCTTGGGGATTATGTTCTTAAAATAAACCTTTCTTTCAAAAATACTCTTCTACAAACATATTTTTGAAAGTATTCCTTATAAAAATGCTTTTCAAAAATAGTTTTTCAAAATATCTTATCTGTTCTGGTAACCTTCAGCTCTGATACCACGTGTAACACCCACGTCCATTAATGTCACTCAAAAAGGGAATGCAATAACTTCCATGGAGCATTTTAAGTGAATATAGAACAGAAAATCACAACAAGACAGATATAAAGCAGTACTTGAAAATTGAAAACTTTATTTATTGCAGTAGAAGGTAAATATGTTTGGTTACATCATCAAAAACCATAAACCAAAGTCAAGTACATAATATCCATCTTGATAAAACAAAGTACATAATCCCACTACTACAAATAGCCATAAAGAAAATGATAGGCTGAACTTTATTTCGGCAGTCCAAATCCAAGTGCTCCCAAAGAGATCCCAATCAAGCTCCACTAGTACCAGTCGCACCCTTAGAACCTGGGGGGGAGAGGAAGAAAAGAGGTGGAAACAAAGGGGGTCAGACATAAAGTCTGGCGAGTGCGATAACTCTAACAACATAATTATTAAAGCAATATGATAAGATATAAGCTGGAGAAGAAGGTAATGACTGTGTGAAACACATGGGTATGGCAAGGCAATCAAGAGAAACAAAGATAACGTAAATGGCGCTTCCTAATCGATATAGGATAATTACTATACTCTACCATACTGTACCATACTGTACTGTACTAACACTAACTGCACCCCTACTAGTCACTCTAGAAATTTGATCCCTCTTGGCTAAATAGAACGATGATAGCTTCGTGTACTACTAGATGTACCCACTATCCTCCATGTTTGACTGTATATCTCTAGTTGCTATCATAGGTACCCAGCGTGTACCTATCCCCACTAAATGTACCCCTTCAATAAGTAATAATGGTAATTCTATGTACTCCTAGCTGACGTCATAGGTGCCGCCTGCTCCTATCTCCACTAGGTGTACCCCATTAATAATTAATAGTGGTAGCTTCGTGTACCCCTAGATGACTACATAGGTGCCGTCTGCTCCTATCTCCACTAGGTGTACCCACTACCCTGCCCCATTCGATCGGCTCCCTAACTCGTAGATACCCGTGCTGGCCCCACAGTGGGGGTGTATCACTCCCCAAAGTGGCAACCTGATACCACCAATGATGCACGGCTTATACCTACACGATGCAACAACGTCTTACCTACTAGCCCGGGTCCACACACGCATATGAACCCGTTGGACTTGCGTTGCCACCGCTAACCCGGTTTGGCCTCTTACAGTCAAGCCCAGTACGTGTGTCCCGTCCTCGACTTAGGTCGAGCCCATAGAGATACTTATGGGTTACTGGTTGAAACGGGCCCCCATGATTTGACATTAGCTATCCACCTAAGCTTGGTCCCCTCTAGTATTTCCCACTTAACCCACTTCTTATTCATGTTTCAATTACATGTTTCAATTTTGGTTAAGTATTTCTAATCGTATTTCAAATGCCATCCAAGGCACCCACTTAATTCCACATGCCACCGAAGGCACCCACTTAACCCCTCATGTCCCACTACATGTTTATCTGGTTAAGTGTTTCTTAATTCATTAAGACCGTAACCTCATAAAGACCTCTCACATTAGACTGGCATTTGTGGCAGCTGGATTTACCGGGCGGGTCCGGGCAGTCTTACACCACAAATGACCCTAACCTCGTGTCTTTACAACTATTACGTATTTAATTTGTGCCTAAGACCTCTCACATTAGACTGGCATTTGTGGCAACTGGATTTGTCGGGCGGGTCCGGGCAGTCTTACACCACAAACGAGCCTAACCTCGTGTCTTAGACGATTAATTACACCTAATTAATCATTCCCCAGTTTGAATTACTTTCCCTATTCAAATTATCAATCAATTCCAAATTTAACGATGTCCATAATTGACTCAATTATGTCCATCCATTTATGGTATGTAAAATCATACCAATTTTCACCACAATTATATTTTATGCCTTTTAGGGCATTTATGCTCATCTACTTATGGTATATAAATTATACCAATTTCATTACTAATTAATTTTATACCTTAAAATTAATTACATGCCTTTTTAGGCCATTACATGCCAATTAAATGTTTTTAATATTATCCTCTTCGTACCCTCGTCATTCGTTCGCTTAACATGACATATTCATGTTAGACTAGCAATTAGTCTAATAGTTAAAAAAAGGAATAAACGTCACAAATTCACATACACACAATAATAGATCTAATTTGCATCAAACTTGCAATTAAGAATTACAACATACTTGCATAGTCTTTGTATTATCAAGGATCCAAAAATCATAGATCTAAAAGGTGTGAGCTTGCATGTATGAACATAGTTTTACACCCAACTAGCCTAGTTATTATCACAAACTTACATAAACTATGTATGTCGTCAACCTAAACATAAAGGTGTCATCTTGCATAACTATGGATCCAATAAAGGTGTTAACTTGAGTAAACTATGGATCCACATAAAGGTGTAAACTTGCATAACTAGGCATGTCATAGATTCAACATAAAAATGTCAACTTGAATATGGATCTAAACTTTAAAGGTGTGAACTTGTATATGTATATATGAATCCAATTATCACTTAAACTTGCATACGAACATAATACCTATACGAACTAGCATATGTTCCACATCCATATTCGCATAAAAACTGATGTTATAAACCTAGGTGGTTGGATTATAAAAAGGGATTCATTAACACAAGTTAACATCATGAACTACTAGCGTATATTTTAGATCCAAACTTACATAACATCATATACAAAACTTGCATAACATCATATATAAAACTTGCATAACATCATATATGAAACTGGCATAACATCATATATAAAACTTGCATAACATCATATGTGAAACCGACATAACATCATATATAAAACTTGCATAACATCATATATGAAACTGGCATAACATCATATATAAAACTTGCATAACATCATATGTGAAACCGGCATAACATCATATATAAAACTTGCATAACATCATATATGAAACTGGCATAACATCATATATAAAACTTGCATAACATCATATGTGAAACCGTCATAACATCATATATAAAACTTGCATAACATCATATGTGAAACCGGCATAACATCATATATAAAACTTGCATAACATCATATGTGAAACCGGCATAACATCATATATAAAACTTGCATAACATCATATGTGAAACCGGCATAACATCATATATAAAACTTGCATAACATCATATGTGAAACTTGCATAACATCGCATATAAAACTTTCATAACATCAGATAATATGAATCAAGTTAACATACATGATTAAACATATGAATTAGATTCACAACCACAACTTATAATCCAACGTATATCACATCATAATTGATTTAGCAATTATTTTGTTAAGGCGATCGAACTCACAACTCAAAAGCGGTCTTGAGATCTGAATTCTGATTTCTGGAGTTGCATTAGCTCTCCTTTGAAGAAGATTCGTTGTTAGGGTTGAGTAGTTCTGATTTGATTTGCTATTCTTCCTCTTTAATTTGTTGGCGGCTGCTCTAGGGTTCAAGACAACAGCATGACGGCCATAGTTATAGTTTTAATTCTGATTTAGGGTTTTAGTCTATGGGTCTTTTTATAGAGTTTTGAATTAATCTAAGCCGTCGGATGATCTTAGGGTTAATCGAAACCACTCAGTCAAGATAGGGTGACAAGTCAGCCCTAATAACTCAGCAAAGAGTCAGAAAGGACTCAACAACATGGGTCAGCCTGAACCAAAAAGCTGTGTAGGCTCACTGCCTCGGCCTGGGCGCACTTGGCCGGTGCGCCAGTGCAAATATGTACTTGTGCACTTCCCAAGTGCGCCAGTGCATTTTAAATTTTTTTCTCTTTTGCCACCAATCTTCGTTCGTCTATAACTCCTTCATCCGGTACCCATTTCCCGCAAACTCGGACTCTATTTCAACTAGAATTCCGAGACGAACACAATGGCGCAACCCAATCCCCATAATTTTCACGTCTGAGATTAATTATTCTTTATTTTAGTTAATTCGATTATTCAAAAATCCGGGGTGTTACATTAGATGCCTTAACCACACATAATGTGCACTGAGTTCCATGGCTGGGCTATACAAAGAAACACAGAACTCGGTCGGGAGCTTTTCCATGTATGTACAGACCTGCCTTTAAGAGCCTCAAAACACAGATATCCCTCGGGTCTGTTTTTTCATGGTGGCTATGCCCTCACCTCGGCCCCTCCCTCAACTAGTAAGGACTACAAGAGCTAAGCGACTTGCCCCTAACAAAAAATGTAAACATCCAGTTGGCGTCTCCCTTCAACCACCATACATCGATAGTGAAAGGTGAATGGTCTATTGGGCTTAGCTCTAGTCTTTTCTCATCCCAATGGTTGCCGATGACGGGTACTCGACGATCTCCTATCCTTGTTGGTCCTGACCTCGCCTCTCGTTGAGGCGATCGCCAAATCACCCTATTGTCACCTCGTAACAGAATTCTGACTGCAAAGCTACTTTTGCAATCAAGGCCCACCCACCTGGTAGTAACGCGCATACCCAACCTCTGCAAGCACAACCTAAACATCTGCCACCGCACAGAGGACCACCAGGAGCACCTTATGTATCTCAGGAAGTCGCATGCTTATCCTTCCAGTCCTTCAGAGCTTTCAAAATAACCAGATGGACATGCGCTCCCTCGTGCCTTATGACACCGCGATGATCTATCCCATTGGGTTATTCACCCTCAAATGTGCGGACCGGTCCAAGTGCCTCGTTTTACCATGTTATTAGACCCTATGTCTAAATATTCTTTTATGTGCTTGCCTTACCTCATCAGGTTTCCATTTAACTTGGTTATCCCCATTCACATTGAATTCTTAATCAAGTTACCTAGTTCCTTTCACTTCTTGATTTCAGTCATATAACTTAACCCATTTAAGTTTATTAATAAGTCCACAACATATTATTATTTAGATTGTGATCCAAAGACTGTAATCCACAATCTCTTTATACTCTTGTTTGATTTCATAGTTACAACAACATGTTCTACTTAATAAGTAATTAAGTATATCTTAATTCACATGATTTCTATTTAACATGTCACTTATCATTTATGGTTAAATATAACTTACTTCATTTCATAAGTTTGCCTCATTCTTTCTTATTTAATCGTAATTCCATCTTATACTGTCACTACAACTTATCGTTCTTTACTTATTAACTTAGTTCTCTTAACTAAGGTTTACTAATAAGTCTCCTTTCCATTTATTATAACCTATGTTATAATTTCCACTTGTCCCTAGGACAAGCCTTAACATGTTATTCTTATCAACAGATTTCATATTTCCAGGTTTGCAGATTACTTAATTTATAATTAAGTACAACTTCTTACATTTCACCAATTTTCCCCCTTTTCACTACTTATTACAAATAACTGGTTTCAGTTTTCCCCATTTACTGATTACTTAATTTACAATTAAGTGCCACTTATCTCATTTCACTAGTTATCTCACTTCCTCACTAGTTTATTATAACCTAAGTTATAATCTTCACTTGTTCCTAGGACAAGCCTACCTATTATACAACATTCTCATTAATGTAATTTATTATAATAGGTTATTATCAATTCTCGTTCATTCCAATTCCTTTACCATTGTAATTATCTTTCATTCAGTTCCATTAATTTCTATTAATTACAATTAATACTGTTTGCCAGTCCTTCTATTTACATATACTTATATATATGTATATATTCATGCACTAGACCTCTCACATCAAGCCTATACTTGTGGACGCTGGATTTGCTGGGCGGTTCCGGGCAGACTTCTACCACAAGTTGGCTTAACCTCGTGTCTTAGAACCACTACATGTTTTTATTTATGCACTTAGACCCCTCACATTAGATTTACCACTTGTGGATGCTGGATATGCCGGGCGGTTCCGGGCGGACTTCTACCACAAGTGTAATCTAACCTCGTCTCTAAGCGCAGTTACAGTTTCCTATTTACTGTAAATTTTCTATATAATTTAGGCCTGTCAATTCTTTCAAGTCTATCATACTAAACCCATTTTATGTCGCTTGTTCTTAACATAGAATAAATTCTAGTCTAACATGTAACTGTTTTAATCATGTAACTGTTCAAATCAAACAAACTAACATGTAATTTACTCAATTTCTACCGTTAATGGTCCAGGTACATAAATGTCACAAGTTGACATGCAATTGAAACAACAGTAATCGCTACACATATTTTGGCAAGTTTATATTTCAACATATGATTTTTCCAACATATTAATATTCCAACATGTCATATTCATCACTTTGATCTTTTTAACATATGTTTAAACATTTCAACATGTCATATATAACAGGGAATGTCAAACGACAATATATCATTATCAAAAATGATATAACTTAAATCCACTCACCTAATTTTCTTTCCAAATCTTGGATCTGGTCCAGATCTAGCATTCTATGATTTTACCCTAATTGGATTCAGAACCTAACAACCATGGATTCATAATTTTCACTTAAAGAAAAAGAGAAGAAAGAGAAAGAATATTGAATAGACAAGATCTATAAAATTACCTCACCTCGATTATTATATTAAAGACCTTCTAATTAATATTCATTCTTTTCCTAAACTAATTATCTTATTTTTCTGAAGATATTTGAGGAGGAGAGAGAATGACACAGCTTAGACGTTGTCTCAGAGAATGTGAGATTTAGGCTAGGCCCTGCTAGCCTATTTATAGGTATTCAGGATCTTATCGTACACGCAGTGCTGAGTCAGCATTCAAACTTGGTTAAGTAAACAATCCAGATTCATTAATGAACCTAACTGGATCTAGGGTGGGTCGACCCCCCTTCGGGTGGTTCGACCCATGGGTCGTCCCCCCATGCCAAGGTCAACCCCGGCTATATATTTTTTCCTTTTTCAGCATATGGTCTTCATTTTTTTATTGATTTGAATATGTTCATATATAAGGTCCTTATATGTATACAAAAGTTATAATGACCATTCTACGCATATATATATATATATATATATATATATATATATATATACGCACAATTTTTGTTTCGTTTTCAAAATTCAAACGGTGTTGCACCGTTATTTGATTCTTACCATATTTCTCTGATTTCAGCCTTATCTTGAAATTTTTTTCTCTTGTATATATATTCTTACACATATATTCTTACACATATTTTCTCTGATTTCAGCCAAATTGTACGAAAATATGAATCATTAATAGAAAGAAGTTAGAGGATGAGAGATATGAATAAAGAAAATTAGAATAGAAGAAATTAGATAGAAGATCAAACTAAAAAACATCACAGAATCTTACAATCCCAGCGGAAAAAAATATAATATATCAAATCACTTTTGAAATATAAACTAGATTTTGAACTTACATACATCATCAGAGTACATCATACATACAATACAGCAGAAATAAACTCTAAATATCTAACGCTGAAGCCTCCAACTCCAAGCTCCTCGAAATAAATCTGTAAAATTCTAAACTAGTTGACTGCCCGTACAAATTTGGGCACCCAAGAGTTTAGGGAAAACATAGAAAAATAAACTCTGGGTCATTCATGGGACTGGTGTGAGTAAACGATTTTAAAACAAACTGGTTCTGATAAAGGATATCTCATAAGACCACGTCGTAAAAACAAAACGGTTTTTTTTTTCCTTTTTGAGAATCCAAAACACTTGTTTAACTTTCAAAAATGTTTTGAAAAAAAAGATAATCATAAGACCGATGCACACATAAACATGGATGGTTTTTACCTTATGATGACCCAAAAAAATTTTGAAATCAATATTTCTTCTGATATTATAATAATGTCTAAATAGAAATAAATATCAATCTAGCAGAACGCTTTCATCTCACGGTCTACATATATAGTATACAATCAAAACCGCGAGCTCTCATTGGATAATTGATTTCCAACTATGACAGGGTATGAAACCACCTTTCGGTAGTGTATATATAGAGGAGAATACACTGGGTTCAAAAAGAACGTCTTGCAACCCGGCCCACACATGACCGACCACTCATTTCGCTTAAGTGTATCGAATATATTGTCACCTTACGGTTGTTAGCAACATAACCGTTCCCGGAAGATACAGAAGCGAAAGAAGTAACAAAATGAATATTCTCTAGATGGTGACAGTACACCCTAATGGGAGCGACCCATATAGCTATGATACCTTCCCGATTTTTGTCATTTCCCGGTTGTGAGGCTTGAGGCTGAACATACCTTTGACAAATCATTTCTTTAAATGCCACATCGTCCATATCGACAACCACTAATTGACTTCGCCAAAATATATTACTGGTATAAAGCAAGAGAAACGAATTATTCTTCCACCAACATATATACATTTGAAGAGATCAACGTACTGATCGGTTAGGCATACTTTGTTAGACATCTATCCATAAAGTTGTCCTGGAATTGGACGAAACAAAGACACCATTCTGTAAATCCATCTTATGTAATTTCTACCTAGGATTGACAGAATAACCCTTGCAATACTCCATCTTCAATGGTCTTCAATAATCTCTGACTCGTAACGTATATAACGAATCTAAGTGGAATTTATATTCTGGTCTCTTCAAAATTGATAACAAAAAGGTCCATAATTGATAGTCGGTTATTTAAGTATCAAGTATAAAATAAAATAAACAGGTTTAACGCCATTAGATCTGCTAAGCCATATTTAAACAATTCAAATAAATCAACTTGATTTCTTTTCTTTCGTAATCAAATTCTCTTTATAAAGTTACTTAATAAAAAGAATAATTAAGTTAAAACACATCATCTCAGACAATTTGTCTAGAGTTAAATTACTATTTAAATCTTTCCATTATTTTAAAAAAAATTCAAGTTTCCAAACAGTCATCTATTGAACCCTCTTTTATTGAAACAGAATAATTAAATAAATAATTCTTATTTAAATTGTTAACTTACATTAACCTTAAACCCACCTGATTAACTGATTATAATTGATTTCTCTTTTTATAAAAAATATATCCATTATATTGTTTCTCTTAAACAATTAATATCCAATCTTTATCTTTGCATTTATTTCTGAATTGCTTTATAGAAATTACAACTTAGCAATTCCGATGGAATATATGAATTCTTAAAATAGGCGATATTCGAATTTGTCAATCTAATTTATACAACCAAGCATGTAAGTTCAATACAATATTTTCTACTGATAACATAACATCTCAGCACATATAATTACTAATAAAATATATCAAACTAATAAATAGCAGAATGACGTTTATTTCTACTAACAGGGTGTTTCAAATAATCCAATCAATACATAGTGGAATGGTGTTTTAATTCCACTGACAGATGTCAATATATATATATATAATTCTGATTCACGTAATAATGACTTACTTAATTAACCGAATGGTCGAACATTTAATTCGGTATTTGCTGTATTTATAGATCATTGTTTACGCATTAATACAGTTATAACTAATTTTACGTTCGATTATATTTAAACGATACCTAGTATAAAATTTACTTTTAAATAAATCAATTTATTTAAATTTGGAACCGTTTAACTTGATGATTACGTCGAGTGACTTTCCCGTATCATCGATCGATTCCAGTATACAACACGGACCACTACTATTTGACAATATACTTTTGATCAAAGTTTAAAAATATATGCTCTATGATATACATAATATGAATCCTATTTTTTTCAACTTCATATAACAATTTCTTTTAAATTTAAATGGGCCAAACCCATTAATCTACACCTTGAATTACATTTTAAAACTTCAATTTTCTTTTATATATATATATTGTTATTTTAAAAAACCCAAAGGCTCAGCTCATCACAAAGACTCACGCACCAAAGTCTGCTGCACCCTTCTACTAAATTTCGTTTCAGGCAAAAGTTCCCAACTTCTCTCCCATTCTTCTCTTATCCTTTCTAAATTCAGTTTGTTTCCTTTTAATACTTTTTTTAATCCAATGGGCGGAAGCCCACGCATTATATGTGCGCTATTTTCCTGAACTACAAAGGGATGCTTGTTGCTCTTATCCACAAATTTTATTATATATGAAATGGACATATGTAATTTCATTTTGCTAGAACATACGCGTTAACAACATGCTATGAAAAATCAGAACCAATTTAAAATTTTTATTTTGCCTATTTTAATAAATTTTGAATATTTAAAATGATTTATTTTAAATAACAACGACTAGAAATTTATTTTAATTATATAACGAGCCTGAAATGGCGCGGTAGTTTGAAATTTTGATTTTGAACTTTGACTGAATGTACAGGATTTAAAATAAAACGGATTTTAGTAAAACCAGAAATATTTGAATCTGTTTGAAAATATCTTTCCAACGAATGTGAAAAATCCAGATTTCATAATGGGAATAAAAAGTCAAGTCCAGTTTAAAATATATAATAGTCGCTATGGAATTTATATATATTTTATATAATATATAGCCCTTAAAAATAGCCATTTTGCAAACGACCTCTGTTTTCGACGAAACCACTTTTGTTGGATCCGGAATATCAAATTATTTCTAGATTTCAATTTTCATAATTTTTGGAATTAATATGTGAGCGTAGTCCATTTAAACGTGTTTGGTAATTTCAATTTGAATTTAATCGAATGGAAAATGACCGTTTTTCAAACTGTCTCCAAATTCGACGAAATTAGTTTTGTTATGACCGTATCATCAAAACATAGCTAGAGTTATTTTTCTAGAATTTTTGGAGTCAGTATGTGGCTCCGGTAAATTAAAATGTATGTTGAAATCAATTTTGAACATTAAATTAATTTATATTTTAATTTTAACGAAAAATGGTCGTAACAGTCGAATTGGCTTACGGGACATATCTTATTGCGTCCGGAATGAGGGTAATTAGCTGAGGACGACAGACAGTGGGTTCGATTTGGAGTTAGAATGAAAAAGTAACTTTATGGAATAAATAATTAAATAATTATAAAAGAAGTCAACGCCCTTTTATACTCTCTCCCCAACCCTCTCCCGTTCATTCAGATCGAATGAATAAAAAAACAAAAAAAAACCGCGACGCCTCCTTCAGTAGTCCACTGCCGCGCCTCCGTCGTGCCCCCCAGCCGCGCCGCCATCGATCCGACCACCCCCTCTCCCTCTTCTTCCTCCCCCCTCTCTCCATCGCAAGAATAGGAGCCCCAATTCCTAGAAAGCCACGCCGCCACCCCTTGACCTACCACCAGACCACCGCCGCGACCTCCCCCTTGGCCACCAGACTCTGGTGCCGCCCATCTTCACCACTTCCATCGCCTGTAAGTTTTTTATTTATTTATTTTTATTTAGTTAATGTAATTAGTGTTTTTTTAAAATCAGTTTTTTTATGTAAAAAGCATGTTTGAAAAATCAATTTTTTTATAAGAACATCGAGATAAAAATATAATTTCTAGCTAGATAAAAAATTTGATTTTTAAAACATATACATCCTTATAAAGATATGATTTTTATATGAATGGTATGCATATAAAAATATGATTTCTATTATATGAATAACGATATAAAAATATAATTTTTATATATGAAGATAGTAATGTAAAAATATGATTTTTATTGTTTGAATAGCTATATAAAAATTCGATTTATATTATATGAATAGCAATATAAAAATTTGATTTTTATTATATGAATTGCTATATAAAAATTTGATTTTTATTGTTTGAATAGTTATATAAAAAATTTGAATTTATTAGTTGAATAGCTATATAAAAATTCGATTTCTACTATATGAATAGCTATAAAAAAAAATTCAATTTTTATTATATGAATAGCTGTATAAAAAATCGATTTTTATGGCTTGAATAGCTATATAAAAATTCGATTTTTATTGTTTGAATAGCTATATAAAAATTCGATTTTTATTGTATGAATAGCTATATAAAAATTCAATTTTTATTATATGAATAACTATATAAAAATTAGATTTTTATTATTTGAATAGCTATATAAAAATTCGATTTTTATTGTTTGAATGGTCAGATGAAAATATGATTTTTAGTATATGAATAGCAAAATAAAAATATGATTTTTTTAATATATATAGAAAGATTTAAAAATGCGATTTTTAAATGTATAAGAATCATATTAAAAATGTGATTTTTACTATGAACAACGTGAAAAGGGTTGCGTTGGAATTTCAGGCAAATCCAAGCTGTTCAGAAATTTAAAAATAAAACTGGCGAAGTGGAAACCTAAGGTAAGAACTTTTCACTCTAATTTTCTTTTCTAGTTAAATATATACTAGGATGCAGACGGTGCTTAGTAGCACCTAACACCTTTTTTTGAAACCATGGATGTTTAGTTGTTTGTTTTCATTGGTTTATTTGTTTGAATTTGGTATGGGATGTGAATGGAATTTATTGAATTTGGTTTATGTATGGTGCGAGCTAGTATTAGGTGAGGGATAAGGCTAGACCTTATTCCGGTTCTAATATCGCACCGTTATGCTGCCAAAATTTTCTAAAATATGTTAGAACAATAAAACATATCATTTCTATTGTATAAATGAACTGTATGAAATATTCATGTGTTGAATAAAATATTCATGTATTGAATAAAATGTTTTATTGTAAAAAATATAATTTTAACGTGTATATGAATAAAATAAATATTCATTTACAAATCAGACGATTTGTTTATGTACGCCCATTTGACTGATATTGATTGGGACAATATATTTTACACATCGCCCAGCTGCACAAATAAAATCTGTGTTTGTTGATTGAAACCCCACACGGGTATTGGGATGATATTTGACGTACACTAATCCCAATTGTTTAGTTGTATGTCAATTGATAGGTTGAAAGAGTGTTGTAAGCATTAAGTATTTATATTTAATGCTTATGCAGTTGTGTAATGCACTCTGGATGATGGTTGACTGTGTTTGATTATTGTTGTGTACATATGTGAATGAATTCCATATAAATAAAATTATATGGTAATTGACCGTGTCTGATTCCAGTTCGGAAAGAATGAAAATTTTAAATTAATGAATATTTTAAAATGACGAATAATGAATTTTTTAAAATAACTAATATTTTAAAAATAATATTCAGTAATGGATCAAAATATGATTTTGATGTCCGATTTGGGATGGACACGAAAAAATTTAAATATATAAAGACGTGTTGATTAGATTAACGCCATTTTGACGTGAACGATATTTATATTGATTTTATTCATTTTTATAATGAATATCGAAAAGGAAATGATTTCAAAATCTGATATTTTGAAAATATTATCATGTATATATTATAATGATAAGGAAAATTCAATTTGGATTTAAAATTGAAAATGAAGTTGGAATCGTTTTAGAACGAATTTATAAATGTTTTATGAATACATTTTAATGGAAATCGATGAAATATATTATATATATATATAATATAATGGCCTAAATAGAATGCGCCGCGCCGCGACCGTTCTTGAATTTCGACTATTGACTTTGAATTGACATTACGGGAGATCTAACCATCGGATTCTCCTAAACCGAAACCGTTAGGTTTGTATTAAAAAGAAATTTCCAACGAATATAAGAGATTTGAAATCTAACGGTAGGATTTGGAATTATGTCAAATCAAATTTGGAAAAGGTCGTTGTAAGTGCAGTTCGATGACCGTTTATGGAAATCGACTAAAAGGGCCTTAATAAAATTATTTAAAATATTAATAATTTGTGTAAAATCATAATAAATGATTAGGAAATAATTGAGATGAAAAATTCCACATTTGTAAAGATAAAAATATTTTTTTATCAAAATGAACTAGTTATTAACTAGATTTAAAATCCAATAATTTTTAAATAAAATAAATTGGATTTGTGGATTGTTTTAAGTGAAAATTAGGGTCACATCCTTAAAATAAAACTTAATTAAGCTCACATCCTCCTGTTTCAAAACATATAAATTACATCCCTAATTTTAAACAGCGGCTAATTTTTTCCCAAAACTGCCCTTTTTCTTAATTCACGCCGTAATAACCTAGGTCGGATTTACTGAGTACGTAATTAGTATTTTTTTCTTTTCCAGAAACCTATATTCGTTGTCAATGGCGGCACTGTCTTCAATTTCATTTCTTCAAATCGCTGATTGTATCAAAACTAGATTTATTCACTGGATTGAGTTCTTCCGTTCAGTCAGATCTAGGGTTGATTATTGTCAGAGAGAAGTAACGATTGAAATTTGCAGCGACTTAGTTAATTACGGATGGTTCAATGAATAGTCGCAATGGAAGTTTTTGACAGCTGGTGCTTGCGATTTTTTAGGTGATTTACTCAAAACGATCACTTCTTTTATGTCGATCAAAACCCGTAATAAAAGCCGCTGGTTATCAGTTTAATCAACATCTTCCTGTTTTGCTTGAAATTCGATGTAGTCATCATCAAATTACATTAAATAGCGAAAAAAGGTATGAATCTGGTTGCCTTTTTTCGTACTGGACTGTAGATACTGTCTTTTGGTAATCTGTATTTTATTCAGTAAATATTTATGATTGTAAGCAAGTACGCACAAAAAATAAATGTTTGAATGCATTAATTCGTAGTAGATGCACGCTGGAATTTCAGAATTATACAATTCAGCAAAATAACAATAATATCTGCATATATTTATGCAAAAATACTAGATATTTGCATACAAATGTACATATATTCTATATTCTGGTTTTCTGCATGTTTGATATAAAGTTGCATACAGATATGCATATATTAAGAATAGATGCATATTTGTAAGCAATTTATTTACATAAATGATGAATACAGGTAAATGTAAAAATATATACATATTTGTATGCATATATCTAGAATATATGCATACTTATAATCAACTTTTCTGAGTACTTGCAAAACGAAGTGATCTAACAAAAGTTGCATACATTTTTTCGTATTGGACTGTAGATACTGTCTTTTGGTAATCTGTATTTTATTCAGTAAATATTTATGATTGTAAGCAAGTACGCACAAAAAATAAATGTTTGAATGCATTAATTCGTAGTAGATGCACGCTGGAATTTTATATATTTATGCAAAAATACTAGATATTTGCATACAAATATACATATATTCTATATGTTGGTTTTCTGCATGTTTGATATAAAGTTGCATACAGATATGCATATATTAAGAATAGATGCATATTTGTAAGAAATTTATTTACATAAATGATGAATACAGATAAATGTAAAAATATATGCATACTTATAATCAACTTTTCTGAGTACTTGCAAAACGAAGTGATCTAACAAAAGCTGCATACATTTTTTCGTACTGGACTGTAGATACTGTCTTTTGGTAATCTGTATTTTATTCAGTAAATATTTATGATTGTAAGCAAGTACGCACAAAAAATAAATGTTTGAATGCATTAATTCGTAGTACATGCACGCTGGAATTTCAGAATTATACAATTCAGCAAAATAACAATAATATCTGCATATATTTATGCAAAAATACTAGATATTTGCATACAAATATACATATATTCTATATTCTGGTTTTCTGCATGTTTGATATAAAGTTGCATACAAATATGCATATATTAAGAATAGATGCATATTTGTAAGCAATTTATTTACATAAATGATGAATACAGATAAATGTAAAAATATATGCATATTTGTATGCATATATCTAGAATATATGCATACTTATAATCAACTTTTCTGAGTACTTGCAAAACCAAGTGATCTAACAAAAGTTGCATACATTTGTGATCATTTTGACAATATATGCATATTTTAAGAATAGTTGCATGATTCTATTGATGAAGTAATAATTGTTGCAGTTATCTTCATTCAATTGTGAATATTGTTACGCATTTCTTAATAATTATTCCATGTTTATATCTAGATATTTTGAATAGTTTCTTAACAAATCCTATTATCCAATTGACAATTGGTTATGCTTTATAAATTTTTGCAATGTCGAATATGCAATGTTTGTAATGAATATGATGAATCAAAGAAGTGAGGAAAAAGAACTGGACAAGAAAGATGAATTTTACAACGCTTAGGATGTTGATTTACAAAGAGCGATGCTCGCATACAAAATTGTGAACTGCAAACCGCAAAGCTGGACTCCAAGTCAAGACCTGACACAAAACTGGTTGCTATCGAATGCAAACAACATGAAATAAAACTGAAAAATTTGATGTTTAGAATGTTTTTGTGAATATTTGTATTGTTTTTTATAACTACGGTTTGTTGATTATTATTTACAGAAATGAATTACATGGGAATATTACGTAGTGTTTGAAGTTATTTTGATTCTGTATGATAACCTGGTATTTTTGCTTACTGGTGTGCAGTTATTCAATATATTAGAATCGTGGTATGCAAAATATTATGAAAATTTGCAAAATTGAACTGCAGAAGTAAAATAATAGCATACTTATATGAAACCATTAATATTAGTTGCATAGGAATATGCAAAACAATACAAATACTAATTGCGAGCATACAATTTCCATAGTTGCATACATTTATGAATTTATCTGGAATACTTGCATACATTACTACATAAATTTGCACAAGTATTCAAGACGAAAATGCTGTCCATATTATTTTTAATACTAATTACACGAGCAAAAGTTCAAAACATGCACAGAGCAAAATGCAGCGTTATAACTGATGCATAGTAAGATATAACAGGTAAAGGAATGTTCAAATATTATGCATATATTTATTCAAATATAACAAATATTTGCATACATTTCAGCTTAAAAAAATGTCAATCTAAAACAAAGCCACAATAAAAAACTAAACTGATTTTATTACATCACATAAATATTTACAACAAATGGTAAAAGTAAACACTAAAACTAAGTTTCTTAAAAACATAAAATTCATTCATAATTCAGTAATGGAACTACATAATCATGTCGTAGTAATTCAGTATTTAAGCTATCAATTTCTCGAACATATCTATGCATGATTTCAGGCTTTCTCCTGCTCACTTTCAACTGCATCATTTTCTTTTTCATTAGTTCTCTGCAAAAAAAGGAAAACATTTTTAAACAAGCATGTTTAAATGCATATAAGTATGAAAAAAATATTTGAAATATGCACATTTGTATGCAACAGTTATTACTACATCAACAAAATTATGCAACAATCATAACATAAATGCACACTTGCATTGTAAAATTTAGATTTACTGCACAGAAATTATGAACATATTTGTTGATGGTTTCAGGCTTGCAATCATCAATTTTAATTAAATGTATATATTCATGCAACATTCCAGTAATAACTGCAAATTAGTTTGCATAGAAGAATGCTATATTTCTGATTAAATTCATTAATTTATTCTAGTACTATTCCTACATTTGTGAATATAAGCAAGCATCTGTGTTGAACATTACATCCACATAAGCAACAATTTTTTGATATATAATTGTATGTTCGCATACGTAACAAAAATATGCATATAACTATGAAAATAATGTAAATAAATGCATATTTCCACTTAGAATTTCATTATATACTCATTTATACAAATCATATAATTTTGCAACATCCATGATAAAAATCACAGCAACGAAAAACATTTCTGGCCAAAAATCACTCAACCATGTTACTATTTCATAATAAAGTCTTTCAGCAATGCTTTAAATCTGAAAAAAACGATAGTAACAAATTTTTTTGCAACCAACAACAATTTTTTAAACAAATTTGCATAAATAATTGTATGTAATCATATACTCATGCAATAATTCCAATTAATCCATATTTTAATATAAAATTCGACAAGAAAAGCTTTTGTTTGACAGAAAAAAACAAATTTTTACCTTCGTTCTCCCCATATGACGCTATTTTCTATTCAAATCACCAATGATTTTAGGCGTCTTCACTCGATCGAGATTAAAAAATCAAAATCGGCTTAATTTTTTAATTTTTCCTTTTCGTCGACTGCCCTATTTCTGCGGCGTGAAAAATGAAGCGAGGATATGTGGAACGAGGAATTTTAGGTTTTGAAAGGATATAATCGGGATTTTTCCAGCGTAATTTCAAAACTAGGGATGTTTTCTATATTATTTTTATCACCGGGTTTTTTTATATTTTGAAACTTAATAGGGACCTGTAAAAAACGCACCCTTGTTTTAATATAACAAAAAGTTTCCAATGAACAAATTGGAATGGATTTGGAATGGAAATAATTTTCGGAATATTTCGATATTGGATTCCATGATTATACAGATATAATTATGGAAATTTGGAAGACATATATATACATCGTTATTTCCAGTCCGATATTTGTTGGTTCCGGAATTTGATATTAAATATAAGCCGATATAATTTCTATTCAGAGCCTTGTATTTAATATCAAATAGGATTTTGGGTTTGTCATGAACGGCGTCTTAAATAACACTGTTCTTAAACCCAGTTAAGAAAAGAATAAATCTTTTATTTAAGATTTAGAGAAGTTTACCAAATAAATAATATTTAATTGGAGTTGAATTAAGAATTGGATCTTGGGTTTATCGTGGACGGTGTTTTAATTACACTTGTTCTTTAACCCAATTAACTGTGAAGAGATGATTTGGAGTTTATAAATCTTTTATTAAGGTTTAAAGGAAATTTTCCAAAGAAAGATTTTCCAATTTAATATATTAGATTGGAATTGAACGAAATTGGATTTGATAATAATCGAAGTGAACTTCTGTGGAGGAAGACTGGTAATATATATGTAATTTAAAAGGCTTGGTCATTATCCCATTTATATTATTAGTCGGATACGGAAATTGATATTGATTGTATATATTGATTTGTTTTCCGTGAACATTCTATAATTAATGGAATGTGATTTTGGGTTTATCGTGAACTGTATTTCAAATGACATTAGTTCTTTAACCCAGTTGAAGACAGGATTACATGTCTAACATTGTATTTCGAACTGTATGGTTGATCTCCGCTAAATATATATATCTGTTTGGTGGCGGAGAATTTATTCTCTTGTTTAATACCCTTCTCTAAGACGTACGAGCTTAGAGGTTATATATCGGTAGAAATCAATAGTACGGTGTATATTGTCAATGCAACATGTTTGTGTTTCCAAAGTTAAATAATCATTAATATTGATTTTTGGGAAGATTAAAACTAAGTGGAGTTTTAATGAATCTTTAATTAGATTGAAATGTGAATTGATAATTTAAATTATCAAATTTGGGAAATGATCAAGAGTGGAGCATCACCAGTTTTGCTCCAAGCGATAGTTAAATCTTAAATTAGATTTGAACGGGAAATGGTAATTAATTTTACCAGTGACACCATGGCGTTAGATATGGAGTATTACCAGTTTTACTCCATGAGATGAATAGGTTAGGATTGAGAAATTAAACAAATGATTACTTCGGTAAGGTGCATTAATCCCGACTAGCATTGAAAACCTTAATATGGTTTGAATTGATATCCAAAGTAAGATTAAAGAATAAATTTAAAGAATTTGTCTTTGATAAAATTAATGGGAACCTTTCCCTAAAAATGTGAATATTTGAATAAAAGAATATTCCGAATTGGAATGAGGCGTATGTTGTGTGTTTATATCACTTGATTATAATATACGCGGGTTATTCGGAAAGGCCGGATTTATAACCATTCTGAATAACTTATTCGACGATAAGTAGAGGATGAAGACGGTGGTTGAAGACCGCAGGTCTTCACATCGTTTAGATGACTACTAATGTCTTGATTGGCCTGTACACCTAAGACAAGATAATAGGTAGTGATCGTTTAGACGTACTAGGAGATTGACCATATATGCAAGGACCTCTCTCCTGTATTGGACATAAGGGACGATGAATAAGATGCCTCCGGTTTCGTTTGGACCCAGGACGAACTATTAAATGGATGTGTGTTTGACATTGGATTTTATTCTGTGTTGATTGATCTTTATTAAATATATGTCGGTTTGGTGGCGGAGAATTTATTCTCTTGCTTAACACCCTTCTTTGAGACGTACAAGCTCAGAGGTTATATATCGATAGACATCGGTTGCATGGCATGAATTGCCAGTGTGGCATGTAGAGATGCAGTGATCAAGGCTCCTGTTGAAAAGCAGAGTCTTGTGGTTGATGATCAAAGCATGACCTTAAAGGGCATTGCTTTGGGTATAGCGTTAGTTCGCGAGCCTCACACCTCGGTATGAGTCAAAAATGGGATAAGGGACTGCAGGGAGAACACGGCATTTCTTTCTAGCTATGGGTGGTGTCATGGTATGGAGCCCAGACATTTATATATTTTTACCTATGTGGTTGATGGATAGCGAGGCGCCTCAGATATATAGGTTACTATGGAGCCGATGGAAAGGTCCGATAGGACCGGGAAACGTGTGTTCAAGAATAATTAATCCTCAAACGTAAGAGAGGACCAACCCTGAAGCATCCAAGGGTTGCCCAGAGTGTGCAGTACTGAGACATTTGCTAGAGTCTCTCGAAGCAGGCCAGGATTACATCCCTTGCCTTGACTCATGACGAAAATCCAATTTCCAATACGTGACATTTCGGTTTTGATTGTAGAGCCTAGCATGGCGACATGATATGTAACACCCCACCTCCGCCAGGGTGACTCTTGCAAGCACTCTGACTTTGGTGGGGCGTTTGAATCAGGTAAACATGCATAATGATATATCAAGGCAGAACAAGAACATATGTATATATGTAAACAGAGTAAATAAGACAAGTATAGCAGCGGAAGATCTCAAACTATTTCAAAACAAGTCTGGTACAACATAATGTCAACTTTCCAAATACACAAGTCTAGATAAAAACAACATTACTGAAAAACTGAAATACATAAGTACTATCCCCAAAATAAGTGATAACCAAAGCTAGCTTCATGTCACGACCGTGCATGAGCTAAATCCCACAAGCAAGCGATCAGAAATCCAAGCTAAGCTCCAATATTCCCACCCTGAGAACCTGGGGGGGGGGGGGGAAACGGAAGAAAAGAGCCGAAAGAAAACAGGTCAGTCAAAAAGACTGAGTAAGCCCTACTACAATCAATGTAAACTAATAAAGTTAACTGGCATGAGAAGCAGGTATGATCATAAGGATAACAACATACTAGCATGATGATTAACTAACAAGGTAGATAAAGGTGTCATCGCATAATCAGGTTTAAGGTTTTTGCACCACAGGTGTACTAGCAAACTAACATGATTTGAATAAACAAGTATTGATCCCTTGGCCCAAGCTTTGGCCCACTAACATGAAATGACCCTAATACAAGGTCCAACCAAGCGGTCTAGTCGATCGGCTCCCTATAAGCCTAACTCGTCACGTGTTGGTGTCAATGCGGCCCAAACATAATTGTAGTCAGACTGTGCCGGGTCTCCCGTCGGGTGTATCAAGCCCTAGGGTGTCAACCCCTGGACACCATAATCATGCGTGCACAGTCTCGATCTACTGGTACCCGTGCATGTTTTCCCCGACTTCGGACTGTGTGCACGACCATAGTCCGCCCGGAACTACACCGGCGTACCCTTCTACCGTCGCTTTTGGTCACTTACCTCCAGTCCAGTAATCGTGCTCCCTCCCTAGCCTAGACCCTAGGGCCTTAATGATACAAACTTGGGATTACTGCTGGAGTGGACCCCCATTGCTAGGATTTTTCTAGTGGGTTAAGTACGGTTTAACCCTCTTGCTAATCATGGATTAACTTGGTTAAGTTTAACGATGAGTTCACGACTTAACCCTGATTAATCTACCAAGCCCAAATTGGTTAAGTATTAAGTGGACCATGACTTAACCCTAATCACGAGGCATTAATTAATTTAATGCGCCTTAACCTCTTACATTAGACCTTGTTGTGGTTACTAGTTAAGCCGGGCGGGTCCGGGTAGTTTTACACCACAACTTGGTCTAACCTCGGGTTCAAGGTACAACATGGCCAACTTCTCACATTGGGTCCTATTGTTTGTAGCAACTAGTTAAGCCGGTCGGTTCCGGATAGGTTTACGCTACAAACTCAACCCAACCTCGAGTTGGTCACACTTATCTTTTCTAAGTGTCATGTCCATCATGTTTCCAAAACATGTTACAAATTTTCAAGCAATTGGGAAGACCTAACTTAATAGGTAAATTCCCAATGGGTAGACCTAACTTAATAGGTAAATTCCCAATCTTATGTTTTTATGTCTTTTAAGTTTTCCCAACCCCAAACGCAATCCCATCGCTTACATATCGCAATAGCGCATAAAGGATAGAAAGAGGGAACTTGGCATAATCATGACATAAAGGTGTTAAAGCCACAAGTTCAACATGGTGGCATATGAAATGTACATGTGTCCATATACTTGCATATTACATTTTTAGGCCTCAAAAGCATGCATAAAACCAAACTTAGCATATTGGTGATACATGGTGATAAATGACATGTAGAAATGGCCATAAGTTCGCATTTAGCCTCACGTGCAAGTTATCATAAGGGATATGATAACTTACATGTTGCCAAAATGCAACCTTTAGCATAAAGCTTGAAGCTTTATGTTCATATACTCAAGATAAGCTTGCATAACATGATAACATGAACAAAATGATCATCCCAAACTTGCATAACATACTTGCATATCATGTGACGAACTTGCATACCAAACTTGCATAACATAACATGATAAACTTGCATATCATAACATGGCAAACTTGCATAGCATAACATGGTAAACTTGCATATCATAACATGGCATACTTGCATAACATAACATGGTAAACTTGCATATCATAACATGGCATACTTGCATAACATAACATGATAAACTTGCATATCATAACATGGCATACTTGCATAACATAACATGATAAACTTGCATATCATAACATGGCATACTTGCATAGCATAACATGGTAAACTTGCATATCATAACATGGCATACTTGCATAACATAACATGATAAACTTGCATATCATAACATGGCATACTTGCATAGCATAACATGGTAAACTTGCATATCATAACATGGCATACTTGCATAACATAACATGATAAACTTGCATATCATAACATATCAAACTTGCATAACATGACATAGTAAACTCGCATATCATGGCAAACTTGCATATCATACATTTAACTTTAGAGTTTATGTATGAAAGTAGAATAGGGCTTACAATGCTTAGGAAGTCACAAAAATATGACAAAGCCCTTATGAAATCAATTAAACCCAAAATGCAAGCTCTAATAGAAAATCCCTTGAGCCAAAATGATCAAAACCCTTGCTTTATGATGCAAATATAGAAACTTGACTTGAATGCAAGCTAATGATGCTCATACAAGCTTGAAAACACTTGTATGCATGGAAAATCTCTCATAGAAATTTATTTAGAATTTTATGAAGAGAGTGGAGGCCATGAGAGGAATGATTTTGCCATAGTTTAGTTACTTAAATGAATAATGATGATTTAGGGTTAGGTTAGGGGCTTATTTATAGAGATTAGGATTAGTTCTAGCCTTAGGATTAAACCCTAGTTCCAATCTCAGCCCTCAAAACCGAATCTGGCCCTAAAACCTAACCAAGACCCCAAATGGTGCACCAGGCAAAACTGCCCGGCTGGACCAAGTCGACAGCCAAGTCGACAGGGCTGTCGACTTGGGTCCAACCAAGTCGACTCCCAAGTCGACAGGGCTGTCGACTTGGGTGCTCTGGCGGGAATTTTCCCGCCTGGCCCAATCTGACCTAATTTTTCAAATTCAAACTTGAATTTGAAATCTGTTTTTACTTTGAAATTTTCTGAAAACTTCGTTGGGCCTTAATCAGGTCATACGGACTCCGATTTTCGAAAACTCGGACTCTATTTCGCGTATTTTTCCGAGACGAACGCAATGGCATAGCCCGTTTCCCTTGATTCAGATTTTTGAATTAAATTCTGCCTCGATTTACATTATTACAGGTTATTGAAAATACGGGTTGTTACATTCTCCCCTCCTTAAAGGATTTCGTCCCCGAAATCTTCAAGTTAGGAAGAACGTATCCTACCATCCAACGTCCATCTACTCAAAACATCATCCATGAGCAATCATTGTCCTTACAAGATTCTAAATGTTGTATGAACATATGCAAAGGTGTGTGTATATGTACTTATCTAATGCAAATATCATCAATGCAAATTATGTTAGTGAAATGAATCCATATGTATGCAATTCCTAACATAATGTATAACATCTATATGCGTGCACATAACATACATCCATATGCAACATCCATGTGATAACACCAAAAAATTTCATCCATGAATAAGTGTAAACACTCATGCATATGCAATATGAGGAGTGTGTGAGCCGATCTAGTGCCTAACGTGTATAATGCATCCACGAGTAACCACTTGCAAACACTTGCAACCACTTGCAACCATCAAGCATAACATGTTTCAAACACATGTTTCATCCAAAGGGTTTCTACCTAAGGTTCTCATGACAAGATTAACATGATAAACTAGATAATCAAGACAAACATGGATAGCAAAAGATATGCTACAAAGAGATCGGGAAGATAAGCAGGATATACTCCTTTCGGATTACAAGAAATCCCTTCCTAACCCAACCCCAATCCTATAAAAGCCCAAAAGGTTTAGCCAACCTAACGGACCCCTTCAAACCCTGACATGTATTACTAACCGATGAGTCATACCTCCCGACAGAAATAGGACCGAGAATGGGACCGAGAGGATATACGTAAAAAGATAACATGCGAGTAAGTTCCACAGGAAAACAAGGATCAAGGATATGCTCTTAAAAAGAGATATGATGCGCGTATCTAGCCTTCAGTCTTCTAAGTCACGTTTCCTTGAGTTTAACTCCACCGTGCTTTGACCGTCTTTTACTTCATGATTTCTTGGCTTCTTAACTCCTATTTCCCAATATGAGTTGGAACCCATTTCATTATCGCCTCTCGTCTTCCTTTTTCACTTACTCTTCTATCATTCTTGGCTTAAACATAACTATGACCTCATGGTTTCATGCAAGCTCTCCAAAATTCACCAGTGAATCCTGGATCTCGTTTACTTACTATAAAGTATTCCACGCAGCAGAACTTTTCTTGGAAATACCAATCCACGTTGCCAATTGCTCTTACCAACGTGATTTTCTATAACTCATGCTTGAACGAAATGAACCATCCGCCTGTGAATGATAGGTCGTACTTAGATTCAGTCGCTTGCCCATGACTTCCCGTAGACTATCCCAAAACTGGCTAGTGAAGATTGAGTCATAGTTACTAACTATACTTTAGGGAACCCCGTGCAACTGCTTTATTTCTTGAAAGTAAATTGTCGCTAGTTATGATGCAGTCTTTTCGCTCTTTACCGGAGTGAAATGAGCACTCTTCGTGAGTCTACCTACTATGACCCACATGCTCGTATTCCCTTTCTTGATCTAGGCAGTCCATCCACGAAATCCTTCGTGACGCTTTTCCTTCTTCCATTGCGGGGACCTCCAATGGATATAATAGCCCACCGGGCTTTTTATGACTCGGCCTTAATCTGTTGGCACAACATGCACCTTGGGACAAACTCGGCCACCTCCTCGAGTGATGTGCATCTTCAAGAGCCTTCTTTCTCTCATTGCGTCTTAGCCATCCCTTGTCATCTATAGCGAGGTGACTTACCATCTCGCCTTGAATCAACTTGTCCATGATCTCGGCTAACTGCGGGTCTTCCTTCTGTGAAGTCCCTACTTGATCCAGAAGGGTAGGTCTAAACTCAAGGGACGCTAATTAACTAATTAAACTGAGAGAACTTCTCACTTCAATTGTCCTCGTCGGAGCTTTCCGGTCTTGAACCGCGACCACTTTAGCAGGATCCACCACTAAGCCTTGCTTAGAAACTATGTGCCCAATGACATTTGGAGGACTTGGCTTTCAACTGATGCGCTCCAAGCGTATCCATCACCTCCTTGAGATGTCTTGCGTGCTCTTCCTCATCCTTTGAGAAGATCAGAATATCATCTACGAAGACTACCACAAATTCGTTCAGGAACTCCCTAGACATCCTACTTATCAAGTCCACGAAGTAGGCGGGTGCATTAGTCAAACCGAATGGCATGACCAGCCATTCCAAGAATCCATCTGGAGTCCTGAACGCAGTTTTGTCTATACTATCCTCAGCTACCCTGAGCTGATGGAATCCAGTAGCAAGATCAAGAGAGAACAGATGTTCCTACAAGCTGAACAAATCATCGATCCTTGGTAATGGTTGTCTATTCTTCTTGTTCTACTCACGATAATCAACACACGGGCGAAGCGAACTGTCCACATTAGTAGCGAATACTACTAGAGCACCCTCTTCAGAAATGCTTCATCGTATGAAGTTCTTCTCAAGCAACTCCTTGACTTGCTTTCTTAAATCTCATCTCGCGGGACCATGTGCCTAACCGACCACGTAACTGGCTTGGCATTATCAACCAGATAAATGCGGAAATCAATCTCTCGCTTAGGGGTAACCCCCTTCACTTCACCCAAGATATCAGGATATTCTCGGACCACCCTCACTGATTTCAAACTATCGATAGACGAGTTGAGGGATTCAAGATAACACAACATGACGGGACCCATAGGGTTACAAGAAATTTTTAGGGTATTACCGAGGCGAGTCATGAGCCTCACAACCCAATGCTCAAAAATCAAGGATGGCTCCAAAACTGGACAACCCATCCATGCCCAAAATCAACCCATACCCCATGAAACCGAGAATATAAGCATCACACGAGAACTCTACACTAAAGATAGAGATTTTCAAATCCACGTAGATCATAGACAAATGGGCGGAAACCCCAATTGGATTTGAAACACACACGGGATCATTAACTAGACTAGTACTTAGGTGCAAACTTTCAACTAGATCAGATGAAATAAACTATGCGATGTGCCAGAATCAAACAAAGTACAAACAGGAAAATCAGAAATGTAAACAAGACTTCCAATAGAAACATTACCTCGATCATGAGCTGAAAGAATGATGTTGAGGGGATGAACTCGCCCTCCAGATGGTCTTGCACACTGAGTCTGACCTTGCCCTTGCTTCTTCGGGCAATTTTTGCTGAAATGTCCAAACTCACCACAATGATAGCATTCACCACTCTTCCTTTTCCTCTTCTTACAATCCTTAATAAGATGCCCAACTGAACCGCAATAATGGCACTTCCCCTTGTTGCTCTTGCCCTTGTTGTTGTTCCCCTTGTTGCCTTGACTCTTGTTCTTGTTGCCTTGACTGCTCTGACCGCTTGGATTACCCTGATTTCCTTTCCACTGGGAATCAGTCTTCTTGGCTTGAGTATCATTCATCTTGATCTCCTTCTTGTCACTCCTATTATCTTCATTGAGTAGGGCCATATTCACCAAACTCTCGAAAGTTGTCCCCAAGGGTATATGAGTCACGGCTAAACCATGTAATGGCTCGTTTAATCCTAGAGCAAAGTATAGGGCCTTCTTCTGAGCTGTGTTAACCAAGTCTAAATCGACCCGAGCCAGTTGATTAAACTTATCTATGTATTCCCTAATAGTCATGTCCCCTTGCTTCAGTGATAGGAACCTTAGTCCAAACTTTCCCCGAAAGTCATCCCAAGTCTCAATTGGCCTAGTAGCGGTGGTGACCACCCACCAACGTGCAGCTTCTTCCTTTAGTAACCACACTGCTAATAAAACCTTCCTACGGTCATCTATATCAAAGAAGGCAAAAAGATCTTCGGTTTCTTTCAACCAATTCCCGGCCTCTACAAAAGTCTCAGTTCCAATGAAATTCTTGCAACCCATCGCCTTAAAGTCTTTGCAAATCTCTGCGAAGTCAGCTTGAGGATGCTGAGGGGGAGGAGGAAGAGGAACCTCAGCGACAGGAGGAGGAGGAACATCGGCGGGGCCGGCTTCGGTCGCCCTAGCCTCCAAAAGTCTCCTATACCAAACAGGTACGTGTACTCCCTCCGGAATAGCAAAGTTATCGGCCATACTGAAAACGAAGAAAAAGATAGATTCAGAATGGAGAAAAACGAAGGAATTTTGCTAATGGCTTTTTGGGGAATAGCCTTTAAAATAAACTAGACTTTTCTTTGGAAAATACTTTATACTTGGTTTTGAAAATAGTTTTCCAAAAGTTTTAAAAACGTTTTTGTTCCTTCTCGTAAACCATATGCCCCGATACCAAAATGTAACACCCCACCTCCGCCAGGGTGACTCTTGCAAGCACTCTGACTTTGGTGGGGCGTTTGAATCAGGTAAACATGCATAATGATATATCAAGGCAGAACAAGAACATATTAATATATGTAAATAGAGTAAATAAGACAAGTAAAACAGCGGAAGATCTCAAACTATTTCAAAACAAGTCTGGTACAACATAATGTCAATTTTCCAAATACACAAGTCTAGATAAAAACAACATTACTGAAAAACTGAAATACATAAGTACTATCCCCAAAATAAGTGATAACCAAAGCTAGCTTCATGTCACGACCGTGCATGAGCTAAATCCCACAAGCAAGCGATCAGAAATCCAAGCTAAGCTCCAATATTCCCACCCTGAGAACCTGGGGGGGGGGGGGGGAAACGGAAGAAAAGAGGCGAAAGAAAACAGGTCAGTCAAAAAGACTGAGTAAGCCCTACTACAATCAATGTAAACTAATAAAGTTAACTGGCATGAGAAGCAGGTATGATCATAAGGATAACAACATACTAGCATGATGATTAACTAACAAGGTAGATATAGGTGTCATCGCATAATCAGGTTTAAGGTTTTTGCACCACAGGTGTACTAACAAACTAACATGATTTGAATAAACAATTATTGATCCCTTGGCCCAAGCTTTGGCCCACTAACATGAAATGACCCTAATACAAGGTCCAACCAAGCGGTCTAGTCGATCGGCTCCCTATAAGCCTAACTCGTCACGTGTTGGTGTCAATGCGGCCCAAACATAATTGTTGTCAGACTGTGCCGGGTCTCCCGTCGGGTGTATCAAGCCCTAGGGTGTCAACCCCTGGACACCATAATCATGCGTGCACAGTCTCGATCTACTGGTACCCGTGCATGTTTTCCCCGGCTTCGGACTGTGTGCACGACCATAGTCCGCCCGGAACTACACCGGCGTACCCTTCTGCCGTCGCTTTTGGTCACTTACCTCCAGTCCAGTAATCGTGCTCCCTCCCTAGCGTAGACCCTAGGGCCTTAATGATACAAACTTGGGATTACTGCTGGAGTGGACCCCCATTGCTAGGATTTTTCTAGTGGGTTAAGTACGGTTTAACCCTCTTGCTAATCATGGAGTAACTTGGTTAAGTGTAACGATGAGTTCACGACTTAACCCTGATTAATCTACCAAGCCCAAATTGGTTAAGTATTAAGTGGACCATGACTTAACCCTAATCACGAGGCATTAATTAATTTAATGTGCCTTAACCTCTCACATTAGACCTTGTTGTGGTTACTAGTTAAGCCGGGCGGGTCCGGGTAGCTTTACACCACAACTTGGTCTAACCTCGGGTTCAAGGTACAACATGGCCAACTTCTCACATTGGGTCCTATTGTTTGTAGCAACTAGTTAAGCCGGTCGGTTCCGGGTAGGTTTACGCTACAAACTCAACCCAACCTCGAGTTGGTCACACTTATCTTTTCTAAGTGTCATGTCCATCATGTTTCCAAAACATGTTACAAATTTTCAAGCAATTGGGAAGACCTAACTTAATAGGTAAATTCCCAATGGGTAGACCTAACTTAATAGGTAAATTCCCAATCTTATGTTTTTATGTCTTTTAAGTTTTCCCAACCCCAAACGCAATCCCATCGCTTACATATCGCAATAGCGCATAAAGGATAGAAAGAGGGAACTTGGCATAATCATGACATAAAGGTGTTAAAGCCACAAGTTCAACATGGTGGCATATGAAATGTACATGTGTCCATATACTTGCATATTACATTTTTAGGCCTCAAAAGCATGCATAAAACCAAACTTAGCATATTGGTGATACATGGTGATAAATGATATGTAGAAATGGCCGTAAGTTCGCATTTAGCCTCACGTGCAAGTTATCATAAGGGATATGATAACTTACATGTTGCCAAAATGCAACCTTTATCATAAAGCTTGAAGCTTTATGTTCATATACTCAAGATAAGCTTGCATAACATGATAACATGAACAAAATGATCATCCCAAAATTGCATAACATACTTGCATATCATGTGACGAACTTGCATATCAAACTTGCATAACATAACATGATAAACTTGTATATCATAACATGGCAAACTTGCATAGCATAACATGGTAAACTTGCATATCATAACATGGCATACTTGCATAACATAACATGGTAAACTTGCATATCATAACATGGCATACTTGCATAACATAACATGATAAACTTGCATATCATAACATGGCATACTTGCATAACATAACATGATAAACTTGCATATCATAACATGGCATACTTGCATAGCATAACATGGTAAACTTGCATATCATAACATGGCATACTTGCATAACATAACATGATAAACTTGCATATCATAACATGGCATACTTACATAGCATAACATGGTAAACTTGCATATCATAACATGGCATACTTGCATAACATAACATGATAAACTTGCATATCATAACATATCAAACTTGCATAACATGACATAGTAAACTCGCATATCATGGCAAACTTGCATATCATACATTTAACTTTAGAGTTTAAGTATGAAAGTAGAATAGGGCTTACAATGCTTAGGAAGTCACAAAAATATGACAAAGCCCTTATGAAATCAATTAAACCCAAAATGCAAGCTCTAATAGAAAATCCCTTGAGCCAAAATGATCAAAACCCTTGCTTTATGATGCAAATATAGAAACTTGACTTGAATGCAAGCTAATGATGCTCATACAAGCTTGAAAACACTTGTATGCATGGAAAATCTCTCATAGAAATTTATTTAGAATTTTATGAAGAGAGTGGAGGCCATGAGAGGAATGATTTTGCCATAGTTTAGTTACTTGAATGAATAATGATGATTTAGGGTTAGGTTAGGGGCTTATTTATAGAGATTAGGATTAGTTCTAGCCTTAGGATTAAACCCTAGTTCCAATCTCAGCCCTCAAAACCGAATCTGGCCCTAAAACCTAACCAAGACCCCAAATGGTGCACCAGGCAAAACTGCCCGGCTGGACCAAGTCGACAGCCAAGTCGACAGGGCTGTCGACTTGGGTCCAACCAAGTCGACTCCCAAGTCGACAGGGCTGTCGACTTGGGTGCTCTGGCGGGAATTTTCCCGCCTGGCCCAATCTGACCTAATTTTTCAAATTCAAACTTGAATTTGAAATCTGTTTTTACTTTGAAATTTTCTGAAAACTTCGTTGGGCCTTAATCGGGTCATACGGACTCCGATTTTCGAAAACTCGGACTCTATTTCGCGTATTTTTCCGAGACGAACGCAATGGCGTAGCCCGTTTCTCTTGATTCAGATTTTTGAATTAAATTCTGCCTCGATTTACATTATTACAGGTTATTGAAAATACGGGTTGTTACATGATAGATGGTACCCATGCCGCCTATCATTGATACATTTATATTTGAAGTTGTTTTATACACTATACACTTATAATAGTAAATGATTTGTTTTAAATGTACCAAGCATGTTTGGCTATTATAAGGGAAAACTCTATCCTCCGGCTTGTGTTGCATTGTGTGATGGGACATGAGTCTTATAATAGCTTCATTTTTCCAAAAAGCTTTGCACTGTTTATTATATGCACTGGTATTCTTGGGAGGAAACCCGTTCTGTGTTATACGGCGTGGTCCCTTGATTTACTCTCTTGTAAAGTAAAGATTTAATAACTGTTTTAGTTCTCACACTTGTTACATGACTGACCTGAAGTTTATTATTTTAACCTAAACTCTGGGTGCCCCTATTTTTCATGGGCAGCTAGTGGTTTTGGTTTCGTAGATTAATTCTTTTCCAGGATCTTGGATTTATAGCTGAAGCTATATTCGGAAAGCTCTGTATCTGTGTATTTCTTTCAGTTGTGTTATGTATTGATTTTCCGCTGCATTGTAATTTGTATATCTCTGTTATTTAACAAATGTATATATTTATTCATAATCTGTATATTCTTGTACTCTGATGTAAATTGTTGTAATAAGCAATGAAATGTTCTTTTTGTGTTCTGAATTGTCGTTTTCTCAACTCAATCTGGGCTTTCCTTTACGCGGAAGTTTTGGTCGTTTCAGCTGGTATCAGAGCTTTGGTTTACAGAGCTCGAGAACAAGACACATTAGAACCAAACGAAAGAATTCATCAGAGATTGGATTAGTAATATCCAATAAGAATGACTGGTTAGAGATAGGATCGGTAGTATCCTAGAACGAGTCTGAAAAGTGTTATTTTTAAAAATAAAAATGAAAAACGAATTTTGGTTTGAAAATTTAAATCTTATTATACATATTTGAATATTTATTTTAAATTGATTTTGGACAATCGAGTATATGAAGATTTTGAATATACGCATAATTAACATGTATTCTAAGTATCAAATATACTGGATAGATATAGAATCACACTCTAGTCGTCCGGGGATGGTACTATGATAGTATGTACATCATCAGTATTTATGTTCGAGTTTTGAAGGTGGGTATCTATATATTTCCAATTGACCAGTGTGAGAACCAAAACAAAGATAGGGTTTATTGTTGTGACTTGGCATCAAAAATGGATTTTTATATATAAAAATTTATGTGTTTCAAACGATAATCAACTAACTGATTGCATATTGTGTTCTTTAATTATTGGTTTGATTAATATAAAATTTTGAACCATTAAGCCAAATTGAATCAAATATTGAATTGCCTTGAAAATGGATTGCAATTGCATATATGTACATGTGTATATAATGAACAGGTCATAGACAGGAGGCTAAGAAGAGGAATAAAATTGTATGCCCGACAAATAGGTACATGTTTACCATTTCCTTGGGTTTTGATGATTTTATGAGCCGATTGGCTAGCCACTTGGCTTTTTCTTTTTGGATGACGAGGGCCCTGCGTGGCTTGGTGCGTTTTTAAATGTATCCCCGTTCAAAGGAGGTTATGGCGAATTTTTACGAAAATTTAGGGTGCTAGCCAAATTTTTGGAAAAAATTAGAAATTCTTAGAAACTGAAAAGTTGAAGAATGAAAGCCAGAATGAAAGTTGAGTCGGTTAGTTAAACAACTTTCATCTCCGCTCCTTTTTGAGGACGAAAAGATTTTAATTAGGGGAGATTGTAACAACGCGGAAAATCAAAACCAATTTAAAAATTTTATTGTGGCTATTTTAATGAATTTTGAATATTTAAAATGATTTATTTTAAATAATAAGGACTAGAAATTTATTTTTAATAGAATTAGAATGTATAATTTTATTTTAATTATATAACGAGCCTGAAATGGTGCGGCTGTTTGAAAATTTGATTTTGAACTTTAGCTGAATGTATAGGATTCAAAATAAATCGGATTTCAGTAGAACCAGAAATATTTGAATCTGTTTGAAAACATCTTTCCAACAAATGTGAAAAATCCAGATTTCATAATGGGAATAAAAAGTTATGTCCAGTTTAAAATTTAAAATAGTCGCTATGGAATATATATATATTTTATATAATATATAGCCCTTAAAAATAGCCATTTTGCAAACGACCTCCGTTTTCGATGAAACCACTTTTGTTGAATCTGGAATGTCAAATTATTGCTAGATTCCAATTTTCATAATTTTTGGAATTAATATGTGAGTGTGGTGCATTTAAATGTGTTTTGTAATTTCAATTTGAATTTAATCGACTGGAAAATGACCATTTTTCAAACGGTCTCCAAATTCGACGAAATTTGTTTTGTTAGGACTGTATCGTCAAAACATAGCTAGATTTGTTTTTCTAGAATTTTTGGAGTCAGTATGTGGCTTCGGTAAATTAAAATGTACGTTGAAATCAATTTTGAACATTAAATTAATTTATATTTTAATTTTAATGAAAACTGATTGTAACGGTCGAATTATCTTACGGGACATATCCCATTGCGTCTGGAATGGGGTAATAAGTTAGGGACGACTGTCAGTGGGTTCGATTTGGAGTTAGAATGAAAAGGTAACCTTATGGAATTAAATGATTATAAAAGAAGTCAACCCCCTTTTATTCTCTCTCCCTAACCCCGTCCCGTTCATTCAGATCGAACGAATAAAAAAAGAAAAAAAAACCACGTTGCCTCCTTCAGCAGCCCATCGCTGCGCCTCCGTTGCGCCCCTTAGGCCGCGCCACCATCGATCCGACCACCCCTCTTCCTCCCCCCTATAACGACCCGGGTTTTCGACGATCTTGGTTATCTGATATACAACACATATCGAACATCCAAGGATCGAAAATAACCGAATGGTTAATGAAAGAAGTTAGAGGGTGAGAATAGATAAGATAGAAACTTATAGAATAGAAGAAGAAGAACATCATCATCAGAGTAAACACGAATCTCACAGCGGAACGAATAAAATATAACATAACTTTTGAAATACAAATAGTATATGTATACAATAGCACTTATCAGAGTACAACACTTACAACACAGCGGAAATAATAATAGCTATAGAATCTTGAAGCCTCCTGCTCCAAACTCTCCAAGTGTATCTGTAAAATCCCGACTACTTGACTGCCGTACAAAATTAGACACCCAAGAGTTTAGGGAAAACAAACAAATAAACTCCGGGTCAGTCATGGGACTGGTATGAGTAAAAACAGTTTGAACAAGTAAATGATATCTCATAAGACCACGCCATATAACGAAACGGGTTTTTTTTTCTTATGAGAATCCAAAATATCTTTATATCAAAAACCTTTTGATATTATAATAATGTCTATCAACCACAATATAATAATCATCTAGCAGAAACGCTTTCATCTCACGTTCTACATATATAGTATACAATCAAAACCGCAAGCACGTATTGGGTAATGGATTTCCAACTATGACAAGGTATGGAACCACCTTCCGATCAGTGTACTCTAGGAACGATACACTGGAGTTCAACAAGAACATCTTGCACTCAGCCACACATGACCGACCACTCATTTCGCTTGAGTGTATCGAATGTATATCACCAACGGTTGGGATCAGCAACCATTTCCCGTATATATATATATATATATATATATATATATATATATATATGGGACAACATTGATAGATTAAAGAAGCAAATGAATATTTTCTAGATAGGTGATTATACACCCTACTTCGGAGCGACCGACTTAGCCATGTTGCCTGCCCGATTTTTGTCATTTACCGGTTGCTGAGGCCAGAGGCTACGACTACTTTCCATTCATTGATAACACGATTACTTTGAATGCCACATTGTCAGATCCGTTAATCACTAATTGATTTGCACAAATATTCTGGATGTTATGCTAAGGGAATAAATCCGTTGCAACCATATATATTTATACAGACCAACCCATTCGATCATTGGAAATACTCTGTCAGACACTCGTCCATATACGCAAGTTCTGGGACTGAACGAAACCGAAGGCACTATTCAGTACATCCATCCTAGGCAATCTCTACCTAGGACTTATACAATAGCCCTTGCACTTTACTCCGTCTTCAATTTTCTTTGGCATATTCGCAACGCTTATGCCAATACAGAGTGGTTCTTTGGATAAGAATCCAACCGGTCTCTCCATATTAACAACGTTAAAATGGTCAAAACTTTGATAGTCGTTGATTTAACTATCAAATGAAAACATATCGGTGTTCACTCAACGATCTTAATTCCAAATGGAATTATCGATCCAATCATCAACCATATATATATATACTCATATTTCCTTATTTTCTATAGTTAGAAAATATATGTTTTTAACATTTGAAAAACATTTCCAATCCTCATACACACATCACTACCATTCCACAACTATTAGTCCCTAACCGTAAACTAGTAAGAGAACAATTCTCTAAGTATAAACCCCGAAGGCCGAAACCAACATCAGATCGATACTCAGGAAATCATCCAACTCACTAATTCTAGTTAGTTTCTAATTTTGTTTAACTCTATTTGATTAACTCTTATTCGAATAACTAATATTCGATTACCCCTTTTAATAACGTTTATCCATTTATAAAGATTTACTTCTAGTAACGGTTCTTCACTTTAAAAATGTCCTTTTTATAACGTTTCTCCACTTATACAGATTTCCTTTTTATACATCCTATTCCATTAGAAATGATTTTCCTTTTTTTATAACATCCTAATCCGTTTGAAATGATTTCCTTTTTATAACATCCTAATCCGTTAGAAATGATTTCCTTTTTATAACATCCTAATCCGTTAGAAATGATTTCCTTTTTATAACATCCTAATCCGTTAGAAATGATTTCCTTTTTATAACATCCTAATCCATTATAAATGATTTCCTTTTTATATCATCCTAATCCGTTAGAAATATTTTCCTTTTTCAATTCTATTTATTTTCTAAATAAATATTCCTTTTATAAAATCCTATGATTTTATATATATTTCATTTTCAACATATGTTTTGAAAATTCCCTTTTTTACTTTCCAGTATTCACTATGGTATTTAAAATATTGTATAACCATGATTACTATCAACCAAGCACCCATAATCATCACAGATTATATAACACATCACATATCACAATATATGAAACAAAATAGTATTTTATATATTGAGGAACCCAGTTGGGTCCCTCCATCCTGTTTCCCTGCATCACAGATGTTAAACCATATAATTAACATTAACTTCATTTCATTATGAAATGTTCTGATAAACAACATCAATATATATAATATATATAATTTCAACTAACTGACTAGTAGTTCAATCAACCAAATCAACACACAGCAATCAACAGATAATTATCAGTTCTAAGAATACGTTATAAAAATATAACTGTTCAGAGTTGGTGAGTTTTACTCACATTGTCCGTAATCGTTAACCAACGATTTACGGTTGTCGATTCTGATCAGACAATTTATTTTTCTATAAATTGTAATAAGCTCCAATCCATTCCAATTCCATGTTGTTCCCGTCCATACGATTCCTATGAAATCCAAGAACTTCGGCCCACTCACATCCTTGACAGATCAGGCCGCATCCTTCTCCTATTGCACAACCAATTCGTTGAAGCTTTCTTCCCCAAACTCAGAACACAACCGCGACTTCCTCCAACAACAAAAACAACACAGTCGTTCCTTAATTCAGAAATGTTTCCAACTCCATCTGCCCCCACCGCTTACAAATCTCGTTCAGGCTTCTCCATTTACAGACATCACCAAACTCTCAGCTGAATTCATTTTTTTTGTTTCCCCAACTATTATAACACCAGACATTCCTCCTTTGCTTATCCGCACTACAAAATTTCACGAAGACATCAGCCTTTTCCCCGATTACCAAAGCAAATCGTGCTCACCTTCCTGTTCTTTCTGCAAGATCCAGTCTCGCCTTCTTCCTTTCTTCATACAACTGAAATGCGGTACACAGACCTCCACTACTTTGATTTCACTTTACTGCTTTACAAATTCACGCAAAACCAAATCGTGCCCAAACTCCACCGAGCATTTACCACCTCCACTTGTACCTAAAGGTCAAACACCATACCCAACTTTCTGTCCACTGCAAACTCACTTCTTACCTCACGTTTGCTACATGAAAACACCCACAAAATCATCCCAGACACCTCATTCTTCTCCTGTTCTTCCGCTCAACTTTCCCTTTCTCCCCAGAATTAGAGGCCGTGACCTCCTCCCTTTATCATCCGTCATTAACAGACCTTCACAACTTACTTTTCTACTCAACCAAATTCAAAACAGGAGACTCCATCTTCTTCTCCTTCATAATCTTCCTCTACACCTCACAGCGAATTAACTGACTCCACCTCAATCATCACCAGAAACCGTACAAAGATTAACACAACTCCTGCAGTAACCACCCATTTCTGCCACCACAAACTCACGGTCTCACCAGCAAAGAATGAAATCACCTGCCCATACTAACTCACCAACAAATTTCACAGTAAATGCTTTCGAACCCCCCTTCTGACGTTATGAACTCCTTCCGTTATCAGACCATCAGAGCCGCCGCCATCGTAAACCGAACGATCCCTGCTTGTCACCATTCATGCACCTCAACAACAGCTCCCCACTGACACCGACCATCTCCTTTCAATCAACCTCTGCATCGCGAAAACCCTTCTGAAACTTCGAACATCAAAAACTATCTCCTCGCTCCAGAACAAAACCGTTCTCAGACTTCCTCCCTCGTTCACCCTACAACATCACCAACTGCCGCCTCTGTGCCCTACATCGACTGCCAGAGATTTGAGGTGCAGTGAATCTCGATCGCACCCAATTTGTGTTGGATTTGATTTCGATTTTCTTAATCTCGTTCTTGGCTGAGAAACGAGAGTTGAGTGGCGGCGGAAATTTTCTTTTGACCGAGGAGAATGAAAGGAATTAGGTTTTGAAGAGTGTATTGTATTTATAGGATGCGATATTTTTAGCTGTTAAGAAAACAAAATACTTGGTCATTAAGTGACCATTCATTCGGTGAAGGCTTAGAAGACTATACGTGGATGACTACACACTTCTACAATTTATAACACATAGCGATTTGTCACTCAAACTATCACGACTATTTTCATGCGCTAATCACCCTTTATTCCCTCATGCTATATGGTATGTGACTACTTAGCTTACTAATACACTTCTATATGACTGTTTATTATCATATATCCATATCGTTTCTCTTGAAATGATTATGAAGTATATAAAAATTTGGATCTTTAATTGTTTTTCTGCTGCTCACTACTTCGTTTTATATATGTCCTTATAGTGGAACATTATCTAAATTTGGCTGCACTAATATAGTACACACATCATTTTTACTGTTATTGTATCATTTATATTTTAGATTTCGGCGACCGGTAATGTGCTATCCCACTTGATTTTGCTTGCTCCGCTGATTTTACTATAAATGAATTCAATTTACACTATATTGCGAATTCCACTAATTCCGACTATTTTGGAATTAAATATATTATTGTATTATTTATATAAATTAAATATTCAATAAAAATTTAATTAAATAACCATTTAATTCTCTAAACACTATTTAAATAATTAAATTAATTAATTATTATATCACTGAAAATGCGGGTCATTACATTCTTCCCCACTTAAAATAATTTCGTCCTCGAAATTGCTAAGGTAGGAAACAAACCCTATCTGCTGGTTAGAACTTATTTGTTCACTTCTTAACTCTGGTTTCACTAAACCAATTTATTTTAATTAAATTATTAATTTATCCTTATCAACGAAAAATTTCAAAAATCCTAAAAAAATTCTAACACCTTAACTTTTTGAAAAATTTCGCCAACACCTTCTTTGTACTGGTCAATACATCAAACCACAACTTGCCTCTCTGGGCCTTCTCCAACCCAAAAGAAAATCAAACAGCCAAGCGGCTTGCCAATTCGGCTCATCAAAATCTCAAACCCATATGTAATATAAACTGGTACCTTTTTGTCGGGCCTATCATTATATCCCTTCCATCTGCTATCAACTCAGGATATACCAATGTTATCCCAATCAAACTCAAATCACGTTTATCTCCAACACAACCATTCGCTTATATCCAAGTCGAATTCAATTTCAGATAATTCTCTAATCAAATCCAGTTTTACTTAACTTATCTCAAGTTAAATTTCTAGTTTATTATTCACTTTTACCATCTCATTCTAATTAACTTCATTAGTTAAATTTTGATTCCAGAATTTAAATTCCTGGGTTTATTTCAAATCAAATTTGAAATCATAATACCAATTCAAAACCTTTGAATTTCTAAACAACTTGTTTTCTCAAAACAATTCAAAACAAAATCTTTGGTAGTAATCCGTCACTTAGGAACTCGAAAATCACACCGACGATGTATCGATCCATCCTCGGAATTATTTTCCAGTCATCAAGGTGAGTTCAATACTATATCAATTTCAAATTGAAAACATTTTCAAAATCTCCCGGGAACTTTAAAATTTCCTTATTTTAATTCCTAATTCTGATTTGAATTCAGATTTAATTCATCTTATTTCATACATCTTACTTATATGAATCCTGATTGGTTGTTTATAACCATTTCACTTTTTTATAGTCTCATTCGATTATACTAACAACCAATTATACTATGTTAATTTCAAAACATATCATGTTGGTTCATCGTATTCGAGTGTTTAGAAATCCCTACCGATACAGTGGATCAACTGATCGTCCAGAATTCATAAGCCACTCAACCAATGAATCTCCACAATATAAAAATCATTTTTATATTAAATAACATATACGCACTCATATATATACACTCAAACTCAATCTAGGGTATTACTAATCCCATCTTTACTGAGTTACGCCACAGAGCCAAGGTAATTCACTTAACCTTAAGCTCTGATACCAACTGTAACGACCCGGGTTTTCGACGATCTTGGTTATCCGATATACAACACATATCGAACATCCAAGGATCGAAAATAACCGAATGGTTAATGAAAGAAGTTAGAGGGTGAGAATAGATAAGATAGAAACTTATAGAATAGAAGAAGAAGAAGAAGAACATCATCATCAGAGTAAACACGAATCTCACAGCGGAACGAATAAAATATAACAAAACTTTTGAAAAACAAATAGTATATGTATACAATAGCACTTATCAGCGTACAACACTTACAACACAACGGAAATAATAATAGCTATAGAATCTTGAAGCCTCCTGCTCCAAACTCTCCAAGTGTATCTGTAAAATCCCGACTACTTGACTGCCGTACAAAATTAGGCACCCAAGAGTTTAGGGAAAACAAGCAAATAAACTCCGGGTCAGTCATGGGACTAGTATGAGTAAAAACAGTTTGAACAAGTAAATGATATCTCATAAGACCACGCTGTATAACGAAACGGGTTTTTTTTCTTATGAGAATCCAAAATATCTTTATATCAAAAACCTTTTGATATTATAATAATGTCTATCAACCACAATATAATAATCATCTAGCAGAAACGCTTTCATCTCACGTTCTACATATATAGTATACAATCAAAACCGCAAGCACGTATTGGGTAATGGATTTCCAACTATGACAAGGTATGGAACCACCTTCCGATCAGTGTACTCTAGGAACGATACACTGGAGTTCAACAAGAACATCTTGCACTCAGCCACACATGACCGACCACTCATTTCGCTTGAGTGTATCGAATGTATATCACCAACAGTTGGGATCAGCAACCGTTTCCCGTATATATATATATATATATGGGACAACATTGATAGATTAAAGAAGCAAATGAATATTCTCTATATTGGTGATTATACACCCTACTTCGGAGCGACCGACTTAGCCATGTTGCCTGCCCGATTTTTGTCATTTACCGGTTGCTGAGGCCAGAGGCTACGACTACTTTCCATTCATTGATAACACGATTACTTTGAATGCCACATTGTCAGATCCGTTAATCACTAATTGATTTGCACAAATATTCTGGATGTTATGCTAAGGGAATAAATCCGTTGCAACCATATATATTTATACAGACCAACCCATACGATCGTTGGAAATACTCTGTCAGACACTCGTCCATATACGCTCGTTCTGGGACTGAACGAAACCGAAGGCACTATTCAGTACATCCATCCTAGGCAATCTCTACCTAGGACTTATACAACATCCCTTGCACTTTACTCCGTCTTCAATTTTCTTTGGCATATTCGCAACGCTTATGCCAATACAGAGTGGTTCTTTGGATAAGAATCCAACCGGTCTCTCCATATTAACAACGTTAAAATGGTCAAAACTTTGATAGTCGTTGATTTAACTATCAAATGAAAACATGTCGGTGTTCACTCAACGATCTTAATTCCAAATGGAATTATCGATCCAATCATCAACCATATATATATATATATATACTCATATTTCCTTATTTTCTATAGTTAGAAAATATATGTTTTTAACATTTGAAAAACATTTCCAATCCTCATACACACATCACTACCATTCCACAACTATTAGTCCCTAACCGTAAACTAGTAAGAGAACAATTCTCTAAGTATAAACCCCGAAGGCCGAAACCAACATCAGATCGATACTTAGGAAATCATTCAACTCACTAATTCTAGTTAGTTTCTAATTTTGTTTAACTCTATTTGATTAACTCTTATTCGAATAACTAATATTCGATTACCCCTTTTAATAACGTTTATCCATTTATAAAGATTTACTTCTAGTAACGGTTCTTCACTTTAAAAATGTCCTTTTTATAACGTTTCTCCACTTATACAGATTTCCTTTTTATACATCCTATTCCGTTAGAAATGATTTTCCTTTTTTTATAACATCCTAATCCGTTTGAAATGATTTCCTTTTTATAACATCCTAATCCGTTAGAAATGATTTCCTTTTTATAACATCCTAATCCGTTAGAAATGATTTCCTTTTTATAACATCCTAATCCGTTAGAAATGATTTCCTTTTTATAACATCCTAATCCATTAGAAATGGTTTCCTTTTTATAACATCCTAATCCGTTAGAAATGATTTCCTTTTTATATCATCTTAATCCGTTAGAAATATTTTCCTTTTTCAATTCTATTTATTTTCTAAATAAATATTCCTTTTATAAAATCCTATGATTTTATATATATTTCATTTTCAATATATGTTTTGAAAATTCCCTTTTTTACTTTCCAGTATTCACTATGGTATTTAAAATATCGTATAACCATGATTACTATCAACCAAGCACCCATAATCATCACAGATTATATAACACATCACATATCACAATATATGAAACAAAATAGTATTTTATCTATTGAGGAACCCAGTTGGGTCCCTCCATCCTGTTTCCCTGCATCACAGATGTTAAACCATATAATTAACATTAACTTCATTTCATTATGAAATGTTCTGATAAACAACATCAATATATATATATATATATATATATATAATTTCAACTAACTGACTAGTAGTTCAATCAACCAAATCAACACACAACAATCAACAGATAATTATCAGTTCTAAGAATACGTTATAAAAATATAACTGTTCAGAGTTGGTGAGTTTTACTCACATTGTCCGTAATCGTTAACCAACGATTTACGGTTGTCGATTCTGATCAGACAATTTATTTTTCTATAAATTGTAATAAGCTCCAATCCATTCCAATTCCATGTTGTTCCCGTCCATACGATTCCAATGAAATCCAAGAACTTCGGCCCACTCACATCCTTGACAGATCAGGCCGCATCCTTCTCCTATTGCACAACCAATTCGCTGAAGATTTCTTCCCCAAACTCAGAACACAACCGCGACTTCCTCCAACAACAAAAACAACACAGTCGCTCCTTCTTTCAGAAATGTTTCCAACTCCATCTGCCCCCACCGCTTACAAATCTCGTTCAGGCTTCTCCATTTACAGACATCACCAAACTCTCAGCTGAATTCATTTATTTTTTGTTTCCCCAACTATTATAACACCAGACATTCCTCCTTTGCTTATCCGCACTCCAAAATTTCAAGAAGACATCAGCCTTTTCCCCGATTACCAAAACAAATCGTGCTCACCTTCCTGTTCTTTCTGCAAAATCCAGTCTCACCTTCTTCCTTTCTTCATACAACTGAAATGCGGTACACAGACCTCCACTACTTTGATTTCACTTTACAGCTTTACAAATTCACGCAAAACCAAATCGTGCCCAAACTCCACCGAGCATTTACCACCTCCACTTGTACCTACAGGTCAAACACCATACCCAACTTTCTGTCCACTGCAAACTCACTTCCTACCTCACGTTCGCTACATGAAAACACCCACAAAATCATCCCAGACACCTCATTCTTCTCCTGTTCTTCCGCTCAACTTTCCCTTTCTTCCCAGAATTAGAGGCCGTGACCTCCTCCCTTTATCATCCGTCATTAACAGACCTTCATAACTTACTTTTCTACTCAACCAAATTCAAAACAGGAGACTCCATCTTCTTCTCCTTCATAATCTTCCTCTACACCTCACAGCGAATTAACTGACTCCACCTCAATCATCACCAGAAACCGTACAAAGATTAACACAACTCCTGCAGTAACCACCCATTTCTGCCACCACAAACTCACGGTCTCACCAGCAAAGAATGAAATCACCTGCCCATACTAACTCACCAACAAATTTCACAGTAACTGCTTTCGAACCCCCCCTTCTGACGTTATGAAATCCTTCCGTTATCAGACCATCGGAGTCGCCGCCATCGTAAACCGAACAATCCCTGCTTGTCACCATTCATGCACCTCAACAACAGCTCCCCACTGACACCGACCATCTCCTTTCAATCAACCTCTGCATCGCGAAAACCCTTCTGAAACTTCGAACATCAAAAACTATCTCCTCGCTCCAGAACAAAACCGTTCTCAGACTTCCTCCCTCGTTCACCCTACAACATCACCAACTGCCGCCTCCGTGCCCTACATCGACTGCCAGAGATTTGAGGTGCAGTGAATCTCGATCGCACCCAATTTGTGTTGGATTTGATTTCGATTTTCTTAATCTCGTTCTTGGCTGAGAAACGAGAGTTGAGTGGCGGCGGAAATTTTCTTTTGACCGAGGAGAATGAAAGGAATTAGGTTTTGAAGAGTGTATTGTATTTATAGGATGATATATTTGTAGCTGTTAAGAAAACAAAATACTTGGTCATTAAGTGACCATTCATTCGGTGAAGGCTTAGAAGACTATACGTGGATGACTACACACTTCTACAATTTATAACACATAGCGATTTGTCACTCAAACTATCACGACTATTTTCATGCGCTAATCACCCTTTATTCCCTCATGCTATATGGTATGTGACTACTTAGCTTACTAATACACTTCTATATGACTGTTTATTATCATATATCCATATCGTTTCTCTTGAAATGATTATGAAGTATATAAAAATTTGGATCTTTAATTGTTTTTCTGCTGCTCACCACTTCGTTTTATATATGTCCTTATAGTGGAACATTATCTAAATTTGGCTGCACTAATATAGTACACACATTATTTGTACTGTTATTGTATCATTCATATTTTAGATTTCGGAGACCGGTAATGTGCTATCCCACTTGATTTTGCTTGCTCCGCTGATTTTACTATAAATGAATTCAATTTACACTATATTGCGAATTCCACTAATTCCGACTATTTTGGAATTAAATATATTATTGTATTATTTATATAAATTAAATATTCAATAAAAATTTAATTAAATAACCATTTAATTCTCTAAACACTATTTAAATAATTAAATTAATTAATTATTATATCGCTGAAAATGCGGGTCATTACACCCCATCTCTCCATCGCAAGAATAAAAGCTCTAATTCCTAGAAAGCCGCGACGCCACCCGTTGACCTACCACCAGACCACAGCAGCAACCTCCCCCTTGGCCACCAGACTCCGGCGCCGCCCATCTTCACCCCTCCATCGCTTGTAAGTTTTTTATTAATTATTTTTATTTAGTTCATGTAATTAATGTTTTTTATGAAATTAGTTTTTTTATATAAAAAGCATGTTTGAAAAATCAGCTTATTTTATAAGAACATCGAGATAAAATTATAATTTGTAGTTAGATAAAAAATTTGATTTTTAAAATATATACATCCTTATAAAGATACTATTTTTATATGAAAGGTATGCATATAAAAATATGATTTCTATTATATGAATAACGATATAAAAATATAATTTTTATATATGAAGATAGCGATGTAAAAATATGATTTTTATTGTTTGAATAGCTATATAAAAATTCGAATTTTATTATATGAATAGCTATATAAAAATTTGATTTTTATTATATGAATAGCTATATAAAAATTCGATTTTTATTGTTTGAATAGCTATATAAAAAGTTCGATTTTTATTGTTTGAATAGCTATATAAAAATTCGATTTTTATTATATGAAAAGCTATATAAAAATTAGATTTTTATTATATGAATAGCTATATAAAAATTCGATTTTTATTGCTTGAATAGCTATATAAAAAATTGATTTTTATTGCTTGAATAGCTAAAAATTCGATTTTTATTATTTGAATAGCTATATAAAAATTCGATTTTTATTATATGAATAGCTATATAAAAATTCGATTTTTATTGCTTGAATAGCTATATAAAAATTTGATTTTTATTGCTTGAATAGCTAAATATTCGATTTTATTATTTGAATAACTATATAAAAATTCGATTTTTATTATATGAATAGCTATATAAAAATTCGATTTTTATTATATGAGTAGCTATATAAAAATTCGATTTTTATTGTTTGAATAGCTATATAAAAATTCAATTTTTATTGTTTGAATGGTCAGATGAAAATATGATTTTTAGTATATGAAAAGCTAAATAAAAATATGATTTTTTAATATATATAGAAATATTTAAAAATGCGATTTTTAAATATATAAGCATCATATTAAAATGTGATTTTTACAATGAACATCGTGAAAAGGGTTGCGTTGGAATTTCGGGCATATCCAAGTTGTTCAGAAATTCAGAAATAAAACTGGCGGAGTGGAAACCCAATGTGAGACCTTTTCACTCTAATTTTCTTTTCTAGTTAAATATATACTAGGATGCAGACGGTGCTTAGTAGCACCCGACACCTTTGTTTGAAACCATGGATGTGTGGTTGTTTGTTTTGATTGGTTTATTTGTTTGAATTTGGTTTGGGATGTGAACATAATTGATTGAATTTGGTTTGTGTATGGCGCGAGCCAGTATTAGGCGAGGGATAGGCTAGACCTTATTCCAGTTCCAATATCACGCCGTTATACTGCCAAAATTTTCTAAAATATGTTAGAACAATAAAAATGCCATTTTTATTGTGTAAATGAACTGTATAAAATATTCATGTGTTGAATAAAATAATCATGTATTAAATAAAATATTTTATCATTAAAAATATAATTTTGACGTGTATATGAATAAAATAAATATTCATTTAAAAATCGGACGATTTGTTTATGTATACTCATTTGACTGATACTGATTGGGACGATATATTTTACACTTCGCCCAGCTGCACAAATAAAATCAGTGTGTGTTGATTGAAACCCCACACGGGTATTGGGATGATAGCTGACGTACACTAATCCTAATTGTTTAGTTGTATGTCAATCGATAGGTTGATAGACTTTTGTAAGCATTAAATATTTATATTTAATGCTTATGCAGTTGTGTAATGCACTCTGGATAATGGTTGACTGTGTTTGATTATTGTTGTGTACACGTGTGTATGAAATCCATATAAATAAAATTATATGGTAATTGACTGTGTTTGATTCCAATTCGAAAAGAACGAATATTTTAAATTAACGAATATTTTAAAATGATGAATAATGAATATTTTAAAATAACTACTATTTTAAAAATAATATTCAGTAATGGATCAAAATATGATTTTGATGTCCGATTTGGGATGGACACGAAAATATTTAAATATATAAAGCCATGTTGATTAGATTAACACCATTTTGATGTGAACAATATTTATATCGATTTTATTCATTTTTAATGAATATCGAAAAGGAAATGATTTCAAAATCTGATACTTTGAAAATATTATCATTTATACATTATAATGATAAGGAAAATTCAATTTTGATTTAAAATTGAAAATGAAGTTGGAATCATTTTAAAACGAATTTATAAACGATTTATAAATACGTTTTAATGGAAATCAACGAAATATATATTATGTATATTATATATATAATACAATGGCCTGAATAGAATGCGCCGCGCCGCGACCGTTCGCGAATTTCGACCATTGACTTCGAATTGACATTACGGGAGGTCCGACTGTCGGATTCTCCTGAAAATGGAACCGTTGGGTTCATATCGAAAAGAGCTTTCCAACGAATATAAGAGATATGAAATATAACAGTTGGATTTGGAATTACGTCCAAATCAAATTTGGAAAAGGTCGATGTTAGTGCAGTTCGATGACCATTTATGGAAATCGACTGAAAGGGTCTTAATAAATTTATTAAAAATATTAATAATTTGTGCAAAATCATAATAAATGATTTGGAAATAATTGGGATGAAAAATTCCACATTTGTAAAGAAAAAAAATATTTTTATCAAAATGAACTAGTTATAACTAGATTTAAAATCCAATAATTTTTAAATAAAATAAATTGGATTTGTGGATGGTTTTAATATAACAAAAAATTTCCAATGAACAAATTGGAATGGAAATAATCTTCGGAATATTTCGATATTGGATTCCGTGATTATATGGATATTATTGTGGAAATTTGGAAGATATATATATATATATATCGTTATTTCCACTACGATGTTTGTTTGTTCCAGAATTTGATATTGAATATAAGCCGATATAATTCCTATTTAGAGCCTTGTATTTAATATCAAATGGGATTTTAGGTTTGTCATGAACAGTTTCTTAAATAACACTGTTCTTAAACCCAGTTGAGAAAAGGATAAATCTTTTATTTAAGATTTAGAGAGTTTACCAATTAATTAATATTTAATTGAAATTGAATTAAGAATTGGATCTTGGGTTTATTGTGGACGGTGTTTTTATAACACTTGTTCTTTAACCCAACTAATAGTGAAGAGATGATTTGGAATTTATAAATCTTTTATTAAGGTTTAAAGGAAATTTTCCAAAGAAAGGTTTTCCAATTTAATATATTAGATTGGAATTAAATGGAATTCGATTTGATAATAATCGAAGTGAACTTCTGTGGAGGAAAACTGGTAATATATATGGAATTTAAAAGGCTTGGTCGTTGTTCCATTTATATTATTAGTCGGATACGGAAATTGATATCAATTTTATATATTGATCTGTTTTCCGTGAAGACTCCATAATTAATGGAATGTGATTTCGGGTTTATCGTGAATTATGTTTTAAATGAGATTAGTTCTTTAACCCAGTTAAAGACAGGATTACATGTCTAACATTGTATTTCGAACTATATGGTTGATCTCCGCTAAATATATATCTGTTTGGTGGCGTAGAATTTATTCTCTTGCTTGACACCCTTCTCTAAGACATACGAGTTTAGAGGTTATATATCGGTAGAAATCAATAGTACGGTGTAGATTGTCGATGCGACATGTTTGTGTTTCCAAAGTTAAATGATCATTAATACTGATTTTTGGGAAGATTAAAACTAAGTGGAATTTTAATGAATCTTTAATTAGATTGAAATGTGAATTGATAATTTAAATTATCAAATTTGGGAAATGATCGAGAGCGGAGTATCACCAGTTTTGCTCCAAGCGATAGTTAAATCTTTAATTAGATTTGAACGAGAAATGGTAATTAATTTTACCGATAACACCGTGGTGTTAGATTGAAGTATTACCAGTTTAGCTCCATGGGATGAATAAGTTAGGGTTGGGAAATTAAACAAATGATTACTTTAGTTAGGTGCGTTAATCCCAACTAGTTTGGAAAACCTTAACATGGCTTGAATTAATATTTAAAGGAAGATTAAAGAATAAATTTAAAGAATTTGTATTTTATAAAATTAATGGGAACCTTTCCCTAAAAATGTGAATATTTGAATAAAAGAATATTCTAAATTGGAATGAGGCGTATGTTGTGTGTTTATATCACTTGATTATAATATATGTGGGTTATTCAGAAAGGCCGGGTTTATACCCATTCTGAATAACTGATTCGATGATAAGTCGACGATGAAGACGGTGGTTGAAGACCAGAGGTCTTCACATCGTTTGGATGATTACTGATGTCTTGATTGGGCTGTACACCCAAGACATGGTAATAAGTGGTGAACATCCAGACGTACTTGGAGATCAACAAAATATGCGAGGACCTCTCTCCTGTATTGGACATATGGGATGAGGAATTAGGTGCCTCTGGTTTTGTTCAAACCCAGAACGAACTATTAAATGGACGTGCGTCTGACATTGGATTTTATTCTGTGTTGATTGATCTCTGCTAAATATATATCTGTTTGGTGGTGGAGAATTTATTCTCTTGCTTAACACCCTTCTCTAAGATGTACGAGCTCAGAGGTTACATATCGATAGACATCAGTTGCATGGCGTGAATTGCCAGTGTGGCATGCAGAGATGCAGTGATCAAAGCTCCTGTTGAAAAGCAGAGTCTTGTGGTTGATGATCAAAGCACGGCCTTAAAGGGCATTCTTTGTGTATAGCATTAATTCGCGAGCCTCACACCTCGGTATGAGTCAAAAACGGGATAAGGGACTATAGGGAGAACACGACGTTTCTTTCTAGCTATGGGTGGTGTCATGTTATGAAGCCCAGACATTTATATATTTTTACCTATGTGGTTGATGGATAGCGAGGCGCCTCAAATATGTCGGTTACTACGGAGCCGATGGATAGGTCTGATAGGACAGGGAAACGTGTGTTCAGGAATAATTAATCCTCAAACATAAGAGAGGACCAGCCCTGAAGCATCCAAGGGTTTCCCAGAGTGTGCAGTCCTGATACATTTGCTTGAATGTCTCGAAGCGAGCTGGGAGTACATCCCTTGCCTTGACTCATGACGGAAATCAAATTTCCAATACGTGACATTCCGGTTTTGATTGTAGAGCCTAGTATGGCGACATGATAGATGGTACCCATGCTGCCTATGATTGATACATTTATATTTGAAGTTGTTTTATACACTATACACTTATAATAGTATCAAAATGATTTGTTTTAAACGTGCCCATCATGTTTGGCTATTATAAGGGAAAACTCTATCCTCCGGCCTGCGCTGCATTGTGTGATGGGACCTGAGTCTTATAATAGCTTCATTTTTCCAAATAGCATTGCGCTGTTTATTCTATGCACTAGTATTCTTGGGAGGAAACTCGTTCTGTGTTATACGGTGTGGTCCCTTGATTTAGTCTCTTTTAAAGTAAATATTCAATAACTATTTTAGTTCTCATACCAGTCACATGATTGACCTATAGTTTATTGTTTTAACCTAAACTCTGGGTTCCCCTATTTTCCACGGGCAGCTAGTAGTTTTGGTTCTGCATATTATTTCTTTTCCGGGATCCTAGATTTACAGCTGAAGCTATATTCGGAAAGCTCTATATCCGTGTATTTCTTTGAGTTGTGTTATGTATTGATTTTCCGCTGCATTGTAATTCGTAAATCTATGATATTTATCAAATGTATATAATTATTCGTACTCTGTATATTCTTGTACTCTGATGTAAATTGTTGTAATAAACAATGAAATGTTCTTTTGTTTTGTTCTGAATTGTCGTGTTCTCAACTCAATCCGGGCTTTCCTTTACGGGGAAGTTTGGGTCGTTTCACAGATGCCCATAGAACCATTTATCATACACCTACGCAGCATATTCTTTTGTTTGCATTTTAAATTCAAATGTTTATTTCCACACAAATTTAGTCCATGGTTTTGTGCCACCGTGAACATAGATGCCTCACAGCTCCCATATCTTCCAAACTTGACAGTGCCAACTCCAATCCATATGCTCCGCACCCAGTCTCTGTTTCGTCCACCTGATTAAACCTAGTTCCCCCTCTTCTTTTTTACTTTCTTGCTTCAGTAGTCTCCACATGCACACAAATACATGAGTGCACATGCACACACATCAGCTAAGTGTTTATTGGTCACAATCCATCACGCAAGCCGCCATCATACCCTAAACCAACCCACTATCCCATAATTCTTTCCCCTTGAAGCTATCAGAAAGAGCTATAAGATTTGCTTCATTAATAGACTTCCTGGAATAGTCTACCATTTTACCTTATATTGTTCAGATTTGGTATGGGGCAGATCATCATTATACCGATAATTGTAACAGCATAAATAAATGTTAAAGTTAAGTTACTACCATGATTACTTTGGAAGAAGAACTGTCGTTGACTGTCTTTTGCTGTTAATTTGGTTTTTACATGAGATACAGTTACGTTCAATGTGTAAGAACGAGTAAGACTAAATTCATTCTCATTTCTTCAATATAAACTGAAAATGAAATATCTCTTGGCACTTGTCATTTGTAAAAGGGTATACGAAGTAACCCTTTTACATGCCAGAGCTGATGCAAGTATTCAATGTGTTTTCTCACCCTAAAGCAGATCGATTTATATTATCATATGTAAGTAATACATACACACTAGCATATGCAGATTAACAACTTGAAATAAATTATATAGCAGTGAACAGAGTGGAGAAAGAATGGGTTTACTCACTAATGTGATTTACAACTCCCGGTTAACAATGTAATGTATTTACAGCTACCCAGTAGCAAGAAAACATTTAAACAGAGCATATACATATGTTTACACAACATAAGTGGTTTAAGTGGGTAACGGGGAAGTTATTGTTGAAACAAGTCCAGTTATACTCATATTTGTACTCTATTTTGGTTCCATGTTTTCAATCTAGTTTTAATAAGTGAAGATCAACCCAAATTACACATTCATAAGTACATAAGCATCCATATATAAAGTCATTATCATAACTAGAAATAGATTTAAAAGGGAATTATTTACTCACATACCTTAATTTCTCTGATCCTAAGACTTGCGGCTACTTTTCATTGAATTGGTTTGGATGTTTTTGTGTGAAGAAAACATGAAGTGTGTATGTGTATTTATAGTAGAACTTTAATAATAATATATTAGCTTCCACTGAAACTTTGCAGATCATTTTCACAAAGATGAAATGTTTCTACACAGCAACTTCTCCAGGCTAGTTGCAACTATTACCACTTCACTTGATTGAAAAGAAAGAAATGCATGGTCACTTGTGAAAAGTTCTATTACTAGGCTATATGACCATGTGTGAATGCTTTGAAATGAATAAAATATGTAATTTCTTAAGTATTAAGCAATATATGGTACTTCTTAGGCTTCATTAGGGGTGTTCTTGCAGATTGATTGAAATGAAAGTACTGAAAGGATTAAATATGCAATTTCCTTAGTTCATAAGCAAATGTATGCTTCACTACATGTCCATACAGATTGGTTGAATAGGAAGATTATGGGTATTGATATGTTCCTTACTGCTATGACTTTGCATGAGTCACTAGTGTAAACTATACGTAACACCCCGGATTTTTGAATAATCGAATTAACTAAATTAAAGAATAATTAATCTTAGACGTGGGAATTAAGGGAATGGGGTTGCGCCATTGTATTCATCTCGGAATTCTGGTTGAGGTAGAGTCCGATTTTGCGGGAAACGGGTACCGGATGAAGGAGTTATGGACGAACGAAGTTAGGTGGCAAAACAAGAAAAAAAAGATTGCACTGGAGCACTTGGGAAGTGCGCCGGTACAAATTTGCATTGGCGCACTTCCCAAGTGTGCCCAGGCCGAGAGAAAACCTGCACAGCTTTCTGGTTCAGTCTGACCCATGTTGTGACTCATGGCTGAGTCCTTTCTGACTCCTTGCTGAGTCATTAGGGCTGAGGTGTCACCCTATCCCGACTGAATGGTTTTGATTAACCCTAAGATCATCCGACGGCTATAATTAAATTAAAATTCTATATAAACATGGGTAGACTCAAACCCTAAATCAGAATTAAAACTGAAACTATGGCCGTCATGCTGTCATCTTATAACCTAGAGTAGCCGCCACCAATTAGAGAGGAAGAACAACAAATCAAATCAGTTCTATTCAACCCTAACAACGAATCTTCTTCAAAGGAAAGCTAATACAACTTCAGAACTCAGAATTCAGAACCCAAGACCGCCTTTGAGTTGTGAGTTCGATAATTTTAATAAAATAATTAGCAATTTAATTGGATTAAGTTATGATGCGGATTATATGGATGTGATGTGAATTAATGATCGCATGTTATAATTATGTTGTAGACTTGTGTTGAAATCTCTACGACGTTATGTTGTGATGCTATCATTTATGATGTAAAGTTATAATACTAACACCTATGCTGTAATTCTACGATTGGCTTATGTATAATCAAATCATCATGTTGTTTATATGCTAGTTTGGTTATGTTGATTCATATGATAGATCACAAGTATGTATGCAAGTTTAGATATTGATTTAGACATGAATCATATGCAAGTTAGTATAACCTTACATGTTTCGTGACATCAGTTTTAGATTTAAAGTTAGGCTATGACATGTGTGAGTTATATGATAGATTCTACATGATAGTTTACATGTTAGATGTAAGTTTACACCATTGTTATGTTGCATAAATCACATATGCAAGTTTAGGTAAATATATGAGTTTGGAATATGAATCATGTTATGCAAGTTTGTGGTTACTGCCCATGCAAGTTTACACCTTTATATGTAGATCTATGACATACATGATTTATGCAAGTTTGTGACCATTATCCCAACAAGTTCACACCTTTAGATTTGGGTCTATGACATATGTAGTTTTATGCAAGTTGTAACTTTGGCCTATGCAAGTTTTAGATGTAGAACATCATTCACACATGCAAGTTCACCCCTATGTTTTGATCTAGTTTTAATTATATGTATGTTGTGAGATAGACTATTCGAGTCTAACGTATATTTTACGTTAAACGAACGAACGTACAACGTGGGGTAAAGGGGATAATATTAAAAGATTTAATTGGCATAAATGCCTTAAATAGCATAAAATAAATATGTGGTGAAAATTGGTATGATTTTACATACCATAAATGGATGGATATAATTGAGTCAATTATGGACGTTGTTAAATTTGGAATTGATTGATAATTTGAATAGGGAAAGTAATTCAAATTGGGGGATTAATTAGGTGTAATTAATCGTCTAAGACACGAGGTTAGGCTCTTTTGTGGTGTAAGACTGCCCGAACCTACCCGGCAAAACCAGCTGTCACAAATGCCAGTCTAATGTGGGAGGTCTTAGGCATAAATTAAATATGTAACAATTGTAAAGACACGAGGTTAGGCTCTTTTGTGGTGTAAGACTGCCCGGACCAGCCCGGCAAATCCAGCTGCCACAAATGCCAGTCCAATGTGAGAGGTCTTTATGAGGTTACGGTCTTAATGAATTAAGGAACACTTAACCAGATAAACATGTAGTGGGACATGAGGGGGTTAAGTGGGTGCCTTGGGTGGCATGTGGAATCTAGTGGGTGCCTTGGGTGGCATTTGGAAATACGATTAGAAACACTTAACCAAAATTGAAACATGTAATTGAAACATGAATAAGAAGTGGGTTAAGTGGGATGTACTAGAGGGGACCAAGCTTAGGTGGATAGCATGTGTCAAGTAATGGGGGCCCATTTCAACCAGTAACCCATACGTATCTTTGTGGGCTCGACCCAAGTCGAGGACGGGACACACATACTGGGCTTGACTGTAAGAGGCCAAAACGGGTTAGCGGTGGCAACGCAATTCCAACGGGTTCATATGCTTGTGCGGACCCGGGCTGGTAGGTAAGACGTTGTTGCATCGTGTAGGTATAAGCCGTGCATTATTTGTGGTATCGGGTTTCCACTTTGGGGAGTGATACACCCTACTATGGGGCCAGCACGGGTATCTACGAGTTAGGGAGCCGATCGCTTGGGGTAGTGGGTACACCTAGTGGAGATAGGGGCAGGAGGCACCTATGAAGGCAGCTAGGGGTGCACAAAACTACCAATATCATTATTAAGTCTGTAGGCAGGATCAACCTTAGGGTGACTAGTGGTGGGGAAATATAGAAATTACCATATAGTGGTGGTGCAGTATAGTAATTATCTTATAGTGGGTTAGGGTGCGCCTTTAATGATATCGTTGTTCATCTTGTTTCCTTGTTTACTCTGCCATACTCAATGGTTCATGGTCATTTCCTTATTTTCCAACTTATGCCTTAGCCTAGTTATTTTGGTAATTATATTGTTAAAGTTATCGCACTCGCCAGACTTTATGTCTGACCCCCTTTGTTTCCTCCTCTTTTCTTCCTTTTCCCCCCAGGTGCTCAGGTTGGAACTAGCACCAGTGGAGCTTGATTTTGGACAGCTGTGCTTATTTCTTTTAGAATATTTTTTTGATCGCTGAAGTAAAGTTCAGCCTCTCCTTTATTTATGGCTATTTTGTATTGGGGGATTATGTCTTTCAATTTATGTACTTTGATTTAGTCAAGATGGATATTATGTACTTGGCTCTGGTTTTGATGATGTAATCAACCATATGTGTTTTCCGCTGCAATGAAATAAAGTTTTAAATTTTCAAGTACTGTTTATATCTGTCTTGTTGTTAAGTTTCTGTTCTATACTTACTTAAAACGCTCCATAGAAGTTAATGCATTCCCTTTGTGAATGACATTAACGGACGTGGGGTGTTACATGTGGTATCAGAGCTGAAGGTTACTAGAACAGATATGAAATTTGAAAAACTATTTTTCACAACAATTTTTTATAAAGAAGTACCTTCAAAAGTACGTTTTAAGGAAATTATTTTCAAGAGAAAAGCTTATTTTAGAAAGCATAACCCTAAGAGCCATATATCTTTCCCTCGGTTCTTTTATATTGAATCTTTCCTTTTTTGTTTCAGCATGTCAAGCATCTGAGATACTAGAGGGTGTTCATGTACCCGGTTGGTTTCGTCAATATCTCGAGGCTAGGGCCGCCACCGTAGGTCCAGCAAATTCTCCTCCTCCTCCCCGCGTCGATACTTTTGCTAAGATATGTAAGGACTTTCGAGCAATAGGTGGAAAACCTTTTCACGGGACGGAGACATTTCTTGAAGCTCGAAACTGGCTAAAGGAAGTGGAAGAATTATTTGGAATCTTTGAAGTGGATGATGGAAGAAAGATCCAGTTGGCTGCCTGGCTAATGAAGGATGAGGCCTCGTTTTGGTGGGAGGTCACTAATGGGGGACGTCCAGTCGATACATCGCCAGATTTTAGGCAGAGGTTTGAGGCGAAGTTTCTCTCACGGGCTGAAGAGAATTTATAAATGGAAAGATTTTTGGCGTTGAAGCAAGGGAATCTATCGGTGAAAGAGTACGTCAACAAATTCAACCAATTGGCAAGATTTGGCTTGGACTTGGTGAATACTCCAGAAAAGAAGGCTCTAAGATTTGTTAAGAGTTTAAACGAGCTGCTTCATGGGTTAGCTATGACCCATTCCCATTTGGGCTACCTTCGAGAGACTAGTTGACATGGCGCTCATGCATGAAGAGGAGAAGGGCGCCAATGCTAATAAGGCACCCGAGAAGAAAGGGGATCAAAAGAACCAGCAACAGCAACAACAGAACAAGAAAGGTGGCAAAGGCAACAATGCTAAGGGAAAGAAAAGATGCTTTAACTGTGGGACACCCGACCATCGAAGCAAAGATTGTAGGAAGAAAAAGAAGACTGGTTGTTTCCACTGTGGCGAGGCGGGACATCTTATTAAGGACTGCCCAAAGAAAGGGAAGAGGGTAGGGTCTACCTCGGGAGGACAGGTGCAGGCTCTTATGGCACCAAGGCAGGCAAGGGGACAAGTTCAGGCTCTCGTGGTCCCACCGCTGCAAGAACGAGGTAGAGCAATTTCCGTTGAATGTTTAGTTTTTATGTTTGATCATCATATCCGTACTTTATTCGATTCTGGCGCATCACATTCATTCATCTCTACATCATTAGTTGAAACACTGCACCTTGATACTAGTCTAGTTACTGATCCCTTAGTAGTCTCATATCCTATTTGTGACGGCCATGAATTTCGCTCGATCTGAATCGGTCGTTAAACCGATCTAGACCGTTCGAAACCCCTGATCGTTGAGAACAGGACAAATCAGAACTCAAACAGAAGAACTTTTCATTGTTATTACGACAATTCCATCAGAATACAAGAATATACAGAGTATAAATGAATAAATTACATTCGACAAATATCAGAGATTACAATGAATTACATAGCAGCGGAAAATAATACAAAGCACAACTGAAGGTGATATACGGATACAGAGCTTTCCGGATATCATTCCAGCTGTAAACCAGGATCCTGTGAATATAAATCTGCAAAACCAAAACTACTAGCTGCCCGTGCAGAAAATAAGGGCACCTAGAGTTTAGGTTAAAACAATAAACTCCAGGTCAGTCATGTGACTAGTGTGAGAACTAAAACAGTTATTTAAAACTTTACTTTAAAGGATAGTAATTCAAGGGACCATGCCGTATAATACGGAACGGGTTTCCTCCCAAGAATACCAGTGCATAGGATAAACAGCGCAATGCTTTTTCGAAAAATGAAGCTATTATAAGACCCAGGTCCCATCACACAATGCAACGCAAGCCGGAGGATAGGGTTTTCCCTTATAATAGCCAAACATTCTTGGTACGTTTAAAACAAATCATTTGATACTATAATAAGTGTATAGTGTCAAAACAATTTCAATCATAAATATAAATCATAGACGGCATAAGTGCCCCAAACCACTATGTCGCCATACTAGGCTCTACAAATAAAGCCGAAATACACGTATTGGAAATTGGATTTCCGTCATGAATCGAGGCAAGGGGCAAGCTCCTCTCCGCTTCGAGACACTCTAGCAAATGTCTCAGGACTACACACTCTGGGCAACCCTGGAATCGTCTGGGCCGGTCCTCTCTTACGTTTGAGGATTGGCAATTCCTGAACACACGTTTCCCGGTCCTTACAGACCTAATATCGAGGCGCCTCATTCCAACAACCACAAAGGTGAAAAGTATATAAATGTCAGGGCTGGTAAGTCACTGACACCACCAAAGCTAGAAAGAAACGTCGTGTTCTCCCAGCGGTCCGTGTCCCGTTTTTAACTCATACCGAGGTGTGAGGCTCGCGAATTCACGTTATACACAAAGCTACGCCACGAAGGCCGTGCTTTGATCATCAACCACAAGACTTTGCTTTTCAACAGAAGCCTTGATCCATGCAACTCAGCGTGCCACACAGGCAATTCATGCCATGCGATTGATATCTATCGATATATAACCTCTAAGCTCGTACGTCTCAGAGAAGGGCGTTAAGCAAGAGAATAAATTCTCCGCTGCCAAACAGATATATATTTAACAGAAATCGATCAACACAGAATAAAATCCAATGTTAGATACACAATCCATTTACAAGTTCGTTCTGGGTCTGAACGAAACCGGAGGCACTTTCCTCGCATATCCATCGATCTCCAAGTACGTCTGGACGACCACTAACTGATTCCCTCATCTTGGGTGTACAGCCCAATCAAGATCATCAGTAATCACTCAAACGATGTGAAGACTTCCGGTCTTCGACCACCGTCTTCGTCTTCGACATATCGTCGAATCGGTTATTCAGAATGGGTATAAACCCGGCCTTTCCGAACAACCCGCGTATATTAAAAACAAATGTTACACAAACACAACATACGCCTCATTCCAATTCCACATTCTTAGGGAAAGGTTCCCATTAATTTTATCCAAGATAAATTCTTTAAATTTTATCCTTTAATCTTCCTTCGGATGTCATTTCAAACCAGATTATGGTTTTCCAAACTAGTCGAGATTAGCGAACCACACCGAAGTAATTATTTGTTTTATTTCCCAATCCCAACCTATTCATCCCATGAAGAAAAACTGGTAATACTCCACATCTAACCCCACGGTGTTATCAGTAAAATTAATTACCATTTCACGTTCAAATCTAATTAAAGATTTGACTATCGTTTTGGAGCAAAACTGGTGATACTCCATTCTCGCTCACTTTCCTAATTTGATAATTTAAATTATCAATTCACTTTTCAATCTAATTGCAGATTCATTAAAACTCCTTTTTCTGGGTTAAAGAACTAGTGTTATTTAAAACACAGTTCACGATAAACCCAAATCACATTCTATTTATTATCGGGTTAAAGAACTAGTGTTATTTAAAACACCGTTCACGATAAACCCACTAATCAATTCTATCTAAAACCCATTTCAAATCCAATTTATTTATTTAAAAATAAATGGGTTTTAATTTTAGTTCAAAACTAGTTCATTTCGATAAAAATCTATTTTATCTTTTCAAATAGGGAGTTTTTCATCCCAATTTTTCCCAAATCATTTTTTATGATTCTACATAAATTATTACTATTTTTAATAAATTTATCAAGGCCCGTACAGTCGATTTCCATCAACGGCCATCGAACTGCACTTACATCGACCTTTTTCGAATTTGATTTGGATGTATCTCCAAATCCAACCGTTAGATTTCAAATTTCTAATATTCGTTAGAAAGCTCTTTTCGATACGAACCCAATGGTTCCGGTTTTAGGAGAATCCGACGGTTGGATCTCCCGTAATGTCCGTTTGAAATAAATGGTCGAAATTCACGAACTGCCGCGGCGCGGCGCGTTCTATTCAGGCCATTATATTATATATATAATATATATTTCGTCCATTACTATTTAAAACGAATTTTATAAATAATTTAGAATTCGTTTCAAAAACAATTTCAACTTCCATTTCAATTCAAATTAAAATTGAATTTTTCCTTATAATTTCGTTTAAAATTCATTTGAATTCAATTCAAATTTCAATTCAATTTGAATTCATTTCAATTCGTTTTCAATCCAATTCGAATTCGTTTTCAATTCAATTCGAATTCGTTTTCAATTCAATTCGAATTCGTTTTGGTTTTCTATTCGATTCAATTCGAATTGGTTTTCTATTCGATTCAATTCAAATTGGTTTTCTATTCGATTCAATTCAAATTGGTTTTCTATTCGAATCAAATTCAATTCGTTTTCTATTTAAATCAAATTCGTTATATATTCTATTTGAATCAAATCCGTTATATATTCAATTCGAATTCAATTCGTTATATATTCAATTCAAATCAAATTTGTTTTCTATTCAATTCAAATTTGTTTTCTATTCAATTCAATTCGAAATCGTTTCATATTCAATTCATTTAGAAATCGTTTTATATTCAATTCATTTCGAAATCGTTTCATATTCAGTTCATTTCGAAATCGTTTCATATTCAGTTCATTTCGAAATCGTTTTATATTCAATTCATTTCGAAATCGTTTTATATTCAATTCATTTCGAAATCGTTTTATATTCAATTCATTTCGAAATCGTTTTATATTCAATTCATTTCAAATTGGTCTTCTATTTGATTCAATTCAAATTGGTTTTCTATTCGATTCAATTCAAATTGGTTTTCTATTCGATTCAATTCAAATTGGTTTTCTATTCGATTCAATTCAAATTGGTTTTCTATTCGATTCAATTCAAATTGGTTTTCTATTCGATTCAATTCAAATTGGTTTTCTATTCGATTCAATTCAAATTTCATTTCAAAATATTCGATTTCGATATCACTTTTCAATATTCATTTTAAAATGAATAAAATCGATATAAATATCGTTCACGTCAAAATGCCGTCAATCTAATCAACACGGCTTCATATAATTCTATTTCCAAATATTCTATTTCAAATATTTCTTTTTCAAATATTTCCTATTCAAATATTTCTATTTCAAATATTTCTATTTTAAATATTTCTATTTTAAAATATTTCGTTCAACACATGACTAATCTCAACGGATGAGTATTGTCAACACATGAACCTTTATTTTATATTGATAAAGAAGTAAATTTTATTATTAAAATATTTCGTTCAACACATGACTAATCTCAACGGATGAGTACGGTTAACACATGAACCTTTATTTTATAATATTCTTTATTTTTCCGATTGGAATGAGGCCCAATCAATTACCATATAAAGTTAATTATATGGATTCCATACCACAAATGTATATAATAGCAACGATAAATAATCAACCATCATCCAAAGTGCACTACACTGTATAAGCATCAAATATAGATATCTAACGCTTATAACAGCCTGTCAATCAATCGATCGACATACAACTAATTATTGGGATTAGTGTATACCGTATTTTATCCCAATACCCGTGTGGGGTTTCAAACAATCAAACACAGATTTTTATTTGTGCAGTTGGGCGATGTGTAAAATTTATCGACCCAATCAATGTCAGTCAAATCAGTGTACATAAACAAACCGTCCGGTTTGTAAATGAATATTTATTTATTCACATTCACTGTATTCATATTCCGTTAAAAATTATATTTTTAACGATAAAACATTTTATTTTAACATATGAATTTCTATTCAGATCATTCTTTAAATAAAATGATATTTTTATTTTTCTAACTTATTTTAGAAAATTTCGGCGGCATAACGGCACGATACTAGAAACGGGACGAGGCCTAGCCTTATCCCCGGTCTAGTGAAGGCCCACGCCATTCACACATCAATCCAATCCATTCATTTCACCAAACAATTCAATTCAAACCAAATAAACTAACCAACTACACAACCAAACAATTAAACAAACAAGCCATCCATGGTCTATGGATGACGGGTGTCGGGTGCTACTAAGCACCGTCTGCATCCTAGTATATATATAACTAGAAAAAGAAATTGAAGAGTGAGAAGTTCTCACCAATAGCTATTCCAACTTCACGCCACTTCAAATGTAGAAGTCTTCGTCGTTCTCGCCTTTTGTCACTTTCGTTGCCCGTATCCTCTACATATGTAAAAATCGAATTTTTTACTTTGCTATCCAATATATAAAAATCGAATTTTTTTACTATGCTATTCAATATATAAAAATCGAATTTTTACACCGCTACTATATAAAAAGATTTCGCCTTTTCAAATGTAAAGATTTCATCACTATAAAAATCATCTCTTTATTTCAACGTATATATAAAAAAAATCAGATTTTTATTTCGCTACATATACAAAGATGATATTTTTATATTCTCTATCCTATAAAGATTATATTTTTATAATCACCACTATATCAAAATCCGATCTTTCTACATTCAAATAAAAATACGATCTTTTCACCTTTAAAAATATCGTCTTTCATTCATTAAAAATCCGCCTTTTTAAGGTTAAAAATATCGCCTTTTCTATATGAAAAATTCTAACTTTCTATTTAAAAATCCTATCTTTCTAATTTACAAATCCTACACAAAAAATGATTTTTTTTCTGTTTGCTAATCATATATAAAAGAAATAAATAAAAAAATTAAAACAAATAAAAACTTACTTTTTCAATCGGGGGGGGGGGGGGGGGGGTTCACTGCTGCCGTTCACTGGAAGAGGAGGGGGGGTCGGAGTTGGTGCTTCAGGCGGCGGATGAGGGTTGGGGGAGAGATGCAGGAGGCGGCGGCGGTTTTCTGAGGGGGGGGGCTAGCTTCGCGCGGCGGCGCGATTAGAGGGGGGGTCTTCGACGGTGGCGCGACGCGAGGGGGGGTGCGCCAGCCTCTGGCGGCGGCGACGATCAATCGGGGGGGGGGAGTTCCCCCCCCCCCCCGTCTTCCTCTTTCTTTCTTTTTTTTTTATTTATTTCGAGTCTGTTTTGAAATGGTACGGGGGGGCTAGGTCTAGGGAGAAGAGTATATATATATATTTAATTATTATTTAATTATTTTATTTTTCACCAAAAAGCAACTTTTATTTTCGACCTCAAAACGAGGCCCACCGCCTGTCGTCGATAGCTAATTACCCCCATTCCGAACACAATGGGATATGTATCGTAAGCTGATTCGATCGTTTCGATCAGTTTCCGTTAAAATCAACATATAACTCTATATATTGAATTTGAACGCGTATTTCAATTTACAGGGGTCACATACGAACTCTAAAAATTCCAAAAAAATATTTTCAAGCTCGTATTGACGATACGGTCCTAACAAAACTAGTTTCGTCGAATTCTGAGACCGTTTGAAAAATGGCCAATTTCCAGTCGATTAAAATCAACTAAATTTGGTCAAACACGTTTTCCTTTGCCACGCTCACATATTGATTCGAAAAATTATGAAATTTGAAATCTAGCAATAATTTGACATCACGGACCCAACAAAAGTGGTTTCGTCGAAATCCGAGGTAGTTTGCAAAATGTCCATTTTTAAGGGCCTGAATTCCATAGCGACTATTCAGAATTTTCAACTGGACGTATCTTTTTGTCCCCGCTATGAAATTTTGATTTGTTGGATTCGTTGGAAAGATATTCACGATTAGATCCTAATGTTTTTGGTTTCACTAAAATCCGGATTGTTTTGCACCCGGTATGTTCAATTGAAGTTTGAAATCGAATTATCGAACTACCGCGCCATTTTCAATTCTATTTATAATTATATATAAATATTTATATTCTAACGACGACGCGTATAATATATACGTTCGAATTATATTCAAAATAAACTTCTCGTCGATATTATTTAAAATAATTCATTTTAAATGTTCAAAATTCGCTAAAATTGCCAAAATAAAAATTTTAAACTGGTTCAGATTTTCCGGGTTATTACACTATTGGTGGTTCGGCTCATCTATCTATGATTTGTCGGGATTTGAGAGTGTTTATCTTGGGCGTTGAGTTTGAATGCAATGCCTTTGTTCTTGGCTTTATGGGCTACAGCTTGATTCTAGGTATGCATTGGCTAACTAGACATGGGGCCATCCTAGATTGTGAAAGAAGGGTAGTTTGATTGTTGACTTGTTTTGGAAAGACCCTTGATATTTCTTGTGACCCTAGAGGTCCAGTAATTCTTAGTTACCTAGAATCCCTTGATGCATCCGATGATGATTTACATTCTGTTCCCATAGTCCGTGAATATGTTGATGTCTTCGATGAGGTGAGGGGTTTACCCCCAAAACGTGAGATAGACTTTTGAATATATCTAGTAGATAATGCAAAGCCAGTTGCATTACGAGTGCGCCACATGGCTCCAAGAGAGAGAAGAGAACTCAGTAAGAAAGTGAAGGAATTGCTTGAGAAGGGGTTCATCAGACGTAGTATATCGGAGTGGGGTGCTCCAGTAGTATTTGCCACGAAGGCAGATGGGTCCCTCAGACTTTGTGTGGACTATAGAGAACTCAATGAGCTTACTAAGAAGAATAGACACCCACTACCAAGGATTGACGATCTCTTCGATCAGTTAGTTGGCGCCTCAGTGTTTTCGCAGTTGGACTTAGCCACGGGTTTCCATCAGTTGAGAGTGGCTGAGGATAGCATAGACAAGACTGCCTTTAGGACTCCAGACGGTTTCTTCGAGTGGCTGGTGATGCCCTTCGGTTTGACAAATGCCCCCGCTTACTTTGTTGACTTAATGAGTAGGGTGTTTAGGGAGTACCTCAATAAATTCGTGGTAGTCTTTGTGGACGACATTTTGATCTTTTCTAAGAGCGAGGAAGAGCATGCCCTACATCTTAGGGAAGTGTTGGAGACTCTTCGAGCGCATAGCCTTAAAGCTAAATTTTCTAAATGTCACTTTTGGAGAAAGAAAGTGCGATTCTTAGGGCACATGGTTTCCAAAGAAGGGATAGCTGTGGATCCCGTGAAGGTAGTGACCATCCAAGACTGGAAGGTTCCCAAAAATGCTACCGAGGCGAGGAGTTTCTTAGGGTTGGTTGGCTACTATAGGGAGTTTATCAAAGACTTAGCGAAAATATCAACCTCATTAACACGCTTGACGGAGAAGAACCTCGTTTTTACATGGGACGTAGATTGTGATGATGCGTTCCAACGTCTAAAGAGAGCTTTGACCACATCCCCAGTCTTAGTGTTGCCAGATGGGAGTAAGCCATTTACCGTTTATACCGATGCTTGTGGGACAGGACTAGGCGCAGTCTTAATGCAAGAGGGAAGGGTAATAGCCTATGGCGGAAGGCAGTTGAGAGTGCATGAGAAAAATTACCCTACGCATGACCTAGAGTTGGCCGCTATTGTTTTCGCGCTTAAGTCTTGGCGCCATTATCTTCTTGGCGAGATATTCGAATTATTCACTGACCACAAATCGCTAAAATACTTATTCTCTCAGAAGGACTTGAACTTAAGGCAACAAACGTGGATGGAATTCTTAGCATCCTACGACTTCGAGATAGCATATACCCCTGGCAAGGGTAACGTGGTGGCAGATGCCTTAAGTAGAAAAAGGTTGTCCTTGAGTCTGTTGTTTGTTGAGCGGCGAAGCTTAGAGTTCATCTCTACGTTTGACTTTAAACCTTCCGTTGACTTTGTACCCGGTTTGCTAGCATCCTTGGAGGTCAGACCTACGCTTTTAGGACGAATTGGAGAGGCACAGCGAGATGACCCACAGTTGGTTGAGTTAGTAGAGAAGCTCAAAAGGGGGGAGTCATCGAGCCATCTCAGTAGGTATACCCTAGATGATAAAGGTTGGTTGCGTAGGGTAGACTTTGTGTACCACGGGATGAGAATTTAAGGAAGACCATTCTTGATGACGCACATCGTTCGAAGATGACCATCCATCCCGGCGGGGACAAGATGTACATGGACATGAGACGAGTTTACTTTTGGGCCGGTATGAAGAAGGACGTGGCCGAGTTTGTCGCTAGATGCTTGGTGTGCCAACAAGTAAAAGCAGAGCAAAAGAAGCCCGGTGGATTACTACACCCATTGGAGGTTCCACAATGGAAGTGGGAAAGTGTCTCGATGGACTTTGTTGACGGGTTACCGAGATCGAGGAAGGTTAATACGGGGATTTGGGTCGTGGTAGACAGACTTACTAAGAGCGCCCATTTCATTCCCGTGAAGAGTAAGAGGACTGCTCCATGGTTAGCCTCCGTATACATTCGAGAGATAGTTCGTTTGCACGATGTTCCTTCTAGCATAGTGAGCGACCGCGATCCTATCTTTACTAGCGAATTTTGGAAGAGCTTGCAAGAAGCGGTAGGGACTCAGTTATGTTTGAGCACCGCATATCATCCTCAGACGGACGACCAGACCGAGAGGGTGAATCGTATTCTAGAGGACCTATTGAGGTTGTGTGTCTTGGACTTCAGAGGTACATGGGAAGAACATCTTCTGTTGGTAGAGTTTGCATATAATAATAGCTTTCAGTCTAGCATTGGCATGGCACCGTTCAAGGCTCTTTATGGACGGTCGTGTCGTTCGCCTACATGTTGGTGGGAGTCTACAGATAAGATCTTACTCGGGCCCGATATGATTAGAGAGACTTCGGAAAAGATCGATTTGATTCGAAGAAGGATGAAGACGGCGCAAGATAGGCAGAAATCTTATGCGGACAAGAGGAGGACAGATCTTGAGTTTGATATTGGGGACATGGTCTTTGTCAAGGTGTCTCCATTACGGAACGTCGTTCGTTTTGGGTCCGTTGGGAAGTTAGCACCAAGGTTCGTAGGGTTATTTCCTATTAAGGAGAGGATTGGGCAGATGGCGTATAGAGTGGAGTTGTCTGAGAGACTTAGTGGTGTACACGACGTATTCCATGTATCACATTTGAGGAAGTGCTTGCACGAGATAGCGGAAGTGGTAGAGCCGAGCTTGCTTAGAGAGGTGGAGATAGAGCGTGATGCGACGATTCGACGAGCTCCTACGTGCATTCTTGGGTCGGAGGTTAAGAAGTTGAGGAATCGAGAGGTCAAGCTTGTCAAAGTGCAATAGGGAGATGATGAGCGCGACGCTACTCGGGAGACGGAAGAGAAAATACGTTCATTGTACCCTTTTCTTTTCGAGGGTATGTCTTTTAATTTCTCCTTTATCGCTTACCTTGTACTTATCTTACCTTTAGTATGTCCTCTCGCTAGTATCTCTGACCTTTAGATAGGGTAGTCCTATGGTTGAAACATGTGTTTGAGACATGTTAAGTATGATGGATGCATGTGGATGCAAGTGGTTGCTAGTGGTTGCTCGTGGATGCATATACACACACTTTAGGCACTAGATCGGCTCAGTCACTTCATATTGCATATAAATGTGTGTACATATTTAAGTAAGGGATGTATAATGGTTGTACCATCATATTGATGTTGCATTTTGGTGAATGGTTGTGCACACATGTAGAAATAATATGTATCGATAAGGTTCTTTCGCATACATAATGGACGCATGGCACTATCATGGTTTGCATTAAGGAGGTCAACTAAATCAGTAGACCGCCTGATTTTGCATTAGATAAGGAACATATACACACACTTCTTGCATATGTTCATACAGCATTAGAAATTTTATAAGGACAATGGATGCCCTTGTTTTATGATTGAATAGATGGTTGTTTGGATGTTAGGATATGCATTCTCCTTAACTTGGAGATTTCGGGGGCGAAATCCTTTAAGGAGGGGAGAACGTAACACCCCAGATTTTTGAATAATCGAATTAACTAAATTAAAGAATAATTAATCTTAGACGTGAGAATTAAGGGAATGGGGTTGCGCCATTGTGTTCGTCTCGGAATTCTGGTTGAGATAGAGTCCGAGTTTGCGAGAAACGAGTACCGGATGAAGGAGTTATGGACGAACGAAGTTAGGTGGCAAAATAAGAAGAAAAAAATAGATTGCACTGGCGCACTTGGGAAGTGCGTCAGTACAAATTTGCATTGGTGCACTTCCCAAGTGCGCCCAGGCCGAGAGAAAACCTGCACAGCTTTCTGGTTCTGTTTGACCCATGTTGTGGCTCATTACTGAGTCCTTTCTAACTCCTTGCTGAGTCATTAGCGCTGAGGTGTCACCCTATCCCGACTGAATGGTTTTGATTAACCCTAAGATCATCCGACGGCTATAATTAAATTAAAATTCTATATAAATATGGGTAGACTCAAACCCTAAATCAGAATTAAAACTGAAACTATGGCCGTCATGCTGTCATCTTATAACCTTGAGTAGCCGCCATTAATTAGAGAGGAAGAACAGCAAATCAAATTAGTTCTATTCAACCCTAACAACAAATCTTCTTCAAAGGAAAGCTAATACAACTTCAGAACTCAGAATTCAGAACTCAAGACCACCTTTGAGTTGTGAGTTCGATAATTTTAATAAAATAATTAGCAATTTAATTGGATTAAGTTATGATGCGGATTGTATGGATGTGATGTGAATTATTGATCGCATGTTATAATTATGTTGTATAATTGTGTTGAAATCTCTATGACGTTATGTTGTGATGCTATCATTTATGATGTAAAGTTATAATACTATCACCTATGTTGTAATTCTATGATTGGCTTATGTATAATCAAATCATTATGTTGTTTATATGCTAGTTTGGTTATGTTGATTCATATGATAGATCACAAGTATGTATGCAAGTTTAGATATTGATTTAGACATGAATCATATGCAAGTTAGTATAACCTTACATGTTTCGTGACATCAGTTTTAGATCTAAAGTTAGGCTATGACATGTGTGAGTTATATGATAGATTCTACATGATAGTTTACATGTTAGATGTAAGTTTACACCATTGTTATGTTGCATAAATCACATATGCAAGTTTATGTAAATATATGAGTTTGGAGTATGAATCATGTTATGCAAGTTTGTGGTTACTGCCCATGCAAGTTTACACCTTTAGATGTAGATCTATGACATACATGATTTATGCAAGTTTGTGACCATTATCCCAACAAATTCACACCTTTAGATTTGGGTCTATGATATATGTAGTTTTATGCAAGTTGTAACTTTGGCCTATGCAAGTTTTAGATGTAGAACATCATTCACACATGCAAGTTCACCCCTATGTTTAGATCTAGTTTTAATTATATGTATGTTGTGATGTTTTCTCTTTATTCCATGAGTTAGACTATTCGAGTCTAACGTATATTTTACGTTAAACGAACGAACGTACAACGTGGGGTAAAGGGGATAATATTAAAAGATTTAATTTGCATAAATGCCTTAAATAGCATAAAATAAATTTGTGGTGAAAATTGGTATGATTTTACATACCATAAATGGATGGACATAATTGAGTCAATTATGGACATCGTTAAATTTGGAATTGATTGATAATTTGAATAGGGAAAGTAATTCAAATTGGGGGATTAATTAGGTGTAATTAATCGTCTAAGACACGAGGTTAGGCTCTTTTGTGGTGTAAGACTGCCAGGACCCGCCCGGCAAATCCAGCTGCCACAAATGCCAGTCTAATGTAGGAGGTCTTAGGCATAAATTAAATACGTAACAATTGTAAAGACACGAGGTTAGGCTCTTTTGAGGTGAAAGACTGCCCGGACCCGCCCGTCAAATCCAGCTGCCACAAATGCCAGTCCAATGTGAGAGGTCTTTATGAGGTTACGGTCTTAATGAATTAGAAACACTTAACCAGATAAACATGTAGTGGGACATGAGGGGGTTAAGTGGGTGCCTTGGGTGGCATTTGGAATCTAGTGGGTGCCTTGGGTGGCATTTGGAAATACGATTAGAAACACTTAACCAAAATTGAAACATGTAATTGAAACATGAATAAGAAGTGGGTTAAGTGGGATGTACTAGAGGGGACCAAGCTTAGGTGGATAGCTTGTGTCAAGTAATGGGGGCCCATTTCAACCAGTAACCCATACGTATCTTTGTGGGCTCGACCCAAGTCGAGGACGGGACACGCATACTGGGCTTGACTGTAAGAGGCCAAAACGGGTTAGCGGTGGCAACGCAATTCCAACGGGTTCATATGCGTGTGTGGACCCGGGCTGGTAGGTAAGACATTGTTGCATAGTGTAGGTATAAGCCGTGCATTATTTGTGGTATCGGGTTGCCACTTTGGGGAGTGATACACCCCACTGTGGGGCCAGCACGGGTATCTACGAGTTAGGGAGCCGATCGCTTGGGGGTAGTGGGTACACCTACTATAGATAGGGGCAGGCGGCAACTATGAAGGCAGCTAGGGGTGCACGAAACTACCAATATCATTGTTAAGTCTGTAAGCGGGATCAAGCTTAAGGTGACTAGTGGTGGTGCAGTATGGCAATTATCCTATAGTGTTGGTGTAGTTTAGTAATCATCCTATAGTGGTTTAGGTGCGCTTAAACGATATCGTTGTTCATCTTGTTTCCTTGTTTACTCTGCCATACTCAATGGTTCATGATCTTTTCCTTATTTTCCAACTTATGCCTTAGCCTAGTTACTTTGTTAATTATATTGTTAAAGTTATCGCGCTCGCCAGACCTTATGTCTGACCCCCCTCTTTGTTTCCTCCTCTTTCCTTCCTTTCCCCCCCAGGTGCTTAGGTTGGAACTAGCACCAGTGGAGCTTGATTTTGGACAGTTGTGCTTCTTGCTTTTAGAAGATTGCTTGGATCGCTGAAGTAAAGTTCAGCCACTCCTTTATTTATGGCTATTTTGTATTGGGGGATTATGTCTTTTAATTTATGTACTTTGATTTAGTCAAGATGGATATTATGTACTTGGCTCTGGTTTTGATGATGTAATCAAACATATGTGTTTTCCGCTGCAATGAAATAAAGTTTTAAATTTTCAAGTACTGTTTATATCTGTCTCGTTGTTAAGTTTCTGTTCTATACTTACTTAAAACGCTCCATATAAGTTAATGCATTCCCTTTGTGAGTGACATTAATGGACGTGGGGTGTTACACTATAGGTATAGATTGCTAGCAAAAGTTGAAAGGAAAACTCATTCTTGTCGTATACATTTTATTGAGATACTTGTATTTGTGCTAGTTATGGGCAAGACAGGCTCTGGTTGTCTACATGTATTTAGCTGGTTCTTAGGAAGTGATGTAGTGCCCATGTTTCTATGCATTTGTGTACATCTTGTATAATAGATTTTAGACTTAGCCTCTATGAAATTTCCTGGTTTTAGATTATACCCTTATTCTTGTCAATCTCATGTCATGTACTTTGCTTACAGTTGAAGCAAGTGACAAATAATTTAATTATTGATTTATCTTATTTGTCTATATTAAGAACAAGTTTAAACATTATGTACTTGCATATGTATGTAAATGGATAGCAAGTAAAAATAAACAAAATATATTTATAAACAATTATTATATTCATATTTATAAATAATAATTCAAAATAATAATTGCAATTAATATTATCTAGATTTTTAACTAGAGTTTGAAATACATTAAAAATGCAAACAAAATCATACAACATTATATACCGCTTTTATATTCATATATACACTGGTCGTAAATTTTAAATCATAAAAATATACACATATTTGGAATTTTTTCCAATTTTTATTATTCACAATTTATTATTTAAATTAATTATCAAAATAATTTTTGAAATAAATTGTATTACAAAAGAAGTAAAAATTGGGACGTTACAATCTACCCGCCTTAAAAGAGTTTCGTCCTCGAAATTGTACAGTGGCAAGGAGATTTATAGATATAGACTTATATTCAAAACAAACACTTAGGTCATCTCCCTAACAACCACGACAACACAAGGTGTCCAAAGTACACAGGTTAATTTTCCAAACAATTCACAGTAATCAAGACATTTAACATATAGCAATCGGCTATCCATCACAACCATCGTTATAACTAGAAATATCTGTTATTACCGTTGGAAAACATTTCCATAACTAATTTATCAGTTCCTGACTGTATATCGGTAAGAAAATAATCTTCTAAATAACGACAATGAAGACCGAGATCAACATCAGACCAATACTCAGAAAATCATTTAACTCAACTAATCTCCAGTTAGGTTCAATTTTCTTAACTCCAATTAAATTTTCAAACTCCAGATTCTAAATTCTCACTTTTTTTTTCAAACCCATCTGAAATCATACAACTTGATTTCATTTAAATTCAAAACTTTTGAATTTTTCCAAACCATTTTGTTTTACTTAACAAATTTCCAATTTGTTTTATTTGTACGTCTTTTCCTTATACAAATTTAATTTGGCTCAATATATAACCATTTCGATGTTTATAATTTTGTTTCATTATAATAACAACTATCGACACATCCATAATAATTTCAGAAAATTATTCTTTTATAACAAAATATTATTTTCGGCAAAATTATTTCATTTACCTAGCTTTGAAACAATCTTATGTCGAATTACTCTGTCCAAGAGTTTATAAACACTTTTCTATATAGTGTGCACCCTGTATCGACCAGAATTTTTAAATTACTCGATAAAACAATCAACACAACACAAAAATATTTTTTATGTCAATTAATAAATATGTTCTCATATATATACACTCAAACTCAATCCAGGGTATTACTAACCCCATCTTTATTGAGTTACGCCACAGAGCCGAGGTCACTACTCAACCTTACTCTCTAATACCAAGTGTAACGACCCGCAAATCCGTATCATTTGAATCGATTGAATACAACTCACGTCCAGCCCAAATTGTACGAAAATACGAATCATTAATAGAAATAAGTTGGAGGATGAGAAATATGAAGAAAGAAAATTAGAATAGAAGAAATTAGATAGAAGATCGAACTGAAAAACACCATAGAATCTCACAATCGCAGCAGAACAAAATATAGTATATGAAACACCCCACCTCCGTTAAGGTCACTCACAAAGGGAATGCCTTAACTTTAGTGGAGGGTTATAGGTACAAGACACATAAAAATTTACAAGACAGATAAATTTAAGCAGCGAAATTCAAATATTTATTACATACGTAGTTCAATACAAAAGCATTACATCAAATTGTCTAAAAATAACTTCAAAACATTACACCATAATTTCTGTCTTAATTATTCAATAAAGAAGCATAAACCAAAAGTAAAAATGCATAAATTCCCAAGGATAATGTCCATGAGCCATAGCCTAGGTAGGAGAGAGTCCAAATCATACATCTACTTTCTTGAAGCTTGCAAAGAGTCTGACTAAGCTGTAGCATTCCCTCCCTGTGGACCTGGGGGAGGGGGGAAACGGAAGAAAAGAGGACGAGAGAAAATGGGTCAGACAATAAGTCTGGTAAGTTCAGTGATTACTAGTATTTAAACAAGGAAAGGGATCATGACAGTGATAACAGAACATAGGACAATACCCTAATATAAGATAAGAGGAACATGTGATCGCACCCATTACTATAGTCTCTTCACCTACTTAACCATTGGTTCAACCAGCCCCACGTGTTTATAACAAACGACCCCCTTAATGATCAGCTCCTACTCGCATGCATTCATATCCTGTGTCATTCGGCCCCGCTTGATTGTAGCTACCTGTGCTGGTCCCACCATAGGGTGTATCAGTCCCTCTGGTGGCAACCCGACACGATTCAAGATGCACAATGTACACTACTGATGCCCAGTGCCTGATTTTCCACTCCGGAGTACGTGCACTCCCATACTCCGTCGGAACCTACACTGGCCCACCAACCGCCGATGTTTTGACCGCTTATAATTCATCCCAGTAATCGTGCCCCACCCTGCCTAGTTTCAGGGTACCATGATACATCTATGTGGGTTACTACTGAAATGGGTCCCCGTTACTAGGGTTTTCTAATCAACATGTTTATTTGGTTAAGTGTCCAAGTTTACCTAACCCCGCCCATTCATTTAGTTAACATGTTGAATCGGTTAAGTGTTTTCCTAATTTACTTAACCCTACCAATCCTGACTTAGCTTTAATTTATTAAAGCACCAACCACTCACATTAGACAGGTCTTGTTGTGGTCACTAGATGTGCTGGTCGGTTCCGGGCAGATTTACACCACAACTCAGTCTAACCTCGGGTTCTTTTTGGGCCTAATGCACTAACCACCCACATTAGACAAGTCTTGTTGTGGTCACTGGTTATGCCGGTCGGTTCCGGGCAGATTTACACCACAACTCAGTCTAACCTCGGGTTAGGCATATTCGTCTTTTCTAAATTCATATTTATATATATATGTCTAATTTCTTTAGTGGATTAAATTTAATTTAATCACGCCATAATTATCCTTTGATTATGCTCAACATAAATGGTATATCAAATATACCATTTATTGAAAAAATCTATGCCATGAATTTTCATATTACCCATCGCTACCCCCGTGGAACGTACGCATGAATCACATAAAATGTTGGGCTAGTAAGTTAGCCCAACCCATAAACAAGAAAAAGGGTAATAAACAAGAGATATGAAATAAACATAAAATAACATACATTTCAACTTGTACATCATGTGTAACATGGCATATAGCAATCATTAACTTTAATTAAATGGGTAAATGTGAACTTGTGACTAAGTTGGGTCTAATGGTCATGTAAACTTGACAAAGGTCTAGCATGGAAGTTTAACATATAATCACAGTTTCAACCCACAACTTAGCATATAATCTTATGTATGTCAAAACATAAGAAAGCTATTACAATCATTTTTAATCACAATTTCGCATGATGTTAAAAACATAAGAGGACTATAATTCCACTTTTACAACATAATTAGATTCAACCTAACATGAATATACATGAGTGTTGATCTAACATATAAGCATGTGTTTTAGATCACAAACTTGCAAATAACCACCAAATTATAGCATGACATGTTTTACCATTTAATTGGCAGAATAAATCAATTACCCAAATCATAATAGATTTTAATAACATACAATATGTTCATCACCACAAGCATATAGACATGATTAATATACAACATGTTCATCGCCACAAGCATATAGACATGAAATATACAACATGTTCATCGCCACAAGCATATAGACATGAAATATACAACATGTTCATCGCCATAAGCATATAGACATGATCAATTACAACGATACTTTAAGATAAACGAGAATCAAATCTTATACATAAGAATCATTCTATATCCCAATTACAACATGTCATGATTCAATCGAAAGAATGTTTAAATCTATGTAATAACCAACTTACCAATTAAAAGGAATTTTTGATTTCTGAAATCTGAAATTGGAGATGCGCGCCTTTGATGAAGATCGTTGAATTAGACTAGTTTTAATTTGATTTTAGATGTAAGGTTTTAACTCGTCTTTGAATTGAAAACGGTGACGGCTACTCAAAGTTTTCTACTGACGGCATTTTAGTTCTAGGATTATATTTCTGTGTGTTTTTAGGTTGAGCATTGAGTTGTTTATATAGAATTTCAGTTTAATTATAGCAGTCAGATGAACCTAGGGTTAATCACATTCACTCAGACCAGATCAGGACCATCCAGAAACCCTAGTGACTCAGCAGCAAGTCATCAATCGTTCAAAATTCAGATCTGGCTGGGGGCCAGGTCGACCCACAGGTCGACCCCAAGGTCGACCTCTAGGGGGTGAGGTCGACACTAGGGTCGACCCCCTGGTCGACCTACCTGGGCGGGAATTTTCCCGCCCAGCCCGCTTCTGACTTCTGCTTGTATTTTGAAATCTGGCTTGAGCTATTTGAATCTATTTGAATTTCTGAAACTTCTGGAGGCCATAACTTCTTCATACAAAGTCTAATTTACGCAAACTCGGACTCTATCTCAACCAGAATTCCAAGACGAACACAATGGCGTAACCTGTTTCCCTTAATTCTCACATTTTAAATTAAGTATTGTTTAATTCGTTACTATAACATTAAAAGAAAGTGCAGGGTGTTACATTCTCCACTCCTTTTAGGATTTCGTTCCTGAAATCTTCAATTCGGGAAGGACTTATATCCTACCATCCAATCACCCATCTACTCAACCATCAAACACAGACGTCCATTGTCCTTAAAAGGTTTCTAATGTTTCATGATCATATGCATAGTGTGTGTACATGTCCTTGTCTGATGCAAAATCAGGCGGTCCACTGATTCAGTTGACCTCCTTAATGCAAATTATGCCAGTGCCATGAGTCCATTATGTATGCAATTTTTACTACTCAAAATTTCCTATATGAGTGCACAATCATTCATAGAAATGCAACGTCCATATGCTAACACATCAAGTTTCAATTCATATACAAGTACATATATGCATATGCAATATGAAAGTGACTGAGCCGATCTAATACATAATGTGTGTGTATGCATCCACGAGCAACCACTAGCAACCACTTGCAATCAGTTGCAACCATCAACCATAACATGTTTCAATTACATGTTTACATCCAAAAAGGTTTCTACCTAAGGATAAAGGATAGGAGATACACCTAAAAAGATAGATTTGAGCATAAACTTAAGGAAAGAGAGATCAATGATGTACCCTCAAAAAGAAAAGGGTAGGCTACACGTATTATGTCCTCAGTTTCCCAAGTCGCATCTTCCTTGGCGTCGCTCCATTGAACTTTGACGAGCTTAACTTCACGGTTGCGTAGCTTTTTGACTTCTGTTCCCAAGATACGGGTTGTAACTCTCCTCACAGTTGCTTCTCGTTCAACTTCTACTTCCTCTAACATGCTTGGTTCCACCACTTCCGCAGACTCGTGTAAGCACTTCCGTAGGTGAGAGACATGAAAGACATTATGAACCCCGGCCAATCTTTCGGGCAGCTGTACCCTATAAGCCATCTTCCCAATCTTCTCGATAATAGGGAACGGCCCTACAAATCTTGGTGCTAACTTTCCTGCAGATCCAAAGCGAACGACGTTCCTCAAAGGAGATACTTTAAGGAACACCTTGTCTCCAACTTCGAACTCAAGGTCAGTTCTTCTTCTGTTTGTGTATGACTTCTGTCTGTCTTGGGCAGTCTTCATTCTTCTTCGTATCAAGTCTACTTTTTCTGAAGTTTCCCTAATCATGTCTGGTCCAAGTATGAGCTTGTCTGTGGACTCCCAACAGCAAGTTGGTGACCTGCAAGGTCTTCCATATAGAGCTTTGAAAGGTGCCATGCCTTTGGTAGCTATTGTTGTAAGCAAATTTTACCAAAGGTGGATGATACTCCTATGTACCTCCGAAGTCAAGAATGCATAGTCTCAAGAGGTCTTCTAATACTCTGTTGACCCTTTCCGTCTGGCCATCGGTTTGAGAGTGATAGGTTGTGCTTAAGCATAACTGTGTGCCTACAGCCTCTTGTAAACTCTTCCAAAACTCGCTCGTGAAGATAGGGTCTCGATCACTCACTATGCTGGATGGTATCCCATGGAGTCGAACTATCTCTTTAAGATATATGGATGCTAGAGACGAGGCAGTCCTTCTACTCTTGACGGGTATAAAGTGGGCGCTTTTTGTGAGCCTGTCCACTATTACCCAAATGCTGGTATTGCCCCTTCTTGACCTAGGCAACCCATCTATAAAGTCCATCGAGATACTATCCCATTTCCACTGTGGGACCTCTAGAGGATGGAGCAAACCTCCAGGCTTCTTCTGTTCCGCCTTAACTTGCTGGCATATTAAACACTTAGAAACAAATTCAGCTACGTCTTGCTTCATGCCATTCCAAAATAAAACTCTTTTGATGTCTTTATACATTTTGTCTCCGCCTGGGTGTATGGTCAGTTTCGAATGGCGTGCCTCTTCTAGAACCGCCTTTACCAAATCCCTTGCTTGTGGGATACATAGTCTTCCATCTCGTCTCAACTAGCCCTTGGCATCAATGGAGTATCTATTGAGGTGACTAGAAGTCTCACCCCTAATTAACTTGTCCATCACTTCGGCTAGCTGAGGGTCTTCTCTTTGCGCGGCTCCGATTGAGTCTAATAGAGTTGGCCGCACTTCTAACGTTGCTAGCAAGCTAGGTACAAAGTCAATGGAGGGTCTGAAGTTAAAGCTTGCTATGAACTCCAAGCTTTGCCTTTCCACAAAGAGAGGGCTTAAGGTCAGTTTCTTTCTACTCAAGGCGTCTGCTACTGCATTGCCCTTGCCAGGAGTGTAGGAAATCTCAAAATAATAGGAGGCAAGAAACTCCATCCATCTTTATTGCCTCAAGTTGAGATCTTTCTGCGAGAATAAGTATTTCAACGATTTATGGTCAGTATACAGTTCAAATTTCTCACCTAGGAGATAATGGTGCCATGACTTAAGCGCAAAAACGATGGCTGCCAACTTTAGGTCGTGGGTTGGGGAGTTTTTCTCATGTACTTTCAACTGTCTTCCACCATAAGCCACTACCTTCCCTTCTTGCATCAGAACATCGCCTAGTCCCGTTCCGCATGCATCTGTGTATACTGTAAACATCTTGCTTCTATCAGGCAATGTCAAAACTGGGGCTGTTGTTAGAGCCCTTTTCAAACGTTGGAAAGCAATATCGCAATCCAAATCCCAATTGAAAGCTAGGTTCTTCTTTGTCAATCTTGTTAGTGGAGGTGAGATTTTTGCAAAATCTTTGATGAACTTTTTATAAAAGCCTGCCAGCTCGAGAAAGCTTTGGACTTCGGTTGCGTTTCGAGAAACCTTCCAATCTTGCACAACAACCACTTTTGCGGGGTCCACAGCTATCCCCTCTTTGGACACCACGTGTCAAAGGAACCTGACTTCTTCTCTCCAGAAATGGCATTTGGAGAATTTAGCTTTCAACTAATGTGCACGGAGAGTATCCATGACTTCCTTTAGATGCTGAGCATGCTCTTCCTAATTCTTTGAGAAGATCAAAATATCGTCTACGAAGACCACCACAAACTTATTGAGGAACTCTCGGAACACCCTGCTCATTAAATCAACGAAGTAAGCGGGTGCGTTTGTCAAGCCGAAAGGCATGACAAGCCACTCGAAGAAACTGTATGGAGTTCTGAATGCTGTCTTATCAATGCTGTCCTCAGCCACTCTTAGTTGGTGAAACCCGGTAGATAAATCTAATTGGGAGAAAACCGATGCACCTACAAGCTGATCGAACAAATCATCTATTCTCGGGAGTGGGTGCCTATTCTTCTTGGTCAGCTTGTTTAGCTCCCTATAATCCACACACAGGCGAAGTGAACCGTCTGCTTTAGTTGCAAACACTACCGGAGCACCCCATTTAGAAATACTCCATCTTATGAACCCCTTTTCAAGCAGCTCTTTGATTTTCTTGCTGAGCTCCTTTCTCTCCCTTGGGGCCATGTGCCTAACGGGTAAAGCAACGGGCTTTGCATTATCAGTGAGGTATATGCGAAAGTCTGTCTCCCGCTTCAAAGGTAAGCCCTTTACCTCTTCAAACACATCCGAGTATTCACGGACTACCCTTACAGATTGCAAGTTCTCAACAGACGCATCAAGAGACTCTACATAACTAAGCATAACAGAGTTCATGGGACTACAAGAAATTTCGAGAGTGTTACCGAGGCGAGTCATAAGTCTAACCACTCTCTTTTCACAATCGAGGACGGCACCATTACTGGATAGCCAGTCCATGCCTAGAATCAACCCATAGCCCGAGAAGCCCAAAACAAAGGCATTACATTTAAACCCAACGCTTACTATAGATAATTTCAAATCCAAACAAACCATTGACAAATAGGTTGAGCCCCCAATTGGATTTGAAACAATCAATGGATCCTCTACTATACTGGTGTCTAGGTGCAGAGATTCCTCTAAAGCAGTAGATATAAAAGAGTGCGATGCGCCAGAATCAAATAGTGTACGAACAGGATGATCAAAAGATAGACTAAACTTTCAACAGAAATATTTCTACCTCGTTCTTGCGGAGGTGCCGTGAGAGCGTGAACTTGTCCTCAAGAAGAAGGTCTAGCTCCCTGCCCTTGCTTCCTCATGTAAGAGTGCCATGTCCACTAACCTCTCGTAAGTAGCCCCCATAGGTATATGGGTCATATCCAAGCTGTGAAGTGGCTCATTCAATCCCTTGACAAAACGGAGAGCCTTCTTATGAGGAGTATTCACTAAGTCCAGTCCAAATTGGGCCAACTGATTGAATTGATTGACGTGCTCCTTGACCGTCATACTTCCTTGCTTAAGAGATAAGAACTTTTCCAGCTGTAAACTTCGTTTAGCTTGTGAGAGGAATTTCTTCTCAAACCTTATCCTGAAATCCATTCACGTGTCAACTGGTCTTTCAGCGTTAGTGACTTCCCACCAATAGGAAGCTTCGTCTTTGAGCAACCATACAGCTAACTGTTTCTTCTGCCTATCGTCCACCACGAAGATAACGAATAAATCCTCAGTTTCTTTGAGCCAGTTCCTTGCTTCTACGAATGATTTAGTTCCCTTGAAATCCTTTCCACCCATGGCCCTAAAGTCTCTACAAATCATTAAGAAAGCATTTGCACGAGGAGGAGGAGGGGGAGGAGGAACTGCTGCAGGGCCTGCGTCATTGGCCCTAGCCTTTAAGTACCTCCTGAACCAGCCAGGTATCGGTACACCCTCTGGAAGGTTAAGATTCCCAGACATGCTGAAACGAAAAAGAAAAGATTCAAAACGAAAGATAGAAAGATAGTGCATATGGCTTTGGGGATTATGCCTTTTTAAATTTAAAACAACACTTTTTCTTGTAAAATGCTTCCTTATATTATTTTTTTGAAAAATAGTTTTCAAAAATTCTTATCTGATCTGGTAAACCTTTGCTTTGATACCAAGTGAAACACCCCACCTTCGTTAAGGTAACTCACAAAGGGAATGCCTTAACTTTGGTGGAGAGTTATAGGTACAAGACACAGAAAAATTTACAAGACAGATAAATTTAAGCAGCGGAATTCAAATATTTATTGCATACGTAGTTCAATACAAAAGCATTAAACCAAATTGTCTCAAAATAACTTCAAAACATTACACCATAATTTCTGTCTTGATTATTCAATAAAGAAGCATAAACCAAAAGTAAAAATGCATAAATCCCCAAGGATAATGTCCAAGAGCCATAGCCAAGGTAGGAGAGAGTCCAAATCATACATCTACTTTCTTGAAGCTTGCAAAGAGTCCGACTAAGCCGCAGTATTCCCTCCCTGTGGACCTGGGGGGAGGGGGGACGAAAGAAAAGAGGACGAGAGAAAATGGGTTAGATAATAAGTCTGGTAAGTTCAGTGATTACTAGTATTTAAACAAGGAAAGGGATCATGACAGTGATAAAAGAACATAGGACAATACCCTAATATAAGATAGGAGGAACATGTGATCGCACCCATTACTATAATCTCTTCACCTACTTAACCATTGGTTCAACCAGCCCCACGTGTTTATAACAAACGATCCCCTTAATGATCGACTCCTACTCGCATGCATTCATATCCTGTGTCATTCGGCCCCGCTTGACTATAACTACCTGTGCTGGTCCCACCATGGGGTGTATCAGTCCCTCTGGTGGCAACCCGACATGATTCAAGATGCACAGTGTACACTACTGATGCCCAGTGCCCGATTTTTCCACTTCGGAGTACGTGCACGCCCATACTCCGTCGGAAACTACACTGGCCCACCAACCGCCAACGTTTTGACCGCTTATAATTCAGCCCAATAATCGTGCCCCACCCTGCCTAGTTTCAGGGTACCATGATGCATCTATGTGGGTTACTGCTGAAATGGGTCCCCGTTACTAGGGTTTTCTAATCAACATGTTTATTTGGTTAAGTGTCCAAGTTTACCTAACCTCGCCCATTCGTTTAGTTAACATGTTGAATCGGTTAATTGTTTTCCTAATTTACTTAACCCTACCAATCCTGACTTAGCTTTAATTTATTAAAGCACAAACCACTCACATTAGACATGTCTTGTTGTGGTCACTGGATGTGCCGGTCGGTTCCGGGCAGATTTACACTACAACTCAGTCTAACCTCGGGTTCTTTTTGGGCCTGATGCACTAACCACCCACATTAGACAGGTCTTGTTGCGGTCACTAGATATGCCGGTCGGTTCTGGGAAGATTTACACTACAACTCAGTGTAACCTGGGGTTAGGCATATTCATCTTTTCTAAATTAATATTTTTCTCTATATATATATCTAATTTCTTTATGTGGATTAAATTTAATTTAATCACGCCATAATTACCCTTTGATTATGCTCAACATAAATGGTATATCAAATATTCCATTTAATGAACAAATTTATGCCATGAATTTTCATATTACCCATCGCTACCCCCGTGGAACGTACGCATGAATCACATAAAATGTTGGGCTAGTAAGTTAGCCCAACCCATAAACAAGAAAAAAGGTAATAAACAAGAGACATGAAATAAACATAAAATAACAGACATTTCAACTTGTCATGTGTAACATGGCATAGAGGTATCATTAACTTTAATTAAGTGGGTAAAGGTGAACTTGTGACTAAGTTGGGTCTAATGGTCATGTAAACTTGACAAAGGTCTAACATGGAAGTTTAACATATAATCACAGTTTCAACCCACAACTTAGCATACAATCTTATGTATGTCAAAACATAAGAAAGCTATTATAATCATTTTTAATCACAATTTAGCATGATGTTAAAAACATAAGAGGACTACAATTCCACTTTTACAACATAATTAGATTCAACCTAACATGAATATACATGAGTGTTGATCTAACATATAAGCATGTGTTTTAGTTCACAAACTTGCAAATAACCACCAAATTATAGCCTGACTTGTTTTACCATTTAATTGGCAGAATAAATCCATTACCCAAATCATAATAGATTTTAATAACATACAATATGTTCATCACCACAAGCATATAGACATGATTAATATACAACATGTTCATCTCCACAAGCATATAGACATGAAATATACAACATGTTCATCGCCACAAGCATATAGACATGAAATATACAACATGTTCATCGCCATAAGCATATAGACATGATCAATTAAAATGATACTTTAAGATAAACGAGAATCAAATCTTATACATAAGTATCATTCTATATCCCAATTACAACATGTCATGATTCAATCGAAAGAATGTTTAAATCTACGTAATAACCAACTTACCAACTAAAAGGAATTCTTGATTTCTGAAATCTGAATTCTAAAATTTGAGATGCGTGCCTTTGATGAAGATCGTTGAATTAGACTAGTTTTAATTTGATTTTAGATGTAAGCTTTTAACTCGTCTTTGAATTGAAAACGGTGACGGCTACTCCAAGTTTTCTACTAACGGAATTTCAGTTCTAGGATTATTTTTCTGTGTGTTTTTAGGTTGAGCATTGAGTTGTTTATATAGAATTTCAGTTTAATTATAGCCGTCAGATGAACCTAGGGTTAATTATAGCCACTCAGACCAGATCAGGACAATCCAGAAACCCTAGTGACTCAGCAGCAAGTCATCAGTCATTCAAAATTCAGATCTGGCCAGGACCAGGTCGACCCTAAGGTCGACCTCTAGAGGGGGAGGTTGACACTAGGGTCGACCCCCTGGTTGACCTACCTGGGCGGGAATTTTCCTGCCCAGCCCGCTTCTGACTTCTGTTTGAATTTTAAATCTGGCTCGAGCTTTTTGAATCTATTTGAATTTCTGAAACTTCTGGAGGCCATAACTTCTTCATACGAAGTCCAATTTACGCAAATTCGGACTCTATCTCAACCAGAATTCTGAGACGAACATAATGTCATAACCCGTTTCCCTTAATTCTCACATTTTAAATTAAGTATTGTTTAATTCGTTACTATAACATTAAAAGAAAGTACGGGGTGTTAGAGTATATCAAATCACTTTTGAAATACGAACTGGAATTTGAACTTACATACATCATTAGAGTACATCATACATACAATACAGCAGAAATAAACTCTAAATATCTAACGTTGAAGCCTCCGGCTTCAAGCTCCTACAAGTAAATCTGTAAAATCCTGAACTACATGACTGTCCGAACAAAATTTGGGCAACCAAGATTTTAAGGAAACATAGAAAAATAAACTCTGGGTCAGTTATGGGACTGGTGTGAGTAAACGATTTTAAAACAAACTGATTCTGATAAAGGATATCTCATAAGACCAAGCCGTAAGAACGGAATGGGCTTTTCCCTTTTTGAGAGAATCCAAAACACTTGTTGAATTTCAAAAACATTTTGAAAGAAAACATAATCGTAAGACCAATCCACACATAAACATGGATGGTTTTTACCTTACGATGACCCAAAAAATTTTTGAAATCAATATTTCTTCTGATGTTATAATTATGTCTAAACACAAATAAATATCAATTTAGCAGAACACTTGCATCCCACGCTATACATATATAGTATACAATCAAAACTGTGAGCGCTTATTGGAAAATGGATTTCCAACTATGACAAGGTATGGAACCACCTTTAGGTAGTGTATCTATAGAGGGGAATACACTGGGTTCAACAAGAACGTCTTGCAACCCGGCCCAGACATAAACGACCACTCATTTCTCTTGAGTGTATCGTACATATTGTCACCTTACGTTTGCTAGCATCATAACCATTCCCGAATGATACAGAAGTGAAAGAAGTAACAAAATGAATATTCTCTAGATGGTGACAATACACCCTAATGGGAGTGACCCACATAGTCATGATGCTTGCCCAATTTTTGTCATTTCCCGGTTGTGAGGCTTGAGGCTAAACTTACCTCTGATGGATCATTTCTTTAAATGCCAAATCGTCCATACCGACAACCACTAATTGACTACCCCAAAAATATATTACTGGTATAAAGCAAGAGAAACGAATTCCTCTACCACCAACATATATACATTTGAAGAGATAAACGTACGTGATCGGTTAGGCATACTCTGTCATACATCCGTCCATACAAGTTGTCCTGAGATTGGACAAACCGAAGGCACTATTCTGCAAATCCATCTTAGGCAATTTCTACCTAGGATTGACAAAACAACCTTTGCAATACTCCGTCTTCAATGGTCTTCAATAATCTCTGACTCGTAACGTATATAACAATTCGAAGTGGAATTTAGATTCCAGTCTCTTCGAAAACAATAACGAAAAGGTCCAGATTTGATAGTCGGTTATTTAAATATCAAATATAAAATAAAATAAATAGGTTTAACGCCATTGGATCTGCTAAGCCATATTTAAATAATTCAAAGAAATCGACTTGATTTCTTTTCCTTTCGTAATCAAAATCTCTTTACAAAGTTACTTAATTAAAAGAATAATTAAGTTAAAACACATCATCTCTGATAATTTGTCCAAAGTTAAATTACTATTTAAATCTTCCCATTATTTTAAAAACATTTCAAGTTTCCAAACAACCATCTATTGAACCCTCTTCTATTGGAACAGATTAATTAAATAAACAACTCTTATTTAAATCATTAACTTACATTAACCTTAAACCCACTGATTAACTGATTGTAATTGATTTCTCCTTTTATAAAAAAATACCCATTATATTGTTTCTCATAAACAATTAATATCCAATCTTTATCTTTGCATTTATTTCTGAATTGCTTTACAGAAATTACAACTTAACAATTCCGATGGCATATATCAATTCTTATAACAGACAATATTCGATTTGTCAATCTAATTTATACAACCAAGCACGTAAGTACAACACAAAATTTTCTACTGATAATGTAACACCCCACGTCCATTAATGTCACTCACAAAGGGAATGCATTAACTTCCATGGAGGTTTTAAGTGAATATAGAACAGAAAAATTACAACAAGACAGATAATAAATAGTACTTGGAAATCTAAAACTTCATTTTATTGCAGCGGAAATTAAACATGTTTGTTACATCATAAAACCATAAATCAGAGTCAAGTACATTATCCATCTTGGTAAAACAAAATACATAATCCCATTACACAAATAGCCATTAAAGAAGATAACAAGTTGGACTTTACTTCAAGGGTCCAAGCTTTCCAAAGAGATGAAGCAATCCAATCAAGCTCCACTAGAGCTGGGTCCAACCTGAGGACCTGGAGGGGAAAAAAGGATAGAAATGGAGGGGGTCAGACATAAAGTCTGGCGAGTATGATAATTCTAACAATACTATTATCAAAATAACTAGACTAAGGAATAAGCTGGAAGACAAGTAAATGTCTATGAACTATTTGGAAGATAAAGATAGTGTTTAGGATAACGTTAAAGATAACGGTAAAGGCACACCTAATTATTAACGAATAATTACTACACTGCACCGCACATTACTACACTGCACTGCACCAGTCACCCTAAAGGTTGATCCCACTTGCTTCACACAGAAACATATAAATAGCCTTACGTACCCCTAACTGACTACATAGGTGCTGTCTGCCCCTATCTCCACTAGGTGTACCCCACTACCCATTTTCGATCGGCTCCCTACTCGTAGATACCCGTGCTGGCCCCACAGTGGGGTGTATCACTCCCCTAAAGTGGCAACCCGATACAACTGAGAATGCATGGCTTATACCTACACGATGCAACAACGTCTTACCTACCAGCCCGGGTCCACACACGCATATGAAACCCATTGGACTTGCGTTGCCACCGCTCCCCGTTTTGGCCTCTTATAGTCAAACTCAGTATGCCTGTCCCGTCCTCGACTTGGGTCGAGCCCACAAAGATACGTTTGGGATACTGGTTGAAATGGGCCCCCACAAGCTACCCACCTAAGCTTGTCATTAATATATCCCACTTAACCGTCTTAGTCATGTTCATTTACATGTGTGTTTGGTTAAGTCTTACTAATCGTATTTCACATGCCGCTAAGGGCACCCACTAAATTCCTCATTCCACCCAAGGCACCTACTTAACCCCCATGTCCCACTTTACATGTTTATCTGGTTAAGTATTTCTTAATTCATTCAGGCCACAACCTCATAAAGACCTCTCACATTAGACTGGCTTTTATGGCAGCTGGATTTGCCGGGCGGTTCCGGGCAGTCTTACACCATAAAAGAGTCTAACCTCGTGTCTTTACAACTGTTATGCTTTAGTTTAGGCCTAGGACCTCTCACATTGGGCTGACGTTTGTGACCACTGGATTTGCCGGGGGGGTCCGGGCAGGTTTACGTCACAAACGAGTCCAACCTCGTGTCCTAAGCATTGATTATCACTTATAATCTTTTACCCCAGTTTTAATAATTCCCTATTCAAATTATTAATTACTTCCAATTTTAATGATGTCCATAATTGACTCAATTATGGTCATCCACTCATGGCATGCAAAATCATATCAAATGCACCCCAACATCTTAATATTAAATCCTTAATATTACCCCTACCCCACGTTTATACGTTCGCTTTATTCAACGCATAATATAGGCTAGACTTGAATAGTCTAACACATAGCACAAAGATAAATTATCACAACATACAGACAATTAAAATAAATCTAATCATAATAGGGGTGGAACTTGCATAAACTACGCATGTTAAGGATCAAAAGGTGTCAACTTGTTAAATGTCACAATTTACATGATATGATCACAGCCCAAATCTATACATAAACTTGCATATGGGGTTTTTAGGCAACATAATGATGGTGTGAACTAGCATAGGATATCACATATGTCATAGCATAATTCTAGATGTCATAATAGATGTCATGACATATGTTCACAACTCTTCTAATCAATTTAACTTGCATATGTAACTTGTCATATAGATCAACATAGCCCAAACCTGATGATTTAATTAATATGAACTAACTAGCATAGATAGTAACATCACGGCTTTTTAACATGTATGATTTATCACAACTTAGCATAGAAACTTTCAACATACATAACATCATCATAGCATGATTTACAACATATAGTATATCATCACCACATAGCATAGGATTAATAACATACATGATAGCATATGACAATTCACATCATCTACTCACAATCCATTCATGAATTAACCTAATTAAAATGATAATAATCTTGTTAAGACTATCATACTCACAATTTAGAGAAGAAAAAGAGTCTTGATTTGCTTTAGAGTTGAGTAGAATTAGAATAGAAGCGAGTTGGATTAGCTATCTTCTTCTTTAGTTGGCGGCGGCTATGCTGAATTCCATGGCGACGGCATGACGGAAGCTCTTCTATTTTTAATGATGTTTAGGGGTAGTATTAGGGTGTATTTATAGGTGTAGTTAGTTGTTTTAGGCCTTTAGATAGACCCTAGGATAGATTAGAGCCGTCAGATTTCGTCACAGCCCCCAAAACCCAGCCCAAAAACCCATTCAGGTGCACCCAGGTCGCCTGGGCTCGACCAGGGAGGTCGACCCCCAGGTCGACCCTAGGGTCGACACCCATGTCGACCTGGTGGGAAGGTCGACCCCCAGGTCGACCTGGTCTGGGCGGGAATTTTTCCCGCCCAGCCTGTTTGGGCTGAATTTTCGAAATTTGAATTTTCTGAATCTGTTTTGAATTTTCTAAAACTTCCGATGGTCATAACTTCTTCATACGAAGTCCAATTCACGCAAACTCGGACTCTATTTCAACCAGAATTCCGAGACGAACACATTGGCGCAACCCGTTTCCCACAATTCTCACGTCTGAGATTAGTTATTCTTTAATTTGTGGATATTAATATTAACAGAATTTCGGGGTGTTACAGATAACATAGCATCTCAACACATATAATTACTGATAAAATATATCAAACTAATAAACAGCAGAACAATGTTTATTTCTGCTAACAGGGTGTTTCAAATAATCTAGTCAAAACATAGTGGAACGGTTTTTTAATTTCACTGACAGTTGTCAATATATATATATATATAAAAATATATATATATATAATTCTGATTCACGTAATAATGAGTTACTTGGTCGAACATTTAATTCAGTATTTGCTATATTTATAGATCATTGTTTACGCGTTAATACAATTATAACTAATTTTACGTTTGATCATATTTAAACGATATCTAGTATAAAAATTACATTTAAATAAATCAATTTATTTAAATTTTGAACTGTTTACTTTATGATTACGTCGAATGACTTCCCCGTATCATCGATCGATTCCTGTATGCAACAAGGACCACTTCTATTTGACAATATACTTTTGATCTAAGTTTAAAAATATATGCACTAAGATATACATAATATGAATCCTATTTTTTTCAATTTCATATAACAATTTCTTTTAAATTTAAACGGGCCAAACCCATTAATCTATACCTTAAATTACATTTTAAAACTTTCATTTTCTTTTATATATATTATTATCATTTTAAAAAACCCAAAGTCTCCACCAATCACAAAGACTTACGCACCAAAGTCTGCTGCACCCTTCTACTAAATTTCGCTCTAGGCAAAAGTTCCCAACTTCTCTCCCATTCTTCTCTTATCCTTTCTAACTTCAGTTTGTTTCCTTTTAATAATCTTTTCTAATCTAATGGGTGGAAGCCCACACATTATATATGCGCTATTTTCCTGAACTACAAAGGGATGCTTGTTGCTCTTATCCGCAAATTTTATTATCAACGAAATGGACATAAGTAATTTCATTTTACTGGAACATGTACGTTAACAACATGCTATTGCTACCAGACGCACACAGAACCACTTACCATACACCCACGCATCATATTCTTTTCCCCACAGCTATTTCTTCATGGCCCGAGGAAGGCCCAACAGCCTTAAAGCCCACCGTCATCCTTTGCATTAGCTTTTTCCTAAACCATCCCATTCGACCCTCTCTTCCTTCTGTCACTCCCATCCATGAAAAAGTAATCCAATTCATTTCTAACCCTTTTCCCCATTGCAATATCCTTTGACTTTGTTCTTAGATAATCTTTAGTTAGATTCATTTCTAATTATTCTCCTCAATTTTAGGTCCTGCGCATTTCATTTCTAGTTCTTTAAGTTTTCCGCAAAATTGGTTTTGGTGATAACTTCTTATCCCTTTTCTTCGGTTGTTTTTATTTTCATTCATTATCTTACCGTTTGTTTAGTTGTTTCTTTATCCTCTTACTTTTATTGTTACATTCATCCCAATGCTATTATTATTTTCATTTTTGATTTCCAATGTTTATTTCCATAAAAATTTAGACTATGGTTTTGTGCCACCATAAACAGAGGAATTTGCACAATGCGCCTCGTAGCTCCCATCTCTTCCACCCTTGACAGTGCCAACTCCAATCCATATGCTCCGTACTCAATCTCTGTTTCGTCTACCTGATCAAACCTAGCCTCCCCTCTTCTTTTATACTTTCTTGCTTCAGTAAACTCCACATGCACACAAATACATGAGTGCACATGCACACACATTAGCTCAGTGTTTATTGGTCACAATCCATCATGCAAGCCGCCATCATACCCTAAACTGACACACTATCCCACAATTCTATCCCCTTGGAGCTATCAGAAAGAGCTATAAGATTTGCTTCATTAAGAGACTTCCTAGGATAGTCTACCATTTTACCTTATATTGTTCAAATTTAGTATGGGTAGATCATCATTCTACCGATAATTGAAACAGCATAAATAAATATTAAAGTTAAGATACTATCGTGATTACTTGGGAAGAAGAACTGTCGCTGAATGTCTTTTGCTGTTAATTTGCTTTTTACATGAAACATGGTTATGTTCAATGCGTAAGAATGAGTAAGACTTAATTCACTCTCACTTCTTCAATATAAACTGAAAATGAAATATGTCTTGGCACTTGTCCTTTGTAAAAGGGTATACAAAGTAACCCTTTTACACACAAGAGCTCATGCAAGTATTCATGGTATTTTCTCACCCCAATGCAGATCGATTTATATTACAATATGTAAGTAATACATACACACTAGCATATGCACTTTAACAACTTGAAATAAATTATATAGCAGTGAACAGACTGTGGAGAAAGAATGGGTTTACTCACTAATGTGATTTACATCTCCCGATTAACAATGTAATGTATTTCCAGCTACGCAATTACAAGAAAACATTTAAACAGATCATATACGTATGTTTACACAACATAAATGGTTTAAGTGGGTAACAGGGAAGTTATTGTTGAAACAAGTCCAGTTATACTCGTATTTGTACTCTATTTTGGTTCCATGTTTTCAATCTAGTTTTAATAAGTGATGATCAACCCGAATTACACATTCATAAGTACATAAGCATCCATATATAAAGTCTTTAGCATAACCAGAAATAGATTTAAAAGGGAATTATTTAGTCAGATATATTAGTTTCTCTGATCCTAAGACTTGCGGCTGCTTTCCATTGAACTGGTTTGGATGTTTTTGTGTGAAGAAAACATGAAGTGTGTATGTGTATTTATAAAAAAACTTTAATAATAATATATTAGCTTCCTTTGAAACTTTGCAGATCTGACTCGTAACGTATATAACGAATCTAAGTGGAATTTATATTCTGGTCTCTTCAAAATTGATAACAAAAAGGTCCATAATTGATAGTCGGTTATTTAAGTATCAAGTATAAAATAAAATAAACAGGTTTAACGCCATTAGATCTGCTAAGCCATATTTAAACAATTCAAATAAATCAACTTGATTTCTTTTCTTTCGTAATCAAATTCTCTTTATAAAGTTACTTAATAAAAAGAATAATTAAGTTAAAACACATCATCTCAGACAATTTGTCTAGAGTTAAATTACTATTTAAATCTTTCCATTATTTTAAAAAAAATTCAAGTTTCCAAACAGTCATCTATTGAACCCTCTTTTATTGAAACAGAATAATTAAATAAATAATTCTTATTTAAATTGTTAACTTACATTAACCTTAAACCCACCTGATTAACTGATTATAATTGATTTCTCTTTTTATAAAAAATATATCCATTATATTGTTTCTCTTAAACAATTAATATCCAATCTTTATCTTTGCATTTATTTCTGAATTGCTTTATAGAAATTACAACTTAGCAATTCCGATGGAATATATGAATTCTTAAAATAGGCGATATTCGAATTTGTCAATCTAATTTATACAACCAAGCATGTAAGTTCAATACAATATTTTCTACTGATAACATAACATCTCAGCACATATAATTACTAATAAAATATATCAAACTAATAAATAGCAGAATGACGTTTATTTCTACTAACAGGGTGTTTCAAACAATCCAATCAATACATAGTGGAATGGTGTTTTAATTCCACTGACAGATGTCAATATATATATATATAATTCTGATTCACGTAATAATGACTTACTTAATTAACCGAATGGTCGAACATTTAATTCGGTATTTGCTGTATTTATAGATCATTGTTTACGCATTAATACAGTTATAACTAATTTTACGTTCGATTATATTTAAACGATACCTAGTATAAAATTTACTTTTAAATAAATCAATTTATTTAAATTTGGAACCGTTTAACTTGATGATTACGTCGAGTGACTTTCCCGTATCATCGATCGATTCCAGTATACAACACGGACCACTACTATTTGACAATATACTTTTGATCAAAGTTTAAAAATATATGCTCTATGATATACATAATATGAATCCTATTTTTTTCAACTTCATATAACAATTTCTTTTAAATTTAAATGGGCCAAACCCATTAATCTACACCTTGAATTACATTTTAAAACTTCAATTTTCTTTTTTATATATATATTGTTATTTTAAAAAACCCAAAGGCTCAGCTCATCACAAAGACTCACGCACCAAAGTCTGCTGCACCCTTCTACTAAATTTCGTTTCAGGCAAAAGTTCCCAACTTCTCTCCCATTCTTCTCTTATCCTTTCTAAATTCAGTTTGTTTCCTTTTAATACTTTTTTTAATCCAATGGGCGGAAGCCCACGCATTATATGTGCGCTATTTTCCTGAACTACAAAGGGATGCTTGTTGCTCTTATCCACAAATTTTATTATATATGAAATGGACATATGTAATTTCATTTTGCTAGAACATACGCGTTAACAACATGCTATGAAAAATCAGAACCAATTTAAAATTTTTATTTTGCCTATTTTAATAAATTTTGAATATTTAAAATGATTTATTTTAAATAACAACGACTAGAAATTTATTTTAATTATATAACGAGCCTGAAATGGCGCGGTAGTTTGAAATTTTGATTTTGAACTTTGACTGAATGTACAGGATTTAAAATAAAACGGATTTTAGTAAAACCAGAAATATTTGAATCTGTTTGAAAATATCTTTCCAACGAATGTGAAAAATCCAGATTTCATAATGGGAATAAAAAGTCAAGTCCAGTTTAAAATATATAATAGTCGCTATGGAATTTATATATATTTTATATAATATATAGCCCTTAAAAATAGCCATTTTGCAAACGACCTCTGTTTTCGACGAAACCACTTTTGTTGGATCCGGAATATCAAATTATTTCTAGATTTCAATTTTCATAATTTTTGGAATTAATATGTGAGCGTAGTCCATTTAAACGTGTTTGGTAATTTCAATTTGAATTTAATCGAATGGAAAATGACCGTTTTTCAAACTGTCTCCAAATTCGACGAAATTAGTTTTGTTATGACCGTATCATCAAAACATAGCTAGAGTTATTTTTCTAGAATTTTTGGAGTCAGTATGTGGCTCCGGTAAATTAAAATGTATGTTGAAATCAATTTTGAACATTAAATTAATTTATATTTTAATTTTAACGAAAAATGGTCGTAACAGTCGAATTGGCTTACGGGACATATCTTATTGCGTCCGGAATGAGGGTAATTAGCTGAGGACGACAGACAGTGGGTTCGATTTGGAGTTAGAATGAAAAAGTAACTTTATGGAATAAATAATTAAATAATTATAAAAGAAGTCAACGCCCTTTTATACTCTCTCCCCAACCCTCTCCCGTTCATTCAGATCGAATGAATAAAAAAACAAAAAAAAACCGCGACGCCTCCTTCAGTAGTCCACTGCCGCGCCTCCGTCGTGCCCCCCAGCCGCGCCGCCATCGATCCGACCACCCCCTCTCCCTCTTCTTCCTCCCCCCTCTCTCCATCGCAAGAATAGGAGCCCCAATTCCTAGAAAGCCACGCCGCCACCCCTTGACCTACCACCAGACCACCGCCGCGACCTCCCCCTTGGCCACCAGACTCTGGTGCCGCCCATCTTCACCACTTCCATCGCCTGTAAGTTTTTTATTTATTTATTTTTATTTAGTTAATGTAATTAGTGTTTTTTTAAAATCAGTTTTTTTATGTAAAAAGCATGTTTGAAAAATCAATTTTTTTATAAGAACATCGAGATAAAAATATAATTTCTAGCTAGATAAAAAATTTGATTTTTAAAACATATACATCCTTATAAAGATATGATTTTTATATGAATGGTATGCATATAAAAATATGATTTCTATTATATGAATAACGATATAAAAATATAATTTTTATATATGAAGATAGTAATGTAAAAATATGATTTTTATTGTTTGAATAGCTATATAAAAATTCGATTTATATTATATGAATAGCAATATAAAAATTTGATTTTTATTATATGAATTGCTATATAAAAATTTGATTTTTATTGTTTGAATAGTTATATAAAAAATTTGAATTTATTAGTTGAATAGCTATATAAAAATTCGATTTCTACTATATGAATAGCTATAAAAAAAAATTCAATTTTTATTATATGAATAGCTGTATAAAAAATCGATTTTTATGGCTTGAATAGCTATATAAAAATTCGATTTTTATTGTTTGAATAGCTATATAAAAATTCGATTTTTATTGTATGAATAGCTATATAAAAATTCAATTTTTATTATATGAATAACTATATAAAAATTAGATTTTTATTATTTGAATAGCTATATAAAAATTCGATTTTTATTGTTTGAATGGTCAGATGAAAATATGATTTTTAGTATATGAATAGCAAAATAAAAATATGATTTTTTTAATATATATAGAAAGATTTAAAAATGCGATTTTTAAATGTATAAGAATCATATTAAAAATGTGATTTTTACTATGAACAACGTGAAAAGGGTTGCGTTGGAATTTCAGGCAAATCCAAGCTGTTCAGAAATTTAAAAATAAAACTGGCGAAGTGGAAACCTAAGGTAAGAACTTTTCACTCTAATTTTCTTTTCTAGTTAAATATATACTAGGATGCAGACGGTGCTTAGTAGCACCTAACACCTTTTTTTGAAACCATGGATGTTTAGTTGTTTGTTTTCATTGGTTTATTTGTTTGAATTTGGTATGGGATGTGAATGGAATTTATTGAATTTGGTTTATGTATGGTGCGAGCTAGTATTAGGTGAGGGATAAGGCTAGACCTTATTCCGGTTCTAATATCGCACCGTTATGCTGCCAAAATTTTCTAAAATATGTTAGAACAATAAAACATATCATTTCTATTGTATAAATGAACTGTATGAAATATTCATGTGTTGAATAAAATATTCATGTATTGAATAAAATGTTTTATTGTAAAAAATATAATTTTAACGTGTATATGAATAAAATAAATATTCATTTACAAATCAGACGATTTGTTTATGTACGCCCATTTGACTGATATTGATTGGGACAATATATTTTACACATCGCCCAGCTGCACAAATAAAATCTGTGTTTGTTGATTGAAACCCCACACGGGTATTGGGATGATATTTGACGTACACTAATCCCAATTGTTTAGTTGTATGTCAATTGATAGGTTGAAAGAGTGTTGTAAGCATTAAGTATTTATATTTAATGCTTATGCAGTTGTGTAATGCACTCTGGATGATGGTTGACTGTGTTTGATTATTGTTGTGTACATATGTGAATGAATTCCATATAAATAAAATTATATGGTAATTGACCGTGTCTGATTCCAGTTCGGAAAGAATGAAAATTTTAAATTAATGAATATTTTAAAATGACGAATAATGAATTTTTTAAAATAACTAATATTTTAAAAATAATATTCAGTAATGGATCAAAATATGATTTTGATGTCCGATTTGGGATGGACACGAAAAAATTTAAATATATAAAGACGTGTTGATTAGATTAACGCCATTTTGACGTGAACGATATTTATATTGATTTTATTCATTTTTATAATGAATATCGAAAAGGAAATGATTTCAAAATCTGATATTTTGAAAATATTATCATGTATATATTATAATGATAAGGAAAATTCAATTTGGATTTAAAATTGAAAATGAAGTTGGAATCGTTTTAGAACGAATTTATAAATGTTTTATGAATACATTTTAATGGAAATCGATGAAATATATTATATATATATATAATATAATGGCCTAAATAGAATGCGCCGCGCCGCGACCGTTCTTGAATTTCGACTATTGACTTTGAATTGACATTACGGGAGATCTAACCATCGGATTCTCCTAAACCGAAACCGTTAGGTTTGTATTAAAAAGAAATTTCCAACGAATATAAGAGATTTGAAATCTAACGGTAGGATTTGGAATTATGTCAAATCAAATTTGGAAAAGGTCGTTGTAAGTGCAGTTCGATGACCGTTTATGGAAATCGACTAAAAGGGCCTTAATAAAATTATTTAAAATATTAATAATTTGTGTAAAATCATAATAAATGATTAGGAAATAATTGAGATGAAAAATTCCACATTTGTAAAGATAAAAATATTTTTTTATCAAAATGAACTAGTTATTAACTAGATTTAAAATCCAATAATTTTTAAATAAAATAAATTGGATTTGTGGATTGTTTTAAGTGAAAATTAGGGTCACATCCTTAAAATAAAACTTAATTAAGCTCACATCCTCCTGTTTCAAAACATATAAATTACATCCCTAATTTTAAACAGCGGCTAATTTTTTCCCAAAACTGCCCTTTTTCTTAATTCACGCCGTAATAACCTAGGTCGGATTTACTGAGTACGTAATTAGTATTTTTTTCTTTTCCAGAAACCTATATTCGTTGTCAATGGCGGCACTGTCTTCAATTTCATTTCTTCAAATCGCTGATTGTATCAAAACTAGATTTATTCACTGGATTGAGTTCTTCCGTTCAGTCAGATCTAGGGTTGATTATTGTCAGAGAGAAGTAACGATTGAAATTTGCAGCGACTTAGTTAATTACGGATGGTTCAATGAATAGTCGCAATGGAAGTTTTTGACAGCTGGTGCTTGCGATTTTTTAGGTGATTTACTCAAAACGATCACTTCTTTTATGTCGATCAAAACCCGTAATAAAAGCCGCTGGTTATCAGTTTAATCAACATCTTCCTGTTTTGCTTGAAATTCGATGTAGTCATCATCAAATTACATTAAATAGCGAAAAAAGGTATGAATCTGGTTGCCTTTTTTCGTACTGGACTGTAGATACTGTCTTTTGGTAATCTGTATTTTATTCAGTAAATATTTATGATTGTAAGCAAGTACGCACAAAAAATAAATGTTTGAATGCATTAATTCGTAGTAGATGCACGCTGGAATTTCAGAATTATACAATTCAGCAAAATAACAATAATATCTGCATATATTTATGCAAAAATACTAGATATTTGCATACAAATGTACATATATTCTATATTCTGGTTTTCTGCATGTTTGATATAAAGTTGCATACAGATATGCATATATTAAGAATAGATGCATATTTGTAAGCAATTTATTTACATAAATGATGAATACAGGTAAATGTAAAAATATATACATATTTGTATGCATATATCTAGAATATATGCATACTTATAATCAACTTTTCTGAGTACTTGCAAAACGAAGTGATCTAACAAAAGTTGCATACATTTTTTCGTATTGGACTGTAGATACTGTCTTTTGGTAATCTGTATTTTATTCAGTAAATATTTATGATTGTAAGCAAGTACGCACAAAAAATAAATGTTTGAATGCATTAATTCGTAGTAGATGCACGCTGGAATTTTATATATTTATGCAAAAATACTAGATATTTGCATACAAATATACATATATTCTATATGTTGGTTTTCTGCATGTTTGATATAAAGTTGCATACAGATATGCATATATTAAGAATAGATGCATATTTGTAAGAAATTTATTTACATAAATGATGAATACAGATAAATGTAAAAATATATGCATACTTATAATCAACTTTTCTGAGTACTTGCAAAACGAAGTGATCTAACAAAAGCTGCATACATTTTTTCGTACTGGACTGTAGATACTGTCTTTTGGTAATCTGTATTTTATTCAGTAAATATTTATGATTGTAAGCAAGTACGCACAAAAAATAAATGTTTGAATGCATTAATTCGTAGTACATGCACGCTGGAATTTCAGAATTATACAATTCAGCAAAATAACAATAATATCTGCATATATTTATGCAAAAATACTAGATATTTGCATACAAATATACATATATTCTATATTCTTGTTTTCTGCATGTTTGATATAAAGTTGCATACAAATATGCATATATTAAGAATAGATGCATATTTGTAAGCAATTTATTTACATAAATGATGAATACAGATAAATGTAAAAATATATGCATATTTGTATGCATATATCTAGAATATATGCATACTTATAATCAACTTTTCTGAGTACTTGCAAAACCAAGTGATCTAACAAAAGTTGCATACATTTGTGATCATTTTGACAATATATGCATATTTTAAGAATAGTTGCATGATTCTATTGATGAAGTAATAATTGTTGCAGTTATCTTCATTCAATTGTGAATATTGTTACGCATTTCTTAATAATTATTCCATGTTTATATCTAGATATTTTGAATAGTTTCTTAACAAATCCTATTATCCAATTGACAATTGGTTATGCTTTATAAATTTTTGCAATGTCGAATATGCAATGTTTGTAATGAATATGATGAATCAAAGAAGTGAGGAAAAAGAACTGGACAAGAAAGATGAATTTTACAACGCTTAGGATGTTGATTTACAAAGAGCGATGCTCGCATACAAAATTGTGAACTGCAAACCGCAAAGCTGGACTCCAAGTCAAGACCTGACACAAAACTGGTTGCTATCGAATGCAAACAACATGAAATAAAACTGAAAAATTTGATGTTTAGAATGTTTTTGTGAATATTTGTATTGTTTTTTATAACTACGGTTTGTTGATTATTATTTACAGAAATGAATTACATGGGAATATTACGTAGTGTTTGAAGTTATTTTGATTCTGTATGATAACCTGGTATTTTTGCTTACTGGTGTGCAGTTATTCAATATATTAGAATCGTGGTATGCAAAATATTATGAAAATTTGCAAAATTGAACTGCAGAAGTAAAATAATAGCATACTTATATGAAACCATTAATATTAGTTGCATAGGAATATGCAAAACAATACAAATACTAATTGCGAGCATACAATTTCCATAGTTGCATACATTTATGAATTTATCTGGAATACTTGCATACATTACTACATAAATTTGCACAAGTATTCAAGACGAAAATGCTGTCCATATTATTTTTAATACTAATTACACGAGCAAAAGTTCAAAACATGCACAGAGCAAAATGCAGCGTTATAACTGATGCATAGTAAGATATAACAGGTAAAGGAATGTTCAAATATTATGCATATATTTATTCAAATATAACAAATATTTGCATACATTTCAGCTTAAAAAAATGTCAATCTAAAACAAAGCCACAATAAAAAACTAAACTGATTTTATTACATCACATAAATATTTACAACAAATGGTAAAAGTAAACACTAAAACTAAGTTTCTTAAAAACATAAAATTCATTCATAATTCAGTAATGGAACTACATAATCATGTCGTAGTAATTCAGTATTTAAGCTATCAATTTCTCGAACATATCTATGCATGATTTCAGGCTTTCTCCTGCTCACTTTCAACTGCATCATTTTCTTTTTCATTAGTTCTCTGCAAAAAAAGGAAAACATTTTTAAACAAGCATGTTTAAATGCATATAAGTATGAAAAAAATATTTGAAATATGCACATTTGTATGCAACAGTTATTACTACATCAACAAAATTATGCAACAATCATAACATAAATGCACACTTGCATTGTAAAATTTAGATTTACTGCACAGAAATTATGAACATATTTGTTGATGGTTTCAGGCTTGCAATCATCAATTTTAATTAAATGTATATATTCATGCAACATTCCAGTAATAACTGCAAATTAGTTTGCATAGAAGAATGCTATATTTCTGATTAAATTCATTAATTTATTCTAGTACTATTCCTACATTTGTGAATATAAGCAAGCATCTGTGTTGAACATTACATCCACATAAGCAACAATTTTTTGATATATAATTGTATGTTCGCATACGTAACAAAAATATGCATATAACTATGAAAATAATGTAAATAAATGCATATTTCCACTTAGAATTTCATTATATACTCATTTATACAAATCATATAATTTTGCAACATCCATGATAAAAATCACAGCAACGAAAAACATTTCTGGCCAAAAATCACTCAACCATGTTACTATTTCATAATAAAGTCTTTCAGCAATGCTTTAAATCTGAAAAAAACGATAGTAACAAATTTTTTTGCAACCAACAACAATTTTTTAAACAAATTTGCATAAATAATTGTATGTAATCATATACTCATGCAATAATTCCAATTAATCCATATTTTAATATAAAATTCGACAAGAAAAGCTTTTGTTTGACAGAAAAAAACAAATTTTTACCTTCGTTCTCCCCATATGACGCTATTTTCTATTCAAATCACCAATGATTTTAGGCGTCTTCACTCGATCGAGATTAAAAAATCAAAATCGGCTTAATTTTTTAATTTTTCCTTTTCGTCGACTGCCCTATTTCTGCGGCGTGAAAAATGAAGCGAGGATATGTGGAACGAGGAATTTTAGGTTTTGAAAGGATATAATCGGGATTTTTCCAGCGTAATTTCAAAACTAGGGATGTTTTCTATATTATTTTTATCACCGGGTTTTTTTATATTTTGAAACTTAATAGGGACCTGTAAAAAACGCACCCTTGTTTTAATATAACAAAAAGTTTCCAATGAACAAATTGGAATGGATTTGGAATGGAAATAATTTTCGGAATATTTCGATATTGGATTCCATGATTATACAGATATAATTATGGAAATTTGGAAGACATATATATACATCGTTATTTCCAGTCCGATATTTGTTGGTTCCGGAATTTGATATTAAATATAAGCCGATATAATTTCTATTCAGAGCCTTGTATTTAATATCAAATAGGATTTTGGGTTTGTCATGAACGGCGTCTTAAATAACACTGTTCTTAAACCCAGTTAAGAAAAGAATAAATCTTTTATTTAAGATTTAGAGAAGTTTACCAAATAAATAATATTTAATTGGAGTTGAATTAAGAATTGGATCTTGGGTTTATCGTGGACGGTGTTTTAATTACACTTGTTCTTTAACCCAATTAACTGTGAAGAGATGATTTGGAGTTTATAAATCTTTTATTAAGGTTTAAAGGAAATTTTCCAAAGAAAGATTTTCCAATTTAATATATTAGATTGGAATTGAACGAAATTGGATTTGATAATAATCGAAGTGAACTTCTGTGGAGGAAGACTGGTAATATATATGTAATTTAAAAGGCTTGGTCATTATCCCATTTATATTATTAGTCGGATACGGAAATTGATATTGATTGTATATATTGATTTGTTTTCCGTGAACATTCTATAATTAATGGAATGTGATTTTGGGTTTATCGTGAACTGTATTTCAAATGACATTAGTTCTTTAACCCAGTTGAAGACAGGATTACATGTCTAACATTGTATTTCGAACTGTATGGTTGATCTCCGCTAAATATATATATCTGTTTGGTGGCGGAGAATTTATTCTCTTGTTTAATACCCTTCTCTAAGACGTACGAGCTTAGAGGTTATATATCGGTAGAAATCAATAGTACGGTGTATATTGTCAATGCAACATGTTTGTGTTTCCAAAGTTAAATAATCATTAATATTGATTTTTGGGAAGATTAAAACTAAGTGGAGTTTTAATGAATCTTTAATTAGATTGAAATGTGAATTGATAATTTAAATTATCAAATTTGGGAAATGATCAAGAGTGGAGCATCACCAGTTTTGCTCCAAGCGATAGTTAAATCTTAAATTAGATTTGAACGGGAAATGGTAATTAATTTTACCAGTGACACCATGGCGTTAGATATGGAGTATTACCAGTTTTACTCCATGAGATGAATAGGTTAGGATTGAGAAATTAAACAAATGATTACTTCGGTAAGGTGCATTAATCCCGACTAGCATTGAAAACCTTAATATGGTTTGAATTGATATCCAAAGTAAGATTAAAGAATAAATTTAAAGAATTTGTCTTTGATAAAATTAATGGGAACCTTTCCCTAAAAATGTGAATATTTGAATAAAAGAATATTCCGAATTGGAATGAGGCGTATGTTGTGTGTTTATATCACTTGATTATAATATACGCGGGTTATTCGGAAAGGCCGGATTTATAACCATTCTGAATAACTTATTCGACGATAAGTAGAGGATGAAGACGGTGGTTGAAGACCGCAGGTCTTCACATCGTTTAGATGACTACTAATGTCTTGATTGGCCTGTACACCTAAGACAAGATAATAGGTAGTGATCGTTTAGACGTACTAGGAGATTGACCATATATGCAAGGACCTCTCTCCTGTATTGGACATAAGGGACGATGAATAAGATGCCTCCGGTTTCGTTTGGACCCAGGACGAACTATTAAATGGATGTGTGTTTGACATTGGATTTTATTCTGTGTTGATTGATCTTTATTAAATATATGTCGGTTTGGTGGCGGAGAATTTATTCTCTTGCTTAACACCCTTCTTTGAGACGTACAAGCTCAGAGGTTATATATCGATAGACATCGGTTGCATGGCATGAATTGCCAGTGTGGCATGTAGAGATGCAGTGATCAAGGCTCCTGTTGAAAAGCAGAGTCTTGTGGTTGATGATCAAAGCATGACCTTAAAGGGCATTGCTTTGGGTATAGCGTTAGTTCGCGAGCCTCACACCTCGGTATGAGTCAAAAATGGGATAAGGGACTGCAGGGAGAACACGGCATTTCTTTCTAGCTATGGGTGGTGTCATGGTATGGAGCCCAGACATTTATATATTTTTACCTATGTGGTTGATGGATAGCGAGGCGCCTCAGATATATAGGTTACTATGGAGCCGATGGAAAGGTCCGATAGGACCGGGAAACGTGTGTTCAAGAATAATTAATCCTCAAACGTAAGAGAGGACCAACCCTGAAGCATCCAAGGGTTGCCCAGAGTGTGCAGTACTGAGACATTTGCTAGAGTCTCTCGAAGCAGGCCAGGATTACATCCCTTGCCTTGACTCATGACGAAAATCCAATTTCCAATACGTGACATTTCGGTTTTGATTGTAGAGCCTAGCATGGCGACATGATATGTAACACCCCACCTCCGCCAGGGTGACTCTTGCAAGCACTCTGACTTTGGTGGGGCGTTTGAATCAGGTAAACATGCATAATGATATATCAAGGCAGAACAAGAACATATGTATATATGTAAACAGAGTAAATAAGACAAGTATAGCAGCGGAAGATCTCAAACTATTTCAAAACAAGTCTGGTACAACATAATGTCAACTTTCCAAATACACAAGTCTAGATAAAAACAACATTACTGAAAAACTGAAATACATAAGTACTATCCCCAAAATAAGTGATAACCAAAGCTAGCTTCATGTCACGACCGTGCATGAGCTAAATCCCACAAGCAAGCGATCAGAAATCCAAGCTAAGCTCCAATATTCCCACCCTGAGAACCTGGGGGGGGGGAAACGGAAGAAAAGAGCCGAAAGAAAACAGGTCAGTCAAAAAGACTGAGTAAGCCCTACTACAATCAATGTAAACTAATAAAGTTAACTGGCATGAGAAGCAGGTATGATCATAAGGATAACAACATACTAGCATGATGATTAACTAACAAGGTAGATAAAGGTGTCATCGCATAATCAGGTTTAAGGTTTTTGCACCACAGGTGTACTAGCAAACTAACATGATTTGAATAAACAAGTATTGATCCCTTGGCCCAAGCTTTGGCCCACTAACATGAAATGACCCTAATACAAGGTCCAACCAAGCGGTCTAGTCGATCGGCTCCCTATAAGCCTAACTCGTCACGTGTTGGTGTCAATGCGGCCCAAACATAATTGTAGTCAGACTGTGCCGGGTCTCCCGTCGGGTGTATCAAGCCCTAGGGTGTCAACCCCTGGACACCATAATCATGCGTGCACAGTCTCGATCTACTGGTACCCGTGCATGTTTTCCCCGACTTCGGACTGTGTGCACGACCATAGTCCGCCCGGAACTACACCGGCGTACCCTTCTACCGTCGCTTTTGGTCACTTACCTCCAGTCCAGTAATCGTGCTCCCTCCCTAGCCTAGACCCTAGGGCCTTAATGATACAAACTTGGGATTACTGCTGGAGTGGACCCCCATTGCTAGGATTTTTCTAGTGGGTTAAGTACGGTTTAACCCTCTTGCTAATCATGGATTAACTTGGTTAAGTTTAACGATGAGTTCACGACTTAACCCTGATTAATCTACCAAGCCCAAATTGGTTAAGTATTAAGTGGACCATGACTTAACCCTAATCACGAGGCATTAATTAATTTAATGCGCCTTAACCTCTTACATTAGACCTTGTTGTGGTTACTAGTTAAGCCGGGCGGGTCCGGGTAGTTTTACACCACAACTTGGTCTAACCTCGGGTTCAAGGTACAACATGGCCAACTTCTCACATTGGGTCCTATTGTTTGTAGCAACTAGTTAAGCCGGTCGGTTCCGGATAGGTTTACGCTACAAACTCAACCCAACCTCGAGTTGGTCACACTTATCTTTTCTAAGTGTCATGTCCATCATGTTTCCAAAACATGTTACAAATTTTCAAGCAATTGGGAAGACCTAACTTAATAGGTAAATTCCCAATGGGTAGACCTAACTTAATAGGTAAATTCCCAATCTTATGTTTTTATGTCTTTTAAGTTTTCCCAACCCCAAACGCAATCCCATCGCTTACATATCGCAATAGCGCATAAAGGATAGAAAGAGGGAACTTGGCATAATCATGACATAAAGGTGTTAAAGCCACAAGTTCAACATGGTGGCATATGAAATGTACATGTGTCCATATACTTGCATATTACATTTTTAGGCCTCAAAAGCATGCATAAAACCAAACTTAGCATATTGGTGATACATGGTGATAAATGACATGTAGAAATGGCCATAAGTTCGCATTTAGCCTCACGTGCAAGTTATCATAAGGGATATGATAACTTACATGTTGCCAAAATGCAACCTTTAGCATAAAGCTTGAAGCTTTATGTTCATATACTCAAGATAAGCTTGCATAACATGATAACATGAACAAAATGATCATCCCAAACTTGCATAACATACTTGCATATCATGTGACGAACTTGCATACCAAACTTGCATAACATAACATGATAAACTTGCATATCATAACATGGCAAACTTGCATAGCATAACATGGTAAACTTGCATATCATAACATGGCATACTTGCATAACATAACATGGTAAACTTGCATATCATAACATGGCATACTTGCATAACATAACATGATAAACTTGCATATCATAACATGGCATACTTGCATAACATAACATGATAAACTTGCATATCATAACATGGCATACTTGCATAGCATAACATGGTAAACTTGCATATCATAACATGGCATACTTGCATAACATAACATGATAAACTTGCATATCATAACATGGCATACTTGCATAGCATAACATGGTAAACTTGCATATCATAACATGGCATACTTGCATAACATAACATGATAAACTTGCATATCATAACATATCAAACTTGCATAACATGACATAGTAAACTCGCATATCATGGCAAACTTGCATATCATACATTTAACTTTAGAGTTTATGTATGAAAGTAGAATAGGGCTTACAATGCTTAGGAAGTCACAAAAATATGACAAAGCCCTTATGAAATCAATTAAACCCAAAATGCAAGCTCTAATAGAAAATCCCTTGAGCCAAAATGATCAAAACCCTTGCTTTATGATGCAAATATAGAAACTTGACTTGAATGCAAGCTAATGATGCTCATACAAGCTTGAAAACACTTGTATGCATGGAAAATCTCTCATAGAAATTTATTTAGAATTTTATGAAGAGAGTGGAGGCCATGAGAGGAATGATTTTGCCATAGTTTAGTTACTTAAATGAATAATGATGATTTAGGGTTAGGTTAGGGGCTTATTTATAGAGATTAGGATTAGTTCTAGCCTTAGGATTAAACCCTAGTTCCAATCTCAGCCCTCAAAACCGAATCTGGCCCTAAAACCTAACCAAGACCCCAAATGGTGCACCAGGCAAAACTGCCCGGCTGGACCAAGTCGACAGCCAAGTCGACAGGGCTGTCGACTTGGGTCCAACCAAGTCGACTCCCAAGTCGACAGGGCTGTCGACTTGGGTGCTCTGGCGGGAATTTTCCCGCCTGGCCCAATCTGACCTAATTTTTCAAATTCAAACTTGAATTTGAAATCTGTTTTTACTTTGAAATTTTCTGAAAACTTCGTTGGGCCTTAATCAGGTCATACGGACTCCGATTTTCGAAAACTCGGACTCTATTTCGCGTATTTTTCCGAGACGAACGCAATGGCATAGCCCGTTTCCCTTGATTCAGATTTTTGAATTAAATTCTGCCTCGATTTACATTATTACAGGTTATTGAAAATACGGGTTGTTACATTCTCCCCTCCTTAAAGGATTTCGTCCCCGAAATCTTCAAGTTAGGAAGAACGTATCCTACCATCCAACGTCCATCTACTCAAAACATCATCCATGAGCAATCATTGTCCTTACAAGATTCTAAATGTTGTATGAACATATGCAAAGGTGTGTGTATATGTACTTATCTAATGCAAATATCATCAATGCAAATTATGTTAGTGAAATGAATCCATATGTATGCAATTCCTAACATAATGTATAACATCTATATGCGTGCACATAACATACATCCATATGCAACATCCATGTGATAACACCAAAAAATTTCATCCATGAATAAGTGTAAACACTCATGCATATGCAATATGAGGAGTGTGTGAGCCGATCTAGTGCCTAACGTGTATAATGCATCCACGAGTAACCACTTGCAAACACTTGCAACCACTTGCAACCATCAAGCATAACATGTTTCAAACACATGTTTCATCCAAAGGGTTTCTACCTAAGGTTCTCATGACAAGATTAACATGATAAACTAGATAATCAAGACAAACATGGATAGCAAAAGATATGCTACAAAGAGATCGGGAAGATAAGCAGGATATACTCCTTTCGGATTACAAGAAATCCCTTCCTAACCCAACCCCAATCCTATAAAAGCCCAAAAGGTTTAGCCAACCTAACGGACCCCTTCAAACCCTGACATGTATTACTAACCGATGAGTCATACCTCCCGACAGAAATAGGACCGAGAATGGGACCGAGAGGATATACGTAAAAAGATAACATGCGAGTAAGTTCCACAGGAAAACAAGGATCAAGGATATGCTCTTAAAAAGAGATATGATGCGCGTATCTAGCCTTCAGTCTTCTAAGTCACGTTTCCTTGAGTTTAACTCCACCGTGCTTTGACCGTCTTTTACTTCATGATTTCTTGGCTTCTTAACTCCTATTTCCCAATATGAGTTGGAACCCATTTCATTATCGCCTCTCGTCTTCCTTTTTCACTTACTCTTCTATCATTCTTGGCTTAAACATAACTATGACCTCATGGTTTCATGCAAGCTCTCCAAAATTCACCAGTGAATCCTGGATCTCGTTTACTTACTATAAAGTATTCCACGCAGCAGAACTTTTCTTGGAAATACCAATCCACGTTGCCAATTGCTCTTACCAACGTGATTTTCTATAACTCATGCTTGAACGAAATGAACCATCCGCCTGTGAATGATAGGTCGTACTTAGATTCAGTCGCTTGCCCATGACTTCCCGTAGACTATCCCAAAACTGGCTAGTGAAGATTGAGTCATAGTTACTAACTATACTTTAGGGAACCCCGTGCAACTGCTTTATTTCTTGAAAGTAAATTGTCGCTAGTTATGATGCAGTCTTTTCGCTCTTTACCGGAGTGAAATGAGCACTCTTCGTGAGTCTACCTACTATGACCCACATGCTCGTATTCCCTTTCTTGATCTAGGCAGTCCATCCACGAAATCCTTCGTGACGCTTTTCCTTCTTCCATTGCGGGGACCTCCAATGGATATAATAGCCCACCGGGCTTTTTATGACTCGGCCTTAATCTGTTGGCACAACATGCACCTTGGGACAAACTCGGCCACCTCCTCGAGTGATGTGCATCTTCAAGAGCCTTCTTTCTCTCATTGCGTCTTAGCCATCCCTTGTCATCTATAGCGAGGTGACTTACCATCTCGCCTTGAATCAACTTGTCCATGATCTCGGCTAACTGCGGGTCTTCCTTCTGTGAAGTCCCTACTTGATCCAGAAGGGTAGGTCTAAACTCAAGGGACGCTAATTAACTAATTAAACTGAGAGAACTTCTCACTTCAATTGTCCTCGTCGGAGCTTTCCGGTCTTGAACCGCGACCACTTTAGCAGGATCCACCACTAAGCCTTGCTTAGAAACTATGTGCCCAATGACATTTGGAGGACTTGGCTTTCAACTGATGCGCTCCAAGCGTATCCATCACCTCCTTGAGATGTCTTGCGTGCTCTTCCTCATCCTTTGAGAAGATCAGAATATCATCTACGAAGACTACCACAAATTCGTTCAGGAACTCCCTAGACATCCTACTTATCAAGTCCACGAAGTAGGCGGGTGCATTAGTCAAACCGAATGGCATGACCAGCCATTCCAAGAATCCATCTGGAGTCCTGAACGCAGTTTTGTCTATACTATCCTCAGCTACCCTGAGCTGATGGAATCCAGTAGCAAGATCAAGAGAGAACAGATGTTCCTACAAGCTGAACAAATCATCGATCCTTGGTAATGGTTGTCTATTCTTCTTGTTCTACTCACGATAATCAACACACGGGCGAAGCGAACTGTCCACATTAGTAGCGAATACTACTAGAGCACCCTCTTCAGAAATGCTTCATCGTATGAAGTTCTTCTCAAGCAACTCCTTGACTTGCTTTCTTAAATCTCATCTCGCGGGACCATGTGCCTAACCGACCACGTAACTGGCTTGGCATTATCAACCAGATAAATGCGGAAATCAATCTCTCGCTTAGGGGTAACCCCCTTCACTTCACCCAAGATATCAGGATATTCTCGGACCACCCTCACTGATTTCAAACTATCGATAGACGAGTTGAGGGATTCAAGATAACACAACATGACGGGACCCATAGGGTTACAAGAAATTTTTAGGGTATTACCGAGGCGAGTCATGAGCCTCACAACCCAATGCTCAAAAATCAAGGATGGCTCCAAAACTGGACAACCCATCCATGCCCAAAATCAACCCATACCCCATGAAACCGAGAATATAAGCATCACACGAGAACTCTACACTAAAGATAGAGATTTTCAAATCCACGTAGATCATAGACAAATGGGCGGAAACCCCAATTGGATTTGAAACACACACGGGATCATTAACTAGACTAGTACTTAGGTGCAAACTTTCAACTAGATCAGATGAAATAAACTATGCGATGTGCCAGAATCAAACAAAGTACAAACAGGAAAATCAGAAATGTAAACAAGACTTCCAATAGAAACATTACCTCGATCATGAGCTGAAAGAATGATGTTGAGGGGATGAACTCGCCCTCCAGATGGTCTTGCACACTGAGTCTGACCTTGCCCTTGCTTCTTCGGGCAATTTTTGCTGAAATGTCCAAACTCACCACAATGATAGCATTCACCACTCTTCCTTTTCCTCTTCTTACAATCCTTAATAAGATGCCCAACTGAACCGCAATAATGGCACTTCCCCTTGTTGCTCTTGCCCTTGTTGTTGTTCCCCTTGTTGCCTTGACTCTTGTTCTTGTTGCCTTGACTGCTCTGACCGCTTGGATTACCCTGATTTCCTTTCCACTGGGAATCAGTCTTCTTGGCTTGAGTATCATTCATCTTGATCTCCTTCTTGTCACTCCTATTATCTTCATTGAGTAGGGCCATATTCACCAAACTCTTGAAAGTTGTCCCCAAGGGTATATGAGTCACGGCTAAACCATGTAATGGCTCGTTTAATCCTAGAGCAAAGTATAGGGCCTTCTTCTGAGCTGTGTTAACCAAGTCTAAATCGACCCGAGCCAGTTGATTAAACTTATCTATGTATTCCCTAATAGTCATGTCCCCTTGCTTCAGTGATAGGAACCTTAGTCCAAACTTTCCCCGAAAGTCATCCCAAGTCTCAATTGGCCTAGTAGCGGTGGTGACCACCCACCAACGTGCAGCTTCTTCCTTTAGTAACCACACTGCTAATAAAACCTTCCTACGGTCATCTATATCAAAGAAGGCAAAAAGATCTTCGGTTTCTTTCAACCAATTCCCGGCCTCTACAAAAGTCTCAGTTCCAATGAAATTCTTGCAACCCATCGCCTTAAAGTCTTTGCAAATCTCTGCGAAGTCAGCTTGAGGATGCTGAGGGGGAGGAGGAAGAGGAACCTCAGCGACAGGAGGAGGAGGAACATCGGCGGGGCCGGCTTCGGTCGCCCTAGCCTCCAAAAGTCTCCTATACCAAACAGGTACGTGTACTCCCTCCGGAATAGCAAAGTTATCGGCCATACTGAAAACGAAGAAAAAGATAGATTCAGAATGGAGAAAAACGAAGGAATTTTGCTAATGGCTTTTTGGGGAATAGCCTTTAAAATAAACTAGACTTTTCTTTGGAAAATACTTTATACTTGGTTTTGAAAATAGTTTTCCAAAAGTTTTAAAAACGTTTTTGTTCCTTCTCGTAAACCATATGCCCCGATACCAAAATGTAACACCCCACCTCCGCCAGGGTGACTCTTGCAAGCACTCTGACTTTGGTGGGGCGTTTGAATCAGGTAAACATGCATAATGATATATCAAGGCAGAACAAGAACATATTAATATATGTAAATAGAGTAAATAAGACAAGTAAAACAGCGGAAGATCTCAAACTATTTCAAAACAAGTCTGGTACAACATAATGTCAATTTTCCAAATACACAAGTCTAGATAAAAACAACATTACTGAAAAACTGAAATACATAAGTACTATCCCCAAAATAAGTGATAACCAAAGCTAGCTTCATGTCACGACCGTGCATGAGCTAAATCCCACAAGCAAGCGATCAGAAATCCAAGCTAAGCTCCAATATTCCCACCCTGAGAACCTGGGGGGGGGGGGAAACGGAAGAAAAGAGGCGAAAGAAAACAGGTCAGTCAAAAAGACTGAGTAAGCCCTACTACAATCAATGTAAACTAATAAAGTTAACTGGCATGAGAAGCAGGTATGATCATAAGGATAACAACATACTAGCATGATGATTAACTAACAAGGTAGATATAGGTGTCATCGCATAATCAGGTTTAAGGTTTTTGCACCACAGGTGTACTAACAAACTAACATGATTTGAATAAACAATTATTGATCCCTTGGCCCAAGCTTTGGCCCACTAACATGAAATGACCCTAATACAAGGTCCAACCAAGCGGTCTAGTCGATCGGCTCCCTATAAGCCTAACTCGTCACGTGTTGGTGTCAATGCGGCCCAAACATAATTGTTGTCAGACTGTGCCGGGTCTCCCGTCGGGTGTATCAAGCCCTAGGGTGTCAACCCCTGGACACCATAATCATGCGTGCACAGTCTCGATCTACTGGTACCCGTGCATGTTTTCCCCGGCTTCGGACTGTGTGCACGACCATAGTCCGCCCGGAACTACACCGGCGTACCCTTCTGCCGTCGCTTTTGGTCACTTACCTCCAGTCCAGTAATCGTGCTCCCTCCCTAGCGTAGACCCTAGGGCCTTAATGATACAAACTTGGGATTACTGCTGGAGTGGACCCCCATTGCTAGGATTTTTCTAGTGGGTTAAGTACGGTTTAACCCTCTTGCTAATCATGGAGTAACTTGGTTAAGTGTAACGATGAGTTCACGACTTAACCCTGATTAATCTACCAAGCCCAAATTGGTTAAGTATTAAGTGGACCATGACTTAACCCTAATCACGAGGCATTAATTAATTTAATGTGCCTTAACCTCTCACATTAGACCTTGTTGTGGTTACTAGTTAAGCCGGGCGGGTCCGGGTAGCTTTACACCACAACTTGGTCTAACCTCGGGTTCAAGGTACAACATGGCCAACTTCTCACATTGGGTCCTATTGTTTGTAGCAACTAGTTAAGCCGGTCGGTTCCGGGTAGGTTTACGCTACAAACTCAACCCAACCTCGAGTTGGTCACACTTATCTTTTCTAAGTGTCATGTCCATCATGTTTCCAAAACATGTTACAAATTTTCAAGCAATTGGGAAGACCTAACTTAATAGGTAAATTCCCAATGGGTAGACCTAACTTAATAGGTAAATTCCCAATCTTATGTTTTTATGTCTTTTAAGTTTTCCCAACCCCAAACGCAATCCCATCGCTTACATATCGCAATAGCGCATAAAGGATAGAAAGAGGGAACTTGGCATAATCATGACATAAAGGTGTTAAAGCCACAAGTTCAACATGGTGGCATATGAAATGTACATGTGTCCATATACTTGCATATTACATTTTTAGGCCTCAAAAGCATGCATAAAACCAAACTTAGCATATTGGTGATACATGGTGATAAATGATATGTAGAAATGGCCGTAAGTTCGCATTTAGCCTCACGTGCAAGTTATCATAAGGGATATGATAACTTACATGTTGCCAAAATGCAACCTTTATCATAAAGCTTGAAGCTTTATGTTCATATACTCAAGATAAGCTTGCATAACATGATAACATGAACAAAATGATCATCCCAAAATTGCATAACATACTTGCATATCATGTGACGAACTTGCATATCAAACTTGCATAACATAACATGATAAACTTGTATATCATAACATGGCAAACTTGCATAGCATAACATGGTAAACTTGCATATCATAACATGGCATACTTGCATAACATAACATGGTAAACTTGCATATCATAACATGGCATACTTGCATAACATAACATGATAAACTTGCATATCATAACATGGCATACTTGCATAACATAACATGATAAACTTGCATATCATAACATGGCATACTTGCATAGCATAACATGGTAAACTTGCATATCATAACATGGCATACTTGCATAACATAACATGATAAACTTGCATATCATAACATGGCATACTTACATAGCATAACATGGTAAACTTGCATATCATAACATGGCATACTTGCATAACATAACATGATAAACTTGCATATCATAACATATCAAACTTGCATAACATGACATAGTAAACTCGCATATCATGGCAAACTTGCATATCATACATTTAACTTTAGAGTTTAAGTATGAAAGTAGAATAGGGCTTACAATGCTTAGGAAGTCACAAAAATATGACAAAGCCCTTATGAAATCAATTAAACCCAAAATGCAAGCTCTAATAGAAAATCCCTTGAGCCAAAATGATCAAAACCCTTGCTTTATGATGCAAATATAGAAACTTGACTTGAATGCAAGCTAATGATGCTCATACAAGCTTGAAAACACTTGTATGCATGGAAAATCTCTCATAGAAATTTATTTAGAATTTTATGAAGAGAGTGGAGGCCATGAGAGGAATGATTTTGCCATAGTTTAGTTACTTGAATGAATAATGATGATTTAGGGTTAGGTTAGGGGCTTATTTATAGAGATTAGGATTAGTTCTAGCCTTAGGATTAAACCCTAGTTCCAATCTCAGCCCTCAAAACCGAATCTGGCCCTAAAACCTAACCAAGACCCCAAATGGTGCACCAGGCAAAACTGCCCGGCTGGACCAAGTCGACAGCCAAGTCGACAGGGCTGTCGACTTGGGTCCAACCAAGTCGACTCCCAAGTCGACAGGGCTGTCGACTTGGGTGCTCTGGCGGGAATTTTCCCGCCTGGCCCAATCTGACCTAATTTTTCAAATTCAAACTTGAATTTGAAATCTGTTTTTACTTTGAAATTTTCTGAAAACTTCGTTGGGCCTTAATCGGGTCATACGGACTCCGATTTTCGAAAACTCGGACTCTATTTCGCGTATTTTTCCGAGACGAACGCAATGGCGTAGCCCGTTTCTCTTGATTCAGATTTTTGAATTAAATTCTGCCTCGATTTACATTATTACAGGTTATTGAAAATACGGGTTGTTACATGATAGATGGTACCCATGCCGCCTATCATTGATACATTTATATTTGAAGTTGTTTTATACACTATACACTTATAATAGTAAATGATTTGTTTTAAATGTACCAAGCATGTTTGGCTATTATAAGGGAAAACTCTATCCTCCGGCTTGTGTTGCATTGTGTGATGGGACATGAGTCTTATAATAGCTTCATTTTTCCAAAAAGCTTTGCACTGTTTATTATATGCACTGGTATTCTTGGGAGGAAACCCGTTCTGTGTTATACGGCGTGGTCCCTTGATTTACTCTCTTGTAAAGTAAAGATTTAATAACTGTTTTAGTTCTCACACTTGTTACATGACTGACCTGAAGTTTATTATTTTAACCTAAACTCTGGGTGCCCCTATTTTTCATGGGCAGCTAGTGGTTTTGGTTTCGTAGATTAATTCTTTTCCAGGATCTTGGATTTATAGCTGAAGCTATATTCGGAAAGCTCTGTATCTGTGTATTTCTTTCAGTTGTGTTATGTATTGATTTTCCGCTGCATTGTAATTTGTATATCTCTGTTATTTAACAAATGTATATATTTATTCATAATCTGTATATTCTTGTACTCTGATGTAAATTGTTGTAATAAGCAATGAAATGTTCTTTTTGTGTTCTGAATTGTCGTTTTCTCAACTCAATCTGGGCTTTCCTTTACGCGGAAGTTTTGGTCGTTTCAGCTGGTATCAGAGCTTTGGTTTACAGAGCTCGAGAACAAGACACATTAGAACCAAACGAAAGAATTCATCAGAGATTGGATTAGTAATATCCAATAAGAATGACTGGTTAGAGATAGGATCGGTAGTATCCTAGAACGAGTCTGAAAAGTGTTATTTTTAAAAATAAAAATGAAAAACGAATTTTGGTTTGAAAATTTAAATCTTATTATACATATTTGAATATTTATTTTAAATTGATTTTGGACAATCGAGTATATGAAGATTTTGAATATACGCATAATTAACATGTATTCTAAGTATCAAATATACTGGATAGATATAGAATCACACTCTAGTCGTCCGGGGATGGTACTATGATAGTATGTACATCATCAGTATTTATGTTCGAGTTTTGAAGGTGGGTATCTATATATTTCCAATTGACCAGTGTGAGAACCAAAACAAAGATAGGGTTTATTGTTGTGACTTGGCATCAAAAATGGATTTTTATATATAAAAATTTATGTGTTTCAAACGATAATCAACTAACTGATTGCATATTGTGTTCTTTAATTATTGGTTTGATTAATATAAAATTTTGAACCATTAAGCCAAATTGAATCAAATATTGAATTGCCTTGAAAATGGATTGCAATTGCATATATGTACATGTGTATATAATGAACAGGTCATAGACAGGAGGCTAAGAAGAGGAATAAAATTGTATGCCCGACAAATAGGTACATGTTTACCATTTCCTTGGGTTTTGATGATTTTATGAGCCGATTGGCTAGCCACTTGGCTTTTTCTTTTTGGATGACGAGGGCCCTGCGTGGCTTGGTGCGTTTTTAAATGTATCCCCGTTCAAAGGAGGTTATGGCGAATTTTTACGAAAATTTAGGGTGCTAGCCAAATTTTTGGAAAAAATTAGAAATTCTTAGAAACTGAAAAGTTGAAGAATGAAAGCCAGAATGAAAGTTGAGTCGGTTAGTTAAACAACTTTCATCTCCGCTCCTTTTTGAGGACGAAAAGATTTTAATTAGGGGAGATTGTAACAACGCGGAAAATCAAAACCAATTTAAAAATTTTATTGTGGCTATTTTAATGAATTTTGAATATTTAAAATGATTTATTTTAAATAATAAGGACTAGAAATTTATTTTTAATAGAATTAGAATGTATAATTTTATTTTAATTATATAACGAGCCTGAAATGGTGCGGCTGTTTGAAAATTTGATTTTGAACTTTAGCTGAATGTATAGGATTCAAAATAAATCGGATTTCAGTAGAACCAGAAATATTTGAATCTGTTTGAAAACATCTTTCCAACAAATGTGAAAAATCCAGATTTCATAATGGGAATAAAAAGTTATGTCCAGTTTAAAATTTAAAATAGTCGCTATGGAATATATATATATTTTATATAATATATAGCCCTTAAAAATAGCCATTTTGCAAACGACCTCCGTTTTCGATGAAACCACTTTTGTTGAATCTGGAATGTCAAATTATTGCTAGATTCCAATTTTCATAATTTTTGGAATTAATATGTGAGTGTGGTGCATTTAAATGTGTTTTGTAATTTCAATTTGAATTTAATCGACTGGAAAATGACCATTTTTCAAACGGTCTCCAAATTCGACGAAATTTGTTTTGTTAGGACTGTATCGTCAAAACATAGCTAGATTTGTTTTTCTAGAATTTTTGGAGTCAGTATGTGGCTTCGGTAAATTAAAATGTACGTTGAAATCAATTTTGAACATTAAATTAATTTATATTTTAATTTTAATGAAAACTGATTGTAACGGTCGAATTATCTTACGGGACATATCCCATTGCGTCTGGAATGGGGTAATAAGTTAGGGACGACTGTCAGTGGGTTCGATTTGGAGTTAGAATGAAAAGGTAACCTTATGGAATTAAATGATTATAAAAGAAGTCAACCCCCTTTTATTCTCTCTCCCTAACCCCGTCCCGTTCATTCAGATCGAACGAATAAAAAAAGAAAAAAAAACCACGTTGCCTCCTTCAGCAGCCCATCGCTGCGCCTCCGTTGCGCCCCTTAGGCCGCGCCACCATCGATCCGACCACCCCTCTTCCTCCCCCCTATAACGACCCGGGTTTTCGACGATCTTGGTTATCTGATATACAACACATATCGAACATCCAAGGATCGAAAATAACCGAATGGTTAATGAAAGAAGTTAGAGGGTGAGAATAGATAAGATAGAAACTTATAGAATAGAAGAAGAAGAACATCATCATCAGAGTAAACACGAATCTCACAGCGGAACGAATAAAATATAACATAACTTTTGAAATACAAATAGTATATGTATACAATAGCACTTATCAGAGTACAACACTTACAACACAGCGGAAATAATAATAGCTATAGAATCTTGAAGCCTCCTGCTCCAAACTCTCCAAGTGTATCTGTAAAATCCCGACTACTTGACTGCCGTACAAAATTAGACACCCAAGAGTTTAGGGAAAACAAACAAATAAACTCCGGGTCAGTCATGGGACTGGTATGAGTAAAAACAGTTTGAACAAGTAAATGATATCTCATAAGACCACGCCATATAACGAAACGGGTTTTTTTTTCTTATGAGAATCCAAAATATCTTTATATCAAAAACCTTTTGATATTATAATAATGTCTATCAACCACAATATAATAATCATCTAGCAGAAACGCTTTCATCTCACGTTCTACATATATAGTATACAATCAAAACCGCAAGCACGTATTGGGTAATGGATTTCCAACTATGACAAGGTATGGAACCACCTTCCGATCAGTGTACTCTAGGAACGATACACTGGAGTTCAACAAGAACATCTTGCACTCAGCCACACATGACCGACCACTCATTTCGCTTGAGTGTATCGAATGTATATCACCAACGGTTGGGATCAGCAACCATTTCCCGTATATATATATATATATATATATATATATATATGGGACAACATTGATAGATTAAAGAAGCAAATGAATATTTTCTAGATAGGTGATTATACACCCTACTTCGGAGCGACCGACTTAGCCATGTTGCCTGCCCGATTTTTGTCATTTACCGGTTGCTGAGGCCAGAGGCTACGACTACTTTCCATTCATTGATAACACGATTACTTTGAATGCCACATTGTCAGATCCGTTAATCACTAATTGATTTGCACAAATATTCTGGATGTTATGCTAAGGGAATAAATCCGTTGCAACCATATATATTTATACAGACCAACCCATTCGATCATTGGAAATACTCTGTCAGACACTCGTCCATATACGCAAGTTCTGGGACTGAACGAAACCGAAGGCACTATTCAGTACATCCATCCTAGGCAATCTCTACCTAGGACTTATACAATAGCCCTTGCACTTTACTCCGTCTTCAATTTTCTTTGGCATATTCGCAACGCTTATGCCAATACAGAGTGGTTCTTTGGATAAGAATCCAACCGGTCTCTCCATATTAACAACGTTAAAATGGTCAAAACTTTGATAGTCGTTGATTTAACTATCAAATGAAAACATATCGGTGTTCACTCAACGATCTTAATTCCAAATGGAATTATCGATCCAATCATCAACCATATATATATATACTCATATTTCCTTATTTTCTATAGTTAGAAAATATATGTTTTTAACATTTGAAAAACATTTCCAATCCTCATACACACATCACTACCATTCCACAACTATTAGTCCCTAACCGTAAACTAGTAAGAGAACAATTCTCTAAGTATAAACCCCGAAGGCCGAAACCAACATCAGATCGATACTCAGGAAATCATCCAACTCACTAATTCTAGTTAGTTTCTAATTTTGTTTAACTCTATTTGATTAACTCTTATTCGAATAACTAATATTCGATTACCCCTTTTAATAACGTTTATCCATTTATAAAGATTTACTTCTAGTAACGGTTCTTCACTTTAAAAATGTCCTTTTTATAACGTTTCTCCACTTATACAGATTTCCTTTTTATACATCCTATTCCATTAGAAATGATTTTCCTTTTTTTATAACATCCTAATCCGTTTGAAATGATTTCCTTTTTATAACATCCTAATCCGTTAGAAATGATTTCCTTTTTATAACATCCTAATCCGTTAGAAATGATTTCCTTTTTATAACATCCTAATCCGTTAGAAATGATTTCCTTTTTATAACATCCTAATCCATTATAAATGATTTCCTTTTTATATCATCCTAATCCGTTAGAAATATTTTCCTTTTTCAATTCTATTTATTTTCTAAATAAATATTCCTTTTATAAAATCCTATGATTTTATATATATTTCATTTTCAACATATGTTTTGAAAATTCCCTTTTTTACTTTCCAGTATTCACTATGGTATTTAAAATATTGTATAACCATGATTACTATCAACCAAGCACCCATAATCATCACAGATTATATAACACATCACATATCACAATATATGAAACAAAATAGTATTTTATATATTGAGGAACCCAGTTGGGTCCCTCCATCCTGTTTCCCTGCATCACAGATGTTAAACCATATAATTAACATTAACTTCATTTCATTATGAAATGTTCTGATAAACAACATCAATATATATAATATATATAATTTCAACTAACTGACTAGTAGTTCAATCAACCAAATCAACACACAGCAATCAACAGATAATTATCAGTTCTAAGAATACGTTATAAAAATATAACTGTTCAGAGTTGGTGAGTTTTACTCACATTGTCCGTAATCGTTAACCAACGATTTACGGTTGTCGATTCTGATCAGACAATTTATTTTTCTATAAATTGTAATAAGCTCCAATCCATTCCAATTCCATGTTGTTCCCGTCCATACGATTCCTATGAAATCCAAGAACTTCGGCCCACTCACATCCTTGACAGATCAGGCCGCATCCTTCTCCTATTGCACAACCAATTCGTTGAAGCTTTCTTCCCCAAACTCAGAACACAACCGCGACTTCCTCCAACAACAAAAACAACACAGTCGTTCCTTAATTCAGAAATGTTTCCAACTCCATCTGCCCCCACCGCTTACAAATCTCGTTCAGGCTTCTCCATTTACAGACATCACCAAACTCTCAGCTGAATTCATTTTTTTTGTTTCCCCAACTATTATAACACCAGACATTCCTCCTTTGCTTATCCGCACTACAAAATTTCACGAAGACATCAGCCTTTTCCCCGATTACCAAAGCAAATCGTGCTCACCTTCCTGTTCTTTCTGCAAGATCCAGTCTCGCCTTCTTCCTTTCTTCATACAACTGAAATGCGGTACACAGACCTCCACTACTTTGATTTCACTTTACTGCTTTACAAATTCACGCAAAACCAAATCGTGCCCAAACTCCACCGAGCATTTAACACCTCCACTTGTACGTAAAGGTCAAACACCATACCCAACTTTCTGTCCACTGCAAACTCACTTCTTACCTCACGTTTGCTACATGAAAACACCCACAAAATCATCCCAGACACCTCATTCTTCTCCTGTTCTTCCGCTCAACTTTCCCTTTCTCCCCAGAATTAGAGGCCGTGACCTCCTCCCTTTATCATCCGTCATTAACAGACCTTCACAACTTACTTTTCTACTCAACCAAATTCAAAACAGGAGACTCCATCTTCTTCTCCTTCATAATCTTCCTCTACACCTCACAGCGAATTAACTGACTCCACCTCAATCATCACCAGAAACCGTACAAAGATTAACACAACTCCTGCAGTAACCACCCATTTCTGCCACCACAAACTCACGGTCTCACCAGCAAAGAATGAAATCACCTGCCCATACTAACTCACCAACAAATTTCACAGTAAATGCTTTCGAACCCCCCTTCTGACGTTATGAACTCCTTCCGTTATCAGACCATCAGAGCCGCCGCCATCGTAAACCGAACGATCCCTGCTTGTCACCATTCATGCACCTCAACAACAGCTCCCCACTGACACCGACCATCTCCTTTCAATCAACCTCTGCATCGCGAAAACCCTTCTGAAACTTCGAACATCAAAAACTATCTCCTCGCTCCAGAACAAAACCGTTCTCAGACTTCCTCCCTCGTTCACCCTACAACATCACCAACTGCCGCCTCTGTGCCCTACATCGACTGCCAGAGATTTGAGGTGCAGTGAATCTCGATCGCACCCAATTTGTGTTGGATTTGATTTCGATTTTCTTAATCTCGTTCTTGGCTGAGAAACGAGAGTTGAGTGGCGGCGGAAATTTTCTTTTGACCGAGGAGAATGAAAGGAATTAGGTTTTGAAGAGTGTATTGTATTTATAGGATGCGATATTTTTAGCTGTTAAGAAAACAAAATACTTGGTCATTAAGTGACCATTCATTCGGTGAAGGCTTAGAAGACTATACGTGGATGACTACACACTTCTACAATTTATAACACATAGCGATTTGTCACTCAAACTATCACGACTATTTTCATGCGCTAATCACCCTTTATTCCCTCATGCTATATGGTATGTGACTACTTAGCTTACTAATACACTTCTATATGACTGTTTATTATCATATATCCATATCGTTTCTCTTGAAATGATTATGAAGTATATAAAAATTTGGATCTTTAATTGTTTTTCTGCTGCTCACTACTTCGTTTTATATATGTCCTTATAGTGGAACATTATCTAAATTTGGCTGCACTAATATAGTACACACATCATTTTTACTGTTATTGTATCATTTATATTTTAGATTTCGGCGACCGGTAATGTGCTATCCCACTTGATTTTGCTTGCTCCGCTGATTTTACTATAAATGAATTCAATTTACACTATATTGCGAATTCCACTAATTCCGACTATTTTGGAATTAAATATATTATTGTATTATTTATATAAATTAAATATTCAATAAAAATTTAATTAAATAACCATTTAATTCTCTAAACACTATTTAAATAATTAAATTAATTAATTATTATATCACTGAAAATGCGGGTCATTACATTCTTCCCCACTTAAAATAATTTCGTCCTCGAAATTGCTAAGGTAGGAAACAAACCCTATCTGCTGGTTAGAACTTATTTGTTCACTTCTTAACTCTGGTTTCACTAAACCAATTTATTTTAATTAAATTATTAATTTATCCTTATCAACGAAAAATTTCAAAAATCCTAAAAAAATTCTAACACCTTAACTTTTTGAAAAATTTCGCCAACACCTTCTTTGTACTGGTCAATACATCAAACCACAACTTGCCTCTCTGGGCCTTCTCCAACCCAAAAGAAAATCAAACAGCCAAGCGGCTTGCCAATTCGGCTCATCAAAATCTCAAACCCATATGTAATATAAACTGGTACCTTTTTGTCGGGCCTATCATTATATCCCTTCCATCTGCTATCAACTCAGGATATACCAATGTTATCCCAATCAAACTCAAATCACGTTTATCTCCAACACAACCATTCGCTTATATCCAAGTCGAATTCAATTTCAGATAATTCTCTAATCAAATCCAGTTTTACTTAACTTATCTCAAGTTAAATTTCTAGTTTATTATTCACTTTTACCATCTCATTCTAATTAACTTCATTAGTTAAATTTTGATTCCAGAATTTAAATTCCTGGGTTTATTTCAAATCAAATTTGAAATCATAATACCAATTCAAAACCTTTGAATTTCTAAACAACTTGTTTTCTCAAAACAATTCAAAACAAAATCTTTGGTAGTAATCCGTCACTTAGGAACTCGAAAATCACACCGACGATGTATCGATCCATCCTCGGAATTATTTTCCAGTCATCAAGGTGAGTTCAATACTATATCAATTTCAAATTGAAAACATTTTCAAAATCTCCCGGGAACTTTAAAATTTCCTTATTTTAATTCCTAATTCTGATTTGAATTCAGATTTAATTCATCTTATTTCATACATCTTACTTATATGAATCCTGATTGGTTGTTTATAACCATTTCACTTTTTTATAGTCTCATTCGATTATACTAACAACCAATTATACTATGTTAATTTCAAAACATATCATGTTGGTTCATCGTATTCGAGTGTTTAGAAATCCCTACCGATACAGTGGATCAACTGATCGTCCAGAATTCATAAGCCACTCAACCAATGAATCTCCACAATATAAAAATCATTTTTATATTAAATAACATATACGCACTCATATATATACACTCAAACTCAATCTAGGGTATTACTAATCCCATCTTTACTGAGTTACGCCACAGAGCCAAGGTAATTCACTTAACCTTAAGCTCTGATACCAACTGTAACGACCCGGGTTTTCGACGATCTTGGTTATCCGATATACAACACATATCGAACATCCAAGGATCGAAAATAACCGAATGGTTAATGAAAGAAGTTAGAGGGTGAGAATAGATAAGATAGAAACTTATAGAATAGAAGAAGAAGAAGAAGAACATCATCATCAGAGTAAACACGAATCTCACAGCGGAACGAATAAAATATAACAAAACTTTTGAAAAACAAATAGTATATGTATACAATAGCACTTATCAGCGTACAACACTTACAACACAACGGAAATAATAATAGCTATAGAATCTTGAAGCCTCCTGCTCCAAACTCTCCAAGTGTATCTGTAAAATCCCGACTACTTGACTGCCGTACAAAATTAGGCACCCAAGAGTTTAGGGAAAACAAGCAAATAAACTCCGGGTCAGTCATGGGACTAGTATGAGTAAAAACAGTTTGAACAAGTAAATGATATCTCATAAGACCACGCTGTATAACGAAACGGGTTTTTTTTCTTATGAGAATCCAAAATATCTTTATATCAAAAACCTTTTGATATTATAATAATGTCTATCAACCACAATATAATAATCATCTAGCAGAAACGCTTTCATCTCACGTTCTACATATATAGTATACAATCAAAACCGCAAGCACGTATTGGGTAATGGATTTCCAACTATGACAAGGTATGGAACCACCTTCCGATCAGTGTACTCTAGGAACGATACACTGGAGTTCAACAAGAACATCTTGCACTCAGCCACACATGACCGACCACTCATTTCGCTTGAGTGTATCGAATGTATATCACCAACAGTTGGGATCAGCAACCGTTTCCCGTATATATATATATATATATGGGACAACATTGATAGATTAAAGAAGCAAATGAATATTCTCTATATTGGTGATTATACACCCTACTTCGGAGCGACCGACTTAGCCATGTTGCCTGCCCGATTTTTGTCATTTACCGGTTGCTGAGGCCAGAGGCTACGACTACTTTCCATTCATTGATAACACGATTACTTTGAATGCCACATTGTCAGATCCGTTAATCACTAATTGATTTGCACAAATATTCTGGATGTTATGCTAAGGGAATAAATCCGTTGCAACCATATATATTTATACAGACCAACCCATTCGATCGTTGGAAATACTCTGTCAGACACTCGTCCATATACGCTCGTTCTGGGACTGAACGAAACCGAAGGCACTATTCAGTACATCCATCCTAGGCAATCTCTACCTAGGACTTATACAACATCCCTTGCACTTTACTCCGTCTTCAATTTTCTTTGGCATATTCGCAACGCTTATGCCAATACAGAGTGGTTCTTTGGATAAGAATCCAACCGGTCTCTCCATATTAACAACGTTAAAATGGTCAAAACTTTGATAGTCGTTGATTTAACTATCAAATGAAAACATGTCGGTGTTCACTCAACGATCTTAATTCCAAATGGAATTATCGATCCAATCATCAACCATATATATATATATATATATACTCATATTTCCTTATTTTCTATAGTTAGAAAATATATGTTTTTAACATTTGAAAAACATTTCCAATCCTCATACACACATCACTACCATTCCACAACTATTAGTCCCTAACCGTAAACTAGTAAGAGAACAATTCTCTAAGTATAAACCCCGAAGGCCGAAACCAACATCAGATCGATACTTAGGAAATCATTCAACTCACTAATTCTAGTTAGTTTCTAATTTTGTTTAACTCTATTTGATTAACTCTTATTCGAATAACTAATATTCGATTACCCCTTTTAATAACGTTTATCCATTTATAAAGATTTACTTCTAGTAACGGTTCTTCACTTTAAAAATGTCCTTTTTATAACGTTTCTCCACTTATACAGATTTCCTTTTTATACATCCTATTCCGTTAGAAATGATTTTCCTTTTTTTATAACATCCTAATCCGTTTGAAATGATTTCCTTTTTATAACATCCTAATCCGTTAGAAATGATTTCCTTTTTATAACATCCTAATCCGTTAGAAATGATTTCCTTTTTATAACATCCTAATCCGTTAGAAATGATTTCCTTTTTATAACATCCTAATCCATTAGAAATGGTTTCCTTTTTATAACATCCTAATCCGTTAGAAATGATTTCCTTTTTATATCATCTTAATCCGTTAGAAATATTTTCCTTTTTCAATTCTATTTATTTTCTAAATAAATATTCCTTTTATAAAATCCTATGATTTTATATATATTTCATTTTCAATATATGTTTTGAAAATTCCCTTTTTTACTTTCCAGTATTCACTATGGTATTTAAAATATCGTATAACCATGATTACTATCAACCAAGCACCCATAATCATCACAGATTATATAACACATCACATATCACAATATATGAAACAAAATAGTATTTTATCTATTGAGGAACCCAGTTGGGTCCCTCCATCCTGTTTCCCTGCATCACAGATGTTAAACCATATAATTAACATTAACTTCATTTCATTATGAAATGTTCTGATAAACAACATCAATATATATATATATATATATATATATAATTTCAACTAACTGACTAGTAGTTCAATCAACCAAATCAACACACAACAATCAACAGATAATTATCAGTTCTAAGAATACGTTATAAAAATATAACTGTTCAGAGTTGGTGAGTTTTACTCACATTGTCCGTAATCGTTAACCAACGATTTACGGTTGTCGATTCTGATCAGACAATTTATTTTTCTATAAATTGTAATAAGCTCCAATCCATTCCAATTCCATGTTGTTCCCGTCCATACGATTCCAATGAAATCCAAGAACTTCGGCCCACTCACATCCTTGACAGATCAGGCCGCATCCTTCTCCTATTGCACAACCAATTCGCTGAAGATTTCTTCCCCAAACTCAGAACACAACCGCGACTTCCTCCAACAACAAAAACAACACAGTCGCTCCTTCTTTCAGAAATGTTTCCAACTCCATCTGCCCCCACCGCTTACAAATCTCGTTCAGGCTTCTCCATTTACAGACATCACCAAACTCTCAGCTGAATTCATTTATTTTTTGTTTCCCCAACTATTATAACACCAGACATTCCTCCTTTGCTTATCCGCACTCCAAAATTTCACGAAGACATCAGCCTTTTCCCCGATTACCAAAACAAATCGTGCTCACCTTCCTGTTCTTTCTGCAAAATCCAGTCTCACCTTCTTCCTTTCTTCATACAACTGAAATGCGGTACACAGACCTCCACTACTTTGATTTCACTTTACAGCTTTACAAATTCACGCAAAACCAAATCGTGCCCAAACTCCACCGAGCATTTACCACCTCCACTTGTACCTACAGGTCAAACACCATACCCAACTTTCTGTCCACTGCAAACTCACTTCCTACCTCACGTTCGCTACATGAAAACACCCACAAAATCATCCCAGACACCTCATTCTTCTCCTGTTCTTCCGCTCAACTTTCCCTTTCTTCCCAGAATTAGAGGCCGTGACCTCCTCCCTTTATCATCCGTCATTAACAGACCTTCATAACTTACTTTTCTACTCAACCAAATTCAAAACAGGAGACTCCATCTTCTTCTCCTTCATAATCTTCCTCTACACCTCACAGCGAATTAACTGACTCCACCTCAATCATCACCAGAAACCGTACAAAGATTAACACAACTCCTGCAGTAACCACCCATTTCTGCCACCACAAACTCACGGTCTCACCAGCAAAGAATGAAATCACCTGCCCATACTAACTCACCAACAAATTTCACAGTAACTGCTTTCGAACCCCCCCTTCTGACGTTATGAAATCCTTCCGTTATCAGACCATCGGAGTCGCCGCCATCGTAAACCGAACAATCCCTGCTTGTCACCATTCATGCACCTCAACAACAGCTCCCCACTGACACCGACCATCTCCTTTCAATCAACCTCTGCATCGCGAAAACCCTTCTGAAACTTCGAACATCAAAAACTATCTCCTCGCTCCAGAACAAAACCGTTCTCAGACTTCCTCCCTCGTTCACCCTACAACATCACCAACTGCCGCCTCCGTGCCCTACATCGACTGCCAGAGATTTGAGGTGCAGTGAATCTCGATCGCACCCAATTTGTGTTGGATTTGATTTCGATTTTCTTAATCTCGTTCTTGGCTGAGAAACGAGAGTTGAGTGGCGGCGGAAATTTTCTTTTGACCGAGGAGAATGAAAGGAATTAGGTTTTGAAGAGTGTATTGTATTTATAGGATGATATATTTGTAGCTGTTAAGAAAACAAAATACTTGGTCATTAAGTGACCATTCATTCGGTGAAGGCTTAGAAGACTATACGTGGATGACTACACACTTCTACAATTTATAACACATAGCGATTTGTCACTCAAACTATCACGACTATTTTCATGCGCTAATCACCCTTTATTCCCTCATGCTATATGGTATGTGACTACTTAGCTTACTAATACACTTCTATATGACTGTTTATTATCATATATCCATATCGTTTCTCTTGAAATGATTATGAAGTATATAAAAATTTGGATCTTTAATTGTTTTTCTGCTGCTCACCACTTCGTTTTATATATGTCCTTATAGTGGAACATTATCTAAATTTGGCTGCACTAATATAGTACACACATTATTTGTACTGTTATTGTATCATTCATATTTTAGATTTCGGAGACCGGTAATGTGCTATCCCACTTGATTTTGCTTGCTCCGCTGATTTTACTATAAATGAATTCAATTTACACTATATTGCGAATTCCACTAATTCCGACTATTTTGGAATTAAATATATTATTGTATTATTTATATAAATTAAATATTCAATAAAAATTTAATTAAATAACCATTTAATTCTCTAAACACTATTTAAATAATTAAATTAATTAATTATTATATCGCTGAAAATGCGGGTCATTACACCCCATCTCTCCATCGCAAGAATAAAAGCTCTAATTCCTAGAAAGCCGCGACGCCACCCGTTGACCTACCACCAGACCACAGCAGCAACCTCCCCCTTGGCCACCAGACTCCGGCGCCGCCCATCTTCACCCCTCCATCGCTTGTAAGTTTTTTATTAATTATTTTTATTTAGTTCATGTAATTAATGTTTTTTATGAAATTAGTTTTTTTATATAAAAAGCATGTTTGAAAAATCAGCTTATTTTATAAGAACATCGAGATAAAATTATAATTTGTAGTTAGATAAAAAATTTGATTTTTAAAATATATACATCCTTATAAAGATACTATTTTTATATGAAAGGTATGCATATAAAAATATGATTTCTATTATATGAATAACGATATAAAAATATAATTTTTATATATGAAGATAGCGATGTAAAAATATGATTTTTATTGTTTGAATAGCTATATAAAAATTCGAATTTTATTATATGAATAGCTATATAAAAATTTGATTTTTATTATATGAATAGCTATATAAAAATTCGATTTTTATTGTTTGAATAGCTATATAAAAAGTTCGATTTTTATTGTTTGAATAGCTATATAAAAATTCGATTTTTATTATATGAAAAGCTATATAAAAATTAGATTTTTATTATATGAATAGCTATATAAAAATTCGATTTTTATTGCTTGAATAGCTATATAAAAAATTGATTTTTATTGCTTGAATAGCTAAAAATTCGATTTTTATTATTTGAATAGCTATATAAAAATTCGATTTTTATTATATGAATAGCTATATAAAAATTCGATTTTTATTGCTTGAATAGCTATATAAAAATTTGATTTTTATTGCTTGAATAGCTAAATATTCGATTTTATTATTTGAATAACTATATAAAAATTCGATTTTTATTATATGAATAGCTATATAAAAATTCGATTTTTATTATATGAGTAGCTATATAAAAATTCGATTTTTATTGTTTGAATAGCTATATAAAAATTCAATTTTTATTGTTTGAATGGTCAGATGAAAATATGATTTTTAGTATATGAAAAGCTAAATAAAAATATGATTTTTTAATATATATAGAAATATTTAAAAATGCGATTTTTAAATATATAAGCATCATATTAAAATGTGATTTTTACAATGAACATCGTGAAAAGGGTTGCGTTGGAATTTCGGGCATATCCAAGTTGTTCAGAAATTCAGAAATAAAACTGGCGGAGTGGAAACCCAATGTGAGACCTTTTCACTCTAATTTTCTTTTCTAGTTAAATATATACTAGGATGCAGACGGTGCTTAGTAGCACCCGACACCTTTGTTTGAAACCATGGATGTGTGGTTGTTTGTTTTGATTGGTTTATTTGTTTGAATTTGGTTTGGGATGTGAACATAATTGATTGAATTTGGTTTGTGTATGGCGCGAGCCAGTATTAGGCGAGGGATAGGCTAGACCTTATTCCAGTTCCAATATCACGCCGTTATACTGCCAAAATTTTCTAAAATATGTTAGAACAATAAAAATGCCATTTTTATTGTGTAAATGAACTGTATAAAATATTCATGTGTTGAATAAAATAATCATGTATTAAATAAAATATTTTATCATTAAAAATATAATTTTGACGTGTATATGAATAAAATAAATATTCATTTAAAAATCGGACGATTTGTTTATGTATACTCATTTGACTGATACTGATTGGGACGATATATTTTACACTTCGCCCAGCTGCACAAATAAAATCAGTGTGTGTTGATTGAAACCCCACACGGGTATTGGGATGATAGCTGACGTACACTAATCCTAATTGTTTAGTTGTATGTCAATCGATAGGTTGATAGACTTTTGTAAGCATTAAATATTTATATTTAATGCTTATGCAGTTGTGTAATGCACTCTGGATAATGGTTGACTGTGTTTGATTATTGTTGTGTACACGTGTGTATGAAATCCATATAAATAAAATTATATGGTAATTGACTGTGTTTGATTCCAATTCGAAAAGAACGAATATTTTAAATTAACGAATATTTTAAAATGATGAATAATGAATATTTTAAAATAACTACTATTTTAAAAATAATATTCAGTAATGGATCAAAATATGATTTTGATGTCCGATTTGGGATGGACACGAAAATATTTAAATATATAAAGCCATGTTGATTAGATTAACACCATTTTGATGTGAACAATATTTATATCGATTTTATTCATTTTTAATGAATATCGAAAAGGAAATGATTTCAAAATCTGATACTTTGAAAATATTATCATTTATACATTATAATGATAAGGAAAATTCAATTTTGATTTAAAATTGAAAATGAAGTTGGAATCATTTTAAAACGAATTTATAAACGATTTATAAATACGTTTTAATGGAAATCAACGAAATATATATTATGTATATTATATATATAATACAATGGCCTGAATAGAATGCGCCGCGCCGCGACCGTTCGCGAATTTCGACCATTGACTTCGAATTGACATTACGGGAGGTCCGACTGTCGGATTCTCCTGAAAATGGAACCGTTGGGTTCATATCGAAAAGAGCTTTCCAACGAATATAAGAGATATGAAATATAACAGTTGGATTTGGAATTACGTCCAAATCAAATTTGGAAAAGGTCGATGTTAGTGCAGTTCGATGACCATTTATGGAAATCGACTGAAAGGGTCTTAATAAATTTATTAAAAATATTAATAATTTGTGCAAAATCATAATAAATGATTTGGAAATAATTGGGATGAAAAATTCCACATTTGTAAAGAAAAAAAATATTTTTATCAAAATGAACTAGTTATAACTAGATTTAAAATCCAATAATTTTTAAATAAAATAAATTGGATTTGTGGATGGTTTTAATATAACAAAAAATTTCCAATGAACAAATTGGAATGGAAATAATCTTCGGAATATTTCGATATTGGATTCCGTGATTATATGGATATTATTGTGGAAATTTGGAAGATATATATATATATATATCGTTATTTCCACTACGATGTTTGTTTGTTCCAGAATTTGATATTGAATATAAGCCGATATAATTCCTATTTAGAGCCTTGTATTTAATATCAAATGGGATTTTAGGTTTGTCATGAACAGTTTCTTAAATAACACTGTTCTTAAACCCAGTTGAGAAAAGGATAAATCTTTTATTTAAGATTTAGAGAGTTTACCAATTAATTAATATTTAATTGAAATTGAATTAAGAATTGGATCTTGGGTTTATTGTGGACGGTGTTTTTATAACACTTGTTCTTTAACCCAACTAATAGTGAAGAGATGATTTGGAATTTATAAATCTTTTATTAAGGTTTAAAGGAAATTTTCCAAAGAAAGGTTTTCCAATTTAATATATTAGATTGGAATTAAATGGAATTCGATTTGATAATAATCGAAGTGAACTTCTGTGGAGGAAAACTGGTAATATATATGGAATTTAAAAGGCTTGGTCGTTGTTCCATTTATATTATTAGTCGGATACGGAAATTGATATCAATTTTATATATTGATCTGTTTTCCGTGAAGACTCCATAATTAATGGAATGTGATTTCGGGTTTATCGTGAATTATGTTTTAAATGAGATTAGTTCTTTAACCCAGTTAAAGACAGGATTACATGTCTAACATTGTATTTCGAACTATATGGTTGATCTCCGCTAAATATATATCTGTTTGGTGGCGTAGAATTTATTCTCTTGCTTGACACCCTTCTCTAAGACATACGAGTTTAGAGGTTATATATCGGTAGAAATCAATAGTACGGTGTAGATTGTCGATGCGACATGTTTGTGTTTCCAAAGTTAAATGATCATTAATACTGATTTTTGGGAAGATTAAAACTAAGTGGAATTTTAATGAATCTTTAATTAGATTGAAATGTGAATTGATAATTTAAATTATCAAATTTGGGAAATGATCGAGAGCGGAGTATCACCAGTTTTGCTCCAAGCGATAGTTAAATCTTTAATTAGATTTGAACGAGAAATGGTAATTAATTTTACCGATAACACCGTGGTGTTAGATTGAAGTATTACCAGTTTAGCTCCATGGGATGAATAAGTTAGGGTTGGGAAATTAAACAAATGATTACTTTAGTTAGGTGCGTTAATCCCAACTAGTTTGGAAAACCTTAACATGGCTTGAATTAATATTTAAAGGAAGATTAAAGAATAAATTTAAAGAATTTGTATTTTATAAAATTAATGGGAACCTTTCCCTAAAAATGTGAATATTTGAATAAAAGAATATTCTAAATTGGAATGAGGCGTATGTTGTGTGTTTATATCACTTGATTATAATATATGTGGGTTATTCAGAAAGGCCGGGTTTATACCCATTCTGAATAACTGATTCGATGATAAGTCGACGATGAAGACGGTGGTTGAAGACCAGAGGTCTTCACATCGTTTGGATGATTACTGATGTCTTGATTGGGCTGTACACCCAAGACATGGTAATAAGTGGTGAACATCCAGACGTACTTGGAGATCAACAAAATATGCGAGGACCTCTCTCCTGTATTGGACATATGGGATGAGGAATTAGGTGCCTCTGGTTTTGTTCAAACCCAGAACGAACTATTAAATGGACGTGCGTCTGACATTGGATTTTATTCTGTGTTGATTGATCTCTGCTAAATATATATCTGTTTGGTGGTGGAGAATTTATTCTCTTGCTTAACACCCTTCTCTAAGATGTACGAGCTCAGAGGTTACATATCGATAGACATCAGTTGCATGGCGTGAATTGCCAGTGTGGCATGCAGAGATGCAGTGATCAAAGCTCCTGTTGAAAAGCAGAGTCTTGTGGTTGATGATCAAAGCACGGCCTTAAAGGGCATTCTTTGTGTATAGCATTAATTCGCGAGCCTCACACCTCGGTATGAGTCAAAAACGGGATAAGGGACTATAGGGAGAACACGACGTTTCTTTCTAGCTATGGGTGGTGTCATGTTATGAAGCCCAGACATTTATATATTTTTACCTATGTGGTTGATGGATAGCGAGGCGCCTCAAATATGTCGGTTACTACGGAGCCGATGGATAGGTCTGATAGGACAGGGAAACGTGTGTTCAGGAATAATTAATCCTCAAACATAAGAGAGGACCAGCCCTGAAGCATCCAAGGGTTTCCCAGAGTGTGCAGTCCTGATACATTTGCTTGAATGTCTCGAAGCGAGCTGGGAGTACATCCCTTGCCTTGACTCATGACGGAAATCAAATTTCCAATACGTGACATTCCGGTTTTGATTGTAGAGCCTAGTATGGCGACATGATAGATGGTACCCATGCTGCCTATGATTGATACATTTATATTTGAAGTTGTTTTATACACTATACACTTATAATAGTATCAAAATGATTTGTTTTAAACGTGCCCATCATGTTTGGCTATTATAAGGGAAAACTCTATCCTCCGGCCTGCGCTGCATTGTGTGATGGGACCTGAGTCTTATAATAGCTTCATTTTTCCAAATAGCATTGCGCTGTTTATTCTATGCACTAGTATTCTTGGGAGGAAACTCGTTCTGTGTTATACGGTGTGGTCCCTTGATTTAGTCTCTTTTAAAGTAAATATTCAATAACTATTTTAGTTCTCATACCAGTCACATGATTGACCTATAGTTTATTGTTTTAACCTAAACTCTGGGTTCCCCTATTTTCCACGGGCAGCTAGTAGTTTTGGTTCTGCATATTATTTCTTTTCCGGGATCCTAGATTTACAGCTGAAGCTATATTCGGAAAGCTCTATATCCGTGTATTTCTTTGAGTTGTGTTATGTATTGATTTTCCGCTGCATTGTAATTCGTAAATCTATGATATTTATCAAATGTATATAATTATTCGTACTCTGTATATTCTTGTACTCTGATGTAAATTGTTGTAATAAACAATGAAATGTTCTTTTGTTTTGTTCTGAATTGTCGTGTTCTCAACTCAATCCGGGCTTTCCTTTACGGGGAAGTTTGGGTCGTTTCACAGATGCCCATAGAACCATTTATCATACACCTACGCAGCATATTCTTTTGTTTGCATTTTAAATTCAAATGTTTATTTCCACACAAATTTAGTCCATGGTTTTGTGCCACCGTGAACATAGATGCCTCACAGCTCCCATATCTTCCAAACTTGACAGTGCCAACTCCAATCCATATGCTCCGCACCCAGTCTCTGTTTCGTCCACCTGATTAAACCTAGTTCCCCCTCTTCTTTTTTACTTTCTTGCTTCAGTAGTCTCCACATGCACACAAATACATGAGTGCACATGCACACACATCAGCTAAGTGTTTATTGGTCACAATCCATCACGCAAGCCGCCATCATACCCTAAACCAACCCACTATCCCATAATTCTTTCCCCTTGAAGCTATCAGAAAGAGCTATAAGATTTGCTTCATTAATAGACTTCCTGGAATAGTCTACCATTTTACCTTATATTGTTCAGATTTGGTATGGGGCAGATCATCATTATACCGATAATTGTAACAGCATAAATAAATGTTAAAGTTAAGTTACTACCATGATTACTTTGGAAGAAGAACTGTCTTTTGCTGTTAATTTGGTTTTTACATGAGATACAGTTACGTTCAATGTGTAAGAACGAGTAAGACTAAATTCATTCTCATTTCTTCAATATAAACTGAAAATGAAATATCTCTTGGCACTTGTCATTTGTAAAAGGGTATACGAAGTAACCCTTTTACATGCCAGAGCTGATGCAAGTATTCAATGTGTTTTCTCACCCTAAAGCAGATCGATTTATATTATCATATGTAAGTAATACATACACACTAGCATATGCAGATTAACAACTTGAAATAAATTATATAGCAGTGAACAGAGTGGAGAAAGAATGGGTTTACTCACTAATGTGATTTACAACTCCCGGTTAACAATGTAATGTATTTACAGCTACCCAGTAGCAAGAAAACATTTAAACAGAGCATATAAATATGTTTACACAACATAAGTGGTTTAAGTGGGTAACGGGGAAGTTATTGTTGAAACAAGTCCAGTTATACTCATATTTGTACTCTATTTTGGTTCCATGTTTTCAATCTAGTTTTAATAAGTGAAGATCAACCCAAATTACACATTCATAAGTACATAAGCATCCATATATAAAGTCATTATCATAACTAGAAATAGATTTAAAAGGGAATTATTTACTCACATACCTTAATTTCTCTGATCCTAAGACTTGCGGCTACTTTTCATTGAATTGGTTTGGATGTTTTTGTGTGAAGAAAACATGAAGTGTGTATGTGTATTTATAGTAGAACTTTAATAATAATATATTAGCTTCCACTGAAACTTTGCAGATCATTTTCACAAAGATGAAATGTTTCTACACAGCAACTTCTCCAGGCTAGTTGCAACTATTACCACTTCACTTGATTGAAAAGAAAGAAATGCATGGTCACTTGTGAAAAGTTCTATTACTAGGCTATATGACCATGTGTGAATGCTTTGAAATGAATAAAATATGTAATTTCTTAAGTATTAAGCAATATATGGTACTTCTTAGGCTTCATTAGGGGTGTTCTTGCAGATTGATTGAAATGAAAGTACTGAAAGGATTAAATATGCAATTTCCTTAGTTCATAAGCAAATGTATGCTTCACTACATGTCCATACAGATTGGTTGAATAGGAAGATTATGGGTATTGATATGTTCCTTACTGCTATGACTTTGCATGAGTCACTAGTGTAAACTATACGTAACACCCCGGATTTTTGAATAATCGAATTAACTAAATTAAAGAATAATTAATCTTAGACGTGGGAATTAAGGGAATGGGGTTGCGCCATTGTGTTCATCTCGGAATTCTGGTTGAGGTAGAGTCCGATTTTGCGGGAAACGGGTACCGGATGAAGGAGTTATGGACGAACGAAGTTAGGTGGCAAAACAAGAAAAAAAAGATTGCACTGGAGCACTTGGGAAGTGCGCCGGTACAAATTTGCATTGGCGCACTTCCCAAGTGTGCCCAGGCCGAGAGAAAACCTGCACAGCTTTCTGGTTCAGTCTGACCCATGTTGTGACTCATGGCTGAGTCCTTTCTGACTCCTTGCTGAGTCATTAGGGCTGAGGTGTCACCCTATCCCGACTGAATGGTTTTGATTAACCCTAAGATCATCCGACGGCTATAATTAAATTAAAATTCTATATAAACATGGGTAGACTCAAACCCTAAATCAGAATTAAAACTGAAACTATGGCCGTCATGCTGTCATCTTATAACCTAGAGTAGCCGCCACCAATTAGAGAGGAAGAACAACAAATCAAATCAGTTCTATTCAACCCTAACAACGAATCTTCTTCAAAGGAAAGCTAATACAACTTCAGAACTCAGAATTCAGAACCCAAGACCGCCTTTGAGTTGTGAGTTCGATAATTTTAATAAAATAATTAGCAATTTAATTGGATTAAGTTATGATGCGGATTATATGGATGTGATGTGAATTAATGATCGCATGTTATAATTATGTTGTAGACTTGTGTTGAAATCTCTACGACGTTATGTTGTGATGCTATCATTTATGATGTAAAGTTATAATACTAACACCTATGCTGTAATTCTACGATTGGCTTATGTATAATCAAATCATCATGTTGTTTATATGCTAGTTTGGTTATGTTGATTCATATGATAGATCACAAGTATGTATGCAAGTTTAGATATTGATTTAGACATGAATCATATGCAAGTTAGTATAACCTTACATGTTTCGTGACATCAGTTTTAGATTTAAAGTTAGGCTATGACATGTGTGAGTTATATGATAGATTCTACATGATAGTTTACATGTTAGATGTAAGTTTACACCATTGTTATGTTGCATAAATCACATATGCAAGTTTAGGTAAATATATGAGTTTGGAATATGAATCATGTTATGCAAGTTTGTGGTTACTGCCCATGCAAGTTTACACCTTTATATGTAGATCTATGACATACATGATTTATGCAAGTTTGTGACCATTATCCCAACAAGTTCACACCTTTAGATTTGGGTCTATGACATATGTAGTTTTATGCAAGTTGTAACTTTGGCCTATGCAAGTTTTAGATGTAGAACATCATTCACACATGCAAGTTCACCCCTATGTTTTGATCTAGTTTTAATTATATGTATGTTGTGAGATAGACTATTCGAGTCTAACGTATATTTTACGTTAAACGAACGAACGTACAACGTGGGGTAAAGGGGATAATATTAAAAGATTTAATTGGCATAAATGCCTTAAATAGCATAAAATAAATATGTGGTGAAAATTGGTATGATTTTACATACCATAAATGGATGGATATAATTGAGTCAATTATGGACGTTGTTAAATTTGGAATTGATTGATAATTTGAATAGGGAAAGTAATTCAAATTGGGGGATTAATTAGGTGTAATTAATCGTCTAAGACACGAGGTTAGGCTCTTTTGTGGTGTAAGACTGCCCGAACCTACCCGGCAAAACCAGCTGTCACAAATGCCAGTCTAATGTGGGAGGTCTTAGGCATAAATTAAATATGTAACAATTGTAAAGACACGAGGTTAGGCTCTTTTGTGGTGTAAGACTGCCCGGACCAGCCCGGCAAATCCAGCTGCCACAAATGCCAGTCCAATGTGAGAGGTCTTTATGAGGTTACGGTCTTAATGAATTAAGGAACACTTAACCAGATAAACATGTAGTGGGACATGAGGGGGTTAAGTGGGTGCCTTGGGTGGCATGTGGAATCTAGTGGGTGCCTTGGGTGGCATTTGGAAATACGATTAGAAACACTTAACCAAAATTGAAACATGTAATTGAAACATGAATAAGAAGTGGGTTAAGTGGGATGTACTAGAGGGGACCAAGCTTAGGTGGATAGCATGTGTCAAGTAATGGGGGCCCATTTCAACCAGTAACCCATACGTATCTTTGTGGGCTCGACCCAAGTCGAGGACGGGACACACATACTGGGCTTGACTGTAAGAGGCCAAAACGGGTTAGCGGTGGCAACGCAATTCCAACGGGTTCATATGCTTGTGCGGACCCGGGCTGGTAGGTAAGACGTTGTTGCATCGTGTAGGTATAAGCCGTGCATTATTTGTGGTATCGGGTTTCCACTTTGGGGAGTGATACACCCTACTATGGGGCCAGCACGGGTATCTACGAGTTAGGGAGCCGATCGCTTGGGGTAGTGGGTACACCTAGTGGAGATAGGGGCAGGAGGCACCTATGAAGGCAGCTAGGGGTGCACAAAACTACCAATATCATTATTAAGTCTGTAGGCAGGATCAACCTTAGGGTGACTAGTGGTGGGGAAATATAGAAATTACCATATAGTGGTGGTGCAGTATAGTAATTATCTTATAGTGGGTTAGGGTGCGCCTTTAATGATATCGTTGTTCATCTTGTTTCCTTGTTTACTCTGCCATACTCAATGGTTCATGGTCATTTCCTTATTTTCCAACTTATGCCTTAGCCTAGTTATTTTGGTAATTATATTGTTAAAGTTATCGCACTCGCCAGACTTTATGTCTGACCCCCTTTGTTTCCTCCTCTTTTCTTCCTTTTCCCCCCAGGTGCTCAGGTTGGAACTAGCACCAGTGGAGCTTGATTTTGGACAGCTGTGCTTATTTCTTTTAGAATATTTTTTTGATCGCTGAAGTAAAGTTCAGCCTCTCCTTTATTTATGGCTATTTTGTATTGGGGGATTATGTCTTTCAATTTATGTACTTTGATTTAGTCAAGATGGATATTATGTACTTGGCTCTGGTTTTGATGATGTAATCAACCATATGTGTTTTCCGCTGCAATGAAATAAAGTTTTAAATTTTCAAGTACTGTTTATATCTGTCTTGTTGTTAAGTTTCTGTTCTATACTTACTTAAAACGCTCCATAGAAGTTAATGCATTCCCTTTGTGAATGACATTAACGGACGTGGGGTGTTACATGTGGTATCAGAGCTGAAGGTTACTAGAACAGATATGAAATTTGAAAAACTATTTTTCACAACAATTTTTTATAAAGAAGTACCTTCAAAAGTACGTTTTAAGGAAATTATTTTCAAGAGAAAAGCTTATTTTAGAAAGCATAACCCTAAGAGCCATATATCTTTCCCTCGGTTCTTTTATATTGAATCTTTCCTTTTTTGTTTCAGCATGTCAAGCATCTGAGATACTAGAGGGTGTTCATGTACCCGGTTGGTTTCGTCAATATCTCGAGGCTAGGGCCGCCACCGTAGGTCCAGCAAATTCTCCTCCTCCTCCCCGCGTCGATACTTTTGCTAAGATATGTAAGGACTTTCGAGCAATAGGTGGAAAACCTTTTCACGGGACGGAGACATTTCTTGAAGCTCGAAACTGGCTAAAGGAAGTGGAAGAATTATTTGGAATCTTTGAAGTGGATGATGGAAGAAAGATCCAGTTGGCTGCCTGGCTAATGAAGGATGAGGCCTCGTTTTGGTGGGAGGTCACTAATGGGGGACGTCCAGTCGATACATCGCCAGATTTTAGGCAGAGGTTTGAGGCGAAGTTTCTCTCACGGGCTGAAGAGAATTTATAAATGGAAAGATTTTTGGCGTTGAAGCAAGGGAATCTATCGGTGAAAGAGTACGTCAACAAATTCAACCAATTGGCAAGATTTGGCTTGGACTTGGTGAATACTCCAGAAAAGAAGGCTCTAAGATTTGTTAAGAGTTTAAACGAGCTGCTTCATGGGTTAGCTATGACCCATTCCCATTTGGGCTACCTTCGAGAGACTAGTTGACATGGCGCTCATGCATGAAGAGGAGAAGGGCGCCAATGCTAATAAGGCACCCGAGAAGAAAGGGGATCAAAAGAACCAGCAACAGCAACAACAGAACAAGAAAGGTGGCAAAGGCAACAATGCTAAGGGAAAGAAAAGATGCTTTAACTGTGGGACACCCGACCATCGAAGCAAAGATTGTAGGAAGAAAAAGAAGACTGGTTGTTTCCACTGTGGCGAGGCGGGACATCTTATTAAGGACTGCCCAAAGAAAGGGAAGAGGGTAGGGTCTACCTCGGGAGGACAGGTGCAGGCTCTTATGGCACCAAGGCAGGCAAGGGGACAAGTTCAGGCTCTCGTGGTCCCACCGCTGCAAGAACGAGGTAGAGCAATTTCCGTTGAATGTTTAGTTTTTATGTTTGATCATCATATCCGTACTTTATTCGATTCTGGCGCATCACATTCATTCATCTCTACATCATTAGTTGAAACACTGCACCTTGATACTAGTCTAGTTACTGATCCCTTAGTAGTCTCATATCCTATTTGTGACGGCCATGAATTTCGCTCGATCTGAATCGGTCGTTAAACCGATCTAGACCGTTCGAAACCCCTGATCGTTGAGAACAGGACAAATCAGAACTCAAACAGAAGAACTTTTCATTGTTATTACGACAATTCCATCAGAATACAAGAATATACAGAGTATAAATGAATAAATTACATTCGACAAATATCAGAGATTACAATGAATTACATAGCAGCGGAAAATAATACAAAGCACAACTGAAGGTGATATACGGATACAGAGCTTTCCGGATATCATTCCAGCTGTAAACCAGGATCCTGTGAATATAAATCTGCAAAACCAAAACTACTAGCTGCCCGTGCAGAAAATAAGGGCACCTAGAGTTTAGGTTAAAACAATAAACTCCAGGTCAGTCATGTGACTAGTGTGAGAACTAAAACAGTTATTTAAAACTTTACTTTAAAGGATAGTAATTCAAGGGACCATGCCGTATAATACGGAACGGGTTTCCTCCCAAGAATACCAGTGCATAGGATAAACAGCGCAATGCTTTTTCGAAAAATGAAGCTATTATAAGACCCAGGTCCCATCACACAATGCAACGCAAGCCGGAGGATAGGGTTTTCCCTTATAATAGCCAAACATTCTTGGTACGTTTAAAACAAATCATTTGATACTATAATAAGTGTATAGTGTCAAAACAATTTCAATCATAAATATAAATCATAGACGGCATAAGTGCCCCAAACCACTATGTCGCCATACTAGGCTCTACAAATAAAGCCGAAATACACGTATTGGAAATTGGATTTCCGTCATGAATCGAGGCAAGGGGCAAGCTCCTCTCCGCTTCGAGACACTCTAGCAAATGTCTCAGGACTACACACTCTGGGCAACCCTGGAATCGTCTGGGCCGGTCCTCTCTTACGTTTGAGGATTGGCAATTCCTGAACACACGTTTCCCGGTCCTTACAGACCTAATATCGAGGCGCCTCATTCCAACAACCACAAAGGTGAAAAGTATATAAATGTCAGGGCTGGTAAGTCACTGACACCACCAAAGCTAGAAAGAAACGTCGTGTTCTCCCAGCGGTCCGTGTCCCGTTTTTAACTCATACCGAGGTGTGAGGCTCGCGAATTCACGTTATACACAAAGCTACGCCACGAAGGCCGTGCTTTGATCATCAACCACAAGACTTTGCTTTTCAACAGAAGCCTTGATCCATGCAACTCAGCGTGCCACACAGGCAATTCATGCCATGCGATTGATATCTATCGATATATAACCTCTAAGCTCGTACGTCTCAGAGAAGGGCGTTAAGCAAGAGAATAAATTCTCCGCTGCCAAACAGATATATATTTAACAGAAATCGATCAACACAGAATAAAATCCAATGTTAGATACACAATCCATTTACAAGTTCGTTCTGGGTCTGAACGAAACCGGAGGCACTTTCCTCGCATATCCATCGATCTCCAAGTACGTCTGGACGACCACTAACTGATTCCCTCATCTTGTGTGTACAGCCCAATCAAGATCATCAGTAATCACTCAAACGATGTGAAGACTTCCGGTCTTCGACCACCGTCTTCGTCTTCGACATATCGTCGAATCGGTTATTCAGAATGGGTATAAACCCGGCCTTTCCGAACAACCCGCGTATATTAAAAACAAATGTTACACAAACACAACATACGCCTCATTCCAATTCCACATTCTTAGGGAAAGGTTCCCATTAATTTTATCCAAGATAAATTCTTTAAATTTTATCCTTTAATCTTCCTTCGGATGTCATTTCAAACCAGATTATGGTTTTCCAAACTAGTCGAGATTAGCGAACCACACCGAAGTAATTATTTGTTTTATTTCCCAATCCCAACCTATTCATCCCATGAAGAAAAACTGGTAATACTCCACATCTAACCCCACGGTGTTATCAGTAAAATTAATTACCATTTCACGTTCAAATCTAATTAAAGATTTGACTATCGTTTTGGAGCAAAACTGGTGATACTCCATTCTCGCTCACTTTCCTAATTTGATAATTTAAATTATCAATTCACTTTTCAATCTAATTGCAGATTCATTAAAACTCCTTTTTCTGGGTTAAAGAACTAGTGTTATTTAAAACACAGTTCACGATAAACCCAAATCACATTCTATTTATTATCGGGTTAAAGAACTAGTGTTATTTAAAACACCGTTCACGATAAACCCACTAATCAATTCTATCTAAAACCCATTTCAAATCCAATTTATTTATTTAAAAATAAATGGGTTTTAATTTTAGTTCAAAACTAGTTCATTTCGATAAAAATCTATTTTATCTTTTCAAATAGGGAGTTTTTCATCCCAATTTTTCCCAAATCATTTTTTATGATTCTACATAAATTATTACTATTTTTAATAAATTTATCAAGGCCCGTACAGTCGATTTCCATCAACGGCCATCGAACTGCACTTACATCGACCTTTTTCGAATTTGATTTGGATGTATCTCCAAATCCAACCGTTAGATTTCAAATTTCTAATATTCGTTAGAAAGCTCTTTTCGATACGAACCCAATGGTTCCGGTTTTAGGAGAATCCGACGGTTGGATCTCCCGTAATGTCCGTTTGAAATAAATGGTCGAAATTCACGAACTGCCGCGGCGCGGCGCGTTCTATTCAGGCCATTATATTATATATATAATATATATTTCGTCCATTACTATTTAAAACGAATTTTATAAATAATTTAGAATTCGTTTCAAAAACAATTTCAACTTCCATTTCAATTCAAATTAAAATTGAATTTTTCCTTATAATTTCGTTTAAAATTCATTTGAATTCAATTCAAATTTCAATTCAATTTGAATTCATTTCAATTCGTTTTCAATCCAATTCGAATTCGTTTTCAATTCAATTCGAATTCGTTTTCAATTCAATTCGAATTCGTTTTGGTTTTCTATTCGATTCAATTCGAATTGGTTTTCTATTCGATTCAATTCAAATTGGTTTTCTATTCGATTCAATTCAAATTGGTTTTCTATTCGAATCAAATTCAATTCGTTTTCTATTTAAATCAAATTCGTTATATATTCTATTTGAATCAAATCCGTTATATATTCAATTCGAATTCAATTCGTTATATATTCAATTCAAATCAAATTTGTTTTCTATTCAATTCAAATTTGTTTTCTATTCAATTCAATTCGAAATCGTTTCATATTCAATTCATTTAGAAATCGTTTTATATTCAATTCATTTCGAAATCGTTTCATATTCAGTTCATTTCGAAATCGTTTCATATTCAGTTCATTTCGAAATCGTTTTATATTCAATTCATTTCGAAATCGTTTTATATTCAATTCATTTCGAAATCGTTTTATATTCAATTCATTTCGAAATCGTTTTATATTCAATTCATTTCAAATTGGTCTTCTATTTGATTCAATTCAAATTGGTTTTCTATTCGATTCAATTCAAATTGGTTTTCTATTCGATTCAATTCAAATTGGTTTTCTATTCGATTCAATTCAAATTGGTTTTCTATTCGATTCAATTCAAATTGGTTTTCTATTCGATTCAATTCAAATTGGTTTTCTATTCGATTCAATTCAAATTTCATTTCAAAATATTCGATTTCGATATCACTTTTCAATATTCATTTTAAAATGAATAAAATCGATATAAATATCGTTCACGTCAAAATGCCGTCAATCTAATCAACACGGCTTCATATAATTCTATTTCCAAATATTCTATTTCAAATATTTCTTTTTCAAATATTTCCTATTCAAATATTTCTATTTCAAATATTTCTATTTTAAATATTTCTATTTTAAAATATTTCGTTCAACACATGACTAATCTCAACGGATGAGTATTGTCAACACATGAACCTTTATTTTATATTGATAAAGAAGTAAATTTTATTATTAAAATATTTCGTTCAACACATGACTAATCTCAACGGATGAGTACGGTTAACACATGAACCTTTATTTTATAATATTCTTTATTTTTCCGATTGGAATGAGGCCCAATCAATTACCATATAAAGTTAATTATATGGATTCCATACCACAAATGTATATAATAGCAACGATAAATAATCAACCATCATCCAAAGTGCACTACACTGTATAAGCATCAAATATAGATATCTAACGCTTATAACAGCCTGTCAATCAATCGATCGACATACAACTAATTATTGGGATTAGTGTATACCGTATTTTATCCCAATACCCGTGTGGGGTTTCAAACAATCAAACACAGATTTTTATTTGTGCAGTTGGGCGATGTGTAAAATTTATCGACCCAATCAATGTCAGTCAAATCAGTGTACATAAACAAACCGTCCGGTTTGTAAATGAATATTTATTTATTCACATTCACTGTATTCATATTCCGTTAAAAATTATATTTTTAACGATAAAACATTTTATTTTAACATATGAATTTCTATTCAGATCATTCTTTAAATAAAATGATATTTTTATTTTTCTAACTTATTTTAGAAAATTTCGGCGGCATAACGGCACGATACTAGAAACGGGACGAGGCCTAGCCTTATCCCCGGTCTAGTGAAGGCCCACGCCATTCACACATCAATCCAATCCATTCATTTCACCAAACAATTCAATTCAAACCAAATAAACTAACCAACTACACAACCAAACAATTAAACAAACAAGCCATCCATGGTCTATGGATGACGGGTGTCGGGTGCTACTAAGCACCGTCTGCATCCTAGTATATATATAACTAGAAAAAGAAATTGAAGAGTGAGAAGTTCTCACCAATAGCTATTCCAACTTCACGCCACTTCAAATGTAGAAGTCTTCGTCGTTCTCGCCTTTTGTCACTTTCGTTGCCCGTATCCTCTACATATGTAAAAATCGAATTTTTTACTTTGCTATCCAATATATAAAAATCGAATTTTTTTACTATGCTATTCAATATATAAAAATCGAATTTTTACACCGCTACTATATAAAAAGATTTCGCCTTTTCAAATGTAAAGATTTCATCACTATAAAAATCATCTCTTTATTTCAACGTATATATAAAAAAAATCAGATTTTTATTTCGCTACATATACAAAGATGATATTTTTATATTCTCTATCCTATAAAGATTATATTTTTATAATCACCACTATATCAAAATCCGATCTTTCTACATTCAAATAAAAATACGATCTTTTCACCTTTAAAAATATCGTCTTTCATTCATTAAAAATCCGCCTTTTTAAGGTTAAAAATATCGCCTTTTCTATATGAAAAATTCTAACTTTCTATTTAAAAATCCTATCTTTCTAATTTACAAATCCTACACAAAAACTGATTTTTTTTCTGTTTGCTAATCATATATAAAAGAAATAAATAAAAAAATTAAAACAAATAAAAACTTACTTTTTCAATCGGGGGGGGGGGGGGGGGTTCACTGCTGCCGTTCACTGGAAGAGGAGGGGGGGTCGGAGTTGGTGCTTCAGGCGGCGGATGAGGGTTGGGGGAGAGATGCAGGAGGCGGCGGCGGTTTTCTGAGGGGGGGGGCTAGCTTCGCGCGGCGGCGCGATTAGAGGGGGGGTCTTCGACGGTGGCGCGACGCGAGGGGGGGTGCGCCAGCCTCTGGCGGCGGCGACGATCAATCGGGGGGGGGGGAGTTCCCCCCCCCCCCCCCGTCTTCCTCTTTCTTTCTTTTTTTTTTATTTATTTCGAGTCTGTTTTGAAATGGTACGGGGGGGCTAGGTCTAGGGAGAAGAGTATATATATATATTTTATTATTATTTAATTATTTTATTTTTCACCAAAAAGCAACTTTTATTTTCGACCTCAAAACGAGGCCCACCGCCTGTCGTCGATAGCTAATTACCCCCATTCCGAACACAATGGGATATGTATCGTAAGCTGATTCGATCGTTTCGATCAGTTTCCGTTAAAATCAACATATAACTCTATATATTGAATTTGAACGCGTATTTCAATTTACAGGGGTCACATACGAACTCTAAAAATTCCAAAAAAATATTTTCAAGCTCGTATTGACGATACGGTCCTAACAAAACTAGTTTCGTCGAATTCTGAGACCGTTTGAAAAATGGCCAATTTCCAGTCGATTAAAATCAACTAAATTTGGTCAAACACGTTTTCCTTTGCCACGCTCACATATTGATTCGAAAAATTATGAAATTTGAAATCTAGCAATAATTTGACATCACGGACCCAACAAAAGTGGTTTCGTCGAAATCCGAGGTAGTTTGCAAAATGTCCATTTTTAAGGGCCTGAATTCCATAGCGACTATTCAGAATTTTCAACTGGACGTATCTTTTTGTCCCCGCTATGAAATTTTGATTTGTTGGATTCGTTGGAAAGATATTCACGATTAGATCCTAATGTTTTTGGTTTCACTAAAATCCGGATTGTTTTGCACCCGGTATGTTCAATTGAAGTTTGAAATCGAATTATCGAACTACCGCGCCATTTTCAATTCTATTTATAATTATATATAAATATTTATATTCTAACGACGACGCGTATAATATATACGTTCGAATTATATTCAAAATAAACTTCTCGTCGATATTATTTAAAATAATTCATTTTAAATGTTCAAAATTCGCTAAAATTGCCAAAATAAAAATTTTAAACTGGTTCAGATTTTCCGGGTTATTACACTATTGGTGGTTCGGCTCATCTATCTATGATTTGTCGGGATTTGAGAGTGTTTATCTTGGGCGTTGAGTTTGAATGCAATGCCTTTGTTCTTGGCTTTATGGGCTACAGCTTGATTCTAGGTATGCATTGGCTAACTAGACATGGGGCCATCCTAGATTGTGAAAGAAGGGTAGTTTGATTGTTGACTTGTTTTGGAAAGACCCTTGATATTTCTTGTGACCCTAGAGGTCCAGTAATTCTTAGTTACCTAGAATCCCTTGATGCATCCGATGATGATTTACATTCTGTTCCCATAGTCCGTGAATATGTTGATGTCTTCGATGAGGTGAGGGGTTTACCCCCAAAACGTGAGATAGACTTTTGAATATATCTAGTAGATAATGCAAAGCCAGTTGCATTACGAGTGCGCCACATGGCTCCAAGAGAGAGAAGAGAACTCAGTAAGAAAGTGAAGGAATTGCTTGAGAAGGGGTTCATCAGACGTAGTATATCGGAGTGGGGTGCTCCAGTAGTATTTGCCACGAAGGCAGATGGGTCCCTCAGACTTTGTGTGGACTATAGAGAACTCAATGAGCTTACTAAGAAGAATAGACACCCACTACCAAGGATTGACGATCTCTTCGATCAGTTAGTTGGCGCCTCAGTGTTTTCGCAGTTGGACTTAGCCACGGGTTTCCATCAGTTGAGAGTGGCTGAGGATAGCATAGACAAGACTGCCTTTAGGACTCCAGACGGTTTCTTCGAGTGGCTGGTGATGCCCTTCGGTTTGACAAATGCCCCCGCTTACTTTGTTGACTTAATGAGTAGGGTGTTTAGGGAGTACCTCAATAAATTCGTGGTAGTCTTTGTGGACGACATTTTGATCTTTTCTAAGAGCGAGGAAGAGCATGCCCTACATCTTAGGGAAGTGTTGGAGACTCTTCGAGCGCATAGCCTTAAAGCTAAATTTTCTAAATGTCACTTTTGGAGAAAGAAAGTGCGATTCTTAGGGCACATGGTTTCCAAAGAAGGGATAGCTGTGGATCCCGTGAAGGTAGTGACCATCCAAGACTGGAAGGTTCCCAAAAATGCTACCGAGGCGAGGAGTTTCTTAGGGTTGGTTGGCTACTATAGGGAGTTTATCAAAGACTTAGCGAAAATATCAACCTCATTAACACGCTTGACGGAGAAGAACCTCGTTTTTACATGGGACGTAGATTGTGATGATGCGTTCCAACGTCTAAAGAGAGCTTTGACCACATCCCCAGTCTTAGTGTTGCCAGATGGGAGTAAGCCATTTACCGTTTATACCGATGCTTGTGGGACAGGACTAGGCGCAGTCTTAATGCAAGAGGGAAGGGTAATAGCCTATGGCGGAAGGCAGTTGAGAGTGCATGAGAAAAATTACCCTACGCATGACCTAGAGTTGGCCGCTATTGTTTTCGCGCTTAAGTCTTGGCGCCATTATCTTCTTGGCGAGATATTCGAATTATTCACTGACCACAAATCGCTAAAATACTTATTCTCTCAGAAGGACTTGAACTTAAGGCAACAAACGTGGATGGAATTCTTAGCATCCTACGACTTCGAGATAGCATATACCCCTGGCAAGGGTAACGTGGTGGCAGATGCCTTAAGTAGAAAAAGGTTGTCCTTGAGTCTGTTGTTTGTTGAGCGGCGAAGCTTAGAGTTCATCTCTACGTTTGACTTTAAACCTTCCGTTGACTTTGTACCCGGTTTGCTAGCATCCTTGGAGGTCAGACCTACGCTTTTAGGACGAATTGGAGAGGCACAGCGAGATGACCCACAGTTGGTTGAGTTAGTAGAGAAGCTCAAAAGGGGGGAGTCATCGAGCCATCTCAGTAGGTATACCCTAGATGATAAAGGTTGGTTGCGTAGGGTAGACTTTGTGTACCACGGGATGAGAATTTAAGGAAGACCATTCTTGATGACGCACATCGTTCGAAGATGACCATCCATCCCGGCGGGGACAAGATGTACATGGACATGAGACGAGTTTACTTTTGGGCCGGTATGAAGAAGGACGTGGCCGAGTTTGTCGCTAGATGCTTGGTGTGCCAACAAGTAAAAGCAGAGCAAAAGAAGCCCGGTGGATTACTACACCCATTGGAGGTTCCACAATGGAAGTGGGAAAGTGTCTCGATGGACTTTGTTGACGGGTTACCGAGATCGAGGAAGGTTAATACGGGGATTTGGGTCGTGGTAGACAGACTTACTAAGAGCGCCCATTTCATTCCCGTGAAGAGTAAGAGGACTGCTCCATGGTTAGCCTCCGTATACATTCGAGAGATAGTTCGTTTGCACGATGTTCCTTCTAGCATAGTGAGCGACCGCGATCCTATCTTTACTAGCGAATTTTGGAAGAGCTTGCAAGAAGCGGTAGGGACTCAGTTATGTTTGAGCACCGCATATCATCCTCAGACGGACGACCAGACCGAGAGGGTGAATCGTATTCTAGAGGACCTATTGAGGTTGTGTGTCTTGGACTTCAGAGGTACATGGGAAGAACATCTTCTGTTGGTAGAGTTTGCATATAATAATAGCTTTCAGTCTAGCATTGGCATGGCACCGTTCAAGGCTCTTTATGGACGGTCGTGTCGTTCGCCTACATGTTGGTGGGAGTCTACAGATAAGATCTTACTCGGGCCCGATATGATTAGAGAGACTTCGGAAAAGATCGATTTGATTCGAAGAAGGATGAAGACGGCGCAAGATAGGCAGAAATCTTATGCGGACAAGAGGAGGACAGATCTTGAGTTTGATATTGGGGACATGGTCTTTGTCAAGGTGTCTCCATTACGGAACGTCGTTCGTTTTGGGTCCGTTGGGAAGTTAGCACCAAGGTTCGTAGGGTCATTTCCTATTAAGGAGAGGATTGGGCAGATGGCGTATAGAGTGGAGTTGTCTGAGAGACTTAGTGGTGTACACGACGTATTCCATGTATCACATTTGAGGAAGTGCTTGCACGAGATAGCGGAAGTGGTAGAGCCGAGCTTGCTTAGAGAGGTGGAGATAGAGCGTGATGCGACGATTCGACGAGCTCCTACGTGCATTCTTGGGTCGGAGGTTAAGAAGTTGAGGAATCGAGAGGTCAAGCTTGTCAAAGTGCAATAGGGAGATGATGAGCGCGACGCTACTTGGGAGACGGAAGAGAAAATACGTTCATTGTACCCTTTTCTTTTCGAGGGTATGTCTTTTAATTTCTCCTTTATCGCTTACCTTGTACTTATCTTACCTTTAGTATGTCCTCTCGCTAGTATCTCTGACCTTTAGATAGGGTAGTCCTATGGTTGAAACATGTGTTTGAGACATGTTAAGTATGATGGATGCATGTGGATGCAAGTGGTTGCTAGTGGTTGCTCGTGGATGCATATACACACACTTTAGGCACTAGATCGGCTCAGTCACTTCATATTGCATATAAATGTGTGTACATATTTAAGTAAGGGATGTATAATGGTTGTACCATCATATTGATGTTGCATTTTGGTGAATGGTTGTGCACACATGTAGAAATAATATGTATCGATAAGGTTCTTTCGCATACATAATGGGCGCATGGCACTATCATGGTTTGCATTAAGGAGGTCAACTAAATCAGTAGACCGCCTGATTTTGCATTAGATAAGGAACATATACACACACTTCTTGCATATGTTCATACAGCATTAGAAATTTTATAAGGACAATGGATGCCCTTGTTTTATGATTGAATAGATGGTTGTTTGGATGTTAGGATATGCATTCTCCTTAACTTGGAGATTTCGGGGGCGAAATCCTTTAAGGAGGGGAGAACGTAACACCCCAGATTTTTGAATAATCGAATTAACTAAATTAAAGAATAATTAATCTTAGACGTGAGAATTAAGGGAATGGGGTTGCGCCATTGTGTTCGTCTCGGAATTCTGGTTGAGATAGAGTCCGAGTTTGCGAGAAACGAGTACCGGATGAAGGAGTTATGGACGAACGAAGTTAGGTGGCAAAATAAGAAGAAAAAAATAGATTGCACTGGCGCACTTGGGAAGTGCGTCAGTACAAATTTGCATTGGTGCACTTCCCAAGTGCGCCCAGGCCGAGAGAAAACCTGCACAGCTTTCTGGTTCTGTTTGACCCATGTTGTGGCTCATTACTGAGTCCTTTCTAACTCCTTGCTGAGTCATTAGCGCTGAGGTGTCACCCTATCCCGACTGAATGGTTTTGATTAACCCTAAGATCATCCGACGGCTATAATTAAATTAAAATTCTATATAAATATGGGTAGACTCAAACCCTAAATCAGAATTAAAACTGAAACTATGGCCGTCATGCTGTCATCTTATAACCTTGAGTAGCCGCCATTAATTAGAGAGGAAGAACAGCAAATCAAATTAGTTCTATTCAACCCTAACAACAAATCTTCTTCAAAGGAAAGCTAATACAACTTCAGAACTCAGAATTCAGAACTCAAGACCACCTTTGAGTTGTGAGTTCGATAATTTTAATAAAATAATTAGCAATTTAATTGGATTAAGTTATGATGCGGATTGTATGGATGTGATGTGAATTATTGATCGCATGTTATAATTATGTTGTATAATTGTGTTGAAATCTCTATGACGTTATGTTGTGATGCTATCATTTATGATGTAAAGTTATAATACTATCACCTATGTTGTAATTCTATGATTGGCTTATGTATAATCAAATCATTATGTTGTTTATATGCTAGTTTGGTTATGTTGATTCATATGATAGATCACAAGTATGTATGCAAGTTTAGATATTGATTTAGACATGAATCATATGCAAGTTAGTATAACCTTACATGTTTCGTGACATCAGTTTTAGATCTAAAGTTAGGCTATGACATGTGTGAGTTATATGATAGATTCTACATGATAGTTTACATGTTAGATGTAAGTTTACACCATTGTTATGTTGCATAAATCACATATGCAAGTTTATGTAAATATATGAGTTTGGAGTATGAATCATGTTATGCAAGTTTGTGGTTACTGCCCATGCAAGTTTACACCTTTAGATGTAGATCTATGACATACATGATTTATGCAAGTTTGTGACCATTATCCCAACAAATTCACACCTTTAGATTTGGGTCTATGATATATGTAGTTTTATGCAAGTTGTAACTTTGGCCTATGCAAGTTTTAGATGTAGAACATCATTCACACATGCAAGTTCACCCCTATGTTTAGATCTAGTTTTAATTATATGTATGTTGTGATGTTTTCTCTTTATTCCATGAGTTAGACTATTCGAGTCTAACGTATATTTTACGTTAAACGAACGAACGTACAACGTGGGGTAAAGGGGATAATATTAAAAGATTTAATTTGCATAAATGCCTTAAATAGCATAAAATAAATTTGTGGTGAAAATTGGTATGATTTTACATACCATAAATGGATGGACATAATTGAGTCAATTATGGACATCGTTAAATTTGGAATTGATTGATAATTTGAATAGGGAAAGTAATTCAAATTGGGGGATTAATTAGGTGTAATTAATCGTCTAAGACACGAGGTTAGGCTCTTTTGTGGTGTAAGACTGCCAGGACCCGCCCGGCAAATCCAGCTGCCACAAATGCCAGTCTAATGTAGGAGGTCTTAGGCATAAATTAAATACGTAACAATTGTAAAGACACGAGGTTAGGCTCTTTTGAGGTGAAAGACTGCCCGGACCCGCCCGTCAAATCCAGCTGCCACAAATGCCAGTCCAATGTGAGAGGTCTTTATGAGGTTACGGTCTTAATGAATTAGAAACACTTAACCAGATAAACATGTAGTGGGACATGAGGGGGTTAAGTGGGTGCCTTGGGTGGCATTTGGAATCTAGTGGGTGCCTTGGGTGGCATTTGGAAATACGATTAGAAACACTTAACCAAAATTGAAACATGTAATTGAAACATGAATAAGAAGTGGGTTAAGTGGGATGTACTAGAGGGGACCAAGCTTAGGTGGATAGCTTGTGTCAAGTAATGGGGGCCCATTTCAACCAGTAACCCATACGTATCTTTGTGGGCTCGACCCAAGTCGAGGACGGGACACGCATACTGGGCTTGACTGTAAGAGGCCAAAACGGGTTAGCGGTGGCAACGCAATTCCAACGGGTTCATATGCGTGTGTGGACCCGGGCTGGTAGGTAAGACATTGTTGCATAGTGTAGGTATAAGCCGTGCATTATTTGTGGTATCGGGTTGCCACTTTGGGGAGTGATACACCCCACTGTGGGGCCAGCACGGGTATCTACGAGTTAGGGAGCCGATCGCTTGGGGGTAGTGGGTACACCTACTATAGATAGGGGCAGGCGGCAACTATGAAGGCAGCTAGGGGTGCACGAAACTACCAATATCATTGTTAAGTCTGTAAGCGGGATCAAGCTTAAGGTGACTAGTGGTGGTGCAGTATGGCAATTATCCTATAGTGTTGGTGTAGTTTAGTAATCATCCTATAGTGGTTTAGGTGCGCTTAAACGATATCGTTGTTCATCTTGTTTCCTTGTTTACTCTGCCATACTCAATGGTTCATGATCTTTTCCTTATTTTCCAACTTATGCCTTAGCCTAGTTACTTTGTTAATTATATTGTTAAAGTTATCGCGCTCGCCAGACCTTATGTCTGACCCCCCTCTTTGTTTCCTCCTCTTTCCTTCCTTTCCCCCCCAGGTGCTTAGGTTGGAACTAGCACCAGTGGAGCTTGATTTTGGACAGTTGTGCTTCTTGCTTTTAGAAGATTGCTTGGATCGCTGAAGTAAAGTTCAGCCACTCCTTTATTTATGGCTATTTTGTATTGGGGGATTATGTCTTTTAATTTATGTACTTTGATTTAGTCAAGATGGATATTATGTACTTGGCTCTGGTTTTGATGATGTAATCAAACATATGTGTTTTCCGCTGCAATGAAATAAAGTTTTAAATTTTCAAGTACTGTTTATATCTGTCTCGTTGTTAAGTTTCTGTTCTATACTTACTTAAAACGCTCCATATAAGTTAATGCATTCCCTTTGTGAGTGACATTAATGGACGTGGGGTGTTACACTATAGGTATAGATTGCTAGCAAAAGTTGAAAGGAAAACTCATTCTTGTCGTATACATTTTATTGAGATACTTGTATTTGTGCTAGTTATGGGCAAGACAGGCTCTGGTTGTCTACATGTATTTAGCTGGTTCTTAGGAAGTGATGTAGTGCCCATGTTTCTATGCATTTGTGTACATCTTGTATAATAGATTTTAGACTTAGCCTCTATGAAATTTCCTGGTTTTAGATTATACCCTTATTCTTGTCAATCTCATGTCATGTACTTTGCTTACAGTTGAAGCAAGTGACAAATAATTTAATTATTGATTTATCTTATTTGTCTATATTAAGAACAAGTTTAAACATTATGTACTTGCATATGTATGTAAATGGATAGCAAGTAAAAATAAACAAAATATATTTATAAACAATTATTATATTCATATTTATAAATAATAATTCAAAATAATAATTGCAATTAATATTATCTAGATTTTTAACTAGAGTTTGAAATACATTAAAAATGCAAACAAAATCATACAACATTATATACCGCTTTTATATTCATATATACACTGGTCGTAAATTTTAAATCATAAAAATATACACATATTTGGAATTTTTTCCAATTTTTATTATTCACAATTTATTATTTAAATTAATTATCAAAATAATTTTTGAAATAAATTGTATTACAAAAGAAGTAAAAATTGGGACGTTACAATCTACCCGCCTTAAAAGAGTTTCGTCCTCGAAATTGTACAGTGGCAAGGAGATTTATAGATATAGACTTATATTCAAAACAAACACTTAGGTCATCTCCCTAACAACCACGACAACACAAGGTGTCCAAAGTACACAGGTTAATTTTCCAAACAATTCACAGTAATCAAGACATTTAACATATAGCAATCGGCTATCCATCACAACCATCGTTATAACTAGAAATATCTGTTATTACCGTTGGAAAACATTTCCATAACTAATTTATCAGTTCCTGACTGTATATCGGTAAGAAAATAATCTTCTAAATAACGACAATGAAGACCGAGATCAACATCAGACCAATACTCAGAAAATCATTTAACTCAACTAATCTCCAGTTAGGTTCAATTTTCTTAACTCCAATTAAATTTTCAAACTCCAGATTCTAAATTCTCACTTTTTTTTTCAAACCCATCTGAAATCATACAACTTGATTTCATTTAAATTCAAAACTTTTGAATTTTTCCAAACCATTTTGTTTTACTTAACAAATTTCCAATTTGTTTTATTTGTACGTCTTTTCCTTATACAAATTTAATTTGGCTCAATATATAACCATTTCGATGTTTATAATTTTGTTTCATTATAATAACAACTATCGACACATCCATAATAATTTCAGAAAATTATTCTTTTATAACAAAATATTATTTTCGGCAAAATTATTTCATTTACCTAGCTTTGAAACAATCTTATGTCGAATTACTCTGTCCAAGAGTTTATAAACACTTTTCTATATAGTGTGCACCCTGTATCGACCAGAATTTTTAAATTACTCGATAAAACAATCAACACAACACAAAAATATTTTTTATGTCAATTAATAAATATGTTCTCATATATATACACTCAAACTCAATCCAGGGTATTACTAACCCCATCTTTATTGAGTTACGCCACAGAGCCGAGGTCACTACTCAACCTTACTCTCTAATACCAAGTGTAACGACCCGCAAATCCGTATCATTTGAATCGATTGAATACAACTCACGTCCAGCCCAAATTGTACGAAAATACGAATCATTAATAGAAATAAGTTGGAGGATGAGAAATATGAAGAAAGAAAATTAGAATAGAAGAAATTAGATAGAAGATCGAACTGAAAAACACCATAGAATCTCACAATCGCAGCAGAACAAAATATAGTATATGAAACACCCCACCTCCGTTAAGGTCACTCACAAAGGGAATGCCTTAACTTTAGTGGAGGGTTATAGGTACAAGACACATAAAAATTTACAAGACAGATAAATTTAAGCAGCGAAATTCAAATATTTATTACATACGTAGTTCAATACAAAAGCATTACATCAAATTGTCTAAAAATAACTTCAAAACATTACACCATAATTTCTGTCTTAATTATTCAATAAAGAAGCATAAACCAAAAGTAAAAATGCATAAATTCCCAAGGATAATGTCCATGAGCCATAGCCTAGGTAGGAGAGAGTCCAAATCATACATCTACTTTCTTGAAGCTTGCAAAGAGTCTGACTAAGCTGTAGCATTCCCTCCCTGTGGACCTGGGGGAGGGGGGAAACGGAAGAAAAGAGGACGAGAGAAAATGGGTCAGACAATAAGTCTGGTAAGTTCAGTGATTACTAGTATTTAAACAAGGAAAGGGATCATGACAGTGATAACAGAACATAGGACAATACCCTAATATAAGATAAGAGGAACATGTGATCGCACCCATTACTATAGTCTCTTCACCTACTTAACCATTGGTTCAACCAGCCCCACGTGTTTATAACAAACGACCCCCTTAATGATCAGCTCCTACTCGCATGCATTCATATCCTGTGTCATTCGGCCCCGCTTGATTGTAGCTACCTGTGCTGGTCCCACCATAGGGTGTATCAGTCCCTCTGGTGGCAACCCGACACGATTCAAGATGCACAATGTACACTACTGATGCCCAGTGCCTGATTTTCCACTCCGGAGTACGTGCACTCCCATACTCCGTCGGAACCTACACTGGCCCACCAACCGCCGATGTTTTGACCGCTTATAATTCATCCCAGTAATCGTGCCCCACCCTGCCTAGTTTCAGGGTACCATGATACATCTATGTGGGTTACTACTGAAATGGGTCCCCGTTACTAGGGTTTTCTAATCAACATGTTTATTTGGTTAAGTGTCCAAGTTTACCTAACCCCGCCCATTCATTTAGTTAACATGTTGAATCGGTTAAGTGTTTTCCTAATTTACTTAACCCTACCAATCCTGACTTAGCTTTAATTTATTAAAGCACCAACCACTCACATTAGACAGGTCTTGTTGTGGTCACTAGATGTGCTGGTCGGTTCCGGGCAGATTTACACCACAACTCAGTCTAACCTCGGGTTCTTTTTGGGCCTAATGCACTAACCACCCACATTAGACAAGTCTTGTTGTGGTCACTGGTTATGCCGGTCGGTTCCGGGCAGATTTACACCACAACTCAGTCTAACCTCGGGTTAGGCATATTCGTCTTTTCTAAATTCATATTTATATATATATGTCTAATTTCTTTAGTGGATTAAATTTAATTTAATCACGCCATAATTATCCTTTGATTATGCTCAACATAAATGGTATATCAAATATACCATTTATTGAAAAAATCTATGCCATGAATTTTCATATTACCCATCGCTACCCCCGTGGAACGTACGCATGAATCACATAAAATGTTGGGCTAGTAAGTTAGCCCAACCCATAAACAAGAAAAAGGGTAATAAACAAGAGATATGAAATAAACATAAAATAACATACATTTCAACTTGTACATCATGTGTAACATGGCATATAGCAATCATTAACTTTAATTAAATGGGTAAATGTGAACTTGTGACTAAGTTGGGTCTAATGGTCATGTAAACTTGACAAAGGTCTAGCATGGAAGTTTAACATATAATCACAGTTTCAACCCACAACTTAGCATATAATCTTATGTATGTCAAAACATAAGAAAGCTATTACAATCATTTTTAATCACAATTTCGCATGATGTTAAAAACATAAGAGGACTATAATTCCACTTTTACAACATAATTAGATTCAACCTAACATGAATATACATGAGTGTTGATCTAACATATAAGCATGTGTTTTAGATCACAAACTTGCAAATAACCACCAAATTATAGCATGACATGTTTTACCATTTAATTGGCAGAATAAATCAATTACCCAAATCATAATAGATTTTAATAACATACAATATGTTCATCACCACAAGCATATAGACATGATTAATATACAACATGTTCATCGCCACAAGCATATAGACATGAAATATACAACATGTTCATCGCCACAAGCATATAGACATGAAATATACAACATGTTCATCGCCATAAGCATATAGACATGATCAATTACAACGATACTTTAAGATAAACGAGAATCAAATCTTATACATAAGAATCATTCTATATCCCAATTACAACATGTCATGATTCAATCGAAAGAATGTTTAAATCTATGTAATAACCAACTTACCAATTAAAAGGAATTTTTGATTTCTGAAATCTGAAATTGGAGATGCGCGCCTTTGATGAAGATCGTTGAATTAGACTAGTTTTAATTTGATTTTAGATGTAAGGTTTTAACTCGTCTTTGAATTGAAAACGGTGACGGCTACTCAAAGTTTTCTACTGACGGCATTTTAGTTCTAGGATTATATTTCTGTGTGTTTTTAGGTTGAGCATTGAGTTGTTTATATAGAATTTCAGTTTAATTATAGCAGTCAGATGAACCTAGGGTTAATCACATTCACTCAGACCAGATCAGGACCATCCAGAAACCCTAGTGACTCAGCAGCAAGTCATCAATCGTTCAAAATTCAGATCTGGCTGGGGGCCAGGTCGACCCACAGGTCGACCCCAAGGTCGACCTCTAGGGGGTGAGGTCGACACTAGGGTCGACCCCCTGGTCGACCTACCTGGGCGGGAATTTTCCCGCCCAGCCCGCTTCTGACTTCTGCTTGTATTTTGAAATCTGGCTTGAGCTGTTTGAATCTATTTGAATTTCTGAAACTTCTGGAGGCCATAACTTCTTCATACAAAGTCTAATTTACGCAAACTCGGACTCTATCTCAACCAGAATTCCAAGACGAACACAATGGCGTAACCTGTTTCCCTTAATTCTCACATTTTAAATTAAGTATTGTTTAATTCGTTACTATAACATTAAAAGAAAGTGCAGGGTGTTACATTCTCCACTCCTTTTAGGATTTCGTTCCTGAAATCTTCAATTCGGGAAGGACTTATATCCTACCATCCAATCACCCATCTACTCAACCATCAAACACAGACGTCCATTGTCCTTAAAAGGTTTCTAATGTTTCATGATCATATGCATAGTGTGTGTACATGTCCTTGTCTGATGCAAAATCAGGCGGTCCACTGATTCAGTTGACCTCCTTAATGCAAATTATGCCAGTGCCATGAGTCCATTATGTATGCAATTTTTACTACTCAAAATTTCCTATATGAGTGCACAATCATTCATAGAAATGCAACGTCCATATGCTAACACATCAAGTTTCAATTCATATACAAGTACATATATGCATATGCAATATGAAAGTGACTGAGCCGATCTAATACATAATGTGTGTGTATGCATCCACGAGCAACCACTAGCAACCACTTGCAATCAGTTGCAACCATCAACCATAACATGTTTCAATTACATGTTTACATCCAAAAAGGTTTCTACCTAAGGATAAAGGATAGGAGATACACCTAAAAAGATAGATTTGAGCATAAACTTAAGGAAAGAGAGATCAATGATGTACCCTCAAAAAGAAAAGGGTAGGCTACACGTATTATGTCCTCAGTTTCCCAAGTCGCATCTTCCTTGGCGTCGCTCCATTGAACTTTGACGAGCTTAACTTCACGGTTGCGTAGCTTTTTGACTTCTGTTCCCAAGATACGGGTTGTAACTCTCCTCACAGTTGCTTCTCGTTCAACTTCTACTTCCTCTAACATGCTTGGTTCCACCACTTCCGCAGACTCGTGTAAGCACTTCCGTAGGTGAGAGACATGAAAGACATTATGAACCCCGGCCAATCTTTCGGGCAGCTGTACCCTATAAGCCATCTTCCCAATCTTCTCGATAATAGGGAACGGCCCTACAAATCTTGGTGCTAACTTTCCTGCAGATCCAAAGCGAACGACGTTCCTCAAAGGAGATACTTTAAGGAACACCTTGTCTCCAACTTCGAACTCAAGGTCAGTTCTTCTTCTGTTTGTGTATGACTTCTGTCTGTCTTGGGCAGTCTTCATTCTTCTTCGTATCAAGTCTACTTTTTCTGAAGTTTCCCTAATCATGTCTGGTCCAAGTATGAGCTTGTCTGTGGACTCCCAACAGCAAGTTGGTGACCTGCAAGGTCTTCCATATAGAGCTTTGAAAGGTGCCATGCCTTTGGTAGCTATTGTTGTAAGCAAATTTTACCAAAGGTGGATGATACTCCTATGTACCTCCGAAGTCAAGAATGCATAGTCTCAAGAGGTCTTCTAATACTCTGTTGACCCTTTCCGTCTGGCCATCGGTTTGAGAGTGATAGGTTGTGCTTAAGCATAACTGTGTGCCTACAGCCTCTTGTAAACTCTTCCAAAACTCGCTCGTGAAGATAGGGTCTCGATCACTCACTATGCTGGATGGTATCCCATGGAGTCGAACTATCTCTTTAAGATATATGGATGCTAGAGACGAGGCAGTCCTTCTACTCTTGACGGGTATAAAGTGGGCGCTTTTTGTGAGCCTGTCCACTATTACCCAAATGCTGGTATTGCCCCTTCTTGACCTAGGCAACCCATCTATAAAGTCCATCGAGATACTATCCCATTTCCACTGTGGGACCTCTAGAGGATGGAGCAAACCTCCAGGCTTCTTCTGTTCCGCCTTAACTTGCTGGCATATTAAACACTTAGAAACAAATTCAGCTACGTCTTGCTTCATGCCATTCCAAAATAAAACTCTTTTGATGTCTTTATACATTTTGTCTCCGCCTGGGTGTATGGTCAGTTTCGAATGGCGTGCCTCTTCTAGAACCGCCTTTACCAAATCCCTTGCTTGTGGGATACATAGTCTTCCATCTCGTCTCAACTAGCCCTTGGCATCAATGGAGTATCTATTGAGGTGACTAGAAGTCTCACCCCTAATTAACTTGTCCATCACTTCGGCTAGCTGAGGGTCTTCTCTTTGCGCGGCTCCGATTGAGTCTAATAGAGTTGGCCGCACTTCTAACGTTGCTAGCAAGCTAGGTACAAAGTCAATGGAGGGTCTGAAGTTAAAGCTTGCTATGAACTCCAAGCTTTGCCTTTCCACAAAGAGAGGGCTTAAGGTCAGTTTCTTTCTACTCAAGGCGTCTGCTACTGCATTGCCCTTGCCAGGAGTGTAGGAAATCTCAAAATAATAGGAGGCAAGAAACTCCATCCATCTTTATTGCCTCAAGTTGAGATCTTTCTGCGAGAATAAGTATTTCAACGATTTATGGTCAGTATACAGTTCAAATTTCTCACCTAGGAGATAATGGTGCCATGACTTAAGCGCAAAAACGATGGCTGCCAACTTTAGGTCGTGGGTTGGGGAGTTTTTCTCATGTACTTTCAACTGTCTTCCACCATAAGCCACTACCTTCCCTTCTTGCATCAGAACATCGCCTAGTCCCGTTCCGCATGCATCTGTGTATACTGTAAACATCTTGCTTCTATCAGGCAATGTCAAAACTGGGGCTGTTGTTAGAGCCCTTTTCAAACGTTGGAAAGCAATATCGCAATCCAAATCCCAATTGAAAGCTAGGTTCTTCTTTGTCAATCTTGTTAGTGGAGGTGAGATTTTTGCAAAATCTTTGATGAACTTTTTATAAAAGCCTGCCAGCTCGAGAAAGCTTTGGACTTCGGTTGCGTTTCGAGAAACCTTCCAATCTTGCACAACAACCACTTTTGCGGGGTCCACAGCTATCCCCTCTTTGGACACCACGTGTCAAAGGAACCTGACTTCTTCTCTCCAGAAATGGCATTTGGAGAATTTAGCTTTCAACTAATGTGCACGGAGAGTATCCATGACTTCCTTTAGATGCTGAGCATGCTCTTCCTAATTCTTTGAGAAGATCAAAATATCGTCTACGAAGACCACCACAAACTTATTGAGGAACTCTCGGAACACCCTGCTCATTAAATCAACGAAGTAAGCGGGTGCGTTTGTCAAGCCGAAAGGCATGACAAGCCACTCGAAGAAACTGTATGGAGTTCTGAATGCTGTCTTATCAATGCTGTCCTCAGCCACTCTTAGTTGGTGAAACCCGGTAGATAAATCTAATTGGGAGAAAACCGATGCACCTACAAGCTGATCGAACAAATCATCTATTCTCGGGAGTGGGTGCCTATTCTTCTTGGTCAGCTTGTTTAGCTCCCTATAATCCACACACAGGCGAAGTGAACCGTCTGCTTTAGTTGCAAACACTACCGGAGCACCCCATTTAGAAATACTCCATCTTATGAACCCCTTTTCAAGCAGCTCTTTGATTTTCTTGCTGAGCTCCTTTCTCTCCCTTGGGGCCATGTGCCTAACGGGTAAAGCAACGGGCTTTGCATTATCAGTGAGGTATATGCGAAAGTCTGTCTCCCGCTTCAAAGGTAAGCCCTTTACCTCTTCAAACACATCCGAGTATTCACGGACTACCCTTACAGATTGCAAGTTCTCAACAGACGCATCAAGAGACTCTACATAACTAAGCATAACAGAGTTCATGGGACTACAAGAAATTTCGAGAGTGTTACCGAGGCGAGTCATAAGTCTAACCACTCTCTTTTCACAATCGAGGACGGCACCATTACTGGATAGCCAGTCCATGCCTAGAATCAACCCATAGCCCGAGAAGCCCAAAACAAAGGCATTACATTTAAACCCAACGCTTACTATAGATAATTTCAAATCCAAACAAACCATTGACAAATAGGTTGAGCCCCCAATTGGATTTGAAACAATCAATGGATCCTCTACTATACTGGTGTCTAGGTGCAGAGATTCCTCTAAAGCAGTAGATATAAAAGAGTGCGATGCGCCAGAATCAAATAGTGTACGAACAGGATGATCAAAAGATAGACTAAACTTTCAACAGAAATATTTCTACCTCGTTCTTGCGGAGGTGCCGTGAGAGCGTGAACTTGTCCTCAAGAAGAAGGTCTAGCTCCCTGCCCTTGCTTCCTCATGTAAGAGTGCCATGTCCACTAACCTCTCGTAAGTAGCCCCCATAGGTATATGGGTCATATCCAAGCTGTGAAGTGGCTCATTCAATCCCTTGACAAAACGGAGAGCCTTCTTATGAGGAGTATTCACTAAGTCCAGTCCAAATTGGGCCAACTGATTGAATTGATTGACGTGCTCCTTGACCGTCATACTTCCTTGCTTAAGAGATAAGAACTTTTCCAGCTGTAAACTTCGTTTAGCTTGTGAGAGGAATTTCTTCTCAAACCTTATCCTGAAATCCATTCACGTGTCAACTGGTCTTTCAGCGTTAGTGACTTCCCACCAATAGGAAGCTTCGTCTTTGAGCAACCATACAGCTAACTGTTTCTTCTGCCTATCGTCCACCACGAAGATAACGAATAAATCCTCAGTTTCTTTGAGCCAGTTCCTTGCTTCTACGAATGATTTAGTTCCCTTGAAATCCTTTCCACCCATGGCCCTAAAGTCTCTACAAATCATTAAGAAAGCATTTGCACGAGGAGGAGGAGGGGGAGGAGGAACTGCTGCAGGGCCTGCGTCATTGGCCCTAGCCTTTAAGTACCTCCTGAACCAGCCAGGTATCGGTACACCCTCTGGAAGGTTAAGATTCCCAGACATGCTGAAACGAAAAAGAAAAGATTCAAAACGAAAGATAGAAAGATAGTGCATATGGCTTTGGGGATTATGCCTTTTTAAATTTAAAACAACACTTTTTCTTGTAAAATGCTTCCTTATATTATTTTTTTGAAAAATAGTTTTCAAAAATTCTTATCTGATCTGGTAAACCTTTGCTTTGATACCAAGTGAAACACCCCACCTTCGTTAAGGTAACTCACAAAGGGAATGCCTTAACTTTGGTGGAGAGTTATAGGTACAAGACACAGAAAAATTTACAAGACAGATAAATTTAAGCAGCGGAATTCAAATATTTATTGCATACGTAGTTCAATACAAAAGCATTAAACCAAATTGTCTCAAAATAACTTCAAAACATTACACCATAATTTCTGTCTTGATTATTCAATAAAGAAGCATAAACCAAAAGTAAAAATGCATAAATCCCCAAGGATAATGTCCAAGAGCCATAGCCAAGGTAGGAGAGAGTCCAAATCATACATCTACTTTCTTGAAGCTTGCAAAGAGTCCGACTAAGCCGCAGTATTCCCTCCCTGTGGACCTGGGGGGAGGGGGGACGAAAGAAAAGAGGACGAGAGAAAATGGGTTAGATAATAAGTCTGGTAAGTTCAGTGATTACTAGTATTTAAACAAGGAAAGGGATCATGACAGTGATAAAAGAACATAGGACAATACCCTAATATAAGATAGGAGGAACATGTGATCGCACCCATTACTATAATCTCTTCACCTACTTAACCATTGGTTCAACCAGCCCCACGTGTTTATAACAAACGATCCCCTTAATGATCGACTCCTACTCGCATGCATTCATATCCTGTGTCATTCGGCCCCGCTTGACTGTAACTACCTGTGCTGGTCCCACCATGGGGTGTATCAGTCCCTCTGGTGGCAACCCGACATGATTCAAGATGCACAGTGTACACTACTGATGCCCAGTGCCCGATTTTTCCACTTCGGAGTACGTGCACGCCCATACTCCGTCGGAAACTACACTGGCCCACCAACCGCCAACGTTTTGACCGCTTATAATTCAGCCCAATAATCGTGCCCCACCCTGCCTAGTTTCAGGGTACCATGATGCATCTATGTGGGTTACTGCTGAAATGGGTCCCCGTTACTAGGGTTTTCTAATCAACATGTTTATTTGGTTAAGTGTCCAAGTTTACCTAACCTCGCCCATTCGTTTAGTTAACATGTTGAATCGGTTAATTGTTTTCCTAATTTACTTAACCCTACCAATCCTGACTTAGCTTTAATTTATTAAAGCACAAACCACTCACATTAGACATGTCTTGTTGTGGTCACTGGATGTGCCGGTCGGTTCCGGGCAGATTTACACTACAACTCAGTCTAACCTCGGGTTCTTTTTGGGCCTGATGCACTAACCACCCACATTAGACAGGTCTTGTTGCGGTCACTAGATATGCCGGTCGGTTCTGGGAAGATTTACACTACAACTCAGTGTAACCTGGGGTTAGGCATATTCATCTTTTCTAAATTAATATTTTTCTCTATATATATATCTAATTTCTTTATGTGGATTAAATTTAATTTAATCACGCCATAATTACCCTTTGATTATGCTCAACATAAATGGTATATCAAATATTCCATTTAATGAACAAATTTATGCCATGAATTTTCATATTACCCATCGCTACCCCCGTGGAACGTACGCATGAATCACATAAAATGTTGGGCTAGTAAGTTAGCCCAACCCATAAACAAGAAAAAAGGTAATAAACAAGAGACATGAAATAAACATAAAATAACAGACATTTCAACTTGTCATGTGTAACATGGCATAGAGGTATCATTAACTTTAATTAAGTGGGTAAAGGTGAACTTGTGACTAAGTTGGGTCTAATGGTCATGTAAACTTGACAAAGGTCTAACATGGAAGTTTAACATATAATCACAGTTTCAACCCACAACTTAGCATACAATCTTATGTATGTCAAAACATAAGAAAGCTATTATAATCATTTTTAATCACAATTTAGCATGATGTTAAAAACATAAGAGGACTACAATTCCACTTTTACAACATAATTAGATTCAACCTAACATGAATATACATGAGTGTTGATCTAACATATAAGCATGTGTTTTAGTTCACAAACTTGCAAATAACCACCAAATTATAGCCTGACTTGTTTTACCATTTAATTGGCAGAATAAATCCATTACCCAAATCATAATAGATTTTAATAACATACAATATGTTCATCACCACAAGCATATAGACATGATTAATATACAACATGTTCATCTCCACAAGCATATAGACATGAAATATACAACATGTTCATCGCCACAAGCATATAGACATGAAATATACAACATGTTCATCGCCATAAGCATATAGACATGATCAATTAAAATGATACTTTAAGATAAACGAGAATCAAATCTTATACATAAGTATCATTCTATATCCCAATTACAACATGTCATGATTCAATCGAAAGAATGTTTAAATCTACGTAATAACCAACTTACCAACTAAAAGGAATTCTTGATTTCTGAAATCTGAATTCTAAAATTTGAGATGCGTGCCTTTGATGAAGATCGTTGAATTAGACTAGTTTTAATTTGATTTTAGATGTAAGCTTTTAACTCGTCTTTGAATTGAAAACGGTGACGGCTACTCCAAGTTTTCTACTAACGGAATTTCAGTTCTAGGATTATTTTTCTGTGTGTTTTTAGGTTGAGCATTGAGTTGTTTATATAGAATTTCAGTTTAATTATAGCCGTCAGATGAACCTAGGGTTAATTATAGCCACTCAGACCAGATCAGGACAATCCAGAAACCCTAGTGACTCAGCAGCAAGTCATCAGTCATTCAAAATTCAGATCTGGCCAGGACCAGGTCGACCCTAAGGTCGACCTCTAGAGGGGGAGGTTGACACTAGGGTCGACCCCCTGGTTGACCTACCTGGGCGGGAATTTTCCTGCCCAGCCCGCTTCTGACTTCTGTTTGAATTTTAAATCTGGCTCGAGCTTTTTGAATCTATTTGAATTTCTGAAACTTCTGGAGGCCATAACTTCTTCATACGAAGTCCAATTTACGCAAATTCGGACTCTATCTCAACCAGAATTCTGAGACGAACATAATGTCATAACCCGTTTCCCTTAATTCTCACATTTTAAATTAAGTATTGTTTAATTCGTTACTATAACATTAAAAGAAAGTACGGGGTGTTAGAGTATATCAAATCACTTTTGAAATACGAACTGGAATTTGAACTTACATACATCATTAGAGTACATCATACATACAATACAGCGGAAATAAACTCTAAATATCTAACGTTGAAGCCTCCGGCTTCAAGCTCCTACAAGTAAATCTGTAAAATCCTGAACTACATGACTGTCCGAACAAAATTTGGGCAACCAAGATTTTAAGGAAACATAGAAAAATAAACTCTGGGTCAGTTATGGGACTGGTGTGAGTAAACGATTTTAAAACAAACTGATTCTGATAAAGGATATCTCATAAGACCAAGCCGTAAGAACGGAATGGGCTTTTCCCTTTTTGAGAGAATCCAAAACACTTGTTGAATTTCAAAAACATTTTGAAAGAAAACATAATCGTAAGACCAATCCACACATAAACATGGATGGTTTTTACCTTACGATGACCCAAAAAATTTTTGAAATCAATATTTCTTCTGATGTTATAATTATGTCTAAACACAAATAAATATCAATTTAGCAGAACACTTGCATCCCACGCTATACATATATAGTATACAATCAAAACTGTGAGCGCTTATTGGAAAATGGATTTCCAACTATGACAAGGTATGGAACCACCTTTAGGTAGTGTATCTATAGAGGGGAATACACTGGGTTCAACAAGAACGTCTTGCAACCCGGCCCAGACATAAACGACCACTCATTTCTCTTGAGTGTATCGTACATATTGTCACCTTACGTTTGCTAGCATCATAACCATTCCCGAATGATACAGAAGTGAAAGAAGTAACAAAATGAATATTCTCTAGATGGTGACAATACACCCTAATGGGAGTGACCCACATAGTCATGATGCTTGCCCAATTTTTGTCATTTCCCGGTTGTGAGGCTTGAGGCTAAACTTACCTCTGATGGATCATTTCTTTAAATGCCAAATCGTCCATACCGACAACCACTAATTGACTACCCCAAAAATATATTACTGGTATAAAGCAAGAGAAACGAATTCCTCTACCACCAACATATATACATTTGAAGAGATAAACGTACGTGATCGGTTAGGCATACTCTGTCATACATCCGTCCATACAAGTTGTCCTGAGATTGGACAAACCGAAGGCACTATTCTGCAAATCCATCTTAGGCAATTTCTACCTAGGATTGACAAAACAACCTTTGCAATACTCCGTCTTCAATGGTCTTCAATAATCTCTGACTCGTAACGTATATAACAATTCGAAGTGGAATTTAGATTCCAGTCTCTTCGAAAACAATAACGAAAAGGTCCAGATTTGATAGTCGGTTATTTAAATATCAAATATAAAATAAAATAAATAGGTTTAACGCCATTGGATCTGCTAAGCCATATTTAAATAATTCAAAGAAATCGACTTGATTTCTTTTCCTTTCGTAATCAAAATCTCTTTACAAAGTTACTTAATTAAAAGAATAATTAAGTTAAAACACATCATCTCTGATAATTTGTCCAAAGTTAAATTACTATTTAAATCTTCCCATTATTTTAAAAACATTTCAAGTTTCCAAACAACCATCTATTGAACCCTCTTCTATTGGAACAGATTAATTAAATAAACAACTCTTATTTAAATCATTAACTTACATTAACCTTAAACCCACTGATTAACTGATTGTAATTGATTTCTCCTTTTATAAAAAAATACCCATTATATTGTTTCTCATAAACAATTAATATCCAATCTTTATCTTTGCATTTATTTCTGAATTGCTTTACAGAAATTACAACTTAACAATTCCGATGGCATATATCAATTCTTATAACAGACAATATTCGATTTGTCAATCTAATTTATACAACCAAGCACGTAAGTACAACACAAAATTTTCTACTGATAATGTAACACCCCACGTCCATTAATGTCACTCACAAAGGGAATGCATTAACTTCCATGGAGGTTTTAAGTGAATATAGAACAGAAAAATTACAACAAGACAGATAATAAATAGTACTTGGAAATCTAAAACTTCATTTTATTGCAGCGGAAATTAAACATGTTTGTTACATCATAAAACCATAAATCAGAGTCAAGTACATTATCCATCTTGGTAAAACAAAATACATAATCCCATTACACAAATAGCCATTAAAGAAGATAACAAGTTGGACTTTACTTCAAGGGTCCAAGCTTTCCAAAGAGATGAAGCAATCCAATCAAGCTCCACTAGAGCTGGGTCCAACCTGAGGACCTGGAGGGGAAAAAAGGATAGAAATGGAGGGGGTCAGACATAAAGTCTGGCGAGTATGATAATTCTAACAATACTATTATCAAAATAACTAGACTAAGGAATAAGCTGGAAGACAAGTAAATGTCTATGAACTATTTGGAAGATAAAGATAGTGTTTAGGATAACGTTAAAGATAACGGTAAAGGCACACCTAATTATTAACGAATAATTACTACACTGCACCGCACATTACTACACTGCACTGCACCAGTCACCCTAAAGGTTGATCCCACTTGCTTCACACAGAAACATATAAATAGCCTTACGTACCCCTAACTGACTACATAGGTGCTGTCTGCCCCTATCTCCACTAGGTGTACCCCACTACCCATTTTCGATCGGCTCCCTACTCGTAGATACCCGTGCTGGCCCCACAGTGGGGTGTATCACTCCCCTAAAGTGGCAACCCGATACAACTGAGAATGCATGGCTTATACCTACACGATGCAACAACGTCTTACCTACCAGCCCGGGTCCACACACGCATATGAAACCCATTGGACTTGCGTTGCCACCGCTCCCCGTTTTGGCCTCTTATAGTCAAACTCAGTATGCCTGTCCCGTCCTCGACTTGGGTCGAGCCCACAAAGATACGTTTGGGATACTGGTTGAAATGGGCCCCCACAAGCTACCCACCTAAGCTTGTCATTAATATATCCCACTTAACCGTCTTAGTCATGTTCATTTACATGTGTGTTTGGTTAAGTCTTACTAATCGTATTTCACATGCCGCTAAGGGCACCCACTAAATTCCTCATTCCACCCAAGGCACCTACTTAACCCCCATGTCCCACTTTACATGTTTATCTGGTTAAGTATTTCTTAATTCATTCAGGCCACAACCTCATAAAGACCTCTCACATTAGACTGGCTTTTATGGCAGCTGGATTTGCCGGGCGGTTCCGGGCAGTCTTACACCATAAAAGAGTCTAACCTCGTGTCTTTACAACTGTTATGCTTTAGTTTAGGCCTAGGACCTCTCACATTGGGCTGACGTTTGTGACCACTGGATTTGCCGGGGGGGTCCGGGCAGGTTTACGTCACAAACGAGTCCAACCTCGTGTCCTAAGCATTGATTATCACTTATAATCTTTTACCCCAGTTTTAATAATTCCCTATTCAAATTATTAATTACTTCCAATTTTAATGATGTCCATAATTGACTCAATTATGGTCATCCACTCATGGCATGCAAAATCATATCAAATGCACCCCAACATCTTAATATTAAATCCTTAATATTACCCCTACCCCACGTTTATACGTTCGCTTTATTCAACGCATAATATAGGCTAGACTTGAATAGTCTAACACATAGCACAAAGATAAATTATCACAACATACAGACAATTAAAATAAATCTAATCATAATAGGGGTGGAACTTGCATAAACTACGCATGTTAAGGATCAAAAGGTGTCAACTTGTTAAATGTCACAATTTACATGATATGATCACAGCCCAAATCTATACATAAACTTGCATATGGGGTTTTTAGGCAACATAATGATGGTGTGAACTAGCATAGGATATCACATATGTCATAGCATAATTCTAGATGTCATAATAGATGTCATGACATATGTTCACAACTCTTCTAATCAATTTAACTTGCATATGTAACTTGTCATATAGATCAACATAGCCCAAACCTGATGATTTAATTAATATGAACTAACTAGCATAGATAGTAACATCACGGCTTTTTAACATGTATGATTTATCACAACTTAGCATAGAAACTTTCAACATACATAACATCATCATAGCATGATTTACAACATATAGTATATCATCACCACATAGCATAGGATTAATAACATACATGATAGCATATGACAATTCACATCATCTACTCACAATCCATTCATGAATTAACCTAATTAAAATGATAATAATCTTGTTAAGACTATCATACTCACAATTTAGAGAAGAAAAAGAGTCTTGATTTGCTTTAGAGTTGAGTAGAATTAGAATAGAAGCGAGTTGGATTAGCTATCTTCTTCTTTAGTTGGCGGCGGCTATGCTGAATTCCATGGCGACGGCATGACGGAAGCTCTTCTATTTTTAATGATGTTTAGGGGTAGTATTAGGGTGTATTTATAGGTGTAGTTAGTTGTTTTAGGCCTTTAGATAGACCCTAGGATAGATTAGAGCCGTCAGATTTCGTCACAGCCCCCAAAACCCAGCCCAAAAACCCATTCAGGTGCACCCAGGTCGCCTGGGCTCGACCAGGGAGGTCGACCCCCAGGTCGACCCTAGGGTCGACACCCATGTCGACCTGGTGGGAAGGTCGACCCCCAGGTCGACCTGGTCTGGGCGGGAATTTTTCCCGCCCAGCCTGTTTGGGCTGAATTTTCGAAATTTGAATTTTCTGAATCTGTTTTGAATTTTCTAAAACTTCCGATGGTCATAACTTCTTCATACGAAGTCCAATTCACGCAAACTCGGACTCTATTTCAACCAGAATTCCGAGACGAACACATTGGCGCAACCCGTTTCCCACAATTCTCACGTCTGAGATTAGTTATTCTTTAATTTGTGGATATTAATATTAACAGAATTTCGGGGTGTTACAGATAACATAGCATCTCAACACATATAATTACTGATAAAATATATCAAACTAATAAACAGCAGAACAATGTTTATTTCTGCTAACAGGGTGTTTCAAATAATCTAGTCAAAACATAGTGGAACGGTTTTTTAATTTCACTGACAGTTGTCAATATATATATATATATAAAAATATATATATATATATAATTCTGATTCACGTAATAATGAGTTACTTGGTCGAACATTTAATTCAGTATTTGCTATATTTATAGATCATTGTTTACGCGTTAATACAATTATAACTAATTTTACGTTTGATCATATTTAAACGATATCTAGTATAAAAATTACATTTAAATAAATCAATTTATTTAAATTTTGAACTGTTTACTTTATGATTACGTCGAATGACTTCCCCGTATCATCGATCGATTCCTGTATGCAACAAGGACCACTTCTATTTGACAATATACTTTTGATCTAAGTTTAAAAATATATGCACTAAGATATACATAATATGAATCCTATTTTTTTCAATTTCATATAACAATTTCTTTTAAATTTAAACGGGCCAAACCCATTAATCTATACCTTAAATTACATTTTAAAACTTTCATTTTCTTTTATATATATTATTATCATTTTAAAAAACCCAAAGTCTCCACCAATCACAAAGACTTACGCACCAAAGTCTGCTGCACCCTTCTACTAAATTTCGCTCTAGGCAAAAGTTCCCAACTTCTCTCCCATTCTTCTCTTATCCTTTCTAACTTCAGTTTGTTTCCTTTTAATAATCTTTTCTAATCTAATGGGTGGAAGCCCACACATTATATATGCGCTATTTTCCTGAACTACAAAGGGATGCTTGTTGCTCTTATCCGCAAATTTTATTATCAACGAAATGGACATAAGTAATTTCATTTTACTGGAACATGTACGTTAACAACATGCTATTGCTACCAGACGCACACAGAACCACTTACCATACACCCACGCATCATATTCTTTTCCCCACAGCTATTTCTTCATGGCCCGAGGAAGGCCCAACAGCCTTAAAGCCCACCGTCATCCTTTGCATTAGCTTTTTCCTAAACCATCCCATTCGACCCTCTCTTCCTTCTGTCACTCCCATCCATGAAAAAGTAATCCAATTCATTTCTAACCCTTTTCCCCATTGCAATATCCTTTGACTTTGTTCTTAGATAATCTTTAGTTAGATTCATTTCTAATTATTCTCCTCAATTTTAGGTCCTGCGCATTTCATTTCTAGTTCTTTAAGTTTTCCGCAAAATTGGTTTTGGTGATAACTTCTTATCCCTTTTCTTCGGTTGTTTTTATTTTCATTCATTATCTTACCGTTTGTTTAGTTGTTTCTTTATCCTCTTACTTTTATTGTTACATTCATCCCAATGCTATTATTATTTTCATTTTTGATTTCCAATGTTTATTTCCATAAAAATTTAGACTATGGTTTTGTGCCACCATAAACAGAGGAATTTGCACAATGCGCCTCGTAGCTCCCATCTCTTCCACCCTTGACAGTGCCAACTCCAATCCATATGCTCCGTACTCAATCTCTGTTTCGTCTACCTGATCAAACCTAGCCTCCCCTCTTCTTTTATACTTTCTTGCTTCAGTAAACTCCACATGCACACAAATACATGAGTGCACATGCACACACATTAGCTCAGTGTTTATTGGTCACAATCCATCATGCAAGCCGCCATCATACCCTAAACTGACACACTATCCCACAATTCTATCCCCTTGGAGCTATCAGAAAGAGCTATAAGATTTGCTTCATTAAGAGACTTCCTAGGATAGTCTACCATTTTACCTTATATTGTTCAAATTTAGTATGGGTAGATCATCATTCTACCGATAATTGAAACAGCATAAATAAATATTAAAGTTAAGATACTATCGTGATTACTTGGGAAGAAGAACTGTCGCTGAATGTCTTTTGCTGTTAATTTGCTTTTTACATGAAACATGGTTATGTTCAATGCGTAAGAATGAGTAAGACTTAATTCACTCTCACTTCTTCAATATAAACTGAAAATGAAATATGTCTTGGCACTTGTCCTTTGTAAAAGGGTATACAAAGTAACCCTTTTACACACAAGAGCTCATGCAAGTATTCATGGTATTTTCTCACCCCAATGCAGATCGATTTATATTACAATATGTAAGTAATACATACACACTAGCATATGCACTTTAACAACTTGAAATAAATTATATAGCAGTGAACAGACTGTGGAGAAAGAATGGGTTTACTCACTAATGTGATTTACATCTCCCGATTAACAATGTAATGTATTTCCAGCTACGCAATTACAAGAAAACATTTAAACAGATCATATACGTATGTTTACACAACATAAATGGTTTAAGTGGGTAACAGGGAAGTTATTGTTGAAACAAGTCCAGTTATACTCGTATTTGTACTCTATTTTGGTTCCATGTTTTCAATCTAGTTTTAATAAGTGATGATCAACCCGAATTACACATTCATAAGTACATAAGCATCCATATATAAAGTCTTTAGCATAACCAGAAATAGATTTAAAAGGGAATTATTTAGTCAGATATATTAGTTTCTCTGATCCTAAGACTTGCGGCTGCTTTCCATTGAACTGGTTTGGATGTTTTTGTGTGAAGAAAACATGAAGTGTGTATGTGTATTTATAAAAAAACTTTAATAATAATATATTAGCTTCCTTTGAAACTTTGCAGATCATTTTCACAAAGATGAAATGTTTCTACACAACTACTTCTCTAGGCTAGTTACAGCTACTACCACTTCACTTGATTGAAAAGAAAGAAATGCATTGTCACTAGTGAAAATTTCTATTACTAGGCTATACGACCATGTGTGAATGCTTTGAAATGAATAAAATATGTAATTTCTTAAGTATTAAGCAATATATGCTACTTCTTAGGCTTCATTAGGGGTGTTCTTGCAGATTCATTGAAATGAAAGTGCTGAAAGGATTAAATATGCAATTTCCTTGGTTCCTAAGAATACGTATGCTTCACTACATGTCCATACAGATTGGTTGAATATATAGGAATATGATGGGTATTGACATGTTCCTTATTGCTATGACTATGCATGAGTCACTAGTGTATACTATAGGTATAGATTGCTAGTAAAAGTAGAAAGGAAAACTCATTCTTTCCGTATACATGTTATTGAGATACTTGTATTTATGTAGGTTATAGGCAAGATAGGTTCTGGTTGTCTACATGTATTTAGCTGGTTCTTAGGAAGTGATGTACCCATGGTTTCTAGGCATTTATGTACATCTTGTATAATATATTTTAGACTCAGCCTCTACGAAATTTCATAGTTTTAGATTATACCCTTATTCTTGTCAATCTCATGTCATGTATTATGCTTACAGATGAAGCAAGTGACAAATAATTTAATTATTGATTTATCTTATTTTTCTATATTAAGAACAAGTTTAAACATTATGTACTTGCATATGTATGCAAATGGATAACAAGTAAAAATAAACAAAATATATTTATAAATAATTGTTATATTCAGATTTATAAATAATTATTCAAAATAATGATTGCAACTAATATTATCTAGATTTTTAACTACAGTTTGAAATATATTAAAAATGCAAACAAAATCATACAACATTATATACCGCTTTTATATTCATATATACACTGGTCGTAAATTTTAAATTACTAAAATATACATTTATCTGGAATTTTTCCCAATATTTGTTATTCACAAGTCATTATTTAAATTAATTATAAAAATAAATTTTGAAATAAATTATATTACAAAAGCAGTAAAAACTGGGATGTTATAAAACCACATGGCCATTAACGTGCTGAGCAATACATAACACTCTAACTAAGGAAATCAACATGTGTGATTGTTCCGGTTTTATCATTAAGGGATACTTGGTTCAAGATTCGTTCACCATAAAACCTTGATAGAGCTTTGAAGGGTTTAAACTAAGTAAAGGTTCAAATCCAAAGATACCTTTTTTTTATGTGTTGTTTCCGCGAAGATGCAAAATATGATCTTAGAACTACATAGGCTTGATGTAATAACCTGGAAATCCGAGCCAATTTAAAAAATTTATTTTGGAAATTTAGTAATTTTGAATATTTAAAATGATTATTTTAAATAATAACGACGAAAAATTTATTTTGAATAGAATTAGAACATATATATTTATATAGCTCGACGTTAGAATATAAATATTTATTTATAATTATAAAAGGAATTGAAAAAGGCGCGGTAGTTCGAAATTTCGATTTCAAAGTTCAAATGAATGTACAGGATTCAAAATAAACCGGATTTTACGGAAACCAAAAATAGTAGAATCTATTTGAGAATATCTTTCCAACGAATCCGAAAAATTGAAATTTCATAGCGGGAGTCAAAAGTTACGTCCAGTTGAAAATTCAGAATAGTCGTTATGGAATTCTGACCCTTAAAAATGGGAATTTTGCAAACGACCTCGGTTTTCGATGAAACCACTTTTGTTGGATCCGGGATGTCTAGTTATTTCTAGATTCCAAAATTCATAATTTTTTGAATCACTATGTGAGCGTGGCAAAGGAAAACGCGTTTGACCAGTTTCAGTTGATTTTAATCGACTGGAAAATGACCATTTTTCAAACGGTCTCAGAATTTGACGAAATCAGTTTTGTTAGGACCGTATCATCAATACGAAGCTAGAAAATATTTTTAAGGAATTTTTCTAGTTAGTATGTGGCCCCATTAAATTGAAATGTGCGTTCAAATTCAATATATAGAGTTATATTTTGATTTTGACGAAAACTGATCGAAACAATCGAATCAGCCTACGATACATATCCCATTGTGTTCGGAATGGGGGTAATTAGCTATGGACGACAGTCAGTGGGTTCGATTTCGAGTTCGAAAATAAAAGTTGCTTTTTGGCAATATAAAGGAATAATATATATATATTTAAATAAAACCTCTTGTCCCCTTCTCTCCCTTCATTATTGGTCAATGCCCTTTAAGGCCCCCCCCCCCCTCACATCGTTTAACAGGAAACGAAAAAAAAAGAAAAAAATTTCAGAACCCGACCCCTCAAATCGATGGCGGCCCTCGCCATCGCCGCCATAGGCGCACCGCCCTCCCCCTCAGGCGGCGCCACCACCCGCCGTGACCCCCCTGCCCTGTGCTCCTGTGCCTCTGTCTCCTCGAAGACTGCCGCGCCCAAAAAAAAAAAGAAAAAAGAAAAAAAAACCCTAGCTTCAGATTTGAAAACCACCGCCACCAATGGCCACCACAGCCCCAACGCCGACTTCGAGACCTCCATCGACCCTCCTCGACCATGTGAGCATCCCCCCTCTCCCATCGAAGACACTGTAAGTTTTCTTATTTAATTTACTTTGAAAAAAATCAGTTTTTTATATATAGCAAATAGAAAAATTCGATTTTTCTTTATATGAATAACGTATAAAAATTTGATTTTCTTTATATGAATAGCGTGTAAAGATTCGATTTTTCTTTATATAAGTGGCGTTGTAAATATATAATCTTTAGATAGAAAGTAGCGAAAAAAATATAATTTTTCCATGTATGAAGTAGCGAATAAAAATGTGATTTTTATCATATATGTAGTAAAGTAAAAATACGATTTTTATCGTCTGAATGGTTAAGGAAATATGATTTTTATATGTGATATTAGCAAAGAAAGATAAGATTTTTATACAAAGAAAGGCGATATTTTTATATTATAGAAGGGATCAAAATAAGATTTTTATAGTATAGAAAGAATAAAAATACGATTTTTGTATTATATAGATAGTAAAAATTTGATCATTATATGTATGGCGAAATAAAATTATGATTTTTATTATATATATGTTGAAATAAAAATGTGATTTTTATAGCGATGATATAAAAATTCGATCTTTATATTAGAAGTAGATATAAAAATATAATTTTTATATAGGAAGAAGTGTTATAAAAATAGAACTTTTATCTATATAGTAGCGGTGTAAAAATAGAATTTTTATCTATATAGTAGCGGTATAAAAATAGAATCTTTATATACATAGCAACAATATAAAAATGTGATTTTTATATATGTAGTGGCTACGGACAGTGAAATTGTTAAAAGGCGAGCATGACGAAGATTTCTACATATGAAGAGTCGTGGCGTTTGGTTTAGCAAGTCGGTGAGAACTCCTCACCTTTAATTTATTTCTAGTTTGAAATATATACTAGGATGCAGACGGTGTTTAGTAGCACCCGACACCCGTCGTCCACAGACCATGGATGACTTGTTTGTTTGGTTGTTGTGTTGTGAAATTTGATTGTGTGATGTGGAATGAAATAAAATATTTTATAGTGAAAAATATTTTATAGTTAAAAATATGATTTTTAACGTATATATGAAATAAATATTTATAAACAAATCGGGCGATTTTTTTATATACACTGATTTGACTGATATTGATTGGGACGATAAATTTTACACATCGCCCAACTACACAAATAGAACCTGTGTTTGTGGTTTGAAAACCCCACACGGGTATTGGGATGAAATATGACATACACTAATCCCAATAATTAGTTGTATGTCGATCGATTGATTGACAGGCTGTGTAAGCGTTGAATATTTATATTCAATGCTTATACAATGTAGAATGCACTCTAGATGATGGATTGCTGTTTTCATTATTGTTATACACATTTGTTGTGTGAAATCCATATAATCACATTATATGGTAATTGACTGTGTCGGATTCCAGTTCAGAATTATCAAGTATTTTAAAATAATATTCAGTGAATATTGAAATGTGAAGCCGTGTTAAGTAGTTAAACGCCATTTTAACACGAATGGGAATTTTGTCGATTTTATTCATTTTACAATGAATATCGAAAGTGATTTCAAAATCTGATATTTTGAAATGAATTGAAATTCGAATTAAATTGAATTGAAATTCGAATTAAATTGAATTGAATTGAAATTCGAATTAAATTGAAATAAATTGAAATTCGAATTAGATTGAAATAAAATAGAAATCGTTTTGAATTTAATATAACAACGTATTGAAATTGAACTGAAATCGATTTGAGTTGAAACCGATTTGAATTGAAATTGATTTGAATGGAAATCGAGTTGAAATGAATTTAAAGCGAATTTATATTGGAAAGATTCAATTTTGATTTGAATTTGAGATGGAAGTTGAAATCGTTTTGAAAACGAATTTAAAACGATTTATAAAATACGTTTTAAAAGGAAATCGATGAAATATATAATATATATATATATATAATGGCCTGAATAGAACGCGATGCGGCAGTTCGTGAATTTCGACCATTGACTTCGAATGGATATTACGGGAGATCCGATCGTCGGATTCTCCTAAAACCAGAACCGTTGGGTTCGTATCGAAAAGAGCTTTCTAAAGAATATTAGATATTTGAAATCTAACGGTTGGATTTGGAATTATATCCAAATCAAATTTGGAAAAGGTCGTTGTAATTGCAGTTAGATGGCCGTTGATGGAAATCGACTGTACGGGCCTTGATAATATTATTAAAAATAGTAATAATTTGTGTAAAATCATAAGAAATGATTTGGGAAGAATTGGGATGAAAAACTCCATATTTGAAAAGATAAAAATAGATTTTTATCGAAATGAACTAGTTTTAAACTAGAATTATAATTCTATTTATTTTTAAAATAAATAAAGTGGATTTGAAATGGTTTTAAAAGTAACCAGAATTTCCAATAATTGAGTTGGGATGGATTTGAATCGAAATTGTATTTGGGATATTTCGATGTTGGATTTCGTGAGGATACAGATATTGCTATGGGAATTTGAAAGATATATTTATCACGTTATTTCCAATACGATATTTGTTGGTCGTAGAATTTGATATTGAATATAAGCCGATATATTTTCTATTCAGAGCCTTGTATTTAATATCAAATGTGATTTGGGTTTGTCGTGAATGGTGTCTTCATTAACACTGTCCTTAAGCCCAGTTGAGAAAAAGATTAAATCTTTTATTTAGATTTAATGAAGTGTACCAATTAAATGGTATTTGATTGGAATTGAATTGATTTTTGGGTTTATCGTGAACGGTGTTTTAAATAACACTTGTTCTTTAACCCGATAATTAATGGAATGTGATTTTGGGTTGTCGTGAACGGTATCTTCAATAATACTGTTCTTAGACCCAGCTGAGTTAAGAAGATCAGAAACTAACTGGAGATTAGTTAAGTTGAATGGTTTCTTGGGTATTGATCTGATGTTGGTTTCGGTCTTCGGGGTTAATACTTAGGGAATTGCTCACTTGCTATTTTACGGTTAAAAGCTGATAGAATGGAATGTGATTTTGGGTTTATTGTGAAACGTGTTTTAAATGACATTGATTCTTTAACCCAGTTAAAGAATAAAACTAAGTGGAGTTTTAATGAATCTTTAATTAGATTGAAAAGATCGAGAATGGAGTATCACCAGTTTTGCTCCAGGCGATAGTTAAATCTTTACTTAGATTTGAACGTGAAATGGTAATTGAATTTACCGATAACACCGTGGTGTTAGATATGAAGTATTTCCAGTTTTACTTCATGGGATGAATAGGTTGGGGTTGGGAAATTAAAACAAATGATTACTTCGTTAAGGTTAGTTAATCCCGGCTAGTTTGGATAAACCATAATTTGGTTTGAATTGATATTCAAAGGAAGATTAAAGAATAAATTTAAAGGAATTTATCTTTGATAAAATTAATGGGAACCTATCCCTAAGAATGTGAAACTTAGCAACTAACTGAAGATTAGTTAAGATGAATGGTTTCCTGGGTATTTTCTGATGTTGGTTTCGGCCTTCGGGGTTAATATTTAGGGAGTTGTTCTCTTACTAATTTACAGTTAGTGACTGATGAATTGGAAAGAGGCGTATGTTGTGTTTGTGTAACACTTGTTTATTATATACGCGAGTTATTCGGAAAGACCGGGTTTATCCCATTCTGAATAACTGATACGACGATAAGTCGAAGGTGAAGACGGTGGTTGAAGACCGGAGGTCTTCACGTCGTTTGGATAATTACTGATGATCTTGATTGGGCAGTACACCCAAGAGGAGGGAATCAGTTATTGGTCGTCCAGACGTACTTGGAGATCGATGGATATGCGAGGTACAAGGTGCCTCCAGTTTCGTTCAGACCCAGAACGGACTTGTAAATGGACTGTGTGTCTGACATTGGATATCATTCTGTGTGATTGATGGATATCGGTTGCATGGAGTGGTTTGCCTGTGTGGCATGCTAAGATGCAAATGATCAAGGCTTCTGTTGAAAAGCAGGGTCTTGTGGTTGATGATCAAAGCACGGCCTATGTGGCATAGCTTTGTGTAGCGTTGATTCGCGAGCCTCACACCCCGGTTGTGAACCAGAAACGGGAGAGGACCTCAGGGACGACATGCGTTTCTTTCTAGCTAGAAGTGGCGTCAGTGGTTTTACACGCCCTTACGAGTTTGACTTATGTGGTTGTTGCTGTTGCGAGGCGCCTCAGATATATCGGTGACTATGTGAAGCCGATGGAGTCATTCGTTGGCTCATTTACGCCCCAAAGGGCGGGGAAACGTAGTGTTCATGCATTTTAATCCACATCGGTGGACCGGCCCTGTCGCTCCAAAGTTCACTCGAGCTCTGACCTTAGACATGGGCTAGATTGTCTCGAATCAGTAGAGGACTATCTTTTGCCTCGGTTCACAGATGGAAATCCAACTTCCAATACGTGACTTTTCGGTTTTATTTGTAGAGCCTAGTATGGCGACATAGTAGCATGGTATATTATGCCGTCTATGATTGAAACATTTATATTTGAAGTTGTTTTCATGCACTCTACACTATAATAGTATCAAAATGATTTGTCTTGAACGTACCAAGCATGTTTGGCTATTATAAGGTAAAAACCCTATCCTCCGGCTTGCGTTGCATTGTGTGATGGGACCTGGGTCTTATAATAGCTTCATTTTTCTTTATTTAGCATTGCGTTATTGTTTTATGCACTGGTATTCTTGGGAGGAAACCCGTTCCGTGTTATACGGCGTGGTCCCTTGATTTACCTTACGTTAAAATAAAGATAAATAATTGTTTTAGTTCTCACATCAGTCACATGACTGACCTGGAGTTTATTGTTTTAACCTAAACTCTGGGTGCCCTTATTTTGACACGGACAGCTAGAAGTTTTGGTTTTGCAGATTTATATTCACAGGATCCTGATTTATAGCTGGAACAATACTCGGAAAGCTCTATATCCGTGTATTACTTCAAGTTGTGTATTGTATTATTTTCCGCTGCGATGTATTTAAATGTAATTTAAATCTCTGATATTTTCTGTGTAATATTTGTATATACTCTGTATATTCTTGTATTCTGATGAATTGTTGTAATTAACAATGAAATGTTCTTCTGTGTGCGTTCCGATGTGCCTTGTTCTCAATTCAATCCGTGCTTTCCTTACCGGGGAAGTTCGGGTCGCTTCATTTGGTATCAGAGCTTTGGTTTGCAGAGCTCGGAGAACAAGTCACGTTAGAACCAAACGAAAGAATTCATCAGAAATTGGATTAGTAATATCCAATGAGAATGACTCGTTAGAGATGGGATCAGTAGTATCCTAGAACGAGTGTGAGGAGTGTTGTTTTTAAAAATAAAAATGAAAACAATTTTTGTTTTGAAATTTAAATCGTTTTATACGTATTTGAATATTTATATTAAATTAATTTGGACAATCCAATATATAAAGATTTTGCATATACGCCTTGCAAACGTGTATTCGAAGTTTTAATGTACTGGATAGTTATAGAATCACACTCTAGTTGCCCGGGGATAATTCTGGTGACGGGGCACCATCGCTAGTATTTATTTTCAAGTTTCGAAAGTGAGATTTCTATATATTTCCAATTGACTGGTGTGAGAACCGAAACTAGATAGGGCTTATTGTTTTGATTTGGCATCAAAAATCTGATTTTTTGACCATATATCAAAATTATGTGTTTGAAATGATAATTCACTAATTGATTGCTGATTGTGTTATTTGATTGTTGTTTGATTAATTAAGTGTTGAACCTTTAGCCAAATTGATCAAATAGTGAGTTGTTTTGAAAATTTATCGCATATGCATGCATATACATGTACTTACATTGAACAGGACATAACAAGGAGGCTAGAGCAGAGGAATAAAATTGTTTTCCCGACAAATAGGTACATGTTTATTGTATTTCTTGGGTTTTGGATGATTTTATGAGCCGATTGGCTAGCCGCTTGGCTTTTTCCTTTTCTTTTGGATTGAAGAAGGCCATGGGAGGCTATATGAAATATCCCGAAGTCCCCGGTGCAAGGAAGGTTATGGCAAAAAATTTCGAAAATTTAGGGTGTTAGCCAAATTTTTGAAAAATTTGAAAAGTTCTTAGAAACTGAAAAGTTGAAGAACTTAAGCCGTAATGAAATAATGGAAGTTGAGTTGATTAGTTAAACAACTTTCGACTTCGTTCCTTTTCGGGAACGAAAAGTTTTAAGTGGGGGAGATTGTAATAACCCGGAAATCCGAGGCAATTTAAAATTTTTATTTTTGCAAATTTAGTGAATTTTGAATATTTAAAATGATTATTTTAAATAATAACGACGAAAAATTTATTTTGAATAGAATTATAACGTATATATTTATATAGCTCAACGTTAGAATATAAATATCTATTTATAATTATAAAAGGAATTGAAAATGGCGTGGTAGTTTGAAAATTCGATTTCAAAGTTCAAATGAATGTACAAGATTCAAAATAAACCGGATTTTAGTGAAACTAAAAATAGTAGAATCTATTTGAGAATATCTTTCCAACGAATCTGAAAAATTGAAATTTCATAGCGGGAGTCAAAAGTTACGTCCAGCTGAAAATTCAGAATAGTCGCTATGGAATTCTGGCCCTTAAAAATGGAGAATTTTGCAAACGACCTCGGTTTTCGACGAAACCACATTTGTTGGATCTGGGATGTCTAGTTATTGCTAGATTCCAAAATTCGTAATTTTTCGAATCACTATGTGAGCGTGGCAAAGGAAAACGTGTTTGACCAGTTTTAGTTGATTTTAATCGACTGGAAAATGGCCATTTTTCAAACGGTCTCAGAATTTGACGAAATCGGTTTTGTTAGGATCGTATCATCAATACGAAGCTAGAAAATATTTTTAAGGAATTTTTCTAGTTAGTATGTGGCCCCAGTAAATTGAAATGTGCGTTCAAATTCAATATATAGAGTTATATTTTGATTTTGACGAAAACTGATAGAAACGATCGAATCAGCCTACGATACATATCCCATTGTGTTCGGAATAGGGGTAATTAGCTATGGACGACAGTCGGTGGGTTCGATTTCAAGTTCGAAAATAAAAGTTGCTTTTTGGCAATATAAAGGAATAAAATATATATACTTAAATAAAACCTCCTGTCCCCTTCTCTCCCTTCATTATTGGTCAACGCCCATTAAGGCCCTGCCCTCACATCGTTTAACAGGAAACCAAAAAAAAAACTTCAGAACCCGACCCCTCAAATCGATGGCGGCCCTCGCCATCGCCGCCACAGGCGCACCGCACTCCCCCTCAGGCGACGCCACCACCCGCCATGACCCCCCTGCCCTGTGCTCCTGCGCCTCCGCCCCCTCGAAGACTGCCGCGCCCAAAAAAAAAAAGAAAAAAAAAACTAGTTTCAGATCTGAAAACCGCCGCCACCAATGGCCACCATAGCCCCAACGCCGACTTTTAGACCTCCCCCGACCCTCCTCGACCATCTTCAGCCATGTGAGCATCCCCCCTCTCCCATCGAAGACACTGTAAGTATTCTTATTTAATTTAGTTTGAAAAAAATCAGTTTTTTATATACAACAAATAGAAAAATTCGATTTTTCTTTATATGAATAACGTATAAAAATTAGATTTTCTTTATATGAATAGCGTGTAAAGATTCGATTTTTCTTTATATAAGTGGCATTGTAAAAATATAATCTTTAGATAGAAAGTAGCGAAAAAAAATATAATTTTTCCATGTATGAAGTAGCGAATAAAAATGTGATTTTTATCATATATGTAGCAAAGTAAAAATACGATTTTTATCGTCTGAATGGTTAAGGAAAAATATGATTTTTATATGTGATATTAGCAAAGAAAGATAAGATTTTTATATAAAGAAAGGCGATATTTTTATATTATAGAAAGGATCAAAATATGATTTTTATAGTATAGAAAGAATAAAAATACGAATTTTATATTATATAAATAGTAAAAAATTGATCATTATATATGTAGCAAAATAAAAATCTGATTTTTATTATATATATGTTGAAATAAAAATGTGATTTTTATAGCGATGATATAAAAATTCGATCTTTATATTAGAATTACGTATAAAAGTATAATTTTTATATAGGAAGAAGCGTTATAAAAATAGAACTTTTATCTATATAGTAGCGGTGTAAAAATAGAATTTTTATCTATATAGTAGCGGTATAAAAATAGAATCTTTATATACATAGCAACAATATAAAAATGTGATTTTTATATATGTAGTGGCTACGGACAGTGAAATTGATAAAAGGCGAGCACGACGAAGATTTCTACAAATGAAGAGTCGTGGCGTTTGGTTTAGCTAGTCGATGAGAACTCCTCACCTTTAATTTATTTCTAGTTTGAAATATATACTAGGATGCAGACGTTGTTTAGTAGCACCCGACACCCGTCATCCACAGACCATGGATGACTTGTTTGTTTGGTTGCTGTGTTGTGAAATTTGATTTTGTGATGTGGAATGAAATAAAATATTTTATAGTGGAAAATATTTTATAGTTAAAAATATGATTTTTAACTTATATATAAAATAAATATTTATAAAAAATCGGGCGATTTGTTTATATACACTGATTTGACTGATATTGATTGGGACGATAAATTTTACACATCGCCCAACTACACAAATAGAACCTGTGTTTGTTGTTTGAAAACCCCACACGGGTATTGGGATGAAATATGACATACACTAATCCCAATAATTATTTGTATGTCGATCGATTGATTGACAGGCTGTGTAAGCGTTGAATATTTATATTCAATGCTTATACAGTGTAGAATGCACTCTGGATGATGGATTGCTGATTTCATTATTGTTATACACATTTGTTGTGTGAAATCCATATAATCACATTATATGGTAATTGACTGTGTCTGATTCCAGTTCAGAATTATCGAATATTTTAAAATAATATTCAGTGAATATTGAAATGTGAAGCCGTGTTAAGTAGTTAAACGCCATTTTAACACGAACGGGAATTTTGTCGATTTTATTCATTTTACAATGAATATCTAAAGTGATTTCAAAATCTGATATTTTGAAACGAATTGAAATTCGAATTAAATTGAATTGAATTGAAATTCAAATTAAATTGAATTGAATTGAAATTCGAAATAAATTGAAATAAATTGAAATTCGAATTAGATTGAAATAGAATAGAAATCGTTTTGAATTGAATTTTAAAATGTATTGAAATTGAACTTAAATCGATTTGAATTGAAACAGATTTGAATTGAAATGGATTTGATTGGAAATCGAGTTGAAATGAATTTATAACGAATTTATATTGGAAAGATTCAATTTTGATTTGAATTTGAGATGGAAGTTGAAATCGTTTTGAAAACGAATTTTAAACGATTTTTAAATTACGTTTTAAAAGGAAATTGACGAAATATATAATATATATATATATATTATATATACAATGGCCAGAATAGAACGCGCCGCGCTGCGGCAGTTCGTGAATTTCGACCATTGACTTCGAATGGATATTACGGGAGATCTGACCGTCGGATTCTCCTAAAACCGGAACCGTTGGGTTCATATTGAAAAGAGATTTCTAACGAATATTAGATATTTGAAATCTAACAGTTGGATTTGGAATTATGTCCAAATCAAATTTGGAAAAGGTCGTTGTAAGTGCAGTTCGATGGCCGTTGATGGAAATCGAGTGTACGGGCCTTGATAAAATTATTAAAAATAGTAATAATTTGTGTAAAATCATAAGAAATGATTTGGGAAGAATTGGGATGAAAAACTCCATATTTGAAAAGATAAAAATAGATTTTTATCGAAATGAACTAGTTTTGAACTAGAATTATAATTCTATTTATTTTTAAAATAAATTAAGTGGATTTGAAATGGTTTTAAAAGTGACCAGAATTTCCAATAATTGAGTTGGGATGGATTTGAATCGAAATTGTCTTTGGGATATTTCGATGTTAGATTTCGTGAGGATACAGATATTGTTATGGGAATTTGAAAGATATATTTATATCGTTATTTCCAATACGATATTTGTTGGTCGTAGAATTTGATGTTGAATATAAGCCGATATATTTTCTATTCAGAGCCTTGTATTTAATATCAAATGTGATTTGGGTTTGTCGTGAATGGTGTCTTCATTAACACTGTCCTTAAGCCCAGTTGAGAAAAAGATTAAATCTTTTATTTAGATTTAATGAAGTGTACCAATTTAATGGTATTTAATTGGAATTGAATTTGAATTGATTTTTGGGTTTATCGTGAACGGTGTTTTAAATAACACTTGTTCTTTAACCTGATAATTAATGGAATGTGATTTTGGGTTGTCGTGAACGGTATCTTCAATAATACTGTTCTTAGACCCAACTGAGTTAAGAAGATCAGAAACTAACTGGAGATTAGTTAAGTTGAATGGTTTCTTGGGTATTGATCTGATGTTGGTTTCGGCCTTCGGGGTTAATACTTAGGGAATTGCTCACTTGCTATTTTACGGTTAAAAGCTGATATAATGGAATGTGATTTTGGGTTTATCGTGAACCGTGTTTTAAATGACATTGATTCTTTAACCCAGTTAAAGATTAAAACTAGGTGGAGTTTTAATGAATCTTTAATTAGATTGAAAAGATCGAGAATGGAGTATCACCAGTTTTGCTCCAGGCGATAGTTAAATCTTTACTTAGATTTGAACGTGAAATGGTAATTGAATTTACCGATAACACCGGGGTGTTAGATATGAAGTATTACCAGTTTTACTTCATGGGATGGATAGGTTGGGGTTGGGAAATTAAAACAAATGATTACTTCGGTAAGGTTAGTTAATCGCAGCTAGTTTGGATAAACCATAATTTGGTTTGAATTGATATCCAAAGGAAGATTAAAGATTAAATTTAAAGGAATTTATCTTTGATAAAATTAATGGGAACCTACCCCTAAGAATGTGAAATTTAGCAACTAACTGAAGATTAGTTAAGATGAATGGTTTCCTGGGTATTTATCTGATGTTGGTTTCGGCCTTCGGGGTTAATATTTAGGGAGTTGTTCTCTTACTAATTTACGGTTAGTGACTGATGAATTGGAAAGAGGCGTATGTTGTGTTTGTGTAACACTTGTTTATTATATACGCGAGTTATTCGGAAAGACTGGGTTTATCCCATTCTGAATAACTGATACGACGATAAGTCGAAGGTGAAGACGGTGGTTGAAGACCGGAGGTCTTCACGTCGTTTGGATAATTACTGATGATCTTGATTGGGCAGTACACCCAAGAGGAGGGAATCAGTTAGTGGTCGTCCAGACGTACTTGGAGATCGATGGATATGCGAGGTACAAGGTGCCTCCAGTTTCGTTCAGACCCAGAACGGACTTGTAAATGGACTGTGTGTCTGACATTGGATATCATTCTGTGTGATTGATGGATATCGGTTGCATGGAGTGGTTTGCCTGTGTGGCATGCTAAGATGCAAATGATCAAGGCTTCTGTTGAAAAGCAGGGTCTTGTGGTTGATGATCAAAGCACGGCCTATGTGGCATAGCTTTGTGTAGCGTTGATTCGCGAGCCTCACACCCCGGTTGTGAACTAGAAACGGGAGAGGACCTCAGGGACGACATGCGTTTCTTTCTAGCTAGAAGTGGCGTCAGTGGTTTAACACGCCCTTACGAGTTTGACTTATGTGGTTGTTGCTGTTGCGAGGCGCCTCAGATATATCGGTGACTATGTGAAGCCGATGGAGTCATTCGTTGGCTCATTTACGCCCCAAAGGGCGGGGAAACGTAGTGTTCATGCATTTTAATCCACATCGGTGGACTGGCCCTGTCGCTCCAAAGGTCACTCGAGCTCTGACCTTAGACATGGGCTAGATTGTCTCGAATCAGTAGAGGACTATCTTTTGCCACGGTTCACAGATGGAAATCCAACTACCAATACGTGACTTTTCGGTTTTATTTGTAGAGCCTAGTATGGCGACATAGTAGCATGGTATACTATGCCGTCTATGATTGAAACATTTATATTTGAAGTTGTTTTCATGCACTCTACACTATAATAGTATCAAAATGATTTGTCTTGAACGTACCAAGCATGTTTGGCTATTATAAGGTAAAAACCCTATCCTCCGGCTTGCGTTGCATTGTGTGATGGGACCTGGGTCTTATAATAGCTTCATTTTTCTTTATTTAGCATTGCGCTATTGTTTTATGCACTGGTATTCTTGGGAGGAAACCCGTTCCGTGTTATACGGCATGGTCTCTTGATTTACCTAACGTTAAAATAAAGATAAATAATTGTTTTAGTTCTCCCATCAGTCACATGACTGACCTGGAGTTTATTGTTTTAACCTAAACTCTGGGTGCCCTTATTTTGACACGGGCAGCTAGTAGTTTTGGTTTTGCAGATTTATATTCACAGGATCCTGATTTATAGCTGGAACAATACTCGGAAAGCTCTGTATTCGTGTATTACTTCTAGTTGTGTATTGTATTATTTTCCGCTGCGATGTATTTAAATGTAATTTAAATCTCTGATATTTTCTATGTAATATTTATTTATACTCTGTATATTCTTGTATTCTGATGAATTATTGTAATTAACAGTGAAATGTTCTTCTGTGTGCGTTCCGATGTGCCTTGTTCACAATTCAATCCGTGCTTTCCTTACCGGGGAAGTTCGGGTCGCTTCACTTGATCCCACTTGAGTATGTAGGAAGTCATACTAGTGATCCAACTGTCCACTTTATTTATTTTATTATTTTAAAAATTGGGGGAGACTGTTAGAAATTTTCGAACCAATTTTGGGCTTGGGTTTGTTTTTTGAAGAGGATAGAAAGAAAGTGGGAAGAAGATTAGTCCCACATTGTGGAAGATGAAAATGTATCTTAGTACTTAAGGGGCCTTCTCAAGTGGATGTCAGGGCCTTGGGGAACCTAAATGCTTACTTTGTTGTGACGAGGGAGGCCATGCATCACTACACCACACACGCACGCGCTGCCTCCACGGTCTGTCCAACCGAACTGGGCTGGGTGCGGTTTGCGGGTCTCGGGTCCGGATCGAATAATAATATTTTTCGATAGATTTTATAAACAGTAACAGGCCGAAATTCAGCCCATTACGGACCCAAATGAAACTGGGTGGGTTTTGAAATGTTTTCAGAATGTTAGAAATTAAAATGGGCGTAATGATTTAATTTGCAGTGCTTTCAGAACGTTGTAAATGAAGAGGCATAGCATTTCAAATTCAAATGAGGAGATGAGACCGTCCAAACAGTCGCGACGCTTGGCCAACTGTTGCTTCTTTCACTAGCTATAAATAGCCACGCCCAGAAGTGTTTCAAAGATAACTTTGAATTAATTCTTCTTCTTCCTCCCAAATTCTACACCATTTCCATTGCGATATCCCGAAAGTGTTGCGAATTTTCTGATATGCAACGCTAATAAACTATTGCGGAATTTGATTTCTTTTTCCTTTTCATTCTTATCTTAACTTGCATTATCAGTAATAAAAATTCAGAGTGTTCTTGGTTGGATTAAAGTAGTGCAAACTTTGAATTCGATTATGTTGTTCCAAGGCTTTATTGAATCCTAAAAGTCGATAGTTCTATAACCCGTTTGTACCTGTTGGATTGAAGTATTGTCTGAAAGAATCTATTATATACTTCCTTAAAGTCTGAAGTACGACAATCATCTTCCTCCAATAGTCTTAAACCGCAAAATCCCCAACACTTGTGAGTCATGTTCATGCTTAATTTAACATGTTTGTAATTTACAATATACTCATGTTAACGTTATACGATATATAATAATAAACCTGTTTCATATTAATTTAACTGCCTTTCAAACAAACGTTTGAACTAACTCTTTAGCATTCTTTTTAAGTCTGTTAACTTCTAAAATTGCAAAAAAGAACAAAAATCTATATCCAAACACACGTTGTTCCACTCAGGTCGACTATAATTCAATTTAACGATGCTGAAATTCATTCCCTTGCATATGTTATGAAAATTAAAATTGTACTTCTTTCAAAAGGGTGTCCAGATCTTATTTTAACTCTTTAGTCTTCTATCAATATTTACGTCACTTTTATACACCATAAACACAAATGCTTAATGACGGGTGTATAAAAACATAAGCACATATGATAAGATAAAACTATAGAGTATATATTTTAGAAGTTTGCAACATAACAATACTTATAAATTTTATACATTGAAATATATCAATTTTAAGAAAAAAACAGGTTAAAGTTGGCTAACTGTTATCATTGATTATCTAATTGATTCTACATTTTATTAGCACATTTCTTCATGGTGATTTTCAAATGAGTTAGTACTTTGTATTGTTAAAGGAATCTTTTCCACAATTATTGATGAATCAAATCTAAGTTCATTCATTCTCTTCATGTTTGACCATTATACTCGCACCTATTATCGACAATTCACACCTTATATAGTTGAAAATTTTGAAACTATCAACCTGTACAAATAATACAAACTGCTTTCACCATTAATTTACAAATAATAACAAAATAAAGCAGTATTTTGGTTTTGGCGCAGCTAATTGTTTTGCATATGATGCAGCCCAAGCTGGATTAGATCAATGGAATCGTAGAATTTACTTGACAAGCAGAAGTAATATCCCGTTTGCATTTAGGGGTTAAGAGTGTTTTTTGTTATCTAACAGACGTATAGAATGTTGATTAGCAAGAGTTATTTGTCAATTAATTATAAATAGACAGTTAAAAGTTTAGGGGTTTTGGTTGTGATATACATGCTCATGCTTATGTGCATGTTCATTATAACATGTTTGTAATTTACAGATATACTCATGTTCATGTTAATGCTATATGATATATAATAATAAACCTGTTTCAAATTAATTTAGCTTTCGTTCAATATAAATTTGTGAACCAAATATTTTACCTTATTTTTAATCCTGTTAACTTCTAAAACTGCAAAACGAACACAAATCTATATTCAAACACACGTTATCTACCACTCGGGCCAACTATGCTCACAGAAATGCATGGCCAATATTTATACATAGTCGTTTCAAATGACTATCCCAATAATTACGTTAACATGTTAAATAGGTTAAAACTCATGACAATGTATCATGCTCTGTAACGGCCCGAAATCCCCCTTACGGGAAATCACGGATTGAATTGAGAACAAGACGAATCAGAACGCAAACAGAAGATCATTTCATTGCTTATTACAACAATTCATCAGAATACAAGAATATACAGAGTATAAATCAATATTACACAGAATATATGTAATAACCCGTAAAATGCGAGCCAGTTTGAAATTTTTATTTTGGCAATTTTAGCGAATTTTGATTATTTGAAATGAATTATTTTAAATAATATCGACGAGAAATTTATTTTGAATATAATTCGAACGTATATATTATACGCATCGTCGTTAGAATATAAATATTTATATATAATTATAAATAGAATTGAAAATGGCGCGGTAGTTCGATAATTCGATTTCAAACTTCAACTGAATGTACCGGGTGCAAAACAATCCGGATTTTAGTGAAACTAAAAACATTAGGATCTAATTGGTAATATCTTTCCAACGAATCCGAAAAATCAAAATTTCATAGCGGGAATCAAAAGATATGTCCAGTTGAAAATTCTGAATAGTCGCTATGGAATTCAGGCCCTTAAAAATGGAAATTTTGCAATTGACCTCGGATTTCGACGAAACCAGTTTTGTTGGATCCGCAGTGTCAAATTATTGTTAGATTTCAAATTTCATAATTTTTCGAATCAATATGTGAGCGTGGCAAAGGGAAACGCGTTTGACCATTTTCAGTTGATTTTAATCGACTGGAAAATGGCCATTTTTCATACGATCTCAGAATTCGACGAAACTAGTTTTGTTAGGACCGTATCGTCAATACGAAGCTAAAAAATATTTTTCTAGAATTTTTCTAGTTAGTATGTGACCCCGGTAATTTGAAATGTACGTTTAAAATTCGGTATAGTGATTTAAATGTAAATTTAACGGAAACTGATTGTAACAGCCGAATCAGCCTACGATACATATCCCATTGTGTTCGGAATGGGGGTAAAACCCTAAGGACGACAGTCGTTGGACTTGAATTTGAGTTCGAATGAAAAACAACTTTTTAGGAAAAAATAATAATAATAATAAAATATAAATATATAAATTACACTTCCCTCCCCCATTCAGTAAAACCTAAATCGAAAAAAAAAAACCGCCTCCCTCCATATCATCGTCGAACCCCCACCCCCTTCGCGACTTGCGCCGCCGCAACCAGGAGCAGGCGCCCAACTCCGACGAGCTCCGGCAATCGCCCCCCCCCCCCCCCTCCATCTCTCCTCCTTCCTTCTTCTCCCTCCTCTCAATTCACTCGCGAGCCCCAATTTCCCCTTACCCGAACCCCGTGCCACCACCGCACCCAACCCTGGACCCATATCCAACCGCGCCGAGCCCCCCTGCGCCGCCTGAACGAGCTCCGCCACTCCCCCATGCGCCTGCCACCTCCTCCACGTCAGCATCACACTCCAGCGCCCCGGCTTCCTCCCCCTTCGATTCAAGGTAAATTTTATGACCTTTTGGTTATGTAAAAACTATTTTTTTTATTTATTTTTATTTTATTTTTAAAACTTTTTTTTTATATGATTTTAAAAAAAACTGAAAATTACATGATTTTAAAACTGAAAATTATTAGATTTTAAATCGGTAAAAGATGGGATTTTTAGTAGTGAAAAGGCGAGAGTTTTAAGTAGAAAGGCGAAATCTTTTCTATTGTAGAAGAAGAAAAATATAATCTTTTATATTGTAGAAGATGAAAAATATAATCTTTTATATTGTAGAAGGATAAAAATATGATTTTACATAGTAGGAACTATAAAAATATAATCTTTATAAGATAGAGAATATAAAAATATCATCTTTGTACATGTTGCGAAATAAAAATCTGATTTTTATTATATATACATTGAAATAAAGAGGTGATTTTTATAGTGATGAAATAAAATCGAAATCTTTATATTTGAAAAGGCGAAATTTTTATATAGAAAATAGCGTGATAAAAATAGAATTTTTATCTATTGAATAGCAAAGTAAAAATTCGATTTTTATATATTGAATAGCAATATAAAAATTCGATTTTTATATATTGAATAGCAATATAAAAATTCGATTTTTATATATTAAATAGCGAAATAAAAATGTGATTTTTATATATGTAGTGAATACGGGCAACGAAGGTGATAAGAAGGCGAGAACGACGAAGGTTTCTGCAAATGAAGTGTCGTGAAGTTGGGATAGCTATTTGTGAGAATTTCTCACCTTTCAATTTCTTTTCTAATTATATATATATACTAGGATGCAGACGGTGCTTAGTAGCACCCGACACAATCGTCCACAGACCATGGACTTGTTTGTTTGGTTGCATAGCTTAGTTATATGATTTGATTTGAATTTGGTTGTTTGGTGATTTTGATTGATGTGTGAATGGCGTGGGCCTTCACTAGACCGGGGATAAGGCTAGGCCTTGTCCCGTTTCTAGTATCGTGCCGTTATGCCGCCGAAATTTTCTAAAATATGTTAGAAAAATAAAAATATCATTTTATTGAATAAATGAACCGAATAGAATATTCATAGGTTGAATAAAATGTTTTATCGTTAAAAATATAATTTTTAACGTGAATGTGAATAAATAAATATTCATTTACAAACCGGACGGTTTGTTTATGTACACCTATTTGAAGGACATTGATTGGGACGATAAATTTTACACATCGCCCAGCTGCACAAATAAAATATGTGTTTGATTGTTTGAAACCCCACACGGGTGTTGGGATGAAATTTGAAGTTCACTCATCCCGATTGATTGAATATGTCGATCGGTTGATTGACAGGCTGTTTTAAGCGTTGGATATTTATATTTGATGCTTATACAGTGTAGTGCACTTTGGTTGATGGTTGATTATTTTCAATGCTATTATATACATGTGTTGTATGAAAATCCATATAATTAACTTTATATGGTAATTGATTGGGCCTCATTCCAGTTTTAAAATAGAAATATTTGAAATAGAAATATTCGAAATGGAATATTTGAAAATATCAATATATGAAGCCGTGTTGATTAGATTGACGCCATTTTGACGTGAATGATATTTATATCGATTTTATTCATTTTGAATTGAATTGAAAACGATTTCGAAATGAATTGAATTGAAAACGATTTCGAAATGAATTGAATTGAAAACGATTTCGAAATGGATTGAATTGAAAACGATTTCGAAATGAATTGAATTGAAAACGATTTCGAAATGAATTGAATTGAAAACGATTTCGAAATGGATTGAATTGAAAACGATTTCGAAATGGATTGAATTGAAAACGATTTCGAAATGGATTGAATTGAAAACGATTTCGAAATGGATTGAATTGAAAACGATTTCGAAATGGATTGAATTGAAAACGATTTCGAAATGGATTGAATTGAAAACGATTTCCAAATGGATTGAATTGAAAACGATTTCGAAATGAATTGAATTGAAAACGATTTCGAAATGAATTGAATTGAAAACGATTTCGAAATGAATTGAATTGAAAACGAATTCAAATGGAATTGAAAGCGAATTGAAATGAATTCGAATTGAATTGAAATTTGAATTGAATAGAAATGAATTTTAAAACGAATTTATAAAGAACAATTCAATTTTGATTTGAATTGAAGTGGAAGTTGAAATTGCTTTTGAAACGAATTTAAAACTATTTATATAATTCGTTTTAAATAGAAATCGACGAAATATATTATATATATAATATAATGGCCTGAATAGAACGCGCCGCGCAGCGGCAGTTCGTGAATTTCGACCATTTATTTCAAACGGACATTACGGGAGATCCGACCGTCGGATTCTCCTAAAACCGGAACCGTTGGGTTCGTATCGAAAAGAGCTTTCTAATGAATGTTAGAAATTTGAAATCTAACGGTTGGATTTGGAGATACGTCCAAATCAAATTCGAAAAAGGTCGCTGTAAGTGCAGTTCGATGGCCGTTGATGGAAATCGACTGTACGGGCCTTGATAAAATTATTAAAAATAGTAATAATTTGTGTAAAATCATAAGAAATGATTTGTGAAGATTTGGGATGAAAGACTCCATATTTGAAAAGATAAAAATAGATTTTTATCGAAATGAACTAGTTTTGAACTAGAATTATAATTCTATTTATTTTTAAGTAAATAAATTGAATTTGAAATGGTTTTGAAAATAACCAGAATTTCCAATGATTGCATTGGAATGGATTTGAATCGAAATTGTCTTCGGAATATTTCGATGTTGGGATTCGTGATTATACGGATGTTGTTACGGAAATTTGAAAGATATATTTATATCGTTATTTCCAATACGATATTTGTTAGTCGTGGAATTTGATATTGAATATAAGCCGATATATTTTCTATTCAGAGCCTTGTATTGAATATCAAATGTGATTTGGGTTTGTCGTGAATGGTGTCTTCACTAACACTGTTTTTGAGCCCAGTTGAGAAAAGATTAAATCTTTTATTTAGATTTAATGAAGTGTACCAATTAAATAATATTTAATTGGAATTGAATTGATATTGATTTTTGGGTTTATCGTGGACAGTGTTTTAAATAACACTTGTTCTTTAACCCGATAATTAATGGAATGTGATTTTGGGTTTATCGTGAACCGTGTTTTAAATAACACAGATTCTTTAACCCAGTTAACGATTAAAACTAAGTGGAGTTTTAATGAATCTTTAATTAGATTGAAAAGATCGAGAATGGAGTATCACCAGTTTTACTCCAGGCGATAGTTAAATCTTTAATTAGATTTAAACGTGAGATGGTAATTGAATTTACCGATAACACTGTGGTGTTAGATATGAAGTATTACCAGTTGTACATCATGGGATGAATAGGTTGGGATTGGGAAATAAAATAAATGATTACTTCGGTGTGGTTCGCTAATCCCGACTAGTTTGAATTGATATTCAAAGGAGATTAAAGAATAAATTTAAAGAATTTATCTTGGATAAAATTAATGGGAACTTTTCCCAAAGTATAGGAATATTTGGATAAAAGAATATTCTGAATTGGAATGAGGCGTATGTTGTGTTTGTGTAACACTTTTATAATATATACGCGAGTTATTCAGAAAGACCGGGTTTATCCCATTCTGAATAACTGATTCGACGTGGTGTCGAAGATGAAGACGATGGTCGAAGACCGGAAGTCTTCACGTCGTTTGGGTGATTACTGATAATCTTGATTGGGCTGTACACCCAAGAAGATGGAAACAGTTGGTGATCGTCCAGACGTACTTGGAGATCGATGGATATGCGGGGTACTAGGTGCCTCCGGTTTCGTTCAGACCCAGAACGGACTTGTAAATAGACTGTGTGTCTGACATTGGATTTTAGTCCGTGTGATTGATCTCTATTAAATATATATCTGTTTGGCGGCGGAGAATTTATTCTCTTGCTTAACGCCCTTCTCTGAGACGCACGAGCTCAGGGGTTATATATTGATGGATATCAAACGCATGGAGTGAATTGCCTGTGTGGCATGCCTAAGTGGCAATTGATCGAGGCTTCTGTTGAAAAGCAAAGTCTTGTGGTGATGATCAAAGCACAGCCTGTGTGGCACAGCTTTGTGTAACGTGAATTCGCGAGTTTCGCACCCCGGTTGTGAACCAAAAACGGGAGAGGACCTCAGGGAGGGCATGCGTTTCCTTCTAGCTAGGGTGGTGTCAGTGACCTACCAGCCCTGACATTTATATACTTTTCACCTGTGTGGTTGTTGCTGTTGCGAGGCGCCTCGGTTAGATCGTACGATCCGGGTCCGATGGAGTCATTCGTTGGCTCGCTTACGCCCCAAAGGGCGGGGAAACGCAGTGTTCAGGCATTTTAATCCACATCGGTGGACCGGCCCTGACGATCCAAGGGTCACTCGAGCTCTGATCCTGAGACTCGGGCTAGACAGTCTCGAATCGGTTGAGGACTATCTTTTGCCTCGGTTCATAGATGGAAACCCAATTTCCAAATACGTGACTTTGCGGTTTTATTTGTAAACCTATATATGGCGACATAGTGGCATGGGACGCTCATGCCGCCTATGATTGATACTTATGATTTGAAGTTGTTTTATACACTATGCACTTATAATAGTATCAAACGATTTGTTTTAAAACGTATCAAGCATTCTTTGGCTGTTATAAGGGAAAACCCTATCCTCGGCTGCGTTGCATTGTGTGATGGGACCTGGGTCTTATAACAGCTTCATTTGTCTCTATTTAGCATTGCGCTGTTTGTTTTATGCACTGGTATTCTTGGGAGAAAACCCGTTCCGTGTTATACGGCGTGGTCCCTTGATTTACCCAACTTTAAAAATAAAGATTAGTAACTGTTTTAGTTCTCACACCAGTCACATGACTGACCTGGAGTTTATTGTTTTAACCTAAACTCTGGGTGCCCTTATTTTGACACGGGCAGCTAGTAGTTTTGGTTTTGCAGATTTATATTCACAAGATCCTGGTTTACAGCTGGAACGATATCCGGAAAGCTTTGTATCCGTATATCTCTTTCTAGTTGTGTATTGTATTATTTTCCGCTGCTATGTATTTAAATGTAATTTAAATCTCTGATATTTCTGTGTAATATTCATTTATACTCTGTATATTCTTGTAATCTGATGCATTGTTGTAATATAAAGTGAAATGTTCTTTTGTACGCGTTCTATTTTGTCCTGTTCTCAAAACAATTCGTTCTTTCTCTTCTCTTCGGAGACCGGGGAAGTTCGGGTCGTTTCATTTGGTATCAGAGCTTTGGTTTACAAAGCAGAGAACAAGGCACATTAGAATCATACGAAAGAATTCATCAGAAATTGGATTAGTAATATCCAACGAGAATGACTCGTTAGAGATGGGATCAGTAGTATCCTAGAACGAGTATGAAGAGTATATTTTTAAAAATGAAAACAAATTTTGTTTTGAAAATTTAAATCAATTATTCGTATTTGATTATTTATTTATATTGAATATGGACAATCCAATATATAAAGGTTTTGTATATACGCGTCATGAACGTATATTCGAAGTTTTAATATACTGGATAGATATAGGATTACACTGTAGTCGCCCGGAGATGGTATTGATGATAGCGATCGCATCATCAACATTTATGTTCGAGTTTCGAAGGTGTGATTTTCTATATATTTCCATTAGACTGGTGTGAGAACCAAAACTAATATAGCTAGAATACATTGTTGTGATTTGGCATCAAAACATGATTTTTTGTATATGTATCAAAATTTATGAATTTGGAAACTCTAATCCACTAATTGTTTGATAATTTTGAACCATTATGCCTAACTAAATCGAATATTGAATTGTATTGAAAATTGGTCGCATTTGCTTGCATATACATATATATCATTGAACAGGTCATAGCAAGGAGGCTAGAGCCAGAGAATAAAATTTGTTTGCCCGACAAATAGGTACATGTTTACTACATAATTTCCTGTTTTGTTTGGGTGATGATGATTTTGTGAGCCTATTGGCTAGCCGCTTGGCTTTTTCTTTTTCTTTTTGAGATCTGAAGGACCGGGGAAGCTATTTGAAATTCCCCGATGCTCCCGGTGCAGGGGAGGTTATGGCGAAATTTTTCGAAAATTTAGGGTGTTAGCCAAATTTTTGAAATTTTGAAAATTCTCAGAAACTGAAAAGTTGGAGAATGGAAGCCAGATCGATCGTAGAGCTGAATAATCAAACCACTTTCGACTTTGTTCCTTTTCGGGGACGAAAAGTTTTAAGTGGGGGAGATTGTAATAACCCGTAAAATGCGAGCCAGTTTGAAATTTTTATTTTGGCAATTTTAGCGAATTTTGATTATTTGAAATGAATTATTTTAAATAATATCGACGAGAAATTTATTTTGAATATAATTCGAACGTATATATTATACGCGTCGTCGTTAGAATATAAATATTTATATATAATTATAAATAGAATTGAAAATGGCGCGGTAGTTCGATAATTCGATTTCAAACTTCAATTGAATGTACCGGGTGCAAAACAATCCGGATTTTAGTGAAACTAAAAACATTAGGATCTAATTGGTAATATCTTTCCAACGAATCCGAAAAATCAAAATTTCATAGCGGGAATCAAAAGATATGTCCAGTTGAAAATTCTGAATAGTCGCTATGGAATTCAGGCCCTTAAAAATGGAAATTTTGCAATTGACCTCGGATTTCGACGAAACCAGTTTTGTTGGATCCGCAGTGTCAAATTATTGTTAGATTTCAAATTTCATAATTTTTCGAATCAATATGTGAGCGTGGCAAAGGAAACGCGTTTGACCATTTTCAGTTGATTTTAATCGACTGGAAAATGGCCATTTTTCATACGATCTCAGAATTCGACGAAACTAGTTTTGTTAGGACCGTATCGTCAATACGAAGCTAGAAAATATTTTTCTAGAATTTTTCTAGTTAGTATGTGACCCCGGTAATTTGAAATGTACGTTTAAAATTCGGTATAGTGATTTAAATGTAAATTTAACGGAAACTGATTGTAACAGCCGAATCAGCCTACGATACATATCCCATTGTGTTCGGAATGGGGGTAAAACCCTAGGGACGACAGTCGTTGGACTTGAATTTGAGTTCGAATGAAAAACAACTTTTTAGGAAAAAAAATAATAATAATAAAATATAAATATATAAATTACACTTCCCTCCCCCATTCAGTAAAACCTAAATCGAAAAAAAAAACCGCCTCCCTCCATATCATCGTCGAACCCCCACCCCCTTCGCGACTTGCGCCGCCGCAACCAGGAGCAGGCGCCCAACTCCGACGAGCTCCGGCAATCGCCCCCCCCCCCTCCATCTCTCCTCCTTCCTTCTTCTCCCTCCTCTCAATTCACTCGCGAGACCCAATTTCCCCTTACCCGAACCCCGTGCCACCACCGCACCCAACCCTGGACCCATATCCGACCGCGCCGAGCCCCCCTGCGCCGCCTGAACGAGCTCCGCCACTCCCCCATGCGCCTGCCACCTCCTCCACGTCAGCATCACACTCCAGCGCCCCGGCTTCCTCCCCCTTCGATTCAAGGTAAATTTTATGACCTTTTGGTTATGTAAAAACTATTTTTTTTATTTATTTTTATTTTATTTTTAAAACTTTTTTTTTATATGATTTTAAAAAAAACTGAAAATTACATGATTTTAAAACTGAAAATTATTAGATTTTAAATCGGTAAAAGATGGGATTTTTAGTAGTGAAAAGGCGAGAGTTTTAAGTAGAAAGGCGAAATCTTTTCTATTGTAGAAGAAGAAAAATATAATCTTTTATATTGTAGAAGATGAAAAATATAATCTTTTATATTGTAGAAGGATAAAAATATGATTTTACATAGTAGGAACTATAAAAATATAATCTTTATAAGATAGAGAATATAAAAATATCATCTTTGTACATGTTGCGAAATAAAAATCTGATTTTTATTATATATACATTGAAATAAAGAGGTGATTTTTATAGTGATGAAATAAAATCGAAATCTTTATATTTGAAAAGGCGAAATTTTTATATAGAAAATAGCGTGATAAAAATAGAATTTTTATCTATTGAATAGCAAAGTAAAAATTCGATTTTTATATATTGAATAGCAATATAAAAATTCGATTTTTATATATTGAATAGCAATATAAAAATTCGATTTTTATATATTGATAGCGAAATAAAAATGTGATTTTTATATATGTAGTGAATACGGGCAACGAAGGTGATAAGAAGGCGAGAACGACGAAGGTTTCTGCAAATGAAGTGTCGTGAAGTTGGGATAGCTATTTGTGAGAATTTCTCACCTTTCAATTTCTTTTCTAATTATATATATATACTAGGATGCAGACGGTGCTTAGTAGCACCCGACACAATCGTCCACAGACCATGGACTTGTTTGTTTGGTTGCATAGCTTAGTTATATGATTTGATTTGAATTTGGTTGTTTGGTGATTTTGATTGATGTGTGAATGGCGTGGGCCTTCACTAGACCGGGGATAAGGCTAGGCCTTGTCCCGTTTCTAGTATCGTGCCGTTATGCCGCCGAAATTTTCTAAAATATGTTAGAAAAATAAAAATATCATTTTATTGAATAAATGAACCGAATAGAATATTCATAGGTTGAATAAAATGTTTTATCGTTAAAAATATAATTTTTAACGTGAATGTGAATAAATAAATATTCATTTACAAACCGGACGGTTTGTTTATGTACACCTATTTGAAGGACATTGATTGGGACGATAAATTTTACACATCGCCCAGCTGCACAAATAAAATATGTGTTTGATTGTTTGAAACCCCACACGGGTGTTGGGATGAAATTTGAAGTTCACTCATCCCGATTGATTGAATATGTCGATCGGTTGATTGACAGGCTGTTTTAAGCGTTGGATATTTATATTTGATGCTTATACAGTGTAGTGCACTTTGGTTGATGGTTGATTATTTTCAATGCTATTATATACATGTGTTGTATGAAAATCCATATAATTAACTTTATATGGTAATTGATTGGGCCTCATTCCAGTTTTAAAATAGAAATATTTGAAATAGAAATATTCGAAATGGAATATTTGAAAATATCAATATATGAAGCCGTGTTGATTAGATTGACGCCATTTTGACGTGAACGATATTTATATCGATTTTATTCATTTTGAATTGAATTGAAAACGATTTCGAAATGAATTGAATTGAAAACGATTTCGAAATGGATTGAATTGAAAACGATTTCGAAATGAATTGAATTGAAAACGATTTCGAAATGAATTGAATTGAAAACGATTTCGAAATGAATTGAATTGAAAACGATTTCGAAATGGATTGAATTGAAAACGATTTCGAAATGGATTGAATTGAAAACGATTTCGAAATGGATTGAATTGAAAACGATTTCGAAATGGATTGAATTGAAAACGATTTCGAAATGGATTGAATTGAAAACGATTTCGAAATGGATTGAATTGAAAACGATTTCGAAATGGATTGAATTGAAAACGATTTCGAAATGAATTGAATTGAAAACGATTTCGAAATGAATTGAATTGAAAACGATTTCGAAATGAATTGAATTGAAAACGAATTCAAATGGAATTGAAAGCGAATTGAAATGAATTCGAATTGAATTGAAATTTGAATTGAATAGAAATGAATTTTAAAACGAATTTATAAAGAACAATTCAATTTTGATTTGAATTGAAGTGGAAGTTGAAATTGCTTATGAAACGAATTTAAAACTATTTATATAATTCGTTTTAAATAGAAATCGACGAAATATATTATATATATTATATATATAATATAATGGCCTGAATAGAACGCGCCGCGCAGCGGCAGTTCGTGAATTTCGACCATTTATTTCAAACGGACATTACGGGAGATCCGACCGTCGGATTCTCCTAAAACCGGAACCGTTGGGTTCGTATCGAAAAGAGCTTTCTAATGAATGTTAGAAATTTGAAATCTAACGGTTAGATTTGGAGATACGTCCAAATCAAATTCGAAAAAGGTCGCTGTAAGTGCAGTTCGATGGCCATTGATGGAAATCGACTGTACGGGCCTTGATAAAATTATTAAAAATAGTAATAATTTGTGTAAAATCATAAGAAATGATTTGTGAAGATTTGGGATGAAAGACTCCATATTTGAAAAGATAAAAATAGATTTTTATCGAAATGAACTAGTTTTGAACTAGAATTATAATTCTATTTATTTTTAAGTAAATAAATTGAATTTGAAATGGTTTTGAAAATAACCAGAATTTCCAATGATTGCATTGGAATGGATTTGAATCGAAATTGTCTTCGGAATATTTCGATGTTGGGATTCGTGATTATACGGATGTTGTTACGGAAATTTGAAAGATATATTTATATCGTTATTTCCAATACGATATTTGTTAGTCGTGGAATTTGATATTGAATATAAGTCGATATATTTTCTATTCAGAGCCTTGTATTGAATATCAAATGTGATTTGGGTTTGTCGTGAATGGTGTCTTCACTAACACTGTTTTTGAGCCCAGTTGAGAAAAGATTAAATCTTTTATTTAGATTTAATGAAGTGTACCAATTAAATAATATTTAATTGGAATTGAATTGATATTGATTTTTGGGTTTATCGTGGACAGTGTTTTAAATAACACTTGTTCTTTAACCCGATAATTAATGGAATGTGATTTTGGGTTTATCGTGAACCGTGTTTTAAATAACACGGATTCTTTAACCCAGTTAATGATTAAAACTTAGTGGAGTTTTAATGAATCTTTAATTAGATTGAAAAGATCGAGAATGGAGTATCACCAGTTTTACTCCAGGCGATAGTTAAATCTTTAATTAGATTTAAACGTGAGATGGTAATTGAATTTACCGATAACACTGTGGTGTTAGATATGAAGTATTACCAGTTGTACTTCATGGGATGAATAGGTTGGGATTGGGAAATAAAATAAATGATTACTTCGGTGTGGTTCGCTAATCCCGACTAGTTTGAATTGATATTCAAAGGAGATTAAAGAATAAATTTAAAGAATTTATCTTGGATAAAATTAATGGGAACTTTTCCCAAAGTATAGGAATATTTGGATAAAAGAATATTCTGAATTGGAATGAGGCGTATGTTGTGTTTGTGTAACACTTTTATAATATATACGCGAGTTATTCAGAAAGACCGGGTTTATCCCATTCTGAATAACTGATTCGACGTGGTGTCGAAGATGAAGACGATGGTCGAAGACCGGAAGTCTTCACGTCGTTTGGGTGATTACTGATAATCTTGATTGGGCTGTACACCCAAGAAGATGGAAACAGTTGGTGATCGTCCAGACGTACTTGGAGATCGATGGATATGCGGGGTACTAGGTGCCTCCGGTTTCGTTCAGACCCAGAACGGACTTGTAAATGGACTGTGTGTCTGACATTGGATTTTAGTCCGTGTGATTGATCTCTATTAAATATATATCTGTTTGGCGGCGGAGAATTTATTCTCTTGCTTAACGCCCTTCTCTGAGACGCACGAGCTCAGGGGTTATATATTGATGGATATCAAACGCATGGAGTGAATTGCATGTGTGGCATGCCTAAGTGGCAATTGATCGAGGCTTCTGTTGAAAAGCAAAGTCTTGTGGTGATGATCAAAGCACAGCCTGTGTGGCACAGCTTTGTGTAACGTGAATTCGCGAGTTTCGCACCCCGGTTGTGAACCAAAAACGGGAGAGGACCTCAGGGAGGGCATGCGTTTCCTTCTAGCTAGGGTGGTGTCAGTGACCTACCAGCCCTGACATTTATATAATTTTCACCTGTGTGGTTGTTGCTGTTGCGAGGCGCCTCGGTTAGATCGGACGATCCGGGTCCGATGGAGTCATTCGTTGGCTCGCTTACGCCCCAAAGGGCGGGGAAACGCAGTGTTCAGGCATTTTAATCCACATCGGTGGACCGGCCCTGACGATCCAAGGGTCACTCGAGCTCTGATCCTGAGACTCGGGCTAGACAGTCTCGAATCGGTTGAGGACTATCTTTTGCCTCGGTTCATAGATGGAAACCCAATTTCCAAATACGTGACTTTGCGGTTTTATTTGTAAACCTATATATGGCGACATAGTGGCATGGGACGCTCATGCCGCCTATGATTGATACTTATGATTTGAAGTTGTTTTATACACTATGCACTTATAATAGTATCAAACGATTTGTTTTAAAACGTATCAAGCATTCTTTGGCTGTTATAAGGGAAAACCATATCCTCGGCTGCGTTGCATTGTGTGATGGGACCTGGGTCTTATAACAGCTTCATTTGTCTCTATTTAGCATTGCGCTGTTTGTTTTATGCACTGGTATTCTTGGGAGAAAACCTGTTCCGTGTTATACGGCGTGGTCCCTTGATTTACCCAACTTTAAAAATAAAGATTAGTAACTGTTTTAGTTCTCACACCAGTCACATGACTGACCTGGAGTTTATTGTTTTAACCTAAACTCTGGGTGCCCTTATTTTGACACGGGCAGCTAGTAGTTTTGGTTTTGCAGATTTATATTCACAGGATCCTGGTTTACAGCTGGAACGATATCCGGAAAGCTTTGTATCCGTATATCTCTTTCTAGTTGTGTATTGTATTATTTTCCGCTGCTATGTATTTAAATGTAATTTAAATCTCTGATATTTCTGTGTAATATTCATTTATACTCTGTATATTCTTGTAATCTGATGCATTGTTGTAATATAAAGTGAAATGTTCTTTTGTACGCGTTCGATTTTGTCCTGTTCTCAAAACAATTCGTTCTTTCTCTTCTCTTCGGAGACCGGGGAAGTTCGGGTCGTTTCAATATATCAGAGATTTAAATTACATTTAAATACATCGCAGCGGAAAATAATACAAAACACAACTAGAAGTAATACACGGATACAGAGCTTTCCGAGTATTGTTCCAGCTGTAAATCAGGATCCTGTGAATATAAATCTGCAAAACCAAAACTACTAGCTGCCCGTGTCAAAATAAGGGCACCCAGAGTTTAGGTTAAAACAATAAACTCCAGGTCAGTCATGTGACTGGTGTGAGAACTAAAACAGTTATTTAAAACTTTACTTTAAATCAGATATATCATGGGACCACGCCGTATAACACGGAACGAGTTTCCTCCCAAGAATACCAGTGCATATAACAAAACAGCGCAATGCTTTTTTAGAAAAATGAAGCTATTATAAGACCCAGGTCCTATCACATAATGCAACGCAAGTCGAGGGATCGGGTTTTCCCTTATAATAGCCAAACATGCTTGGTACGTTTAAAACAAATCATTTGATACTATTATAAGTGTATAGTGTCAAAACAATTTCAATCATAAATATCAATCATAGACGGCATGGGTACCATATATCATGTCACCATACTAGGCTCTACAATCAAAACCGCAAAATCACGTATTTGGAAATTGGATTTCCTCCTATGAACCGAGGCTTGGGACCGCCCTCTACCGATTTCGAAACAATCTAGCACATGTCTCAGGCAAGTACTCAGTCAAGCCTTTGGAGCGACAGGGCCGGTCCACCGATGTGGATTAAAATGCCTGAACACTGCGTTTCCCCGCCCTTTGGGGCGTACATGAGCCAACGAATGACTCCATCGGTCCCGGATCGACCGATATAACCGAGGCGCCTCGCAACAGCAACAACCACACAGGTGAAAATAATATAAATGTTAGCCAGTTTAAGCACTGACACCACCTCTAGCTAGAAAGAAACGCATGTCCTCCCTGAGGTCCTCTCCGGTTTTTGGTTTACAACCGGGGTGTGAGGCTCGCGAATCCACGCTACACAAAGCTATGCCACACAGGCCGTGCTTTGATCATCAACCACAAGACTTTGCTTTTCAACAGAAGCCTTGATCAATTGCCACTTAGGCATGCCACACAGGCAATTAACGCCATGCGATTGATATAAATCAATATATAACCCCTGAGCTCGCACGTCTCAGAGAAGGGCGTTAAGCAAGAGAATAAATTCTCCGCCGCCAAACAGATATATATATATATATATTTAATAGAAATCAATCACACAGAATAAAATCCAATGTCATACACACAGTCCATTTACAAGTTCGTTTTGGGTCTGAACGAAACCGGAGGCACCTTGTACCTCGCATGTCCATCGATCTCCAAGTACGTCTGGACGACCACCAACTGATTCCCTCCTCTTGGGTGTACAGCCCAATCAAGATCATCAGTAATCACCCAAACGACGTGAAGACCTCCGGTCTTCGACCACCGTATTCATCCTCGACACCACGTCGAATCAGTTATTCAGAATGGGGTAAACCCGGTCTTTCTGAATAACTCGCATATATAATAAACAAGTGTTACACAAACACAACATACGCCTCATTCCAATTCATCAGTCACTAACCATAAATTAGTAAGAGAACAATTCCCCAAATATTGACTAACGAGGAGAGAGAAAAAGGGGTGGGGGGATTTTATATTATTTTTATTTTATTTTATTTATTCCATAAAGCAACTTTCTATTTCGAACTCAAAATCGAACTCACCGACTGTCGTCCATAGCTAATTACCCCCATTCCGAACACAATGGGATATGTATCGTGAGCTGACTCGATCGTTTCGATCAGTTTTCGTCAAAATGAAAATATAACTATATATATTGAATTTGAACGCACATTTCATTTTACTGGGGCTACATACTAACTAGAAAAATTCCCGAAAAATATTTTCTAGCTTCGTATTGACGATACGGTCCTAACAAAACTAATTTCGTCAAATTCTGAGACCGTTTGAAAAATTCAATATCAAATTCAATATCAAATTCTGAGACCGTCTGAATAGAAAATATATCGGCTTATATTCAATATCAAATTCTACGACCAACAAATATCGTATTGGAAATAACGAGATAAATATATCTTTCAAATTCCCATAGCAATATTTGTATCCTCACGAAATCCAACATCGAAATATCCCAAATACAATTTCGATTCAAATCCATCCCAACTCAATTATTGGAAATTCTGGTTACTTTTAAAACCATTTCAAATCCACTTTATTTATTTTAAAAATAAATAGAATTATAATTCTAGTTCAAAACTAGTTCATTTCGATAAAAATCTATTTTTATCTTTTCAAATATGGAGTTTTTCATCCCAATTCTTCCCAAATCATTTCTTATGATTTTACACAAATTATTACTATTTTTAATAATTTTATCAAGGCCCGTACAGTCGATTTCCATCAACGGCCATCTAATTGCAATTACAACGACCTTTTCCAAATTTGATTTGGATATAATTCCAAATCCAACCGTTAGATTTCAAATATCTAATATTCTTTAGAAAGCTCTTTTCGATACGAACCCAACGGTTCTGGTTTTAGGAGAATCCGACGGTCGGATCTCCCGTAATATCCATTCGAAGTCAATGGTCGAAATTCACGAACTGCCGCAGCGCGTTCTATTCAGGCCATTATATATATATATTATATATATTTCATCGATTTCCTTTTAAAACGTATTATATAAATCGTTTTAAATTCGTTTTCAAAACGATTTCAACTTCATATTCAATTTCTAATCAAAATTGAATATTCCACATCATCGATATACAAATGATAATATTTTCAAAACGATATATTTTGAAATCACTTTCTTTTCTATATTCATTATAAAAATGAATAAAATCGATATAAATATTGTTCACGTCAAAATGGCGTCAATTTAATCAACACGGCTTTTATATATATTTTAACAACTTCGTTATTCTATTCAACAAATGAATATTTTCTTCAACACATGAATTTTCATTTTTCTATTCAACACATGAATTTATTTTCAATTCAACACATGAATTTATTTTCAGTTCAACAAATGAATTTATTTCCTGTTCAACACATGAATTTATTTTCAATTCAACACATGAATTCATTTTCTATATTGGAATGAGGCCCAATCAATTACCATATAATGTTAATTATATGGATTTTTTTTTTGAAAATTGGTTCACTTTATTGCAAAAACCAATAAAAACCTCCTTTATAAGCCTCGTTAAAACCTTGTAATCCCCTAACCTAAGTGGGTGCCTTATAAGGAAAAAGAGTACTTATAAATTTGGTGTACAAAGTGCTGAAGTTATCAAAAGAAATACAACATAAACCATAAAAAAGAACACAAATAAACATGACTATAGCCAAAAACACAAAAAGCTTCTTCACGGCCCGACCAGGCCCATCTTCACACATCAGAGAAACCGCTTCGTCAGGTATCCATCTTCAAATATATCGACACGTTGCAGTTTAACTGGTATCATTGAGTTCGATACCCCATCTACCAAGCATTGACTCACTTCTCCTATCTCGAACAATCCGACTTCCATTATTGAAAAGTAAGCATTTAATATCCCTTTCAATTTTCCAAAGAAACGATGAAGAATCCGAGCTTTTGCCAAGGAATACTCTTGAATTCCTTTCCTTCCAGACGAAATATATGACGCTGGTGAAGGTAGCACATGCTAAGTCTCTCAATTGATCTTTTTTCTTGAAATTTTCATGTATAAGCCTCACTTCTTCTTTCAAATCTAATAAATTGACAGGAAGATCCAATATTTGCTTTAGGGAAAGCCAAATGAAAGCTGTAAAGTCACAAGAAAAGAAAAGAAAAGATGTTGAATTGTCTCAGGATGGTTGTTGCAAAGGGGACAGATCAGATCTGAGATGTTGCTGTAACGATGAACCCTATCCTTCGTGTTTAATCTGCCAAGACAAGCAAGGTAAGCAATAAAAGACATTTTTTTAACTGTTTTTAGCATACCAAATTACAGAAAAAAAATCTTCCTGATTTTCATGATGTCTCAGGTAATCCTAAGCTTTGTGAAATGTGAACTGGCCACCTTCACACCATACGTACTCATCATGACTTTTATTTGGATAAATTGAGATGGAGTTGATTTCTTCTAGCAGTTCTCTAGTGGAAGGATGTATTTCAGGTATTAACTTCCCATTTCTGATAATTTTACTGACTTTTTCATCTGCATTGCCTATTATATTCAGTCTATTATAACCTAGCAGATCAACTAAACTTTTGCAATTAACCCAAGGTTTAAACCACAAATTTGTTTCCTCTCCATTTGCAATGTTTTTATTGAACAGCTGTTTTGTTCTGGACCTTAATCTTAAAAGAGATTTCCAAGTTGTAGATGCATTATTATCCTTAGCCATTGACCAAAAATAATCCTTCTTGCAGTATCCATTGTGCATCCAAATACTCCAAAGTGAGTTATTAGATAGAAATTTCCATAGAAGCTTCACACATGCTGCTTTCTTAAGATTTGAACATAATTTGAAACCTACTCCTCCTTCCTTCTTAGGTCTACATAAATTCTTCCATGACACTTTATGTGATGAACCACCCCAAAAAAAAATCAACACATATTGATTGAAGTTTATCTGTGGTATATTCTGGGATTTGATAGATGAAAATCCAGTATAATATAATAGGAGTAATAACAGAATTGATAAGTTCATCCCTTCCTGCAAAATTTAACAATTTTGTTTCCCAACCATTAATTTTGCTTTGAACTCTTTAGATGAGAGAATTGCACTCTGAATAGTGTAAATAGTTGGAAGATAATGGTACTCCTAAATATTTAATTGGTAAAGAACCTTGCTGAAATCCAAAAATATTACTGATCTGCTCTGCATTTACAACTGATGCACTGAAAAACACTTTGGTTTTAGATGCATTGACATTTAAACCAGCATACACACTTAAATTCTGAAAAATCTTCTTTGAAGATTGGGCATTGGAAATAGATGATTTACCAAATATCATCAAGTCATCAGCATATAGAAGGTGAGAAATAATAGGTTGATAAGAACTGCTGGCTGAAAATCCTTATTATGAGTTGCTTCATCCATCATATAGGTAAAATATTGCATTGCAATAGAAAATAAATAAGGGGACAGTGGATCACCCTGTCTAATTCCCCTATTTGAAGTGATAACCCCTTTGGAACACCTTGTATCATTATAGAATATGTAGCAATCGACATACATTCATATATGACATTTATGAAATGAGTGGGAAAACTCATTTTTGACATCATGTAACATATGAATTCTCTATTGACACAATCATATGCTTTCTGTAAATCTACTTTAATACATAATTTTGGCATTCCCTTTTTCTTGAAATCCCTTAATAATTCATGTGCAAGCAATATATTATCCCCAATATATCTGTCTTGTATAAATGCACTCTGATTTTCTGAGATTAGATAAGGCAGAAAATGCTTAAGTCTATTACACAAAACTTTAGAGAAAATTTTATAATAGACATTGCAGCATGCTATTGGTCTATAATGTGCTATCTCAGTAGGCTTATCACTTTTGGGGATTAAAGTGATGAAAGTGTGGTTTAGGTACTTAGGAAGTTTACCTGATATAAAAATATATGAAATAGCTAGCAACAACTCATCCTTCAGTTCACCCCAGTGCACTTTAAAAAAATTTGAGTTAATCCCATCAGGTTCAGGACTTGATTCATCATCAATTGAAAATAAAGCCTCTTTAATCTCTAATAAATCAATTGAATTTAATAGAAATTGTTGTCCTTTTGAATTAATATTGAATATAGGCTGGAACATTGGAAATGATGTAATTCTTGGACCATTAAACATGTCTTGAAAATATTTGATAACATGAGTTTCAATTTCTTCATCTTTGAATATTAAATTCCCACTTGGATTAATTATATGGATTTTCTACAACACATGTATATAATAGAAACGATAAATAATCAACCATCATCCAGAGTGCACCACACAACTGCATAAGCATTAAATATAAACAATTAACGCTTACACGGTCTGTCAACCCATCGATTGACATACAACTAAACAATCGGGATTAGTGTACGTCAAATATCATCCCAATATCGTGTGGGGTTTCAAATCAACAAACACATATTTTATTTGTGAGGTTGGGCGATGTGTAAAATTTATCGTCCTAATCAATATCAATCAAATCAGTGTATATAAACAAATCTCTGATTTGTTTATAAATATTTATTTTATATGCACGTTAAAAATCATATTTTTAACTATAAAATATTTTCCACTATAAAATATTTTATTTCATTCCACTTAACACAATTAAATTTCACAACACAGCGTAACAACCTGTATTTTTAATAACCTATTAAGATATAAATTGAGGCAGAATTTAATTCTAAAATCTGAATCAAGGGAAACGGGCTATGCCATTGCGTTCGTCTCGGAAAAATACGCGAAATAGAGTCCGAGTTTTCGAAAATCGGAGTCCGTATGACCCAGTTAAGGCCCATTGAAGTTTTCAGAAATTTCCATATTAAAAACAGATTTAAATTCTAAGTTAAAAACAAGGGTTAGGGCACAACTGGCGTCAGGCGGGAAAAGTCCCGCCAAGACCCCACAAGTCGACATGCATGTCGACAGGGGTCTAAGGGTGTCGACTGCCCTGTCGACACGGGGTGGCCGGGCAGTTCTGCCTGGCGCACCATTTCTGATTTGGGCTTGGTTGTGTGGCTTGGTTCTGGAGAATTCCGAAATCTGATGGACCTATTTCAACCTAGGGTTAATCCTAGGGCTAAAAACACTCTAATCTTCTATAAATAAGACCCTAATCCTACCCTAAAACCCCATTATTCATTCTAGCAACCAAACTATGTCAAATTGATTTCTCAAATGGCCTCCACTTAAAAACCCTAGCCTCCACCCTCTTCATAAATCATTCCTATGAAGATTATGATGTTCATACAAGCATTTCTAAGTTGTATGAATGATCATTAGCTTGCATACATCATCAAGTTGCAAGTTTTATTTGCTAAGCTAGAGTTTTTGGGATTTTTGTTAAGGATGTTTCTTATTGGAGCTTTGTTTTGGGTTTTTATGCTTGCATAAAGGGCTTCTCAAATCTTTATTAGTAGATTTGTGTCTTCATAATATTTGTAAGCCCTCTTACCTTCATTTTAGAAACTCTAAAGTTAATATGTGATGAAAGTTGGGATTTATGCATGTTTGATAAGTTATGCATGTTTATGCAAGTTCACTATGCCATGATTTGCAAGTTTAACATGTTATGCATGTTTATGCAAGTTCACTATGCCATGATTTGCAAGTTTAACAAGTTATGCATGTTTATGCAAGTTCACTATGCCATGATTTGCAAGTTTAACAAGTTATGCATGTTTATGCAAGCTTACTATGCCATGATTTGCAAGTTTAACAAGTTATGCATGTTTATGCAAGTTCACTATGCCATGATTTGCAAGTTTGACAAGTTATGCATGTTTATGCAAGTTCACTATGCCATGATTTTCAAGTTTGACAAGTTATGCATGTTTATGCAAGTTCACTATGCTAAGTTATGCAAGTCCAACATGTTATGCATGTTTATTATGATATGTAAGATTCATCATGTATGTTGTGCCAAGTTCCCTCTTCCTATCCTTTATGCGTTATGACGAATATGTAAGCGATGGAATGACGTTGGGGGGTTTGGGTAAAACTTAAAATACATGAAAATATAAGATTGGGAATTTACCTATTAAGTTAGGTCTACCCCTTGGGAATTTACCTATTAAGTTAGGTCTACCCAAGTATTTGTTAAACTTGTAATTATGTTTTGAAAATAAAGTGGACATGACACTTAGAAAACATAAGTGTGGCCAACTCGAGGTTGGGTTGAGTTTGTAGCATAAACCTACCCGGAACCGACCGGCTTAACTAGTGGCTACAAGCAATAGGACCCAATGTGGGTAGTTGGTCATGTTGCACGTGAAACCCGAGGTTAGACTAAGTTGTGGTGTAAACCTACCCGGACCCACCCGGCCTAACTAGTAACCACAACAAGGTCTAATGTGAGAGGTTGGGTGCATTAAATTAATTAATGCCTCATGATTAGGGTTAAGTCATGGCCCACTAATACTTAACCAATTTTGGGGATACGAGGGATTAAATGGGGTTAAGTGGTGAACTGTTGGTTACACTTAACTAATTTAATCCATGATTAGTGAGGGGTTAAACCACACTTAACCCTCTTAGAAAACCCTAGCAACGTGGTCTGTTCCAGCAGTAATCCCAGTTGGGTATCATTCACAACCCTAGAGGCTAGGCTAGGGCGGGGGCACGATTACTGGACGGATGTAAGCGACCAAAGCGACGGCTGAGTGGTACAGCGGTGCGGGTCCAGGCGGGCTACGGACGTGCACGTAGTCCGGTGTTGGACAAACTCGAGGCACGGGTACCAGTAGGTTTAGACTGTGCATTATTGCTTAGGTGTCTGGGGTTGACACCCGAGGGCTTGATACACCCAAAGGTGGACCCAGCACAGTCTGACTACAACCATATGTGGGCCGTATGGACACCAACACTTGACGTGTTAGGTTTATAGGGAGCCGATCGACTAGACCGTTGGGCTGGACCTTGTATTAAGGTCACTTCATGTTATTGGGCCAAAGTTTGGGCTGAGGGATCAATACCTGTTATGTTAGTTTGCTAGTACACTGTGGTGCAAAGCTTAATCTTCTTTATGTGATGACACCTTTATCTATTGCCAGTATGTTCATCTCGGTTTCCATCATGATGTTAGCTTTATTAGTTTATAGACTGATCGTAGTAGGGCTTACCAGTCTTTTTGCCTGACCTGTTTTCTTTCGCTTCTTTTCTTCCGTTTCCCCCCCCCCCCAGGTTCTCAGGGAGGGAATAGTGGTGCTTAGCTTGGATCGCTTGCTTGTTTGCTGGATAGCTCATGTATGTCTGGACATTGAGCTCGCTATGGTTTATCATCTTTATTTTGGGGATAGCACTATGTATTTCAGTATTTCTGTTTATGATGTACTTGACATGTTTATTTTGGCAGTTGACTTTATGATGTACTAGACTTGTTTTGAGATGGTTTGAGATATTCCGCTGTTTTATTCTCACTTACTCTGTTTTACATATATATTTATGTTCTTACTCTGCCTTGATATATCATTATGCATGCTTACCCAGTTCTAACGCCCCCCAGAAGCTAGTGCCCCCGAAAGAGTGACCCTAGCGGAGGTGGGGTGTTACAAATTTGGTATCAGAGCATATGGTTTACAAGAAAGAACAAAAAGTTTTTAAAAGACTTTTGAAAAACTATTTTCAAAACAAGTATAAAGTATTTTTCAAAGAAAAGTCTAGTATTTTAAAAGGCTATTCCCCAAAAAGCCATTAGCGTTATCCTTCGTTCCCTTGACCTAATCTTATCTGATCTTTCGTTTCAGTATGGCTGAGAATCTTGCCATCCCGGATGGAGTAAACGTACCACTCTGGTATAGGAGACTTCTAGAAGCTAGGGCGGCAGCTGGCCCCGCAAACCCTACTCCCACTCCCCCTCCTATAGTTGAGGATCCTCCCCCTAATGTCCCTCCTCCGGTGGTTCCTGTTCCTCCCCCTCCAGTTGCTGAGGCTCCTCTTCCTCCTCCTCCCCCTCAGCATCCTCAGGTTGAGTTCACGAAGGTTTGTAAAGACTTCAAGGCGATGGGAGGCAAGAATTTCCTAGGCACGGAATCTTTTGTTGAAGCTAGGAATTGGCTGAAAGACACTGAGGACTTGTTTGCTATCTTTGGGATTGATGACGAGAGGAAGATCTTATTGACAGTGTGGCTTTTGAAGGACGAAGCAGCCTATTGGTGGGAGGTCACCAATGGGACAAGGCCCGTCGAGACTTGGGCCGATTTGAGGACTAGATTTGTGGCCAAGTTTCTATCTGCTGCTGAGGCGAATTTACAGATGGAGAAGTTCATTGCATTAAAGCAAGGTGATATGTCTGTCAAGGAGTATGTGAACAAGTTTAATCAGCTGGCCCGTTTTGGTTTGGATATGGTGAACACTCCTGAGAAGAAGGCTCTTCGATTCGCTAGAGGGTTGAATGAGCCGCTGCAGGGTTTGGCAATGTCACATATTCCGCATGGGGCTACTTTTGAGAGTTTGGTCGATATGGCTCTACTTCAGGGTGATGGAAAGAAAGAGGTCAAGTCGAGTGATACTCAAGTAAAGAAGACTGATTCTCAGGGTAAAGGCAATCAAGGTGGTCAAAGCAGTCAGGGGAATCAGAGCAAGAACAAGAAGGGGAACAACAACAAAGGCAAGGGAAAGTGCAATTACTGTGGTGCGCCTGGACACTTTGCTAAGGATTGTAGGAAGAAGAAAAGGAAGCTTAGTGGTGGATGTTTTTCCTGTGGTGAGGCTGGACACTTCAGCAAGGAATGCCCGAAGAAGAAAGGGCAGGGTCAGACTCAGCGTGCTGGGCCTTCAGGAGGGCAAGTTCATGCTCTCAATACCGCTCCAGTTCCCGATCAAGGTAGTGTTTCTGTTGAGAACCTTGTTTATGTTTCTGATCTTCCAGTTCGTACCTTGTTTGATTCTGGTGCATCACATAGCTTTATTTCATCTGATCTTGTTGATAGTTTGCACCTTAGTACTAGCTTAGTGGATGATCCCGTTTGTGTTTCGAATCCCATTGGGGGTTCTGCTCATCTATCTATGATATGTGAGGATCTGAGGATCTCTATACTCAGTGTAGAGTTCTTGTGTAGTGCGTATGTTCTTGGTTTCAGGGGATACGGATTGATTTTGGGCATGGATTGGCTGTCTAGACATGGAGCCATTCTTGATTGTGAGCATAGGGTTGTGAGGCTTGTGACTCGCCTTGGCAACACCTTAGAGATTTCATGCAATCCGAAGGATCCCGTCATGTTGTGCTATCTTGAATCTCTCGACTCATCAGAGGAAAACCTTCAGTCTGTAAGGGTGGTCCGAGATTATCCAGATGTTTTTGAAGAAGTTAAGGGGTTGCCCCCTAAACGAGAGATTGATTTTCGCATTTATCTGGTGGATAATGCTAAGCCTGTTTCTTTGCCCGTTCGACACATGGCTCCACGTGAGAGACGGGAGCTCAGCAAGCAAGTAAAGGAGTTGCTTGAGAAGAACTTCATCAGACGAAGTATATCCGAATGGGGAGCGCCTGTGGTGTTTGCTACTAAGGAAGATGGTTCTCTTCGACTTTGTGTGGACTATAGAGAGTTGAATAAGCTGACTAAGAAGAACAGACACCCATTACCGAGGATTGATGATCTTTTTGACCAGCTTGTTGGTGCTTCTGTTTTCTCTCAGCTTGATCTTGCTACTGGATTTCATCAGCTCAGAGTGGCTGAAGATAGTATAGACAAGACTGCATTCAGAACTCCAGATGGATTCTTTGAATGGCTTGTTATGCCGTTCGGTTTGACGAATGCACCCGCGTATTTCGTGGACTTGATGAGTAGGGTGTTTCGAGAGTTCTTGAACAAGTTTGTCGTGGTCTTTGTGGATGATATTCTGATCTTCTCTAAGGATGAAGAAGAGCACGCGAGGCATCTTGTAGAGGTGATGGATACGCTTAGAGCGCATCAGTTAAAGGCCAAGTTCTCCAAGTGTCACTTCTGGAGAAGGGAAGTTCGGTTCCTTGGGCATATAGTATCTAAGCAAGGCTTGGCGGTGGATCCCGCTAAAGTAGTTGCTGTGCAGGATTGGAAGACTCCAAGGAATGCAACCGAAGTGAGAAGTTTTCTGGGTCTTGCAGGTTTTTACCGGAAGTTCATCAAGGACTTCGCGAAGATATCCGCTCCTCTTACTAAGTTGACGAAGAAGAACTTAGTTTTTGCTTGGGATATGGACTGTGAGCTTGCTTTTCAGAGACTCGAGAGAGCCCTTACCTCAGCACCAGTTCTAGCTTTACCCGATGGTGGTAAGATGTTTACCGTGTACACTGATGCTTATGGCACGGGATTGGGCGCCGTTCTGATGCAAGAAGGCAGAGTTATATGTTTTGGTGGTAGGCAACTTAAGGTGCATGAGAAGAATTATCCCACTCATGATCTAGAGCTGGCAGCGATAGTATATGCACTCAAGGCTTGGCGTCATTATCTTCTGGGAGAGAGATTTGAGCTATATACTGATCATAAGTCTTTGAAGTATCTCTTTTCGCAGAAGGATCTGAACTTGAGGCAACAAAGGTGGATGGAATTCTTGGCGTCCTACGATTTTGATATAGCCTATACCCCTGGCAAGGGGAATGTTGTAGCGGATGCGTTGAGTAGAAAAAGGTTGACACTATTCCTCTATTTGTTGAGATGAAAAATTTAGAGTTCTTGGCAACCTTTGATTTCTCTTTGGCAGTTGAGTCGATGACCGGTTCTTTAGCATCTCTTGAGCTCAGGCCTACCCTTCTGGATCAAGTTGGGGCTTCGCAGAAGGAAGACCCTCAGATAATTGAGATTATGGATAAGCTGATTCGAGGGGAGACATCTAGTCACCTTACTCGGTATTCTATAGATGATAAGGGTTGGCTGAGGAGAGACGGAAGGCTTTGTGTTCCGATGGTGGAAGACTTGGTGAGGAAAGTTCTTGAGGAAGCACATCGCTCCAAGATGACTATACATGCGGGTGGAGATAAGATGTATAAGGATATGAAGCGCATTTTCTTCTGGCCTGGAATGAAGAAGGATGTGGCAGAATTTGTCTCTAGATGTGTTGTTTGTCAGAGAGTAAAAGCCGAGTCGAAGAAGCCCGGTGGGCTATTGCATCCTCTAGAGGTCCCGCTATGGAAGTGAGAGAGTATCTCTATGGACTTTTTTGACGGATTTCCAAGGTCAAGAAAAGGGAATACAAGCATATGGGTCATTGTGGATAGGCTTACGAAGAGTGCTCATTTCATTCCGGTGAAGAGCAAAAGGACCGCATCTGGACTAGCATCAGTATATCTTCGAGAGATAGTACGACTACATGGAGTCCCTTCTAGCATAGTCAGTGACCGAGACCCCATCTTTACCAGTCAGTTCTGGAACAGTTTGCAGAAGCTATGGGCACGAGGTTGAACCTGAGTACGGCTTATCACCCACAAACGGACGGTCAGACAGAAAGGGTGAATAGAGTACTTGAGGACTTGTTGAGGCTTTGCATTCTGGATTTTGGTGGTACTTGGGAAGACCATCTCCCTCTTGTGGAATTTGCTTATAATAACCGTTATCAAGCGAGCATTGGGATGGCACCATTTGAGGCTTTATATGGGAGACCGTGCAAGTCACCTACATGTTGGTGGGAGACTACAGATAAGCTTATACTTGGACCTGACATGATTAGAGATACATCCGAGAAGGTCGAGTTGATTAGAAGACGGATGAAGGCGGCCCAAGACAGACAGAAATCTTATGCTGATAGGCGAAGGACTGATTTGGAGTTTGATATTGGGGATATGGTTTTCGTGAAGGTTTCTCCTTTGCGGAATGTGGTTCGGTTTGGAGCGGTAGGAAAGTTAGCACCAAGGTTTGTTGGACCGTTTCCAGTTGTAGAGAGGATCGGGCAGATGGCCTATAGAGTGGAATTGCCCGAGAAGCTAGCTGGAGTGCATAACGTTTTTCATGTTTCGCATCTCCGGAAGTGTTTGCATAAGTCAGCAGAGGTGGTTGAGCCAACTGTTCTAGAAGATGTGGAAGTAGAGAAAGAAGCTACCTTGAGGAGAGCTCCGATTCGTATCTTGGGGACAGAGATCAAGAAGCTAAGGAATCGTGAGGTCAAATTGGTGAAGGTTCAATGGGGTGAAGCCGAGGAAGACGCAACTTGGGAAACTGAAGAGAAGATGCGTAGGCTTTACCCATTCCTTTATGAGGGTACACTCTCAATCTCTTTATCTTTCCATATCTATCTAGTTTATCTAGTTCATTGTGTCTATCTTATCATGAGAACCTTAGGTAGAATCCTTTGGATGAAACATGTGTTTGAGACATGTTATGTTTGATGGTTGCAAGTGGTTGCAAGTGTTTGCAAGTGGTTACTCGTGGATGCATGATACACATTAGGCACTAGATCGGCTCACACACTCCTCATATTGCATGTGCATGAGTGTTTATGCTTATTCTTGGATGAAATTTGTATGCTATCACATGGGTGTTGCATATGGATGTATGATTGAGCACGCATGTAGATATTATACATTATGTTAGGGATTTGCATACATATGGATACATTTCACTAACATATTTTGCATTGATCTTTGCATTAGATAAGTACATATACACACACTTTTGCATATGTCCATACAGCATTTAGAATCTTTTAAGGACAATGGTTGCTCGTGGATGATGTTTTGAGTAGATGGATGTTGGATGGTAGGATATGTTCTTCCTAACTTGAAGATTTCGGGGACGAAATCCTTTAAGGAGGGGAGAATGTAACAACCTGTATTTTTAATAACCTGTTAAGATATAAATTGAGGCAGAATTTAATTCTAAAATCTGAATCAAGGGAAACGGGCTATGCCATTGCGTTCGTCTCGGAAAAATACGCGAAATAGAGTCCGAGTTTTCGAAAATCGGAGTCCGTATGACCCAGTTAAGGCCCATTGAAGTTTTCAGAAATTTCCATATTAAAAACAGATTTAAATTCTAAGTTAAAAACAAGGGTTAGGGCACAACTGGCGTCAGGCGGGAAAAGTCCCGCCAAGACCCCACAAGTCGACAGGCATGTCGACAGGGGTCTAAGGGTGTCGACTGCCCTGTCGACACGGGGTGGCCGGGCAGTTCTGCCTGGCGCACCATTTCTGATTTGGGCTTGGTTGTGTGGCTTGGTTCTGGAGAATTCCGAAATCTGATGGACCTAATTCAACCTAGGGTTAATCCTAGGGCTAAAAACACTCTAATCTTCTATAAATAAGACCCTAATCCTACCCTAAAACCCCATTATTCATTCTAGCAACCAAACTATGTCAAATTGATTTCTCAAATGGCCTCCACTTAAAAACCCTAGCCTCCACCCTCTTCATAAATCATTCCTATGAAGATTATGATGTTCATACAAGCATTTCTAAGTTGTATGAATGATCATTAGCTTGCATACATCATCAAGTTGCAAGTTTTATTTGCTAAGCTAGAGTTTTTGGGATTTTTGTTAAGGATGTTTCTTATTGGAGCTTTGTTTTGGGTTTTTATGCTTGCATAAAGGGCTTCTCAAATCTTTATTAGTAGATTTGTGTCTTCATAATATTTGTAAGCCCTCTTACCTTCATTTTAGAAACTCTAAAGTTAATATGTGATGAAAGTTGGGATTTATGCATGTTTGATAAGTTATGCATGTTTATGCAAGTTCACTATGCCATGATTTGCAAGTTTAACATGTTATGCATGTTTATGCAAGTTCACTATGCCATGATTTGCAAGTTTAACAAGTTATGCATGTTTATGCAAGTTCACTATGCCATGATTTGCAAGTTTAACAAGTTATGCATGTTTATGCAAGCTTACTATGCCATGATTTGCAAGTTTAACAAGTTATGCATGTTTATGCAAGTTCACTATGCCATGATTTGCAAGTTTGACAAGTTATGCATGTTTATGCAAGTTCACTATGCCATGATTTTCAAGTTTGACAAGTTATGCATGTTTATGCAAGTTCACTATGCTAAGTTATGCAAGTCCAACATGTTATGCATGTTTATTATGATATGTAAGATTCATCATGTATGTTGTGCCAAGTTCCCTCTTCCTATCCTTTATGCGTTATGACGAATATGTAAGCGATGGAATGACGTTGGGGGGTTTGGGTAAAACTTAAAATACATGAAAATATAAGATTGGGAATTTACCTATTAAGTTAGGTCTACCCCTTGGGAATTTACCTATTAAGTTAGGTCTACCCAAGTATTTGTTAAACTTGTAATTATGTTTTGAAAATAAAGTGGACATGACACTTAGAAAACATAAGTGTGGCCAACTCGAGGTTGGGTTGAGTTTGTAGCATAAACCTACCCGGAACCGACCGGCTTAACTAGTGGCTACAAGCAATAGGACCCAATGTGGGTAGTTGGTCATGTTGCACGTGAAACCCGAGGTTAGACTAAGTTGTGGTGTAAACCTACCCGGACCCGCCCGGCCTAACTAGTAACCACAACAAGGTCTAATGTGAGAGGTTGGGTGCATTAAATTAATTAATGCCTCATGATTAGGGTTAAGTCATGGCCCACTAATACTTAACCAATTTTGGGGATACGAGGGATTAAATGGGGTTAAGTGGTGAACTGTTGGTTACACTTAACTAATTTAATCCATGATTAGTGAGGGGTTAAACCACACTTAACCCTCTTAGAAAACCCTAGCAACGTGGTCTGTTCCAGCAGTAATCCCAGTTGGGTATCATTCACAACCCTAGAGGCTAGGCTAGGGCGGGGGCACGATTACTGGACGGATGTAAGCGACCAAAGCGACGGCTGAGTGGTACAGCGGTGCGGGTCCAGGCGGGCTACGGACGTGCACGTAGTCCGGTGTTGGACAAACTCGAGGCACGGGTACCAGTAGGTTTAGACTGTGCATTATTGCTTAGGTGTCTGGGGTTGACACCCGAGTGCTTGATACACCCAAAGGTGGACCCAGCACAGTCTGACTACAACCATATGTGGGCCGTATGGACACCAACACTTGACGTGTTAGGTTTATAGGGAGCCGATCGACTAGACCGTTGGGCTGGACCTTGTATTAAGGTCACTTCATGTTATTGGGCCAAAGTTTGGGCTGAGGGATCAATACCTGTTATGTTAGTTTGCTAGTACACTGTGGTGCAAAGCTTAATCTTCTTTATGTGATGACACCTTTATCTATTGCCAGTATGTTCATCTCGGTTTCCATCATGATGTTAGCTTTATTAGTTTATAGACTGATCGTAGTAGGGCTTACCAGTCTTTTTGACTGACCTGTTTTCTTTCGCTTCTTTTCTTCCGTTTCCCCCCCCCCCCCCAGGTTCTCAGGGAGGGAATAGTGGTGCTTAGCTTGGATCGCTTGCTTGTTTGCTGGATAGTTCATGTATGTCTGGACATTGAGCTCGCTATGGTTTATCATCTTTATTTTGGGGATAGCACTATGTATTTCAGTTTTTCTGTTTATGATGTACTAGACATGTTTATTTTGGCAGTTGACTTTATGATGTACTAGACTTGTTTTGAGATGGTTTGAGATATTCCGCTATTTTATTCTCACTTACTCTGTTTTACATATATATTTATGTTCTTACTCTGCCTTGATATATCATTATGCATGCTTACCCAGTTCTAACGCCCCCCAGAAGCTAGTGCCCCCGAAAGAGTGACCCTAGCGGAGGTGGGGTGTTACACACAGCAACCAAACAAACAAGTCATCCATGGTCTGTGGACGACGGGTGTCGGGTGCTGCTAAGCACCATCTGCATCCTAGTATATATTTCAACTAGAAATTAAAATAGAAGTGAGGAGTTCTCACCGACTAGCTAAACCAATACACCACGACTCTTCTTATGTAGAAATCTTCGTCGCGCTCACCTTTTGTTCCTTTCATTGTCCGTAGCCACTACATATATAAAAATCACATTTTTATATTGTTGCTATGTATATAAAAATCACATTTTGATAATCACTCTATATGGATAAAAATTCTATTTTTATACCGCTACTATATAAATAAAAATTCTATTTTTACACCGCTGTTCATATAATAAAGATCATATTTTTATCACACTATTCTCTATATTAAAATTATATTTTTATATCGCTCTTCTTCAAATAAAGATTATATTTTTATAACGCTATTCTCTATATAAAAATTATATTTTTATATCTACTTCTAATATAAACATCGAATTTTTATATCATCGCTATAGAAATCACATTTTTATTTCAACATATATATAATAAAAATCAGATTTTTATTTCACTACATATATAAAGATCAAATTTTTACTATCTATATAATATAAAAATCGTATTTTTATTCTTTCTATAATATAAAAATCATATTTTTACACACCAAAGATCGTATTTTCTTTTCAAATCTACATTAAAAAACTAGATTTTCACAACGCTACTTCATATGACAAAACCATATTTTTAAACCAATGTCTTTTATATAAGAAAACTGATTTTTATAAATATTTTAAAGATGAAAATAAAATAGAATAAATGTGTATATATAAAAAACTGACTGTTTTTTCAGATCTAGGGGTTGGAGGAGGGGATGGACGTCGTTGGTGGTCGGCAGGTGGTGGTGGGGGCGTGCTGCTGCGTCAGTCGGGGAGGAGGAGGCTCGGTTGGGGATTAGCTCGGTGGCGGGTCCCCCTTTGGCGGCGTGGCTGGGCGTAGAAGGCGATGGGGAAGTGGAGGGACGGAGGGGGGGGGGTATGTAGGTGGCGACGACGATGTGGAGGGGGGCGGAGGCTGGTCGATGTCGATGGGGGGTCTGGCGCGACAACGATCCCTTTTTTTTTCTTTCTTTTTTATTTCTCTTTTAATCGATTTCTGATTTGGAAAATCGAATGGGGGTGGGGGTTGACTAACGGGGAGAGAGAAAAAGGGGTGGAGGGGTTTTATATTATTTTTATTTTATTTAATTTATTCCATAAAGCAACTTTCTATTTCGAACTCAAAATCGAACTCACTGACTGTCGTCCATAGCTAATTACCCCCATTCCGAACACAATGGGATATGTATCGTGAGCTGACTCGATCGTTTCGATCAGTTTTCGTCAAAATCAAAATATAACTCTATATATTGAATTTGAACGCACATTTCATTTTACCGGGGCTACATACTAACTAGAAAAATTCCCAAAAAATATTTTCTAGCTTCGTATTGACGATATGGTCCTAACAAAACTAATTTCGTCAAATTCTGAGACCGTTTGAAAAATGGTCATTTTCCAGTCGATTAAAATCAACTTAAACTGGTCAAACGCGTTTTCCTTTGCCACGCTCACATATTGATTCGAAAAATTATGAATTTTGGAATCTAGCAATAACTTAACATCACGGATCCAACAAAAGTGGTTTCGTCGAAAACCGAGGTCGTTTGCAAAATTCCTATTTTTAAGGGCCAGAATTCCATAGCGACTATTCTGAATTTTCAACTGGACGTAACTTTTGATTCCCGCTATGAAATTTTGATTTTTCGGATTCGTTGGAAAGATATTCTCAATTAAATTCTAATAATTTTTATTTTGCTAAAATCCGGCTTATTTTGAATCCTGCACATTCATTTGAAATTCGAAATCGAAATTTCGAACTACCGCGCCATTTTAAATTCCTTTTATAATTATAAATAATTATTTATAATCTAACGACGATTTAAATAAATATATACGTTCAAATTCTATTCAAATAAATTTCCCGTCGTTATTATTTAAAATAATTCATTTTAAATATTCAAAAATCACTAAAATTGCCAAAATAAAAATTTTAAACTGGCTCGGATTTCCGGGTTATTACAATCTCCCCCACTTAAAACTTTTCATCCCCGAAAAGGAACGAAGCCGAAAGTTGTTTTACAAACCAACTCAACTTTCATTATTTTCTTTACGGCTTAAGTTCTTAAACTTTTCAGTTTCTAAGAACTTTTCAAATTTTTCAAAAATTTGGCTAACCCCCTAAATTTTCGAAAAATTTCGCCATAACCTCCCCTACACCGGGGACTTCGGGATATTTCATATAGCCTCCCATGGCCTTCTTCAATCCAAAATAAAAATAAAAAGCCAAGCGGCTAGCCAATCGGCTCATAAAATCATCCAAAACCTAAGAAATACAATAAACATGTACCTATTTGTCGGGCAAACAATTTTATTCCTCTTCTTTAACCTCCTTGCTATGACTTGCTCAAGGTAAGTACATGTATATGCATGCAAATGCAACAAATTTTCAATACAATTCACTATTTGGTTCAATTTGGCTAAAGGTTCAACATTTTAATTAATCAAACAATAATCAAACAACACAACTAGCAATCAATTAGTTGGTTAACGTTTCAAATTCATAATTTTAATACATAGTCAAAAATCGCATTTTTGGTGCCAAATCACAACAATAAGCCCTATCTAATTTTGGTTCTCACACCAGTCTAATGGAAATATATAGATATCACACTTTCGAAACTCGAACACTGATTCTGATGATGTAGCTATAATCATCAGAATCATCTCCAGGCGACTAGAGTGTGAATCTATATCTATCCAGTATATTTAAACTTCAAATACATGCGGATCGGACGTATACGCAAAATCTCTATATACCTGATAGTCCAAATCAATATAAATAAATATTCAAATATGAATTATTGAATTAAATTTTCAAAACATTTTTTTTTAATTTTTTTTTTCAAAACACCACTCTTCACACTCGTTCTAGGATACTACTGATCCCATCTCTAACGAGTCACTCTCATTGGATATTACAAATCCAACTTCTGATGAATTCTTTCGTATGGTTCTAATGTGTCTTGTTCTCTGCGCTTTGTAAACCAAAGCTCTGAAACCACGATGTAACGGCCCGAAATCCCCCTTACGGGAAATCACAGATTGAATTGAGAACAAGAGGAATCAGAACGCAAACAGAAGAACATTTCATTGCTTATTACAACAATTCATCAGAATACAAGAATATACAGAGTATAAATCAATATTATACAGAATATATCAGAGATTTAAATTACATTTAAATACATCACAGCGGAAAATAATACAAAACACAACTAGAAGTAATACACGGACACAGAGCTTTCCGAGTATTGTTCCAGCTGTAAATCAGGATCATGTGAATATAAATCTGCAAAAACCAAAACTACTAGCTGCCCGTGTCAAAATAAGGGCACCCAGAGTTTAGGTTAAAACAATAAACACCAGGTCAGTCATGTGACTGGTGTGAGAACTAAAACAGTAATTTAAAACTTTACTTTAAATCAGATATATCAAGGGACCACGCCATATAACATGGAACGGGTTTCCTCCCAAGAATACCAGTGCATATAACAAAATAGCGCAATGCTTTTTTAGAAAAATGAAGCTATTATAAGACCCAGGTCCTATCACACAATGCAACGAAAGCCGGGGGATAGGGTTTTCCCTTATAATAGCCAAACATGCTTGGTACGTTTAAAACAAATCATTTGATACTATTATAAGTGTATAGTGTCAAAACAATTTCAATCACAAATATCAATCACAGACGGCATGGGTACCATATATCATGTCGCCAAACTAGGGTCTACAATCAAAACCGCAAAGTCACGTATTTGGAAATTGGATTTTCTCCGATGAACCGAGGCTAGGGATCGTCCTCTACCGATTTCGAGACAATCTAGCCCATGTCTCAGGCAAGTACTCAGTCAAGCCTTTGGAGCGACAGGGCCGGTCCACCGATATGGATTAAAATGCCTGAACACTGCGTTTCCCCGCCCTTTGGGGCGTAAATGAGCCAACGAATGACTCCATCGGTCCCGGATCGACCGATATAACCGAGGCGCCTCGCAATAGCAACAACCACACAGGTGAAAATAATATAAATGTCAGCCAGTTTAAGCACTGACACCACCTCTAGCTAGAAAGAAACGCATGTCCTCCCTGAGGCCCTCTCCCGTTTTTGGTTCACAACCGGGGTGTGAGGCTCGCGAATCCACGCTACACAAAGCTTTGCCACATAGGCCGTGCTTTGATCATCAACCATAAGACTTTGCTTTAAAACAGAAGCCTTGATCAATTGCCACTTAGGCATGCCATACAGGCAATTCACGCCATGCGATTGATATTCATCAATATATAACCCCTGAGCTCGCACGTCTTAGAGAAGGGCGTTAAGCAAGAGAATAAATTCTCCTCCGCCAAACAGATATATATATTTAATAGAAATCAATCACACAGAATAAAATCCAATGTCATACACACAGTCCATTTACAAGTTCGTTTTGGGTCTGAACGAAACCGGAGGCACCTTGTACCTCGCATATCCATCGATCTCCAAGTACGTCTGGACGACCACCAACTGATTCCCTCCTCTTGGGTGTACAACCCAATCAAGATCATCAGTAATCACCCAAACGACGTGAAGACCTCCGGTCTTCGACCACCGTCTTCATCCTCGACACCACGTCGAATCAGTTATTCAGAATGGGATAAACCCGGTCTTTCTGAATAACTCGCATATATAATAAACAAGTGTTACACAAACACAACATACGCCTCATTCCAATTCATCAGTCACTAACCATAAATTTGTAAGAGAACAATTCCCCAAATATTGACTAACGAGGAGAGAGAAAAAGGGGTGGGGGGATTTTATATTATTTTTATTTTATTTAATTTATTCCATAAAGCAACTTTCTATTTCAAACTCAAAATCGAACTCACCGACTGTCGTCCATAGCTAATTACCCCCATTCCGAACACAATGGGATATGTATCGTGAGCTGACTCGATCGTTTCGATCAGTTTTCGTCAAAATGAAAATATAACTATATATATTGAATTTGAACGCACATTTCATTTTACTGGGGCTACATACTAACTAGAAAAATTCCCGAAAAATATTTTCTAGCTTAGTATTGACGATACGGTCCTAACAAAACTAATTTCGTCAAATTCTGAGACCGTTTGAAAAATGGTCATTTTCCAGTCGATTAAAATCAACTGAAACTGGTCAAACGCGTTTTCCATTGCCACACTCACATATTGATTCGAAAAATTACGAATTTTGGAATCTAGCAATAACTTGACATCACGGATCCAACAAAAGTGGTTTCGCCGAAAACCGAGGTCATTTGCAAAATTCCTATTTTTAAGCGCTAGAATTCCATAACGACTATTCTGAATTTTCAACTTGATGTAAACTTTTGATTCCCGCTATGAAATTTTGTTTTTTCGGATTCGTTGGAAAGATATTCTCAATTAGATTCTAATATTTTTGGTTTCGCTAAAATCCGGCTTATTTTGAATCCTGCACATTCATTTGAAATTCAAAATCGAAATTTCGAACTACCACGCCATTTTCAATTCCTTTTATAATTATAAATAATTATTTATATTCTAACGACGATTTAAATAAATATATACGTTCGAATTCTATTCAAATAAATTTCCCGTCGTTATTATTTAAAATAATTCATTTTAAATATTCAAAATTCACTAAAATTGCCAAAATAAAATTTTTAAATTGGCTCGGATTTCTGGGTTATTACATGCTCGCATTTGGTAACATACATATCATGCTCGTGTTCATGTTATGCTTTAAACAGGTTGTAATTTACATATCTATATAAGAATAGGATATTCATTATTTGAAATTTGGATATTTCATTCATCACCAAAAGGGTTATTAGGCGTGCAAAAAAATCAATAATACTACAAAAGCCAGAAAGGAAAAGGAATACATGCAAAGTGGACATCCACGATCAACTCCGTGAATAAATGCACAAATAACTAAGAAGTCATAACAAAATAAATCAACAACATCAAAATAGAAACTGTAACATAGAAGCATATACAACAAATAGAAACATCCATAATAATTACATGGATCTATATAGGAAATAGTGAAATACCAATTTAAACGGAATCCTGCACGAAGCGATAATTATATGGGTCCCTCTTATTTCCTCCAATCAGGAGGTGAGGTCACCTTGACACCACATGTTGGGAAACAATGGCTGAGTCACATACTTAGTCGCTTTCTTGAAGACGATTCGGTGATCTGGTCGGTGGTGCAAAACCAGTCCGTTGTTGTTTGCGAACAAATCAAACAGTTGTAAACAACTGTAAAATCCGTTCGGTTTTCCTAAACAACAAGGATTGTTGTAGAGGGTGTCGAACTCTGGGACCAAAAATATTTTAATTAATAAATCCACTCAAGTTATTCCAGAATTTTGATTGAATTGCAAATTGACAAAAAATAAACAAAAAGCGAGTTTTTAACAATAAAGAAAGTAATTAGGGGATAATGACATAGATTAGATTAATATTCATCAATAGCCAATCGAATAAATACAGATCTAATTCATGTTTCTATCACAAACATGAATCAACTATAATTAGGTTTCTAGAAACAAATATGTAAATAACAACAAGTATAGCCTATGCAGGAGCTCAGCTCTTAAACAACCATAGGCTATCAGGACATATTCACTATTTTATTTCTAAAACCCTAAATATTAAATCTAAATCTGATAAGTGTTAGATCGAACTCGAATATACCCTGTGAAGGAGCACAGCACTTAAACGACACAGGGTATGAAGGTTCAGATCTAACCCTTAGTTCAAATCTAGATCTACATACATGAAGTTCTAATCTTTTGGCTATGTGATTCATATTGAATCATATCTATTAGCGTCATCACCCCCTAATCAAAGAGGATTAGCTAGACATAGCTAAAAGAAAAGAAAATAAAAAGAAAATAACAGACATGAACATAAATAAAATGCAAATAAAAACTAAATAGAAGAGAGAAAGAAGAGTTTTATTCCAAGCAAAGGATTACAGAATAAAACTAAGTGTGTTTTACAATGAATGAGATAAAGTGTATTTATAGCTGATATGACAAAGGCTACTTGGCAAATTCCATAATGTGGGACTAAAGAATTAGCCCAACTAACACATAAGCTAGTGTGAACGCAGCTGTAGAGTGAGAGGCCTTGCAAACGAGCTAATGTGAACGCAATATGAGTCTTTAGTGAGCCAAATCTACCCAACTGAACTCTATTTGCAACCGTTCTTCAAGCTTTAAACTCTTCAAGCTTTAGTAATTTCAACTTCACTCTTTTTAAGCAAAATCTTCATGCTTTATCCATCAAATGCTCTAAACCAAGCTTTTTATCAACAATCTGAAAACACAGCTATAAATACACAATATTAATTATTTTAAATAGAAAACTAGATAAATAAGCGGATAAAATATACACATTTACGTGTATATCAAATACCCCCACACTTATCTTTTTATTCGTCCTCGAATAAACTAAACTAAGATATGTCACACTTTCGTAGGAAACACGATTGCATTTAGCGTATGCAACAAGCCGTTAAACCTCTGGGTGTCCCCAGTAGGACGAGTGTTGTCTCGTGAGGGTTTTCAACGGATATTACCCACAAAATCCAAAGCGTCTTATGTACGCGGATTAATCAAACAATATATTTAAGGTCTTTCACATTCCAAGGATTTCACCTAACTTCGATAATAACGGTTTAGCCCCAAATGTCCATCCCATAATTAGTGCAAAAATGAACAAAAATTTTCAAGCTGAATCGTAATTCCTTGATAACACTGTAATTGTCTTGAAGGTTAAGAGCGTGGTGTCAACCAAAGTTCTACACATCGACAATGTGCACCCAATCATTTCTTTATTCCCTTTTTTTTTGAATGATTTTGCACCAATGTAACTGTAATGTATTGGATATGAGTTATGCATAGATGAAGGAAAATTTTGTAAGTTCTAAAAATATTCTAGATAAGAGGGCAGGTGTATTAGTTGAACTTCAAATTACAAAAGATAAAGTAATACTAAGGCACATATGAACATTTTTATTTCCTTTCATCTCGTCTACTACAATCCTCACTTCCAGGTACGATATGATGGATGTGGATGGAATGGAAAAGAATGCTTTATAGTCAAGAACGATGAATGACTATTTTATTTAGAGAGACTCTCTCTTTATTTCATTTTTTTTCTTTTCTTTTTTTTCACCTTTTTTTCATATTTGCATGATGAATGATGAGCGGAAATGGAATGGAATGACACCGTAATATTTCATTTGATTCCTCTTCTACTAAACCAATCATAACCAACACTTCATGAAAGGAAAGTTTTGTGCCCTAGTTACTCTACTTCTATAACCCTAATTCAACACACAAGTCTGGATTGATGTTATACAAAAAGCTGAAAGGAATGATAAGCAAAGTTTCGTAAGATAGATAACCCATATAAAATAAGATGTGGTATATGGTTATCCTACCTTAAAACAAGTACGGAGTGGGTGGTGTAATATTGGTATAAAAAGTGATGTTTTTGATCTTTAAACCAAGGTTCTTGAGTATACCAATATAAGATAAACTTGTTGAAACATGGATGTAAATCGACTAAAAACTTGGGTTTGAATAATGTGGGGTATCGAAGAAGAACGCTACAATGAGTCATTTCTCCTTAATTGGGCCAAGTGGATTTTAGAACTTACGATTTTGAAAATTTGAGTGGAAAAGAAAATATTATGCATGAAAACAAACTCAGAAAATCCAACAAATGTAGGTGCAAAATCCTTTTATTTCATGATTTTTTTTTTGATTTTTTTGATTATTTTTACTTGCACATTTTAACACGTATAACAAGGGTTGACACGCTTACTCCAGAACACGACTAACGTCTGCACAGTCTCAAGCTAGCATCTTAAAAAGACACATTACGACTCAATGAATAAATAATGTTCATTCTCATCACCCAAAAATTCAACTTATCAAACAAGAACCAAGGTGTTATTTATGAGTTTAAGTTAATCCTTGTTCAATGAATGACCTAGTTCATAAAATTTGATTGCTGATGTAATGTAGATTCCCCCCCCCCCCCCACACTTGAGTGTGACTGTGGCCTCACAGTCTTAATCAGACATATCTTAGTGAAAGGGAAATAAATAAGAGAATATTTACATATGTACAAAAGAGGGTTAGTGCGTCTTACCGAATGTAATGTGGCTCATGGAGGACCATGAGCTCTTCCTCTTGGTTGGGTATTGGTTCCAAGTAAGGTTTAAGGCGTTGACCATTGACCTTAAAGGATTATCCATCGGTTGGATTCTCAATTTCTACCGCACCATATGGAAAAACAGTCCGGACAGTGTAAGGTCCTGTCCATCTAGATTTTAACTTACCCGGAAATAAATGCAGTTTTGAGTCATACAACAGAACTTTTTGACCTAGCATGAAAGTTTTACGTAAAAGTGATTTATCATGAAAAACTTTTGTTCTGTCCTTGTAAATTCATTCATTTTCATAGGCATCATTTCTAATTTCATCAAGTTCATTAAGTTGAAGCTTCTTATGTTCACCTGCTTGCTCTAAATCAAGATTCAAAGTTTTTATTGCCCATAATGCCCTATGTTCTAGTTCAACTGGCAAGTGACATGGCTTACCAAAAATCAACCGATAAGGGGACATACCCAAGTTGGTTTTGAAAGCGGTGCGGTAAGCCCAAAGAGTGTCGGTTAACTTTTGGGACCAATCTTTACGATTTCGATTCACAGTTTTCTCAAGAATTTGTTTAATCTGCCTATTCGATACTTCAAATTGCCCACAAGTTTGAGGATGGTAAGGAGTAGATAACTTGTGGGTTATCGAATACTTTCTCATGAGAGCTTCAAAAGAACGATTACAGAAGTGTGTACCATTATCACTGATTATTGTGCGAGGTGTGCCAAACCTAGAAAAGATGTTTTCTTTCAAGAAGCGCACAACAACCTTGTTATCGTTTGTTTTGCATGGTACAGCTTCGACCCATTTGGAAACATAATCAACAGCTAAGAGAATGTAAAGGTTCCCAAAAGAATTAGGGAAGGGTCCCATGAAGTCTATACCCCACACATCAAAAATTTCGACCTCTAGAATGGGGTTTAGGGGCATCATATTCCGTTTAGAAATTTTCCCTAAGAATTGACATCGATCACAAGTTTTGCAAAATTCGTACGCGTCTTTGAAAAGGGTGGGCCAGTAGAAACCCGATTGGAGAACCTTTTCGGCTGTCTTTTTGGGACCGAAGTGACCACCACAGGCTTGGTCATGACAGAAAGAGAGGACACTGTGAGTTTCAGTGTCAGGAACACACCTTCGAATGATTTGATCGGGACAATACTTGAAAAGATAGGGGTCATCCCAATAAAAATGTTTCACTTGGGAAAAGAATTTGTGTTTATCCTGCTCAGACAAAAAAGAAGGGGTCTGCTTAGTGACTAAGTAGTTGACAATGTCAGCAAACCAAGGATCAGTGGATAGAGAAAACAGCTGTTCATCAGGGAAATTCGCGTTGATCGGAAGAGAAGAAGACGGGGCATTTGGAAGACGAGACAAGTGGTCCGCAATAACGTTGTCAGATCCTTTTTTATCCTTAATGGTAAGGTCAAATTCTTGAAGTAGAAGGATCCAACGAATGAGACGAGCCTTAGCATCCTTTTTAGAGAAAAGATACCTAAGTGCGGAATGATCGGTATAAACCGTGATGTGTGAGCCAACTAGATAAGGCCTGAATTTTTCTAGAGAAAAAACAACTGCCAAAGGTTCTTTTTCAGTGGTCGTATAATTGATTTGGGCATCGTTCAAAGTCTTACTCGCATAGTAAATGACGTGAAGAATCTTATCGATACGTTGTCCTAGGACAGCGCCAACAGCGAAATTTGAGGCATCACACATGATTTCAAAAGGAAGCTTCCAATTAGGAGAGCAAATGATCGGGGCAGAGACAAGTTCATTTTTAAGACGCTCAAAAGATGAAATGCAATCAGAATTGAAGTCTAAAGGAACATCATTACCAAGAAGATTGGTCAAAGGTCGAGTGATTTTGCCAAAATCTTTTATAAAGCGACGGTAAAAACCAGCATGACCTAAAAAGGATCGGATGTCCTTAACGGATTTGGGAATGGGAAGATTCGAGATAACTTCGATTTTGGCTTTGTCTACTTCAATTCCTTTATTAGAGATGACATGTCCTAAAACAATGCCATGTTTGACCATGAAGTGACACTTTTCCCAATTAAGAGTTAAGCGTTTATCTTTGCAACGGTTAAGAACAAGATCCAGGTGATGTAAATACTCAGTGTAGGAATCCTCGAAGATGGAAAAATCACCCATGAACACTTCCAAAAATCGCTCGATCATATCAGAAAAAATGCTAATCATGCACCTCTGAAAGGTTGCAGGTGCATTACAGAGACCAAAAGGCATACGTCGGTACGCAAATGTACCAAATGGACAAGTGAAAGTGGTTTTCTCTTGGTCCTCAAGAGCGATAGGGATTTGATTATAGCCCGAGTACCCGTCAAGGAAACAATAGTACTCGTGACCGGCTAGTCGTTCTAACATTTGATCGATAAATGGCAGAGGGAAATGATCCTTTCGTGTTGCAGCGTTAAGTTTCCTATAGTCAATGCAAACACGCCAACCGGTCTAGGTGCGGGTTGGGATAAGCTCGTTAGCTTCATTTTGGATCACGGTAATCCCTGATTTCTTAGGTACAACATGAATCGGACTAACCCATTGACTATCAGAAATCGGGTAGATGATTCCATTGTCAAGGCATTTAAGGATTTCAGCCCGAACTGCTTCTTTCATGATGGGGTTTAGTCGACGTTGGGGATCACGAGTGGGTTTGGCATCATTTATAAGGTGGATTCGATGTTGGACAATCGAAGGACTAATCCCCTTAATATCAGCCATGGACCAACCAATTGCTTCCTTATTTTTCTTAAGGATGGGTAGGAGCAATTGTTCCTGCTCTAAAGTAAGGTCAGAAGCGATAATGACAGGAAAAGTTTCATTGTCTCCTAAGTAAGTGTACTTAAGATGACTGGGCAGCACTTTGAGGTCAGATTTTGGGGACGACTCAACCGAAGAAATTGGTTGAGGGATAGACTCATTTGTGAGAGGCTCGACAGGAATCGAATCAGAGACATTTTCGGGAGTATCTTGAAACAAAGTTTCGTAATCTGATTCAATTTTGTTATTCAGATGGTCGAGCTCAGATTCATTACCGTGGACAGCATGGATTTCAGAAAACTGGTCCACATAAGAGTTAGGAGAGTTTTCAGTTCTGAAGATGTTTAGCTCGACAGTCATGTTACCGAAAGAAAGTTTCATAGACCCATTTCTACAGTTGATGAGAGCGTTAGAGGTTGCTAAGAAGGGTCGTCCTAGAATCAAAGGGATCTGGTTTGCAGGATTGCTAACCTGTTGAGTTTCTAAGACAATGAAATCAACTGGAAAGATGAATTCACCAATTTTGATCAACACATCCTCGATTTCGCCTACAGGTTTCTTAATTGAACGGTCAACAAGCTGAAGGGTAACCTTGGTGGGTTTCAATTCTCCTAGCCCTAATTGGCGATAGACGGAATATGGAAGCAAGTTAACACTAGCACCTAAGTCTAGTAGGCATCTATCGATTTTCTTGTCCCCAATAGTACATGATATTGTGGGGCAGCCAGGATCTTTGTATTTCACTGGCATCGATTGGGACAAGACTTCGCTTATAGTTTCCGCTAGAAACACTTTCTTAGGTACACGTGTATGACGTTTTTGAGTGCACATATCTTTTAGAAATTTTGCGTATTGTGGAACTTGTTGTATAATATCTAAAAGAGGAATGTTCACTTTAACTTGCTTAAATATTTCAAGGATTTTTTCTAGCTGATCCGTCTTTTTCCTAGGTCGGAGTCTATGAGGAAATGGAGCAGACAACTCAGTAGGTTGGGCTACTTGAGTTTGAGGATGGTCCTTGTCAGAAATTGGCTCAATGTTTTGATCTGAGTTGGTCGAATTTTCGATAGGGTTTGGAAGATCGTCCGGTAAAGCATTTGGGTTGACCACATGGTTGTCAGTCTTTTTGCCGGATCTAAGAGTCGTGACCGCATTCAAGTGACTAACGTTTGAATCTTGAATGATGTGAATTTGGTTGGAGTTAGGATTTTGATGGTTGGGGTTTGGAATGGGTTGACTCGGGAAAGTTCCTCTTTCCCGTTCGCTTACCGAAGTGGCTAACTGACTCATTTGCATTTCAAGTTTAGCGATCGATTGACTCGTGTTTTGCATGTGCGAAGTCAATAAATTTTGAAGATTGGTATTTGATTGGAGATTTTGAGTCGTTGCTTTAGTCAATTCTTCGAGAGTTTTCTCCAGTGATGTCAATCGTTTATCGTCTTGGGGAACAAAAGATTGTTGCGCTTGGTTTTGAGAAGGTGGCACAGGATGTTGGAATTGAGTTTGTTGAAAGGGAGGTTTCGAAGGATTATTCGAAAATGATTGAAAAGGAGGTCGAACCGCACTCAAATTTGCATTGTTTTGGGTCCAAGAGAAGTTAGGATGGTTTCTCCAACCTGGGTTGTACGTTGGGGAGAATGGGTCATTCCTAGCTTTGTTAAATGCGTTGAGTTGTTCCAATGAATGTGGGCATTGATCAGATATGTGGTTAGGATCGTTACATTTGTAACATGAGGTCTGAGATGCTTGAGCTTGATTTATTTGAGTTGATGAAAGGACATTATCGAATTTGGATATCATCGCGTCTATTTTTGCTTCTAAGGCTACTGATGATCCTACTGAATGAGCGTTAGATCGGGAATAAATCGATTTCTCATTAGATCTTTCCCATTGAGCTGATTTTTCGGCCAAATTTTCGCGAAATTGCCAAGCGGCATTGTGATCTTGGGCTAGAAAATTTCCTTGGCACATTGATTCGAGCATCGTTCGAGAGTTATTTTCAAGTCCATCGTATAAAATTTGACAAAGTGTCCATTTTTCGAAATTGTGATGTGGACATTTGACTAGAAGCTCTTTAAATCTTTCAAAATATTTTGCAAAGGATTCACCCCCAAATTGACGATTTCATTTCGAATTTTGGATGTTTTTTCCAGAGGGTAAAATTTCTTTAGAAAAATGTTTACAAATTCACCCCAAGTTCCAATCGTATTTGAAGGCAAGCTATACAACCATTTCTCAGCATAATCGGTAAGTGCAAATGGAATTAACCTAAGTTTGATTCCATCGTCACTTAATTGTTGAAATTTCATGGTTGCACAAACTTGTTCAAGAAAATATACGGATCATCACATTCTAAATTGCCGAACTTTGGAAGAGTATTTATGTGATTCGAATGAATTTCAAAGTGGTTACCCGTTGGGGCGGGTAATATGATGCAAGAAGGAATAGAAACCCGATCGGGGAAGTATCTATCCATAAGAGAGCGAGGGGGATTTTCTTCATCCATGGTTAAAGAAATGTTTGTTCGGACTAAACGATTGTCTGAAGGATCACGAGTCCAATGACGCATGCACTAGCGAGAAGAATAAGGGAAGACGAGAAAAAACAAATATGAGCGATTTTTTTTTATTATTTTTACAAAACGAGAATTATTTTAATTTTTTTTTAGAGAAAAAGAATTAGACACAAAAGATTTTTTTTAAATGAACCTAATGCAATTTACAATTTCTAGAATTATATAATGACGGTTTGATTTATTTCAACAAAAGACTTCTCAGCCAGTTAACGGACAGGAGTTATCGGTGCACCAGGAATCACCCTAGCAATGCAGCCAAAGGTTTAAGTACCTTCAGAGGAACAACCGATATAATATTTACGAATCACCGTAATATTCATAAACAGTTATTACTCTGACGTAGTCTAGACACCGAGAAATAATCCGTTAGAACTAAACCAAATTGTCAAAATATAATGAAGTCCTTAGAAAATAAAAACAAAACTAAGACGAATGCAATATTTTTTTCCAGTCATAGAATGAACAGTCTCAGAACAGTCATAGACAGTCAATTGTAGAGATAAATAAAAAAACAAAAGTTTTTTTTTACAAGCAAGCATATGCCCTGCAGAAGAGTTTTACAAGCAATGTCTATATTTTTTTTATTTGCAGCAGCGGTTCCTGTAAAGTTAGAAAATACTCACCTTGATCGGCGGTCCATCCCGTGCAATTGAGTCGCGCTAGCGCGTTCACACCCCACTTGGTGTGCAACCGCTTGAACCCTGAAGAGTCCACTGTTATTTTGTTGTTGTCGCCTCCTATTAATTGCTTGACTGCGCTGCGGCACGGGTTCGGGCTAGGAGCCCGATTTTTTTTTTAAGGCCTTTTTCTAATTTCCACTGTACCTGTTTTCGATTTTTCTCCCTTTTTTTTGTTTTTTTTTTGGATTAAACTAAAACAAAAGCACAATTTAAAACAAAAGAATGGGGACTTTTTTTTTAGAAGGAGAAAAAAAAATCAAACTCGACCTAATAATAAACCTGCCAAACAATTGGAAGTATCAAAGCCCAATAAGGCCCAAAAGAAATGAGAAAGAAAAAAATCAAGTCAACAGATAGGAGCCCAAAAAAAAATTAGTATAGGACAAGGCCCAACTCCCAATCAATATGGTGCGCACATAGCAAATACACTCAACCTCGTTCCTTATTCAGTTTTCCAGAAGTTTCCACAACTCCAACAGAATACACGCTTGCTTTTCTTAGTAAAAAATTTCGAATTCAATAAAAGAACTTCGTTTCCTTATTCTTTCAGAATTCGGTATAGGGTTTCGAAAATTGGGGTTCTCAAGTTTATGATTGTTCTTGCGGTTTAGGGGACTCCTCCGAAGTTGATGATGCGGCTATGATTGCGTTAGGGATCGGAGTAGTTGGACGTTTGGGGTTTTGCTGGTATGATGTTTTGGTCTCTGTACGGTGGTTGAGGAGCTAGGTTGGTTCTTAGGGTTTTGGCAATGAAGAGGTCCGAAAGTTAATGAAGATGGAAGCTTTCAGGTTGTAGGAGAGGATGAAGGCTGAAAGCTTTGGCTACGTAGGGGTATTGAGTAATTGTATGTTTGGACAGAGGTGGTCTTAGGGTTAAAGTTCGAAATTGGTGAGGTTGACCAAGATGAAGTTTGATTTGCGTTTTGCGTTTGAATTGAATGTCAGGCGAGGGTTTTGGATCCGATCCAATTTTTGCGTGAGGAGGAGGATGGCACTGTGGGGTTCGGTGCTGATTTTGGGCGTGAATTGGGTTAGAGATTGTTCATGGTCTTGGTGAAGGAGTTATGGTGGAGCTGAACAGATGCTGGTGAGTGATTCTTTGAAGGGGAGTCGGGAGTGTGATCAACGCAGGCAGTGTTGAGCGAGAATATGGATGAAGTGGTGTCAAGGCAGTGATGCCGCTACTGTTTGTAGTTGATGGGAGATTCTTTGCACGGGATTATTTGCACGGCTGTTGGTTTTTTTTTTTTTTTTGAGTGGAGCCGTGAGTTTTAATGCTTGGTGATGGGAGGCAGGGGTTGCGTGTGGTGTTGTAAGGCAAGAAGTTTGTGAACGTGATGGTAATTGGTTTTGTGAATTGATGAGGGATGGATGTAACGTTGGTGTTGATGAAGATCAGAATTTGGCAGCCGGGAAGATGGAAGCAGAGAAGTAAGTCCAAAATAAAAATGCAGTTCTCTTTTTTTTTTTTTACTTGTAAATGCAGAAATAATGTAAAAGGGGGAAGAAATAAATTAAAAAGGGAAAATAAATTGAAAGAAAAGTGGCAAGTGTGTGTTTTTTTTAATGGAAAGAAATGTTTAGAAAGTTGGAAAGAAATAGACGGGAAAAAGGGAAACAGAAAGCAAAGGAAATTGCAAAAAAAATGGCGAGAATTTTTTTTTTCTTAATTGGAAGATTATGGTATCACTGATCACATACCAAATCAACTAACAAGATTTTTTTTATTTTTTTCCTATCTATACTAGCAAACAAAAGGAAACAAAACAAATAAATAAAAAAAATATTTTTGTGTTTTTTTTATATGAAGGAAAACTAAAGAAAAGAAAAGAAAAAAAATTATATCCCGAAGGATTTAAAAATAAAAATTATTTTGGTCCCCGGCAACGGCGCCAAAATTTGTTTGCGAATAAATCAAACAGTTGCAAACAACTGTAAAATCCGTTCGGTTTTCCTAAACAACAAGGATTGTTGTAGAGGGTGTCGAACTCTGGGACCAGAAATATTTTAATTAATAAATCCACTCAAGTTATTCCAGAATTTTGATTGAATTGCAAATTGACAGAAAATAAACAAAAAGCGAGTTTTAACAATAAAGAAAGTAATTAGGGGATAATGACATAGATTAGATTAATATTCATCAATAGCTAATCGAATAAATACAGATCTAATTCATGTTTCTGTCACAAACATGAATCAACTATAATTAGGTTTCTAGAAACAAATATGTAAATAACAACAAGTATATCCTATGCAGGAGCTCAGCTCTTAAACAACCATAGGCTATCAGGACATATTCACTATTTTATTTCTAAAACCCTAAATATTAAATCTAAATCTGATAAGTGTTAGATCGAACTCGAATATACCCTGTGAAGGAGCACAGCTCTTAAACGACACAGGGTATGAAGGTTCAGATCTAACCCTTAGTTCAAATCTAGATCTACATACATGAAGTTCTAATCTTTTGGCTATGTGATTCATATTGAATCATATCTATTAGCGTCATCACCCCCTAATCAAAGAGGATTAGCTAGACATAGCTAAAAGAAAAGAAAATAAAAAGAAAATAACAGACATGAACATAAATAAAATGCAAATAAAAACTAAATAGAAGAGAGAAAGAAGAGTTTTATTCCAAGCAAAGGATTACAGAATAAAACTAAGTGTGTTTTACAATGAATGAGATAAAGTGTATTTATAGATGATATGACAAAGGCTACTTGGCAAATTCCATAATGTGGGACTAAAGAATTAGCCCTACTAACACATAAGCTAGTGTGAACGCAGCTGTAGAGTGAGAGGCCTTGCAAACGAGCTAATGTGAACGCAATATGAGTCTTTAGTGAGCCAAATCTACCCAACTGAACTCTATTTGCAACCGTTCTTCAAGCTTTAAACTCTTCAAGCTTTAGTAATTTCAACTTCACTCTTTTTAAGCAAAATCATCATGCTTTATCCATCAAATGCTCTAAACCAAGCTTTTTATCAACAATCTGAAAACACAGCTATAAATACACAATATTAATTATTTTAAATAGAAAACTAGATAAATAAGCGGATAAAATATACACATTTACGTGTATATCAGTTGTCTCGATGCCGCCTCTAGGATAAAACAGCCTCTGAAAACAATAAATGATTTGCTTTGCACAACAAATTAGTGTAGATTTGCACTTTCGAAAATAAAAATACTGCTCGAAATTTCTGTAAGAAGATTGTAATGGCGGAGGTAAGAAAATGGTATTTTTGTTATGTATTTTCTTCTGCAACTGAAGATAATATATATAAATGGGGATTAGGGCTGAACGAAAATACTGCGCAGTGGGAGAAATCTGCTGAAATACCAGGTCAATAGTTTACCGCTTCATGTAAATGTCGGCTCAGAAATATTTTCCGTATTTAAAACACAGTTTGAAAAATGCAATTTTTTCTGGTTCAAAAATGTAAGTGTCTACACCACAAAGCCCAAGCCCGAGCCGGGTCGGGTCGAATCGAGTCGGTCGGTCGCACACGCATTGGGAGCCCAAGGCCCCAACATGACTTCTTAGAAACAAGTATAAATACTTGCATCTTTCTTATAATCTCATGATCTGGGACTATTCTCATATAGGAGCCATTCATACACTTATTTCAACATTTTTAATAATTCACATAACATTTCCAACAAGCCCCCACTTGAATTTTTAAAAATATTGTCGAGCAGTTTCTAAAAACATAAGATTGTACATAAACAATGGTGTCATCCAACTTGAACCTTTGCATAGTGGATAAGATTCAGTTTTTACTAGAGTGACACGTAGTCTTGAACTCTATTCCTGACTTCAAACCACACACAACCTTTTCTATAGTGCAATCAAATAAGCTCGTGCATTTATGGCCATGCACATCTATCCCAGTTTAGTGAACGTTCTAGAAGTTTTGCCCAAAACTCCATAGGAAACGACCACATTTCCACATTCACATAGGTGAGTCTATCAAGAGTACTCCTGAAGGTAGGTAGTCCACTCGAAATAGAGTATAGATCTCATTAAGAGTTTCTATCAACCCATCCTCTAATCACTTCAGGAATACATACTTCTTGGTATGTTAAATAGCATGTTCAACTCATATCACTACACAACTTGTTTTTACCCATTGAACCTAGTTCTTGGGATCTCCAGTCATTAGGTCGGGTTACCATTATGCGTGACTCAACAATCTAAGGGCAATAGTCCCATCCTTTTAGAAGAATTAAGGACTTTCTCTCTGGACAGTCCTTTCATCAAAGGATCTGCCAAATTTTCATCACTACGTACGTAATCTACTCTAACGGTACCTATGGAAAGTAGTTCTCTAACCGTGTTGTGCTTATGATGTATTTGTCGTCTCTTACTGTTATAATAACGGTTTTGAACTTTTGCAATAGTCGTGGTACTGTCACAATGTATCAACACAGCTGGTATCGGTTTTTCCCATATGGGAATCTCAACTAGCAGGTTTCTCAAGTACTCTGCCTCTTCACTAGTTGTAGCTAGTGCTATCATCTCAGACTCCATAGTAGACTGAGCCAAAATAGTCTGTTTCTTGGATTTCCAAGAAACAGCTCTTCCAACGATGCTAAATATATAGCCAATGGTCGCTTTAGAATCATCAGATAAGGTATTCCAGTCTGCATTGAAATATCCTTCAAGTACAGCTATAAACCTTTCATAATGTAATCCAAGGTTCATAGTTCGTTTAAGGTATCTCATGACCCTTTCAATAGCATGCCAATGCTCTATACTAGGTCTACTGGTAAACCTACATAGTAATCCCACGACATAGGAAATGTCGGGTCTAGTACAATCAGTGGCATACCGAAGGCTGCCAATGATGCTCGCATAATCAGACTGTCTTACACCTTCACCAGTGTTCTTAAATAACTTTACACTTGGATCATATGGTGTACATGCACGTTTACAGACAAAATAATTGCATTTCTTCAGTATCTTCTCAATATAATGAGATTGATCCAAAGAAATTCCCTTTTCTGACCTAGTAATTTTAATATCAAGGATTACACTCGCTTCACCTAGATCTTTTATATCAAAATTGGCACTTAATAAGGATTTGACTGAATTTATGGCATGAATGTTTGACCCAAAGATGAGTAGGTCATCTACATAAAAGCATATAATAGTGCAAATGTCATTCTTAGATTTGTAATAAATGCATTTGTCACTTTCATTAACTTTGAAACCATGTGAAATGATTAAGTTATCAAATTTTTCATGCCATTGTTCAGGTGCTTGTTTTAATCTATATAATGATTTATCTAATTTGCATACTTTATGTTCTTGACCATGTACTACAAATTCTTCAGGCTGGTCCATATAAACTGCTTCGTCTAATTCACCGTTTAAAAAGGCGGTTTTAACATGCATTTGTTGTATTAGTAAATTATGAATGGAAGAAAGTGAGATTAATACCCGAATGGATGTTATTCTAGTTACAGGTGAAAAAGTGTCGAAGAAATCTATATCTTCTTTTTGTCTAAAACCTTTAGCTACTAGTCGTGCTTTGTATTTATCAATAGTACCATCAGGTTTTAATTTCTTTTTAAGCACACATTTACAGCCTATAGATTTACAACCAGGGGGTAAATCTACCAAATGCCAAGTCATATTGGATTCCAGGGAATCCATCTCATCATTTATAGCCTCTCGCCAAAAATCGGCATCTAAAGAAGATAAGGCCTCTTGAAGGTTTAAGGGATCCTTCTTTATATTAAAAGCACAGAAATCCGAACTAAAATATTTTACGGTTCTTGCTCTTTTATTTCTTCTAGGTTCACCTTCAGAACTTTTATTAAGTTCTGTTCTAATAGGCGTACTTGATGTGCCCCCACTATTCCTTAATTTAAAAGGAAATTTTGTTTCATAAAAATTGACATCATTTAATTCAATTATATTATGTGTATTTAGGTCATAAAATCTGTATGCTTTGCTATTAGTAGCATAGCTTATAAATACACACTTATACGCTCTACTTGCCAATTTTATTCTCTTAGGGTCTGGAACGCGAACATATGCTAAACAACCCCAAGTTCTAAAATATGAGACATTGGATTTACAATTCTTTAAAATTTCATAATGTGAAATTTTATTCTTAGATTTGGGGATTCTATTCAGAACATAGCCTACAGTCAATAAAATATCCTCCACCATTTTTTGCTGCACCAGAATTTAATAGGATGGCAACTACTAATTCGGTAAAGGTCCTATTTTTTCTTTCAGCTTTACCGTTCATTTCAGGTGAATAGGATGCAGTTCTCTCATGTACTATACCATGTAGTTTATAGAAGTCCAGAATTGAAGTAGATTCATATTATGTTCCTCCATCACTACGAATTATCTTAATTTTCCTATTTGCTTGATTCTCAATTTCAGTTTTGAATGTTTTAAACATGTCAAATGCATCACTTTTATTTTTTAAGATATACATAGGTGAATTCAGAACAGTCATCAATAAAAGTGATGAAATAACGATGTACATGTCTAGTCAAAGTGCCATCAAGCTCACATATATCAGAATGAATCAAGTCTAAGGGTTCAGAAACTCTATCAACAGATTTATGAGGTTTCCTTTTGATTTTAGCTTGTGTACAGAATTCACATTTATCATGTTCGGATTCTAACATCTTAGGAATCATATCTAGGGTGAACATGTTATGAATTATTCATTTATTAACATGACATAATCTAGAGTGCCAAATATTAAAATCATACAACATATAAGAAGAATTATTCACTTTATTAGATTCAACATTTAATTTAAACATTCCCTCACAAGCATAACCCTTTCCTACAAAAGTTCCCTTATACACTATGGTATACAAATCAGCCCCAATAAATTGAGTAAAGCCTGCCTTATTAAGGAGAAAGCCAGAAACCAGATTCTTCCTCATCTTTGGAGTATGCAAAACATCTTTAAGAATCACAGTCTTTCCAGAGGTAAACTTGATCTCCACATTTCTAACCCTTGCAACTTTAGTGGTATGAGAATCTCCCAACAACACTTTCTGATCATTAGCAGCCGTATATGTGGTGAACATATCACGATCATAGCAGACATGGCGAGAAGCACCAGCGTCTACCCACCAATTCTCTGATCCACTAACAAGGTGAATCTAAGTAATCATAGCCATAAGAGGCTCCTCTTCAGTCAGGTCAGCCTGTGGTGCAGAACTAGGTCTGTTCCAACACTTTCGTGCCATATGACCTAGTTTTCCATAGTTGTAACATAGAAACAACTGTCCAGAATCATTCTTTTAGGCTGGTTTTTGCTGCCCTTTTGGGTTTCCTTACGGATTCCCATTCTGTTTATTGCGTCTGTTCTGATTCTTAAAAGACTTCTGGTTTGGTTTCAGAACTGCGGGTTTGGTCTTTTTGGTGTTGTTTGAAACAATCAACACTTCCTCTTTCTGGTCCTGTTTGCGTGCCTCCTCCTTAATACGGATGCGAGTGATCAAACTTTCTAAGTAAAATTCCTTAGTCTTATGCCGCAAGACATTCTTAAAATCGTTCCAACCTAGGGGTAATTTGTCGATAATAACAACAACTTGAAACTGTTCGTCCAAAACCATACCTTCGGAGATGATCTCATGGGCTATTTTCTGAAGCTCATGAAACTGCATCTCTACTGACCTATTGTCTGTCATCTGATACTTGAGATAGCAACTCACAGCATACTTCTTTGGCCCTGCCTCCTCTGTATCGTATTTCTTCTTCAACGCTTCCCAAATCTCCTTCGCTTTCTTGTCGTCCGAGTTGTAGTAATCATACAGATCATCACTAAGGCCATTGAGAATGAAATTTCTGCACAGATAGTCCTGCTCAATCCAGTTCTGTTGCTGTTTTGAATGTTCAGTCCAGGAAGCCATCTGCGCTTCATCGGTTCCGTCAGGTTTGTCTGGCAACTACGGTTTGTCGGTGGTCAAAGCAGCAGCCACCTTCCTCATCATCAAGTAGAACTCCATCTTCTGACGCCATCGTTTGAAGTGTAGACCTTCGAAACAGAATGGGGCAGCAGTCACCAATGGGATCTGGAAGGCAGAGGGAGAAGCATCATCATCTAGGGTTGATGTCGAAGCCATTGTTTCAGTTCATCTTCAAATTATTGGGAAATAATTGTTGAGTCACGTATTTGGTCGCTTTCTTGAAGACGATTCGGCGATTTGGTAGGTGGTGCAAAACCAGATCGTACTCTCACCGCCGCCTCTAGGATAAAATAGCCTCTGAAAACAATAACCGATTTGCTTTGCACAACAAATCAGTGCAGATTTGCACTTTCAAAAATAAAAATACTGCTCAAAATTTCCGTAAGAAGATTGTAATGGTGGAGGTAAGAAAATGGTATTTTTGTTATGTATTTTCATATGCAACTGAAGATAATATATATAGATGGGGATTAGGGCTGAACGAAAATACTGTGCAGTGGGAGAAATTTGCGAAATACCGGGTCAACAGTTTACCGCTTCATGTAAAAGTCGGCTCAGAAATATTTCCCGTATTTAAAACACATTCGAAAAATGCAATTTTTTCTGGTTCAAAAATATAAGTGTCTACACCCCAAAGCCCGACCCTGAACCGAACCGAACCGGGCCAGGTTGGTTGGTCGCGCGCGCGTGTGTGTTGGTCATGATGCATGGTCTCTCTCCTCACAACAAAGCATGCATTGGGAGCCCAAGGCCCCAACATGACTTCTTAGAAACAAGTATAATACTTGCATCTTTCTTATAATCCCATGATGTGGGACTATTCTCATATAGGAGCCATTCATACACTTATTTCAATATTTTTAATAATTCACATAACATTCCCAACACCACATAAAGTGATGTCAACAAACTTGTATTGTCACGAAGCAGATTGAACACTGAACTTTGAATTGATGGATGACAACAACACAACAGATGATTGATGGATGGCAAGAGCAGATAGATTGACTACCTTCTAAAAGAGGAAAACGATGGATCCATTGATAGAACTAGGACTGTTATGTTAACAGTAATTTTACCGTTACCGTACCGTTACCAGGCCTAAAGTTACCGACAATTTGTAATAGTCAATGATAAATCTGTAGAGTATATATTTCAGTAGGTTGCAACATAATAATATTTATAACTTTTATACGTTGAAAATATATCTATTTTAAGAAAAAGCCAGGTTGAAGTTGGCTAGCTGTTATCATTGATTATCTAATTAATTCTACATTTTATTAGCATATTTCTTCATGGTGATTTTTAAATGATTTAGTACTTTACATTGTTAAAGGAATCTTTTCCACAATTATTGATGAATCAAATCTATGTTCATTCATTCTCTTCATGTTCGACCATTATACTCGCACCTATTACCGACAATTCGCACCTTATTATAGTTGAAAATTTTAAAACTATCAACATTTACAAATAATACAAACTGCTTTCACCATTAATTTAAAAATAATAAACAAAATAAAGAGGAATTTTGGTTTGGCACTGCTAATGTTGTGCCAATATCCCATTGGAATCGTAGAATTTACTTAACAAGCAGAAGTAATATCCCATTGGCATATAGGGGTTAACAGTTTATTTTTTGTTATCTGACAGACGTGTAGAATGTTGGTTAGCAAGAGTTATTTGTCAACTAATTATCCAAATAGTCAGTTAAAAGTTTAGGGGTTTTAGGTTGTAATATACATGCTCATGCTCATGCTCATGTTCATTATAACATGTTTGTAATTACAAATTTAATCATGTTAATTTTAATGCTATACGATATATAATAATAAATCTGGTTCAAATTAATTTAATTTTGTTTCAAAATAAATTTCTGAACCCAATCTTTTACCTTATTTTTAAGCATGTTAACTTCCAAAATTGCAAAATGAACACGAATCTATATCCAAACACACATTATCTCCCACTTAGGCCAACTATGCACACAGAAATGCATGGCCAATATTTATACACGGTTGTTTCAAATGACTATCTCAATGATTACATTAAAATGTTAACCAGGTTAAGACTCATGACAATGTATCATGCTCATGTTCAGTAACGTACGTATCATGCTCGTGTTCATGTTATGTTTTAAACAGGTTGTAATTTACATATCTGTATAAGAATAGGATATTCATTATTTGAAATTTGGATATTTCGTTCATTACCAAAAGGGTTATTAAGTGTGAAAAAAAATCAATAATGCTACAAAAGCCAGAAAGGAAAAGGAATACATGCAAAGAGGACATCCACATTCAATTCAGTAAATAAGTGCACAAATAACTATGTAGCCATAACAAAATAAACCAGCAGCATCAAAATAGAAACTGTGACACAGAAACAGATACAACAAATAGAAACATCCATTATAATTATATGGATCTATATAGGAAATAGCGATATTGAAATACCAACTAAAAAGGGAATTGTTAGAATAATTAATATATGGTATTTATGTAATGTATTATTAATATAAATACCATATATTAATTATTCTAACACAAATCTTCTGCCATTAATACATGTTATTTATGTAATATATTATTAACATGTTAGAATAATTAATATAATGTATTTATGTTAATAATATATTACATAAATAACATGTATTAATGGCAGAAGATTTGTGTTAGAATAATTAATATATGGTATTTATGTTAATAATATATTACATAAATAACACATATTAACGGTAGAAGATTTTTCATTGGTTATATATGTTATTATATATATTACACATGATAATATATATATAATAATGACAGAAGATTAGATGTGCGTTATTTATGTTAATATATATATATATATATTAAATATGGTAATATATTTATATATATATTATTTATGTTGATGTTTGTCTATTTGCAATAATTGGTGTAAACATTGGCAACCCTAAACTCCTATATGAAGGGGCTGAGAATAATGAAATGAGAAGTCAGAAAATTGAAATCTTACACGGAATCAGAGAAGGTTTCGAATATCTAAACCTGTGCTCTTCCATCCTCCTCACTTTCTTCTTCATCTTCAACCAATTTTTTTAATCACCACCAAAGGCTGAATCCTCCAAATACCACTCTGCCCTAACCACTCCTAGTGTCAAATCTGTAATGACCCGTTAGGAGTTCGACTCCCGAATTCTGACAATAATACATTAACCATATTACTTGCCAAGACCCAAGTATCGAAAATGCCAGATAGCAATTAGAAAGAAATTAGAGGATGAGATAAGAAAGAAAGTTAGAATAGAAGAAGAATAACCAACATAGCACAGAGTCTAGCATCGCAACGGAACAAAATATAATATAGAAATAAATCTTTATTGAGAGTTTTAAAAATACTTACAATCATCAGAGTACATCAACACATATGGACATTTATAATAATCTGTCCTCATATACAACACACAGCGGAATAGTATCTATGTAATATCATACGTCTGGACTCTTCCATCTCGTATCTTCACAACGTTCGATGACCTGAACCTGTACAACCCGGTCTAGCCGGAGCATTTACAAAATGTCGGATCAGTCTGGTGAACCAGAGTGAGAAAAACACACTAAGTTTAAAAGTATTATCCAACTTGATTTTTAACGTCAAATCTTTCAGAAAGTAATGGATAACCGTAAGACCAAATCCAAACATAAATACGGACGGTTTTACCTTACGATACCCAAAACATTTTTGGAAATCATATCTTCTATGATATTATAATAATGTCTAAATACAAATAAATATCAACCTAGCAGAATGCTTTCATTTCACGCTCTACATATATAGCATGAAATCAAAACCGCGGGCTCTTATTGGAGAACGATTTCCATGGCAAGGTATGGGAAACCACCTTCCAACAGTGTATCTCTAGAGATGAATACACCGGGTTCAACAAGAACATCTTGCAACCCAGGCTAAACTTGACCGTCCCCTCATTTCGCTTGAGAGTACCGAATGTATTTTCACCTTAAGGCTTTTTGTCGCAACCACCGTAGTTCCCATGAGATACAGAAATGAAAAGAAGTAACAATATGAATATTCTATAAATGGTGACAGTACACCCTTTTGATGGGTGCTACCCACATAGCCATGCGACCTACCCGATTTTTACCATCTCCTAGTTGATCAGGCTTGAGGTTTAAATCTTCTTCCAGAACATCTGACCTCCATTCACTTTGAATGTTCCGTCCTCAGATCCCACCAGAATGTAACAACCCGGAAATTATGAGCCAATTTAAAATTTTTATTTTGGCTATTTTAATGAATTTTGAATATTTAAAATGAATTATTTTAAATAATATCGACGAGAAATTTATTTTTGACGAAGTTAAAACGAATAATTTTATTTTAATTATACAACGAGCCTGAAATGGCGCGGTAGTTTGAAAATTTAATTTCAAATTTCAAATGAATGTACAGGATTCAAAATAAACCGGATTTTAGCGAAACCAAAAATATCAGAATCTATTTGAGAATATATTTCCAACGAATCCGAAAAACTAAAATTTCATAGCGGGAATCAAAAGTTACGTCCAGTTGAAAATTCAGAATAGTCGCTATGGAATTCTGGTGTAACGACCGGGAATTTCGCTCGATCCGAATCAGCCGCTAAACCGATGAAGACCGTATGAAACGCCTGATTGTTTTGAGAACACGACAAAATAGAACGCAGACAGAAGAACATTTCATTGTATATTTCAACAATTCCATCAGAATACAAGAATATACAGAGTATAAACAAATAAAATACATTCGATAAATATCAGAGATTACAATACATTACATAGCAGTGGAAAATAATACAAAATACAACTGAAGAAGATACACGGATACAAAGCTTTCCGGATATCGTTCTAGCTGTAAACCAGGATCCTGTGAATATAAATCTACAAAACCAAAACTACTAGCTTCCCATGTCAAAATAAGGGCACCCAGAGTTTAGGTTAAAACAATAAACTCCAAGTCAGTCATGTGACTGGTGTGAGAACTAAAACAGTTATTAATCTTTATTTTTAAAGTTAGGTAAATCAAGGGACCACGCCGTATGACACGGAATATGTAACAACCCGGAATTTTGGGGGTAAATTTAAAATTTATTTTGAGTAATTTTAATGAGTTTTTGATATTTAAAATGATTTATTTAAAATAATAATGATTAAGAATTGAAGTTAGAATGAATAATTTAATTTTAATTATAAAAGGAGTTAGAAATAGCGCTGTAGTTTGAAAAGTCAAACTTGAACTTTGACTGACTGTACAGGATGCAAAATTTAACGGATTTTAGTGAAACCAAAAATATTAGAATCTATTTAAAAATATCTTTCTAACGAATCCGAAAAATCGAAATTTCATAGCGGGAATCAAAAGTTATGCCCAGTTTAAAATTTAGAAAGGTCGCTATGAAATATATAAAGGTCAAAAATGCTACTTTTCACATACGTAGGAATTTGGACTCGAAACCACTTCCATTGAGTTTAGAATGCCGTTTCTGCATTGAAAAATAGTAAACACTTATATATTTCGAGTTTCAGAAGTATTTGTTTAAAAATGTATTTTTAATATTAAATATATTGGCCTTAAAAATAGTTATTTTTCAAACGACCTCTGTTTTCGACGAAACCACTTTTGTTTGGAACCGGAATGTCAAATTATAGCTAGATTTCAATTTTCATAATTTTTCGAATTAATATGCGAGCATGGCAAAAGAAAATGTGTTTTGACTATTTCAGTTAAATTTAAACGCCTTAAAAATAGCCATTTTTCAAACAGTCTCAGAATTCGACGAAAATAATTTTGTTGGATTCGTATCTTCATAAGAAAGCTAAAAATATTTTTTTTAGAATTTTCTGAGGTCGTATGTGGCCCCGGCATATTTAAATGTACGGTAGAAATTAAATTATTTATTTAATATTGTATTTTTAAATTAAAACCGAAAAAAATAAATATAGACATCAGAATTGGAGCCCGTGACATAGCCCATCGCGTTCAGAAGGCCTCAAAACGTTAAGATCGACAGTAAGCAGGCCCAAATCGGAGAAAGTCCGAAAATCAACCTTTTTAGCACAAATTTCGAGATTTATTAATAAAATAATATTTAATTTCGGGCTGAAACCCTAATGGAGCAGCCGCCGCCTAGATTTTAATGGCTGAAATCATCCGATTTTCAAATGCTTAGATCTCTCAATCCGTTCAACGAAATTTAACGTATGATATACCAAATCGAAGAGAATTCAGAGAGCTACAAATCTATACGGTCAAGATCGGGTTTTGATTCACGGATTTTGCGAATTCTGACCGAGAAGGGGCTGCGGTTTTTGGTGAATTGCGGGTCCTAGGTGGGGCCGAGCTTCAGGCGGTTGGTGACGTGAGTGGCTCATGGCAAGGCGGTTCGTGTGGCGGTGTTTGATCGTGGTCCGGTGCGGTGTAGGGAGGTGCGTGCAGAAGGATCATCGGTGGAAGGTGGGTTCGGCGGTAACGTTTCAACGAGGAAGAAAAGGTCCGGATTTTAATATTATTTAATTAATTTAATATTTAATTTATGCAATCTTTAAAAATACATAACTCTCTCCTACGAGGTCCGTTTTACGAACCGTTTGTTGCGTTGGACTCGTCTTTCCGAGAGCTTCGCGATGGCGCAGACCAGAGCTGAATCTGAGACAGTCAAATTTCAGCCAAAAATCAATGTGAGAATTTCTAATTTTAATTAATTAAATTAATTATTTTATCGCTGTTAGATAATTGTTTGTATCTTATTTAATTAGATTTGCGTTGTGATGAATTGTGATTGTGGTTCTGATGAATTGGATTGTATTGTGTTGTTTAGATCTGTTGTTGTGTTATTTTGATCTGATGAATACAATAAAAATCATCATGTTTTGCAAAGTGGATTAAACTAGAATTTTTAATCCAATTAAATATACTATCTTGTTTGGGAATTAAATCAGATTAGAATCTTTAATCCAAATAAAATGTCATATTTTGTCATGTTTACCTTATGGACATCAAACTAATAAATATAACACCTTATATTTTGTTGTGTTGGAATTGACGACGAAATAAAATTATATTTTGTTGTGTTGGAATTGACAATGAAATCAAACTATATTTTGTTGTGTTAGAATTGACGACAAGACAAAATTAACAATTTTTGTTAATTAGGTATGTAAGACAGAATTTACATTTTCTATGTAAATAGAATTAAAAAGAGAAAATTTACATTTTATGTAAATTGAATAATTAGAAAAGAAATTTACATTTATGTAAATAAGATAATTGAAAAGGAAAATTTACATTTTATGTAAATAAACTATTGATTTACATTTTATGTAAATAGAACAAATAGAAGGAAGAAAATTTACATTTTATGTAAATGAACAAATAAGAATGTTAAGAAGGATTTAGCATAAATTATTTATGTTAAAAGAAATTGGTAAGAGAGATTTAACATAAAATATTTTTTTATGTTAGGAAGAAATGTTTGGGAAGATTTAACATTGAATTTTTTTTTATGTTAACAAGAAAAGAAAATAGAAAGACAATAGAAGTTACACTTTATGTAATATGTTATATGAGAAATAGAATTTACATCTTATGTAAATTATAGCATTAGATAGAAAAGTACATTTTATGTAAATGTGATAATAGACAATTAAAATTATATTTTTATTGTAATGTGAATTATTTAAAAAAAAAAGCGTGAACCAAAATTATACTTCTCTATCAAATGTAGAAGAAAGATAAAAATATACATTTTTATCAACTGTAAAAGAAGAACAAAACATATTTTTTATATTTTTATTTCTTTGTGTCGATGAAAAGGAAACATTATTTATTTCTTTTTGTCGATAAAAAGAAACCCTTTTTGTCAATATTTCTTTTGTCGATAAAAATAAACATTTTGTCGCTATTTCCTCTTAGTGGTAAAAAGGAACATTTTTGTCGCTGATTCTTTTTAACATTAAAAAGAATCATTTTTATTGTTATTTCTTTTCAATGTAAAATATAAAAAAAATCCTTTTTGTGTCATGATAGTTTAGATAAAAGTAGACACCTTTTTAGTGTCAAAATTGATGAATTAAAGAGTTGCATTGTTTACTTACAATTTTTTTTTTAAAAAAAATATGAATTTAGCAGTAGCATTTTTACTTACCTTTTAGATGTAAGTAAAAGCATGTTTTGAATAGTCATATTTTTATTTACATGTCAGATGTAAATAAAAGTATAAATTGGAATGTTTATATTTTTATCAATATTTTGATGCGGTAAAAGAGAAATGTTGATATCACATTTTTATCGATATTTCTGGTGCGATAAAAATAGCGATGTTAACATTTCATTCTTATCATCATTTGAGTTACGATAAAATGAATACATTTCAAAACTGCATTTTTGTTGCATTTCTTTTTGTTAATAAAAAGTTCATTGTTATGCTGCATATAAAGAAGATATATTTATTTGGTAATGTCATGTATTGGATATGAAGAAAATATATTTATTTGTTATATACTGCATATGAAATGAAATGCATGGTTAAGATCATATTTTTGTCAATGAAAAATGGTAGCGATAAAATTTACATTTTTATTATGTAAAACAAAAATATGAACCCGCATTTTAAATAGAATTTGTGTTTTATATGTAAACAAAAGTAGGAATGTGCATTGATAATAAAGATTACATTTTTATTATTATGTAACTTAGAATGAGAACTTGCATTGCAAATAAAAATTACATTTTTATTTGAACTAAAGTTATGATATTTGCTTTGCAAATAAAAATTACATTTTTAACTATGATGTGGAATTGGCATTGAAAATAAAAATTATATTTTTATTTGTAACTATGGTATGAAATTTGGCAAGCGAACAAAATTTACATTTTTATATGTAACTATGAATGAGGAATTGTACTGTAAATTAAAATTACATTTTTATTATGTAGTTAAGGTATGATATTACATTGTAAATTAAAATTTCATTTTTGTGGTGTAACTTAAGAACGGAATTTACATTGCCATTCTAAATAGTCAAGATAATTTTGGTTTTGCATTGAAAGAGATAAGAATTACTATTTTTGTTTGGCATTAAAAGAATAGCATTTTTTTTTTGTTACATTGAAATTAAACAAACAAAAATATATTCGTTTGTATAGAAATGAAGTTGACACCAGAATATATTGCATTTTTTATTAGGGATTGAAATGACATAAAAATACTCATTTTTGTTAAATATTCATTTTTGTTGTAATGGGGATAAAACACAAAAATACCTATTTTTGTTGTAATTTGAAGTGATACACAAGATATACATTGTGTATAGTATATTTATGGAAATTGAAAAATAAAAGAAAACATTGTTGCGTGTGATGATATATATATCAATATTGGATATAAATAAGAAGATTTGTTGTTAGCAAAATATAGTAAAATGAAATGGATGAGGAATTATATTTATATAAATTATATATATATATATATATATATAAATTAAAAGTACTTGAATCGAGAATGGTAGTTCACATTTTAGAATCGTACTTTTAATTGATCATACCAAAATATCCGACTGTCGGATTTTCCCAAAACTGAAACCGTTAGGTTCGCCTTGGGAAGATCTTTCCAATGATATGTATTGTGTCAAAATCCCACGGTTAGATTTAGAGAAATGCGTAAAACAAATTTGGGTAAAAACAGCGCCATTGTCTCCTGTTTGTATGAAGTGTTGTTATATAGAATTTAATTATTTTTATATATAAATAAAAATAAAGACTGATCGTTATAAATTAATATTAACGATATGAAATCGTTTTCAAATTTATATATGCGAGAATTATTTGGAAAGTCCGAGTTTACTCTCATTCCAAATAATGATACGACGTTCGAAGAGTTGAAGACGGTGATTGAAGACCGACAATCTTCACATCGAATGGGTGTGTTGCTATTGAGACCCATGATGGGAGTAGCTACCTAGAAGGGGCGACAGTAGTAGCCGCCCGGACGTAGTGTTAATTGCACGGTTTTGGCTTTCGCTCAAACCCAGAGCATAAGCGCGTAAATGGATTGTAAGTCTGACGTTGTATTCCTTTATACTGTATTCGTTGATCTCTGCTAAACATATATCTGTTTGGTGTTTTACACCCTTCTCTGAGACGTATGAGCTCAGAGGTTATATGTTGGTAGAAATCAATGGTATGGTATGGATTGACGATGTGGCATGCTAAGATGCATATGATCAAGGCTTTGTTGAAAAGCAGGCCTTGTGGGATGATCAAAGCATAGCCTGTTTAGGCATAGCTTTGTGTATAGCGTGACTTCACGAGCCTCACACACCGGCGGAGTCTAAAACGGGAGAAGGGAACACAGGGAGAGCAGCACGTTTCTTTCTAGCTAGAGTGGTGTCAGTGACCTACCAGCCCTGACATTTTACTTATGTGGGTGATGGAATGAGGCGCCTCGGATAGGTCCTATAGGATCGGGAAACGTGTGTTCAGGAATTGCCAATCCACGAAGCTGTATGTGTGGACCGGCCCTGCAGGATCCAAGGGTTCACTACGGGGAATCATGAGACATTAGCTAGAGTGTCTCGAATCGGTAGGAGCTCCTCCCTTGCCTTGACTCAGATGGAAATCCAAATTCCAAATACGACCTTACAGATTTGATTGTATTACTAGTACGGAGGCATAGCATATGGTACCTATGCTTCCTAGGATTGATACATTTACTTTGAAATGTTTTAAAACATATACACACTAATAATAATATCGTTTTTATCGTATCAAGCATGTTTGACCATCATAAGGTAAAACCCTATCCTCCGGTTTGCGTTGCATTGTGTGATGGGACTTGGGTCTTATGATGGTTTCATTTTTCTACAAAGCATTGCGTTGTTTTGACGTTTTACTTAAATTATGCACGGCAATCCATTGGAATAAAACCCGTTCCGCTTTAGTGGCGTGGTCCTTGGATTTGCCTTATTACTATTAGTTATATTAGTTAAGAATTCTCACACCAGTCCCACGACTGACCCGTTGTTTGTTTCCACTTTTGCAAACTCGGATGCCCTCTTTTCCACACGGGCAGTCGAGTAGCTTTTTGCAGATATTTATCTCTTTAGCAGGATCCTGGATTGAAGCTCAAAGCTGTGTCCAGAGCATAGAAAAGTCTTCCGCTGTCTTAGTTATTTTATTTCCGCTGCACTGTATTAAAGTAATGTAAAATTATCTTCCGCTGTAAATTTATTTAGTGTACTCTGATATATATTCTGTACTCTGATGTAACATTATTATGATGTTATAAAAGTCTGCTGTTTTGTTCTGATGTTGTTGTATTCCCAGAGTTAACGTATGCGGATTTTGAACGGTCTTAGTCGATCTAGCGGTCGATTAAGGTCGGGCAAAATGCGTGTCTTTACAGTTGGTATCAGAGCTCTGGTTAGCTCAAATCTTTGGGGTACAACTCGTTAGAACTGAACAAAAGACTCATCAGAGACTGGATTAGAAATATCCAATAAGAATACTCATTAGACATAGGATCAGCAGTGTCCTAGAATGAGAAAACTCATTATAGATGGGGTTAGTAATGCCCTAGAATGAGTTGAGAGTAACAAGACTATAATATACGTATTTGTAATTATAATCTATTTTAGAAAATATGATTTTGAATGGATAAAAGATTATATATTTGAAAGTTAATCAACTATAAAATTATTTAAACCAATAAGAGTGGAAAATGGGATAGGATAATTAAACTATTTTAGCTTCGTTCCTTTTCGAGGACGAAAAGTTTTTAAGTGGGGGAGACTGTAACAACCCGAAATTTTGGAGGTAAATTTAAAATTTATTTTGAGTAATTTTAATGAGTTTTTGATATTTAAAATGATTTATTTAAAATAATAATGATTAAGAATTGAAGTTAGAATGAATAATTTAATTTTAATTATAAAAGGAGTTAGAAATAGCACTGTAGTTTGAAAAGTCAAACTTGAACTTTGACTGACCGTACAGGATGCAAAATTTAACGGATTTTAGTGAAACCAAAAATATTAGAATCTATTTAAAAATATCTTTCTAACGAATCCGAAAAATCGAAATTTCATAGCAGGAATCAAAAGTTATGCCCAGTTTAAAATTTAGAAAGATCGCTATGAAATATATAAAGGTCAAAAATGCTACTTTTCACATACGAAGGAATTTGGACTCGAAACCACTTCCATTGAGTTCAAAATGCCGTTTCTGCATTGAAAAACAGTAAACACTTATATATTTCGAGTTTCAGAAGTATTTGTTTAAAAATGTATTTTTAATATTAAATATATTGGCCTTAAAAATAGTCATTTTTCAAACGACCTCTGTTTTCGACGAAACCACTTTTGTTTGGAACCGGAATGTCAAATTATAGCTAGATTTCAATTTTCAGAATTTTTCGAATTAATATGTGAGCATGGCAAAAGAAAATGTGTTTTGACTATTTCAGTTAAATTTAAACGCCTTAAAAATAGCCATTTTTCAAACAGTCTCAGAATTCGATGAAAATAATTTTGTTGGATTCGTATCGTCAAAAGAAAGCTAAAAATATATTTTTTAGAATTTTCTGAGGTCGTATGTGGCCTCGGCATATTTAAATGTACGGTAGAAATTAAAGTATTTATTTAATATTGTATTTTTAAATTAAAACCGAAAAAAATAAATATAGACATCAGAATTGGAGCCCGGGACATAGCCCATCGCGTTCAGAAGGCCTCAAAACGTTAAGATCGACAGTAAGCAGGCCCAAATCGGAGAATGTCCGAAAATCCACCTTTTTAGCACAAATTTCGAGATTTATTAATAAAATAATATTTAATTTCGGGCTGAAACCCTAATGGAGCAGCCGCCGCCCAGATTTTAATGGCTGAAATCATCCGATTTTCAAATGCTTAGATCTCTCAATCCGTTCAACGAAATTTAACGTATGATATACCAAATCAAAGAGAATTCAGAGAGCTACAAATCTATACGGTCAAGATCGGGTTTTGATTCACGGATTTTGTGAATTCTGACCGAGAAGGGGCTGCGGTTTTTGGTGAATTGCGGGTCCTAGGTGGGGCCGAGCTTCAGGTGGTTGGTGGCGTGAGTGGCTCATGGCAAGGCGGTTCGTGTGGCGGTGTTTGATCGTGGACCGGTGCGGTGTAGGGAGGTGCGTGCAGAAGGATCATCGGTGGAAGGTGGGCTCGAAGGTAACGTTTCAACGAGGAAGAAAAGGTCCGGATTTTAATATTATTTAATTAATTTAATATTTAATTTATGCAATCTTTAAAAATACATAACTCTCTCCTACGAGGTCCGTTTTACGAACCGTTTGTTGCGTTGGACTCGTCTTTCCGAGAGCTTCGCGATGGCGCAGACCAGAGCTGAATCTAAGACAGTCAAATTTCAGCCAAAAATCAATGTGAGAATTTCTAATTTTAATTAATTAAATTAATTATTTTATCGCTGTTAGATAATTGTTTGTATCTTATTTAATTAGATTTGCGCCGTGATGAATTGTGATTGTGGTTCTGATGAATTGGATTGTATTGTGTTGTTTAGATCTGTTGTTGTGTTATTTTGATCTGATGAATACAATAAAAATCATCATGTTTTGCAAAGTGGATTAAACTAGAATTTTTAATCCAATTAAATATACTATCTTGTTTGGGAATTAGATCAAATTAGAATCTTTAATCCAAATAAAATGTCATATTTTGTCATGTTTACCTTATGGACATTAAACTGATAAATATAACACCTTATATTTTGTTGTGTTGGAATTGACGACGAAATCAAATTATATTTTGTTGTGTTGGAATTGACGACGAAATCAAACTATATTTTGTTGTGTTAGAATTGACGACAAGACAAAATTAACAATTTTTGTTAATTAGGTATGTAAGACAGAATTTACATTTTCTATGTAAATAGAATTAAAAAGAGAAAATTTACATTTTATGTAAATTGAATAATTAGAAAAGAAATTTACATTTATGTAAATAAGATAATTGAAAAGGAAAATTTACATTTTATGTAAATAAACTATTGATTTACATTTTATGTAAATAGAACAAATAGAAGGAAGAAAATTTACATTTTATGTAAATGAACAAATAAGAATGTAAAGAAGGATTTAGCATAAATTATTTATGTTAAACGAAATTGGTAAGAGAGATTTAAAATAAAATATATTTTTATGTTAGGAAGAAATGTTTGGGAAGATTTAACATAGAATTTTTTTTTATGGTAACAAGAAAAGAAAATAGAAAGACAATAGAAGTTACACTTTATGTAATATGTTATATGAGAAATAGAATTAACATCTTATGTAAATTATAGCATTAGATAGAAAAGTGCATTTTATGTAAATGTGATAATAGACAATTAAAATTATATTTTTATTGTAATGTGAATTATTAAAAAAAAAGCGTGACCCAAAATTATACTTCTCTATCAAATGTAGAAGAAAGATAAAAATATACATTTTTATCAACTGTAAAAGAAGAACAAAACATTTTTTTAATATTTTTATTTCTTTGTGTCGATGAAAAGGAAACATTATTTATTTCTTTTTGTCGATAAAAAGAAATCATTTTTGTCAATATTTCTTTTGTCGATAAAAAGAAACATTTTGTCGCTATTTCTTCTTAATGGTAAAAAGGAACATTTTTGTCGCTGATTCTTTTTAACATTAAAAAGAATCATTTTTATTGTTATTTCTTTTCAATGTAAAATAAAAAAAAATCCTTTTTGTGTCATGATAGTTTAGATAAAAGTAGACACCTTTTTAGTGTCAAAATTGATGAATTAAAGAGTTGCATGGTTTACTTACATTTTTGAAAAAAAAAAATATGAATTTAGCAGTAGCATTTTTACTTACCTTTTAGATGTAAGTAAAAGCATGTTTTGAAGAGTCATATTTTTATTTACATGTCAGATGTAAATAAAAGTATAAATTGGAATGTTTATATTTTTATCAATATTTTGATGCGGTAAAAGAGAAATGTTGATATCGCATTTTTATCGATATTTCTGGTGCGAAAAAAAAAGCGATGTTAACATTTCATTCTTATCGTCATTTGAGTTACGATAAAATGAATACATTTCAAAACTGCATTTTTGCTGCATTTTTTTTTGTTAATAAAAAGTTCATTGTTATGCTGCATATAAAGAAGATATATTTATTTGGTAATGTCATGTATTGGATATGAAGAAAATATATTTATTTGTTATATACTGCATATGAAATGAAATGCATGGTTAAGATCATATTTTTGTCAATGAAAAATGGTAGCGATAAAATTTACATTTTTATTATGTAAAACAAAAATATGAACACGCATTTTAAATAGAATTTGTGTTTTATATGTAAACAAAAGTAGAAATGTGCATTGATAATAAAGATTACATTTTTATTATTATGTAACTTAGAATGAGAACTTGCATTGCAAATAAAAATTACATTTTTATTTGAACTAAAGTTATGATATTTGCTTTGCAAATAAAAAATTACATTTTTAACTATGATGTGGAATTGGCATTGAAAATAAAAATTATATTTTTATTTGTAACTATGGTATGAAATTTGGCAAGCGAACGAAATTTACATTTTATATGTAACTATGAATGAGAAATTGTACTGTAAATTAAAATTACATTTTTATTATGTAGTTAAGGTATGATATTACATTGTAAATTAAAATTTCATTTTTATGGTGTAACTTAAGAACGGAATTTACATTGTCATTCTAAATAGTCAAGATAATTTTGGTTTTGCATTGAAAGAGATAAGAATTACTATTTTTGTTTGGCATTAAAAGAATAGCAATTTTTTTTTTGTTACATTGAAATTAAACAAACAAAAATATATTCGTTTGTATAGAAATGAAGTTGACACCAGAATATATTGCATTTTGGATTAGGGATTGAAATGACATAAAAATACTCATTTTTGTTAAATATTCATTTTTGTTGTAATGGGGATGAAACACAAAAATACCTATTTTTGTTGTAATTTGAAGTGATACACAAGATATACATTGTGTGTATAGTATATTTATGGAAATTGAAAAATAAAAGAAAACATTTTTGCGTGTGATGATATATATATATTAATATTGGATATAAATAAGAAGATTTGTTGTTAGCAAAATATAGTAAAATGAAATGGACGAGGAATTATATTTATATAAATTATATATATATATATATATATATATATATAAATTAAAAGTTCTTGAATCGAGCATGGTAGTTCACATTTTAGAATCGTACTTTTAATTGATCATACCAAAATATCCGACCGTCGGATTTTCCCAAAACTGAAATCGTTAGGTTCTCCTTGGGAAGATCTTTCCAATGATATGTATTGTGTCAAAATCCCACGGTTAGATTTAGAGAAATGAGTAAAACAAATTTGGGTAAAAACAGCGCCATTGTCTCCTGTTTGTATGAAGTGTTGTTAAATAGAATTTAATTATTTTTATATATAAATAAAAATAAAGACTGACCGTTATAAATTAATATTAACGATATGAAATCGTTTTCAAATTTATATATGCGAGAATTATTTGGAAAGTCCGAGTTTACTCTCATTCCAAATAATGATACGACGTTCGAAGAGTTGAAGACGGTGATTGAAGACCGACAATCTTCACATCGAATGGGTGTGTTGCTATTGAGACCCATGATGGGAGTAGCTACCTTGAAGGGGCGACAGTAGTAGCCGCCCGGACGTAGTGTTAATTGCACGGTTTTGGCTTTCGCTCAAACCCAGAGCATAAGCGCGTAAATGGATTGTATGTCTGATGTTGTATTCCTTTATACTGTATTCGTTGATCTCTGCTAAACATATATCTGTTTGGTGTTTTACACCCTTCTCTGAGACGTATGAGCTCAGAGATTATATGTTGGTAGAAATCAATGGTATGGTATGGATTGACGATGTGGCATGCTAAGATGCATATGATCAAGGCTTTGTTGAAAAGCAGGCCTTGTGGGATGATCAAAGCATAGTCTGTTTAGGCATAGCTTTGTGTATAGCGTGACTTCACGAGCCTCACACACTGGCGGAGTCTAAAACGGGAGAAGGGAACGCAGGGAGAGCAGCACGTTTCTTTCTAGCTAGAGTGGTGTCAGTGACCTACCAGCCCTGACATTTTACTTATGTGGATGATGGAATGAGGCGCCTCAGATAGGTCCTATAGGATCGGGAAACGTGTGTTCAGGAATTGCCAATCCACGAAGCTGTATGTATGGACCGGCCCTGCAGGATCCAAGGGTTCACTGCGGGGAATCCTGAGACATTAGCTAGAGTGTCTCGAATCGGTAGGAGCTCCTCCCTAGCCTTGACTCAAATGGAAATCCAAATTCCAAATACGACCTTACGGATTTGATTGTATTACTAGTACGGAGGCATAGCATATGGTACCTATGCTTCTTAGGATTGATACATTTACTTTGAAATGTTTTAAAACATATACACACTAATAATAATATCGTTTTTATCGTATCAAGCATGTTTGACCATTATAAGGTAAAACCCTATCCTCCGGTTTGCGTTGCATTGTGTGATGGGACTTGGGTCTTATGATGGTTTCATTTTTCTACAAAGCATTGCGTTGTTTTGACGATTTACTTAAATTATGCACGGCAATCCATTGGAATAAAACCCGTTCCGCTTTAGTGGCGTGGTCCTTGGATTTGCCTTATTACTATTAGTTATATTAGTTAAGAATTCTCACACCAGTCCCACGACTGATCCGTTGTTTGTTTCCACTTTTGCAAACTCGGGTGCCCTCTTTTCCACACGGGCAGTCGAGTAGCTTTTTGCAGATATTTATCTCTTTAGCAGGATCCTGGATTGAAGCTCAAAGCTGTGTCCAGAGCATAGAAAAGTCTTCCGCTGTCTTAGTTATTTTATTTCCGCTGCACTGTATTAAAGTAATGTAAAATTATCTTCCGCTGTAAATTTATTTAATGTACTCTGATATATATTCTGTACTCTGATGTAACATTATTATGATGTTATAAAAGTCTGCTGTTTTGTTCTGATGTTGTTGTATTCCCAGAGTTAACGTATGCGGATTTTGAACGGTCTTAGTCGATCTAGCGGTCGATTAAGGTCGGGCAAAATGCGTGTCGTTACAGAATGGGTTTCCTCCCAAGAATACCAGTGCATAAAACAACAGCGCAATGCTAAATAAAGAACAATGAAGCTGTTATAAGACCCAGGTCCCATCACACAATGCAACGCAAGCCGGAGGATAGGGTTTTACCTTATAACAGCCAAATAATGCTTGATACGTGAAATTTGATCTTTTATTATTACTATAAGTGAAGAAAATAATTTCAATCATAATGTATAAATCATAGACGACATAGCATCTCATGCTACTATGTCGCCATACTAGGCTCTACAAATAAAACCGCAAAGTCACGTATTGGAAGTTGGATTTCCATCTGTGAACCGAGGCAAAAGATCGTCCTCACCGATTCGAGACTGTCTAGCCCGAGTCTCAGGATCAGAGCTCGAGTGACCCTTGGATCCTCAGGGCCAGTCCACCGATGTGGATTAAACTTAAAGCCTTAACATGCGTTTCCCCGCCCTATGGGGCGTAAATGAGCCAACGAATGACTCCATCGGACCCGGATCGTCCGATCAAACCGAGGCGCCTCGCAACAACAACAACCACATAAGTCAAACTCGTCAGGGCGTGTAAAACCACTGACGCCGCCAAACAGATATATATTTAATAGAAATCAATCGCACAAAATAAAATCCAATGTCATACACACAGTCCATTTACAAGTTCGTTCTGGGTCTGAACGAAACCGGCCGCATATCCATCGATCTCCAAGTACGTCTGGACGACCACCAACTGATTCCCTCCTCTTGGGTGTACGGCCCAATCAAGATCATCAGTAACTATCCAAACGACGTGGAGACCTCCGGTCTTCGACCACCGTCTTCATCTTCGACACCACGTCGAATCAGTTATTCAGAATGGGATAAACCCGGTCTTTCTGAATAACTCGCGTATATAATAAACAAGTGTTACACAAACATAACATACGCCTCATTCCAATTCAGAATATTCTTTTATTCCAATATCCTTATACTTTGGGAAAGGTTCCCATTAATTTTATCAAAGATAAATTCTTTAAATTTATTCTTTAATCTTCTTTGAATATCAATTCAAACTAGTCGGGATTAGCGAACCACATCGGAGTAATTGTTTATTTTATTTCCCAATCCCCACCTATTCATCCCATGAAGTAAAACTGGCATACTTCATATCTAATACCACAGTGTTATCAGTAAATTCAATTACCATTTCACGTTCAAATCTAATTAAAGATTTAACTATCGCCTGGAGCAAAACTGGTGATACTCCATTCTCGACCCTTTCAATCTAATTAAAGATTCATTAAAACTCCACTTAGTTTTAATCTTTAACTGGGTTAAAGAATCAGGGTCATTTAAAACACGGTTCACGATAAACCCAAAATCACATTCCATTAATTATCGGGTTAAAGAACAAGTGTTATTTAAAACACCGTTCACGATAAACCCAAAAATCAATTCCAACTCTATTCCAATTAAATACCATTTGATTGGTACACTTCATTAAATCTAAATAAAAAGATTTAATCTTTTTCTCAACTGGGTTTAAGGACAGTGTTAATGAAGACACCATTCACGACAAACCCAACTCACATTTGATATTAAATACAAGGCTCTGAATAGAAAATATATCGGCTTATATTCAATATCAAATTCTACGACCAACAAATATCGTATTGGAAATAACGATATATATATCTTTCAAATTTCCATAACAATATCTGTATAATCACGAAATCCAACATCGAAATATTCCGAAGACAATTTCGATTCAAATCCATTCCAATGCAATTATTGGAAATTCTGGTTATTTTCAAAACCATTTCAAATTCACTTTATTTATTTCAAAAATAAATGGATTATAATTCTAGTTCAAAACTAGTTCATTTCGATAAAAATCTATTTTTATCTTTTCAAATACGGAGTTTTTCATCCCAATTCTTCACAAATCATTTCTTATGATTTTACACAAATTATTACTATTTTTAATAATTTTATCAAGGCCCATGCAGTCGATTTCCATCAACGGCCATCGAATTGCACTTACATCGACGTTTTTCAAATTTGATTTGGACATAATTCCAAATCCAACCGTTAGATTTCAAATTTCTAATATTTGTTAGAAAGCTCTTTTCGATACGAACCCAATGGTTCCGGTTTTAGGAGAATCCGACGGTCGGATCTCCCGCAGTATCCATTCGAAGTCAATGGTCGAAATTCACGAACTGCCGCGGCGCGGCGCGTTCTATTCAGGCCATTATATTATATATATAATATATACTTCATCGATTTCCTTTTAAAACGTATTTTATAAATCGTTTTAAATTCCTTTTCAAAACGATTTCAACTTCTGTTTCAAATTCAAATCAAAATTGAATTTTTCCTTATAAATTCGTTTTAAATTCATTTCAAATTGATTTCAATTCAAATCGATTTTTAATTCAATTTCAGTTCGTTTTCAATTCAATTCAATTTCAATTCGAATTCTTCTCTATTTGAATTTCAATTCATTTCAAAATATCAGATTTTGAAATCACTTTCGATATTCATTGTAAAATGAATAAAATCGATATAAATATCGTTCACGTCAAAATGGCGTCAATCTAATCAACACGACTTCATATATTTCTATTTTCAAATATTCTATTTCAAATATTTCTTTTCAAATATTTCTTATTTTAAATATTTCTATTCAAATATTTCTTATTTCAAATATTTCTATTCAAATATTGGAATGAGGCCCAATCAATTACCATAGATTTTATTTCTATGGATTTCCATACAACGCATGTATATATCAACAATGACAAATAATCAACCATCATCCAAAGTACATTCTACACTGTATAAGCATCAAATATAAATATTTAACGCTTATAACAGTCTGTCAATCAATCGATCGACATACAGCTAATTATTGGGATTAGTGTATGTCATATATCATCCCAATACCCGTGTGGGGTTTCAAACAATCAAACACATATTTTATTTGTGCAGTTGGGCGATGTGTAAAATTTATCGTCCCAATCAATATCAATCAAATCAGTGTATATAAACAAATCTCCGATTTGTTTATAAATATTTATTCACATTCATGTTAAAAATTATATTTTCAACTATAAAATATTTTTAACTACATAAATATTTTATTTCATTTCACATCACATCACACAATCAACCACACATCAAAATCAAACAAACAAGCATACAAGCCGTCCATGGTCTGTGGACGATGGGTGTCGGGTGCTACTAAACACCGTCTGCATCCTAGTATATATTATTAACTAGAAAATTAAATCAAAGGTGAGGAGTTCTCACCGACAAGCTAATCCAAACGCCACGACTCTTCATATGTAGGAAATCTTCATCGTTCTCGCCTTTTGTCACTTTCGTTGCCCGTATTCACTACATATATAAAAGTCACATTTTTATATTCTTGCTATGTATATAAAAATCACATTTTTACACCGCTACTATATAGGTAAAAATTCTATTCTTATAACGGTGTTCATATAATAATGATTATATTTTTATAACGCTCCTCTCTATATAAAAATCGAATTTTTACTTTGCTATTCAATATATAAAAATCGAATTTTTACTTTGCTATTCAATATATAAAAATTGAATTTTTACTTTGCTATTCAATATATAAAAATCAAATTTTTACTTTGCTATTCAATATATAAAAATCGAATTTTTACTTTGCTATAAAAATCACTTTTCCACTTCAACGTATATATAATAAAAATCATATTTTTAATACTTCTATTTTATAAAAATTATATTTTTATTACTTCTACTTTATAAAAATTATATTTTTATTACTTCTACTTTATAAAAATTATATTTTTATCCTTCACATCATATAAAAATCATATCTTTACTTTATGAAAAATTATATTTTTCTTTCTCCATTCCTATCATAAAAATCACATTTTTATTTCAACATATATATAGTAAAAATCAGATTTTTATTTCGCTACATATATGAAGATCAAATTTTTACTGCTTTACAATATAAAAATCGTATTTTTATATCGCTACATCTATAAAGATCATATTATTAATTCTCTACGTATAAAAAAAATAATATTTTTATATAATGAAAAAAAATCATATCTTTTTGTTATTTAAAATATAACTCTCTATTTCTAAAAATCTAATCTTTCAGCATATATAAAAATTCGATCTTTCCTATTATAAAAATTTCATCTTTATATTTATAAAGATCTCACCCTTTTTACTTACAAAAATTTAAACTCCTTGATTCAATTCAAAACAAGAATCATATTTTTCTCCTAATCTAAAGATCAAAACTTTACGTTATATAAATAAAATAAAAACAAAATTTTATTCAAGAATAAAATCAGAGGAAGACTTACAGTTAAACGACGAAGGTGGAGGGTGGTCTGAGATGGTCACGGGCCTGGTCTTCGGCGCTGCGTCTCAGGGAGGAGAGGAAGTCGAAGTGGGGTCGGGGGTCTCGCGCGAGGTGGTTTGGGGGGGGGGTTCGGCGGTTTTAGGGTTTGGAGGGGGGCGCGATCACTTTAGAAGAGGAGAACGGAGGAAGAGCAGGAGAGGGAGAAGGAGAAGAAGATGGGGCGGCGCGGTTGGGGGGGAAGCTCGACGGTGGGCGGCGCCTAGGGGGGCGCGATCGATTAGGGCTTCCGTCCTTTTTTTTTCTGTTTTAGAAAATAACGGGGGGGGGGGGGGGGTAGGAGATAGAGTTATAATTTTTTTTAATTAATTTCAAAAAGCAACTTTTATTTTCGACCTCTAAACGAGACCCACCGCCTGTCGTCCATAGCTAATTACCCCCATTTCGAACACAATGGGATATGTATCGTACGCTGATTCGACCATTTCGATCAGTTTCCGTCAAAATCGACATATAACTCTATATATTGAATTTGAACGCGCATTTCAATTTACCGGGGCCACATACTAACTCGAAAAATTCCAGAAAAATATTTTCTATCGTATTGACGATACGGTCCTAACGAAACTAGTTTCGTCAAATTCTGAGACCGTTTGAAAAATGGCCATTTTCCAATCGATTAAAATCAACTAAAACTGGTCAAACGCATTTTCCTTTGCCACGCTCACATATTGATTCGAAAAATTATGAAAATTGGAATCTAGCAATAACTTGACATCACGGATCCAACAAAAGTGGTTTCGTCGAAATCCGAGGACGTTTGCAAAATTCCCATTTTTAAGGGCCAGAATTCCATAGCGACTATTCTGAATTTTCAACTGGACATATCTTTTGATTCCCGCTATGAAATTTTGATTTCCCGGATTCGTTGGAAAGATATTCTCAATTAGATTCTAATGTTTTTGGTTTCGCTAAAATCCGGTTTATTTTGAACCTGGTACAATCATTTGAAATTTGAAATCGAATTATCGAACTACCGCGCCATTTTCAATTCCTTTTATAATTATAAATAAATATTTATATTCTAACGACGATCTATATAAAATATACGTTCGAATTATATTCAAAATAAATTTCTCGTCGATATTATTTAATATAATTCATTTTAAATAATCCAAACTCGCTAAAATTGCCAAAATAAAAATTATAATTGGCGCAGATTTCCAGGTTATTACATCTGGCCCTTGAAAATGGAAGTTTTGCAAACGACCTCGGTTTTCGACGAAACCACTTTTGTTGGATCTGTGATGTCAAGTTATCGCTAGGTTTCAAAATTCGTAATTTTTTGAATCAATATGTGAGCGTGGCAAAGGAAAATGTATTTTGACAGTTTTAGTTGATTTTAATCGACTGGAAAATGGCCATTTTTCAAACGGTCTCAGAATTTGATGAAATTAGTTTTGTTAGAACTGTATCGTCAACACGAAGCTAGAAAATATTTTTTGGGAATTTTTAGAGTCCGTATGTGGCCCCGGTAAATTGAAATGCACGTTCAAATTCAATATATAGAGTTATATTTTGATTTTGACGAAAACTGATCGAAACGATCGAATCAGCTTATGATACATATCCCATTGTGTTCGGAATGGGGGTAATTAGTTATGGACGACAGTCGGTGGGTTCGATTTTGAGTTCAAAATTAAAAGTTGCTTTTTGAAATTAAATAATGAATTAAATAAAAAAAACCTCCCTCTCTCCCTTATACCGTTCAACCCCCCCTTTCTCTTCAAATGAAATCGAAAAAAAAAGGAAAAAGCCGCGCCCTAGCGCGACGCACCACCTACCCGCCACCGACCAAGGCGGCACCGTCCACCGCGACCCCCCTCCTCTCGCGTCTCCGTTCCTCCCTCCTTCCCCATCGCCCTCCTCCCCTTTTGCCCGCCGCTCCCTCTTCCTCCGCCAAACCCGCCGCCATGCCCACCCAGGCGCCCCCTCCATCCAACCGCCTCCTCTGCCGTAACCACCTCCGAGCCACTCCTCCCTCTTCACTAAGTAAATGTGAGTCCTTTTATGTTATTTAATTTAGTTTAATTACTTTAAAAATCTGATTTTTATTATATATATGTTGAGATAAAAATGTGATTTTTATAGCGACGATATAAAAATTCGATCTTTATATTAGAAGTAGCGTTATAAAAATATAATCTTTATGATGAAAACATCATGTTAAAGATGCTATTTTTATCTATATAGTAGCAGAATAAAAATAGAATTTTATCTATATAGTAGCGGTATAAAAATATAATTTTTATCTATATAGTAGCGGTATAAAAATGTGATTTTTATCCATATAGTGTGATTATAAAAATGTGATTTTTATATACATGGCAGCAATATAAAAATGTGATTTTTATATATGTAGTGGCTACGGACAATGAAATTGACAAAATGTGAACATGACGAAGATTTCTACATATGAAGAGTCGCGATGTATTGGTTTAGCTAGTTGATGGGAACTTCTCACTTTAAATCTTGTTTTCTAGTTAAAAATATATGCTAGGATGCAGACGGTGCTTAGCAGCACCCGACACCCGTCGTCCACAGACCATGGACGACTTGTATGCTTGTTTGATGTGTTGTGAAGTTTGTTTGTGATATTGATGTGAAATGGATAATAAAACATTCATGTGTTGAAATAAATTAATTATAATTAAAAACATAATTTTTAACGTGAATGTGAATAAATAAATATTTATGAACAAATCAGACGATTTGTTTATGTACACTGATTTGATTGATATTGATTGGGACAATAACTTTTACACGTCGTCCAACTACACAAATAAAAATTTGTGCTTGTTGATTTGAAACCCCACACGGGTGTTGGGATGATATATGGCATACACTAATCCCAATTTTTTTAGTGATATGTCGATCGTTTGATTGACAGGCCGTGTAAGCGTTAAATATTTATATTTAATGCTTATGCAGTTGTGTAGTGCACTTTGGATGATGATTGATTATTTATCGTTGCTATTAAATACATGTGTTGTATGGAATCCATATAATTAACATTATATGGTAATTGATTGGGCCTCATTCCAATTGGGAAAATAAAGAATATTATAAAATAAAGATTCATGTGTTGAATAGAATAAATAGTCATGTGTTGACGATACTCATGTGTTGAGTATATTCATGTGTTGAAACTTATCATGTGTTGAGTAAAATATTTTAACAATAAAATTCTCATTTTTATCAAATATGAAATTAGAAACTAACTGGAAATCAATTAAGATGAATGGTTTCCTGGGTATTGAACTGATGTTGGTTTCGGCCTTCGGGGTTAATATTTAGGGAATCGTTCTCTTACTAATTTACGGTTAGAGTCTAATTAAGAATTAAATGATATAAAGCACAATTTTATAAAATATATTAAATAATAAAAATAGTCATGTGTTGACGATACTCATGTGTTGAGAATATTCATGTGTTGAAAGAAATATAGATTCATGTGTTGAATAGAATAAATATTCATTTGTTGAATAAAATAACGAAGTTATTGAAATATATAAAGCCGTGTTGATTAGATATGCGCAATTTTGACGCGAACGATATTTATATCGATTATATTCGTTTTTGTAATGATTATAGAAAAGGAAGTGATTTCAAAATATAACGTTTTGAAAATATTATCATTTGTATATCGATGATGTGGAATATTCAATTTTGATTCGAAATTGAATATGAAGTTGAAATTGTTTTGAAAACGAATTTAAAACAATTTATAAAATACGTTTTGAATTGAAATCAACGAAATATATATAATATATATAATATATATATTAATGGCCTGAATAGAATGCGTCACGCCGCGGTAGTTCGCGAATTTCGACCATTGACTTCGAATTGACGTTACGGGAGATCCGACCGTCAGATTCTCCTGAAAACGGAACCATTGGGTTCGTATCAAAAAGAGCTTTCCAATGAATATTAGAAATTTGAAATCTAACGGTTGGATTTGGAATTATGTCCAAATCAAATTTGGAAAAGGTCGCTGTAAGTGCAGTTCGGTGGCCTTTATTGAAAACCGACTGTACGGGCCTTGATAAAATTATTAAAAATATTAATAATTTGTGTAAAATCATAATAAATGTATTGGAAAGAACTGGGATGAAAAATTCCACATTTGAAAGGATAAAAATATATTTTTATCGAAATGAACAAGTTTTGAACTAGATTTGAAATGGTTTTGAAAATAATCAGAATTTCCAATAGACGAATTGGAATGGATTTGAATCGAAATTATCTTCGAAATATTTCGATGTTGGATTTCGTGACTATACATATATGGTTGTGGAAATTTAAAAGATATATTTTATATCATTATTTCCAATACGATATTTGTTGGTTTCAGAATTTGATATTGAATATAAGCCGGTATATTTTCTATTCAGAGCCTTGTATTTAATATCAAATGGGATTTTGGGTTCGTCGTGAATGGTGTCTTAAATAACACTGTTCTTGAATCCAGTTTAGAAAAGGATAAATCTTAATTAAGATTTAGTGAAATTGTCCAATTAATTAGTATTTAATTGGAATTGAATTTGAATTGGTTTTTTTGGGGTTTATCGTGAGCGGTTTTTTGAATAACACCTGTTCTTTAACCCGATTAACAATAGAAAGTGATTTTGGGTTTATCGTGAATCGTGTTTTAGGTGACATTGGTTCTTTAACCCAGTTAAAGATAGGATATTGATTTTTGAGAAGATTAAAACTAAGTGGAGTTTTAATGAATCTTTAATTAGATTAAAGTGATCGAGGATGGAGTATCACCAGTTTTGCTCCAAAGCGAAAGTTAAATCTTTAATTACATTTGAACGTGAAATGGTAATTAATATTTACCGATAACACCGTGGTGTTAGATATGGAGTATTACCAGTTTTTCTCCATGGGATTAATAGGTTGGGATTGGGAAATAAAATAAATAATTACTTCGGTGTGGTTCGCTAATCCCAACTAGTTTGGAAAACCTTAACATGGTTTGAAACGATATCCAAAGGAAGATTAAAGAATAAATTTAGAAGAATTTATCTTTGATAAAATTAATGGGAACCTTTCCCTAAGAATGTGAAAATTTGAATAAAAGAATATTCTGAGTTGGAATGAGGCGTACGTTGGGTTAGTGTAACATTTGTTTATTATATACGCGGGTTATTCGGAAAGGCCGGGTTTATACCCATTCTGAATAACCGATTCGACGATAAGTCGAAGATGAAGACGGTGGTTGAAGACCGGAAGTCTTCACATCGTTTGGATGATTATTGATGATCTTGATTGGGCTGTACGCCCAAGAGGAGGGAATCAGTTGGTGATCGTCCAGACGTACTTGGAGATCGATGGATATGCGAGGAAAGTGCCTCCGGTTTCGTTCAGACCCAGAACGAACTTGTAAATGGACTGTGTGTCTAACATTGGATTTTATTCTGTGTTGATTGATCTCTATTAAATATACATCTGTTTAGCGACGGAGAATTTATTCTCTTGCTTAACGCCCTTCTCTGAGACGTACGAGCTCAGAGGTTGTATATCGATGGACATCAGTCGCATGGAGTGAATTGCCTGTGTGGCATGCCTAAGTGGCAAGTGATCAAGGCTTCTGTTGAAAAGCAAAGTCTTGTGGTTGATGATCAAAGCACGACCTGTGTGGCATAGCTTTGTGTATAGCGTTAATTAGTGAGCCTCACACCTCGGTATGAGTCAAAAACGGGATAAGGACCCAAGGAGTGCACGACGTTTCTTTTCAGCTATGGGTGATGTCAGTGACCTACCAGCCCTGACATTTATATACTTTTTACCTGTGTGGTTGTTGGAATACGAGGCGCCTCGAATATATGGTCGATAACTGGCACTATGTGAGCCGACGTACAGACAATTATATAGGTCCTATAGGACCGGGAAATGTGTGTTCAGGAATTGCCAATCCTCAAAAGTAAGAGAGGACCGGCCTTGGAGGTTCCAAGGCATCGCTGTTTGTGGTCCTGAGACATTTTCTAGAGTGTCTCGAATCGGAGAGGAGCTTGCCCCTTGCCTCGACTCATGATGGAATCCAATTTCCAATACGTGACATTGCGGTTTTATTTGTAGAGCCTAGTATGGCGACATGATATATGGTACCCATGCCGTCTATGATTGATATTTATGATCGAAATTGTTTTGACACTATACACTTATAATAGTACCAAATGATTTGTTTTAAACGTACCAAGCATGTTTGGCTATTATAAGGTAAAATCCTATCCTCCGGCTTGCGTTGCATTGTGTGATGGGACCTGGGTCTTATAATAGCTTCATTTTTCCAAAAAGCATTGCGCTGTTTTGTTATATGCACTAGTGTTCTTGGGGGGAAACCCGTTCCGTGTTATACGGCGTGGTCCCTTGAATTACTCTCTTTTAAAGTAAAGTTTTAAATAACTGTTTTAGTTCTCACACCAGTCACATGACTGACCTGGAGTTTATTGTTTTAACCTAAACTCTGGGTGCTCCTATTTTCCACACGGACAGCTAGTAGTTTTGGTTTTGCAGATTTATATTTACAGGAACCTGGTTTACAGCTGGAACGATACTCGGAAAGCTCTATATCCGTATATCGCCTTCAGTTGTGTTTTGCATTATTTTTCCGCTGCTATGTATTTAAATGTAATTTAAATCTCTGATAATTGTTAAATGTGTAATATTGATTCATACTCTGTGATATTCTTGTATTCTGATGGAATTGTTGTAATAAACAATGAAATGTTCTTCTGTTTGCGTTCCGATGTGTGTTGTTCTCATCTCGATCCGGGCTTTCCTTACCGGGGAAGTTCGGGGCGTTATACAGAAAATCACTAATTGATGTCCACAAAAATACTCTAATTATTGGGCTAGAGAAAGCCTTTTCTCCGCCTGCAACTATAATACGTTTGAAGAAATCAACATATGCGATTCCTTTGGAAATATATGGCGAGACATCCATCCATACAAGTCATCCATGAACAAGATGAACCGAAGGCACCCTCCTACCTCATCCAAAGGATCAGTAGCGAGTAGTACTTACAAATACAAAGATTCCAATCACGACAGGATCATTGCCGAAATATCTCTGAGAGCTAACTAGAGAAATTCAAGAAGTAGGCCTTCTGCTCTTAAAGATCCACGGTCTTTAATTTCTCCATCTTCAGTCAGCATCTTCTACGTATTCTATGGTTCGGAATGTGTTTTCGAATATAAATTTGACCTCGGTCTTTCCATACCCACAATCGTGTAGGTTAGATTTGATAGTCGGTTATTTAACTATCAAATAAACAACCATTCATGCATAAAATAAAAATGAATTCGATGATTCAATACCTATCATCATTTAGCCTCTTTAATTAACCAGTCAATAATTAAATATTAAAACAGTTGATTCAGAAAACGTTTCCCTTTCTTATTAGAAATAAGAAAATTCCATTATCATTCCACTTCTACTCAATAGACCCTCATTGTAAATTGGTAAGTGAATAAATCTCTCAGTATCAATCTCAAAGGCCGAAACCAATATCAGATTGACACCTCGAAAATTACTCAACTCAACCAGTGTACAACAAGCTCCAATTTCGTAAAACCCTATCATATTTACTTTAACATTTTTAAAGAGATTATATTATAATAATCTCATAAATCGTTTTCAACATTACTTAAATATTATTTCACAAAATTAATTAAAATATCTCAACTTAACTTCTGTAAATAATATTATAGATTCCATTTCAAAACCATTCACCTTTTCTTTACAAATCATTTACCTTTCATTTACGAATTCCTTTATCTTTAATTTACAAATCCATTTCCTTTCACTTTATAAACCCGTTTCTATTCACTTTACAAATCTATTTCTATTTGCTTCACAAATTTATTTCTGTTTGCTTTATAACTTTATTTCCGTTCACTTTATAAATCATTAACTATTCGCTTTATAGACCATATACCATTCGCTTTATAAATCAGTAACTATTTGCTTTATATAAACCATTAACCATTCGTTGTATAAACCATTAACCATTGACTGTATAAACCATTAACCATCCACTTTATAAACCATTAATCATTCGATTTATAAACCATTAACCATTCGCTTTATAAACCATTAACCATTCATTAACCATTCGCTGTATAAATCATTAACCATTCGCTGTATAAATCATTAACTATTCGTTGTATAAACCATTAACCATTCGCTGTATAAACCATTAACCATTCGCTGTATAAACCATTAACCATCCACTTTATAAACCATTAACCATTTGCTTTATAAACCATTAACTATTCGCTGTATAAATCATTAACTATTCACTTTATAAATCTATTTCCATTCGCTTTATAAATCATTATTCAAAACTGTAAATGAGCACATCTTTGAAAAACGTTTGAACTCGATTTATTATTGATTTCACAAATCATTTCTTTATCGACGGTACTAAAGAGGTAAATATCTGCTAAAGTACCAAACTATGAAATATAAACGAATTCCACTTCCAAATGAACACAACAAATCATATTGATAAACATTATCATTATTACTAAGAAATCCTATTGGATTTCTCCAACCTGTCAATCCCTATATCACAATTTCATATTTCTCAACATATATTATAATATAATAAAATTTAACTACTACTGGTGAGGAATCTAGCTGGATCCCTCCAACATGTTTTTCTCTACATCAAATATGTTACCTCAATATAATCATTCAATTCATTATATCGATAAAAATTCTATAACCGGCCGATAACAACAATTTAACATCAACCATTAGCAATCATAGCGCACACAAATAAAAACCGACTTATATAAAATATAAGTGGGAAGAACTGAGTGATTTTAACTCACTTTGATCTGATTTATAGTTGAAACTATTCGTTTCAGTTACTTCCAAACATGTCCAGATTGGTTCCATGATGTAGTGCTCGTCATTGCAGTTCCAACATAACCTTTTTTGTCCAATACTGTTAATATATGAGCATGTTATTGATTTTATAAACAATACGATCTGTTTACACTATTTAATCTTCTTACTCCATTTTTAGACTCAACTAATCATATAAAAATAAATTAACATTTTTACTACCATTACGTTTTTAAAACATTGGGTCTGATCTATTCCAAGAATAACAAGTAACCTATCCAGGTGACAATTAAATTTGTAACAGTAATTTAAATAAATCCCTAATTCAAATTACTACTAAATTTCTTAATTAATAGTTTTAAAATAACTAATACTTCTATACAAATCTTTAGAAGTCTAATTAGGGAAAATATGGCCGACGTCACCCTTTGTTCATGTTCCAAGTATTTTAGCCGACCCAACTTCGATTTAATTAAACAAATGGGTTAAAATAATGTATTTAATTAGGGTAACAGTTTACTTCAGTAAACATAAGAATACGGCCTTCTGCTCCTCCTTAAATTCCCTGAAATCATGATATAGGCTTCCACAAAATCCCACACCGCCACATCCAATTTCCGGCTATCGGAATAGTATCCGCCACCATTGGCTTGTGTACCCTACTCCCACTAACCTTTGCACAATACGTCTTCGCACTGACTTTTTTTTAAAACCTTCATCATGCTTCGAACCTTGTCCTCGTTCTTCATGTACTCTCCACACACGCAAGTCCTCAATCCCCTGTAGCCCCCCTCCCCCCCGTTCCGACCGTCGGAGGCTCATCAACTATCACTAGCGCAAGCGCTAGTCCCCTCCCCCCATTCAAGCTCAGCCTCGTCTTCTGTTACTTTCTTCTTAACTTATTCAAAACACTTCAACAGTTCACCATTATCACTCCACCGCCCGTCCAACTACTGCGATCCAACAATCAAATGCCGCTCCTCCAGAGGTGCGCTGTCTGTTGATCAGAAACCCCCAAAACAAGCCCTTGAATCTCCTTTACATATGCTGCCATTCTCACTCAACTTGGTTGACCTAATGTTCTAGAAAACCCACTCAACCGCGAAGCTTGGTGGCCTAATTCCAGTGGACATACCAGTCCAAATCCCCTTAAATCCGTTCAGCAATTAGATCTCGACTAGGTCTCTAATGTTGTTGTTGGAGTTTTCATTGAATGATGAATAGTTTGTGCGATTTTTGGAGGAGGAGGGTACATGGTTTTTTTTATCGTTCATACTAGTAGTAGAGGCGCTGGTTACTCCTTCGTTGAGCAGAACATTTATTTTGACTACCAAAGTTAGGTTTAGTTTTGGTGGGGTATTTATAAGGTCTTAATTTTAAATAAAATTTTATTATTATTACTTAGGCACGAAGTAATGCTGTAAAACCGTCACATACGATGTTTGGTTAATATGAAAATTTGCATCTTAGCATAAAATAATATTCTGGACACAATCGATAAGATTTCTTCGAATTCCGGGATCGTCTGTGAAAAGTCCTTTATAAATCACAAGTGAAAAACACGCATTTAAATTCCCCATGATCACAAAATAAATCCAAATAACTCGAAACTTGAAACACTACTAAAATTATTCATTACGGATTTAATAAAATTAGTTTCGCTAAAAACAGAGTTCATTTGCATATCCGTTATTCTATTTTACGCGTAAAACAACGCTATCTTGGGTGCCAAAAATACCCAGTCTCCAAAAATAACAAACAATATATCTATCCTGACTCTAAATGTCAATACGAATTCAACAGAATTCGTTTCGTGGCTTATTTTGATCATTATCTCAAGTTACAGTCAAACACTCCTATTAAATGAAATTAAATTATTAAATTAAGCGCTATTATTTATAAATAATTACATAGCGACTATTTTAAAATTTGAATTGGACATAATTAACAAACTATAACATGAAATCCGGATTTTTCTCTTTCACATGAAAATTATAATCAGCAAGATTCAAACGTATCTTCTTTCATAGAAATCCGACTTATACCGAGTCTTGTATATTCAATTAAAGTTCAAAACTCAATATTACGAACTGCCGAAACTTAATTTTCAAATAATGAATTCAATATTAAAATCCATTAATATTCCAAATAAAATATTTAAAATAATAAAACAAATTAAATATTTAGCTCCCAAAAATACGGGACATTACATTCTTCCCCTCTTTTTAGAATTTCGTCCTCGAAATTACTAAGGTTGGAAAATGATATAAATCTCATTCACTTTAAAAATCCAATTTAATTTAAATTGGAAACCAACTCATTATCGTAAATAATTTTTTTCAAAAATATTGAAAATTTTCTAACTCTTTAAATTTCTGGAAAAATTCGGTAGAGTCTCCCCTGTACGGAGTGACTTCTGCGATATCACAAGAAAAAGTAATATATATACATCGACCCACACAGCCGGAAAATCAAAAAACAAAAACTAAAATTTATATTTTCGTGTAGTCATATCTTTTACGAGTGTTATTGAGCATACTGACTCAATTTACATGCAATCAATGCAACCACTCAAATCTTATAGCCATCTGGCATCCGTACTTAACTCAATTCAATGTATAAGTAACATATATATGATATTTAAATAACACTTCACTTATTAACAAGTATACTATATAGATTCCCATGAACTAAACATGGACACCATTCATTTCCAAAAACAGGAATTAATTTCAAATTCCAAATCAGCTTTATTTAGTTTCAATATCATTTCTTAATTTAATTACGTTAAACCCAGTCAAGTTCCAAATCTAATTAAACAATTGAATTTTCTAACCAAATTCTGATTTTTATTTCGAAAATCATCCATTTCGGTTTATTCTGCTTTAACTTACTTAAGTTAAATCCTGATTTCCACTTTCATATTAAAATTCTCATTCACAAACTATATATGTGAAATCTTCTGGTTATATTAACCATTCAAATTCAAATTTCCATTTGAATTCCATTTAATTAAATCAATCAAAATACAATATCTCAATAATTTAATAAAATTGTTTCTTTTCTATATAAAAATATATCTTGGGTAAAATTATTTCATTTACCCTCTTTACAAAACAATATCGTGTCCAATTTTAGTTCAATGATTTTCAACACTTGAACCAATCAAACAACACAATACAAAACATTTATATAGAATAAATCTACAAATACGCTCTCATATATATACACTCAACTCGGTCTAAGGTATTACTAACCCCATATTTATCGAGTTATACCACATAGCCAAGGTTATTACTAAACCAATAGCTCTGATACCACTGTAATGACCCGGCAGGAATTCGACTCTCGAATTCTGACAATATACATAAACCGTATTATTTGCCAAAACCCAAGTATCGAAAACACCAGATAGCTATTATAAAGAAATTAGAGGGTGAGATAAGAAAGAAAGTTAGAATAGAAGAAGAAGAACCAACATAGCACAGAGTCTAGCATCGCAGCGGAACAAAATATAATATAGAAATAAATCTTTACTGAGAGTTTTAAAAATACTTACAATCATCAGAGTACATCAACACATCTGGACAGTTATAATAATATGTCCTCATATACAACACACAGCGGAACAATATCTATGTAATATCATACGTCTGGACTCTTCCAGCTCATATCTTCACAGCGTCCGATAAGCTAAACCTGTACAACCCGATCTAACCCGAGCATTTACAAAATGCCGGATCAGTCTGGCGAACCAGAGTGAGAAAAACACACTAAGTTTAAAAGTATCATCCAACTTGATTTTAGCGTCAAAATTTTTTCGAAAGGAAAGGATCACCGTAAGACCAAATCCATACATAAATACGAACGTTTTTTACCTTACGATACCCAAAGCATTTTTGGAAATCATATCTTCTCTGATATTATAATAATGTCTAAATACAAATAAATATCAACCTTGTAGAACGCTTTCATCTCACGCTCTACATATATAGTATGAAATCGAAACCGCGGGCTCTTATTGGAGAATGGATTTCCATGGCAAGGTATTGGAAACCACCTTCCGATATTGTATCTCTAGAGACGAATACACCGGGTTCAACAAGAACATATTGCAACCCAGGCTAAACATGACCAGCCCCTCATTTCGCTTGAGGGTAACGAATGTATTGTCACCTTACGTCTTTTTGTCATGACCACCATAGTTCCCGGGAGATACAGAAATGAAAAGGAGTAACAATGTGAATATTCTCTAGATGGTGACAATACAACCTTTTGATGGGTACGACCCACATAGCCATGCGACTTACCCAATTTTTACCATCTCCTAGTTGATGAGGCTTGAGGTTTAAATCTTCTTCCAGAACATCTGGCCACCATTCACTTTAAATGTCCCATCGTCAGATCCCACCAAAAAATCACTAATTGACATCCATAAAAATAATTTAGTTATTGGGCTAGAGAAAGACTTTTCTCTGCCCTCAACCAAGATACATTTGAAGAAATCAACGTACGCGATTCCTCTGGAAATATTTGGCGAGACATCCATCCATACAAGTCATCCAGGAACAGGATGAACCAAAGGCACCCTTCTACCGCATCCAAAGGATCAGTAGAGAGTTGTCCTTGCAAATCCAAATGAAGCGACCCGAACTTCCCCGCGAAGGAAAGAACGGATTGTATAGAGGACAAGACGAATCAGACCACAAACACAAGAACATTTCATTGCTTATTACAACAATTCCATCAGAATACAAGAATATAACAGAGTATAAATAAATATTACACATCAGAAAATATCAGAGATTTAAATACATTACTGCAGCGGAAAAAATAATACAAAACACAACTGAAGGTGATATACGGATACAGAGCTTTCCGAATATCATTCCACCTGTAAACCAGGATCCTGTGAATATAAATCTGCAAAACCAAAACTACTAGCTGCCCGTGTAGAAAATAGGGGCACCTAGAGTTTAGGTTAAAACAATAAACTCCAGGTCAGTCATGTGACAGGTATATGAAATAAAACAGTTATTAATCTTTATTTTAAAGTTCGGTAAATCAAGGGACTACGCCGTATAACACGGAACGGGTTTCCTCCCAAGAATACCAATGCATAAAACAACATCGCAATGCTAAATAAAGAACAATGAATCTATTATAAGACTCAGTTCCCATCACACAATGCAACGCAAGCCGGAGGATAGAGTTTTTACCTTATAATAGCCAAAAATGCTTGGTACGTGAAATTTCATGTTTTATTATTACTATAAGTGTATAGTGTCAAAACAATTTCAATCATAAGTATCAATCATAGACGGCATAAGTGCCCCATACCACTATGTCGCCATACATAGGTTTACAATCAAAACCGCAATTGTCACGTATTGGAAGTTGGATTTCCATCTGTGAACCAAGGCAAGGGATCGTCCTTACCGCTTCGAGACTCTCTAGCCCGAGCCTCAGGAACAGCCGCAACTGCACCTTGGATCTTCAGGGCCGATCCACTCGATGTGGATTAAAATTAAACCCTGAACAATACATCTCCCCACCCTATGGGGCGTAAATGAGCCAAATGACTCCATCGGTCCCAGATCAACCGATATAACCGAGGCGCCTCACTGTCCATCATCCACATTAGTAAAATGCCAGGGCGTGTAAAATGCTGACACCACTCCTAGCTTGAAGGAAATGTATTCTCTCCCTGCAGTCCTCTCCTGTTTCTAATTCACACCGGGGTGTGAGGCTCGCGAATTAACGCTATACACAAAAGCTACGCTGTATTAAAGTTGTGCTTTGATCATCTACCACAAGACTTTGCTTTTCAACAAAAGCCTTGATCACTGCATCTCATCATGCTACACCGGCAATTCATGCCATGCGACTGAAATCTATCGATATATTACCTTTGAGCTCGTACGTCTCAGAGAAGGGCGTTAAGCAAGAGAATAAATTCTCCGCCGCTAAACAGATATACATTTAATAGAAATCAATCAACACAGAATAAAATCCAATGTCAGACACACAATCCATTTACAAGTCTGTTATGGGTCTGAACAAAACCGGAGGAACCTTATTCCTCGCATATCCATCGATCTCCAAGTACGTCTGAACGATCACCAACTGATTCCCTCCTCTTGGGTGTACAGCCCAATCAAGATCATCAGTAATTATCCAAACGACGTGAAGACCTCCGGTCTTCAACCACCGTCTTCATCGTCTACTTATCCTCGATTCAGTTATTCAGAATGGGTATAAACTCGGCCATTCCGAATAACTCGCGTATATAATAAACCAGTGTTATAAAACACAACATACGCCTCATTCCAATCCAGAATATTCCTTTATTCAAATATTCTTATACATTGGGAAGGTTCACATTAATTTTATCAAAGATAAATTCTTTAAATTTATTCTTTAATCTTCCTTTGAATATCAATTCAAACCAAATTATGGTTTATCCAAACTGGTCGGGATTAGCGAACCTTACCTAAGTAATTATTTGTTAAGTTTCCCAACCCCAACCTATTTATCCCATGAAGTAAAACTGGTAATACTTCATATCTAACACCACGGTGTTATCGGTAAATTCAATTACCATTTCACGCTCAAATCAAGTTAAAGATTTGACTATCGCCTGGAGTAAAACTGGTGGTACTCCATTCTCGATCATTTTCTGAATTTGATAATTTTAGTTATCAAATTCACCTTTCAATCTATTTAAAGATTCAATAAAACTCTAATTCAGTTTTAATTTCCAAAAATCATTACTTAATGATTATTCAAAGTTAAGAAATAAATCTTATCTTTAACGGGGTTAAAGAACTAATGTCATTTAAAACACAGTTCACGATAAACCCAAAATCTCATTCCATTAACAGTGGAATCTTCACGGAAAACAGATCAATACATCTAATCGATATGAACTTCCATATCCAACTAATAATATAAATGGAATAACGGCAAAGCCTTTTAAATTCTATATATATTAGCAGTCTTCCTCCACAGAAATACACTTCGATTGTTACCAAATCGAATTCCATTCCATTCCAATTTATTTTATTAAATTGGAAAACTTTACTTTGGAAAATCTCCTTTAAATCTTATCAAAAAGATTTATAAATTCCAAATCCCATTTCACTGTAAAACGGGTTAAAGAACGAATGTCATTAAAACACAGTTCACGATAAACCCAATTCACATTTGATTAATTATCGGGTTAAATAACAAGTGTTATTTAAAACACCATTTACGATAAACCCAAAAATCAATCCCAATTCAATTCCAATTAAATATCATTTAATTAGTATACTTCATTAAATCGAAATAAAAAGATTTAATCTTTTCCACAACTAGGTTTAAGAACAGTGTTAATGAAGACACCATTCACGACAAACCCAAATCCGATTTGATATTAAATACAAGGCTCTGAATGGAAAATATATTGGCTTATTTTCAATATCAAATACTATTACCAACAAATATTGTATTGGAAATAACGATATAAATATATCTTTCAAATTTCCATAACAATATCTGTATAATGACGAAACCCAACATCGAAATATTCCGAAGACAATTTCGATTCAAATCCATTTACAATTTATTTTATTGGAAATTCTGATTATGTTTAAAACAATTTCAAATCCAATTTATTTATTTTAAAAATAAATGGATTATAATTCTAGTTCAAAACTAGTTCATTTCGATAAAAATCTATTTTTATCTTTTTAAATATGGAATTTTTCATCCCAATTCTTTCTAAATCATTTCTTATGATTTTACACTAATTATTGATATTTTTAATAATTTTATCAAGGCTCGTACAGTCGATTTCAATAAACGGCCATTGAATTGCACTTACAACAACCTTTTCCAAATTTAATTTGGACATAATTCCAAATCCAACCTTTAGATTTCTAATTTCTAATATTCATTAGAAAGCTCTTTTCGATACAAACCCAATTGTTTTGATTTTAGGAGAATCCGACAGTCGGATCTCCCATAGTATCCATTCGAAGTCAATGGTCGAAATTCGCGAACTGCCGCAGTGCGGTGCGTTCTATTCAGGCCATTATATATATAATATATATATATATATTACATATTTCACCGATTTTCTTTTAAAACATATCTTATAAATAGTTTGAAATTCATTTTCAAAATGATTTCAACTTCATATTCAATTTCTAAGAAAAATTGAATATTCCATATCACCGATATATAAATGATAATAATTTCAAAACACTATACTTTGAAATCAATTCCTTTTCGATATTCATTATAAAAATGAACAAAATCGATATAAATATCGTTCACGTCAAAATGGCGTCAATCTAATCGACACGACTTTATATATTTAAATATAATCGTGTCCATCCCAAATCGGACATCAAAATTAATTTTTGATTCTTTTACTGAATATTATTTGAATATATTTGTTATTTTAAAATAATCGTTATTTTAAAATATTCATTCTTTTTGAACTGGAATCAGACATAGCCAATTACCGTATAATTTGATTATATGGGTTTCACACAACAAATGTGTATAACAACAATCCATCGTCGAGAGTGCATTCTACACTGTATAAGCATTAAATATAAATATCCAACGCTTACACAGTCTGTCAATCAATCAATCGACCATTAAACAATTGGGACTAGTGTACGTCAAATATCATCCCAACACCTATGTGGGGTTTCAATCAACAAACATAGATTTTATTTGTGTAGTTTGGGCGATGTGTAAAATATATCGTCCCAATCCATATCAGTCAAATGGGTGTACATAAACAAATCGTTTGATTTGTAAATGAATATTTATTTTATTCACGTACACGTTAAAAATTATATTTTTAACGGTAAACTATTTATTCGGTTCATTTACACAATAAAAATGATATTTTTTTTATTGTTCCAACATATTTTAGAAAATTTTGGCGGCATAACGGCGCGATACTAGAAACGGGATAAGGCTTAGCCTTATCCCCGGTCTAATAATGGCCTGCGCCATACACATACCAATCTAACCAATTCATTTCAACCAAACAAACCAATCAAACCAAATAATCCCATCAACAAAACAAACAAGTTGTCCATGGTTTGCGGACGACGGGTGTCGGGTGCTGCTAAGCATCGTCTGCATCCTAGTATATATTTTAACTAGAAAATAAATTAAAAGTGATGAGTTCTCACCATGGGGTTCCACTCCGCCATTCTCTATTTCTGAATGGTTCGGATTTGCCTAAAATTCCAATGCGATCTTTTCCCGCTGTTCATAGTGAAAATCACATTTTAATATGATGTTTAGTTTAAAAATCACAATTTTATAATGGCACTTCATATATAAAAATCGTATATTTTTACAACGCTTCTTTCTATATAAAAATTATATTTTTATATCTTCACTTCTTATATAAAGATCGAATTTTTACTTCGCTTTATGTATATAAACCGTATTTTTATATTGCCATTCAAACAATAAAAATCCAATTTTTACATAGCTAAAAATTATATTTTTACTTCGCTAAAAAATGTATTTTTACTTCGCTTAATTCCTTATAAAAATTATATTTTTATATTTGTTGCTTCATTATAAAAATCTTATCTTTTCAAATAAACAAAATCAAATCTTTTCTATTTCAAAAATCAAATCTTTTATATTTTAAAAATCTAAGCTTTCATATGTTAAAAATCTCGTCTTTTCAAACTCTACATACATATAAAAATCCTATTTTTACTTCGCTTTCTAGGTAATAAAAATCGTATCTTTATTACCCTCCATAAATAAAAATCATATTTTTAATCCACTACATTATAAAAATTCTATTTTTATTTCAAGTAAAAATCTTATCTTTATTTCAAATAAAAATCTCGTCTTAATCGAAGAGATTACATGAAAAAAAACTAAACTTCACTTATATAAAAATCTAAACTTTTTCATGTTAATGTATATATTAAAAAAAAATATAATCTTTTTCATAGATAAAAATATATTCTTTCCTCATATAAAAATATTATCTTTTCTCATTATAAAAATATAACTTTCCATTTAATAAAAATATAAATTCTTCGCATTAATATTAAAGCTTTTTATATTAAAATCAAATCAGAAAAAGAAAAGAAAAAAATCAAATAAAATAAACAAAAAAACTTACAGCGTTCTACTTGGACTGGGGGGGTTTATGGTGCGCCTGAGGTCATGGGTGGTGGCAGCAGCCGTCGCATGAGGTGGTGAGGGCGGAGGCGATGTCAAGGGGGCTCGCGGCTGTCTTTGGGTGGAATGGGGTTTCCAATCGAAGAAGAAAGAGGGGAGGGGAGGCGAGAGGAGATCGGAGGAAGGGGGGTTTTCCGGCGGTGGGCGGCGTCGGAAGGTGGCGTTGCGTGGTGGCCAGCGTGGCCTGGAGGCGGCGCGATTTTTGTTTTATATTTTTTTTCTAAATCCTAAACCCGACAGTGAAGAGGAAAGTAAAGAGGGAGGAATGTTTTATATTAATATATATTTTTTATTATTTTTAAATTCCAAAAAGCAAATTTTTATTTCGAACTCGAAATCGAACCCACCAATTATCGCCTCTAGCTAATTACCCTTATTCGAACATAGTTGGATATGTATCGTAAGCCAGTTCAGTTATTTCAATCAGTTTTCGCTAAAATCAAAATATAAATCTATATATATTCAATTTGAACGTACATTTTAATTTACCGAGGCCACATACTAACTCTAAAAATTCCAGAAAAATTATTTATAGCTTCATATTGATGATACGATCCTAACAAAACTAATTTCGTTAAATTTGAAGACCGTTTGAAAAATGGCCATTTTTTGGTCGATCAAAATTGACTAAAAATGTCAAAACATGTTTAACTTTGCCACGCTCACATATTGATTTCAAAAATTATGAAAATTGGGATCTAGCAATAATTTGACATCCCGGATCCAACGAAAGTGGTTTCGTCGAAAACAGAGGTCATTTGCAAAATGGCTATTTTTAAGGGCCTTATATATATTAATATATATATAAATTCCACACCGACTTTTCTGAATTTTAAACTGGACATATCTCTCAGCTTATAAAACGAAATCTCAGTTCCTTAGCTTCGTTAGAAAGATATTGTTTAATAGATTCAAATATTTCCATTTTCGTCCAATTTCGAACTATATTGAATTCTGTATATTCATTTAAAATTCGAAATTGAATTTTCAAACTACCGCGCCATTTCAGGCTCGTTATATAATTAAAATAAAAGTATTCGTTTTAACTTCGTCGAAAATAAATTTTCCGTCATTATTATTTAAAATAATTCATTTTAAATATTCAAAATTCATTAAAATCGCCAAAATAAAAATTTTAAATTGGTTCTGATTTTCTGGATTGTTACAATCTCCCCCACTTAAAATATTTTCGTCCTCGAAAAGGAACAGAGCAGAAAGTTGTTTAACTAATCAACTCAACTTTCATTCTGGCTTTCATTCTTCAGCTTTTCAGTTTCTAAGAATTTCTAGTTTTTCAAAATTTTGGCTAACACCCTAAATTTTCGAAAATTTTTGCCACAACCTCCTTTGTACGGGGAGCACAGAGAAAATCCCCAAACCGCCATATAGGCCCTCTCATCTCAAAAGAAAAAGAAAAAAGCCAAGCGGGTAGCCAATCGGCTCATAAAATCATCCAAACCCAAACAAAACAGTAAATGTGTACCTATTTGTCGGGCATACAATTTTATTCCTCTGCTCTAGCCTCCTTGCTATGACCTGTTCAATGTATATACATGTACATGCATGCAATTTCAACCAATTTTCAATACAGTTCAACATTTTGATTCAATTTTGACTCAATGGTTCAAAATTTCAATTAATCAAACCAACAATCAAAAAACATAATTAGCAATAAATTAGTCGATTAATTTTCAAATTCATAACTGTAATATATATAGAAAATCATGTTTTTGATGCCAATTCACAACAATATATCCTATCTTGTTTTGGATCTCACACCAGTCAAATGGAAATATATAGAGATCCCACTTTCGAAACTCGAACACAAATACTGATGATGCGATCGCTATCATCAGAATCATCTCCGAGCGACTAGAGTGTGATTCTATATCTATCTAGTATATTGAGGCTTCATATACATGTGGATCAGACGTATATGCAAAATCTTTATATACTTGATTGTCCAAATCAATTTAAAATAAACATTCAAATACGTATAATACGATTTAAATTTCAAAACAAAATTTGTTTTCATTTTTATTTTTTTGTTTAATATACTCTTCACACTCGTTCTAGGATGCTACTGATCCCATATCTAACGAGTCATCCTCATTGGATATTACTAATCCAATCTCTGATGAATTCTTTCGTTCGGTTCTAATGTATCTTGTTCTCGAGCTCTGTAAACCAAAGCTCTGATACCAAATGAAGCGACCCGAACTTCCCCGCGAAGGAAAGAATGGATTGTACTGAGGACAAGACTAATCAGAACACAAACACAAGAACATTTCATTGCTTATTACAACAATTCCATCATAATACAAGAATATAACAGAGTATAAATAAATATTATACATCAGAAAATATCAGAGATTTAAGTACATTACTACAGCGGAAAAAATAATACAAAACACAACTGAAGGTGATATATGGACACAGAGCTTTCCGAATATCATTCCAGCTGTAAACCAGGATCCTGTGAATATAAATCTGCAAAACCAAAACTACTAGCTGCCCGTGTAGAAAGTAGGGGCACCCAGAGTTTAGGTTAAAACAATAAACTCCAGGTCACTCATGTGACTGGTGTGAGAACTAAAACAGTTATTAATCTTTATTTTAAAGTTCGGTAAATCAAGGGACCACGCCGTATAACACGGAACGGGTTTCCTCCCAAGAATACCAGTGCATAAAACAACAGCGCAATGTTAAATAAAGAGCAATGAAGCTATTATAAGACTCAGGTCCCATCACACAATGCAACGCAAGCCGGAGGATAGAGTTTTTACCTTATAATAGCCAAAAATGCTTGGTACGTGAAATTTCACGTTTTATTATTACTATAAGTGTATAGTGTCAAAACAATTTCAATCATAAGTATCAATCATATACGGCATAAGTGCCCCATACCACTATGTCGCCATACATAGGTTTACAATCAAAACCGCAATTGTCACGTATTGGAAGTTGGAATTCCATCTGTGAACCAAGGCAAGGGATCATCCTTACCGCTTCGAGACTTTCTAGCCTGAGCCTCAGGAATAGCCGCAACTGCACCTTGGATCTTCAGGGCCGGTCCACTCGATGTGGATTAAACTTAAACCCTGAACAATACGTCTCCCCGCCCTATGGGGCGTAAATGAGCCAAATGACTTCATCGATCCCGGATCGACCGATATAACCGAGGCGCCTCGCTATCCATCATCCACATAAGTAAAATGCCAGGGCGTGTAAAACGCTGACACCACTCCTAGCTAGAAGGAAATGTATGCTCTCCCTGTAGTCCTCTATCGTTTCTGGTTCACATCAGGGTGTGAGGCTCGCGAATTAACGCTATACACAAAGCTACACTGTATTAAAGCTGTGCTTTGATCATCTACCATAAGACTTTGCTTTTCAACAAAAGCCTTGATCACTGCATCTCAGCATGCCACACCGGCAATTCATGCCATCCGACTGATATCTATCGATATATAACCTTTGAGATCGTACGTCTCAGAGAAGGGCGTTAAGCAAGAGAATAAATTCTCCACCGCCAAACAGATATATATTTAATAGAAATCAATCAACACAGGATAAAATCCAATGTCAGACACACAATCCATTTACAAGTCCGTTCTGGGTTTGAATGAAACTGGAGGAACATTATTCCTCGCATATCCATCGATCTCCAAGTACGTCTAGACGATCACCAACTGATTCCATCCTCTTGGGTATACAGCCCAATCAAGATCATCTGTAATTATCCAAACGATGTGAAGACCTCCAGTCTTCAACCACCGTCTTAATCGTCGATTTTGTTATTCAGAACGGGTATAAACCCGGCCATTCCGAATAACTCGCGTATAAAATAAACCAGTGTTATAAAACACAACATACGCCTCATTCTAATCCAGAATATTCCTTTATTAAAATATTCTTATACTTTGGGAAGGTTCCCATTAATTTTATCAAAGATAAATTCTTTAAATTTATTCTTTAATCTTCCTTTGAATATTAATTCAAACCAAATTATGGTTTATCCAAACTAGTTTTGATTCGCGCACCTGACCGAAGTAATTATTTGTTAAGTTTCCCAACCCCAACCTATTTATCCCATGAAGTAAAACTGGTAATACTTCATATCTAACACCACAGTGTTATCGGTAAATTCAATTACCATTTCACGTTTAAATCTAGTTAAAGATTTGACTATCGCCTGGAGTAAAACTGGTGGTACTCCATTCTCGATTATTTTCTGAATTCGATAATTTTAGTTATCAAATTCACCTTTCAATCTATTTAAAGATTCATTAAAACTCTAATTCAGTTTTAATTTCCAAAAATCATCATTTATGATTATTCAAAGTTAAGAAATAAATCTTATCTTTAACGGGGTTAAAGAACTAATGTCATTTAAAACACAGTTCACGATAAACCCAAAATCTCATTCCATTAACAATGGAATCTTCACGGAAAACAGATCAATATATCTAATCGATATGAACTTCCATATCCAACTAATAATATAAATGGAATAACGGCAAAGCCTTTTAAATTCTATATACATTAGAAGTCTTCCTCTACAGAAATTCACTTCGATTATTACCAAATCAAATTCCATTCCATTCCAATTTATTTTATTAAATTGGAAAACTTTACTTTGGAAAATCTCCTTTAAACCTTATCAAAAAGATTTATAAATTCCAAATCCCATTTACTGTAAATCGGGTTAAATAACGAATGTCGTTAAAACACAGTTCACGATAATCCCAATTCACATTCCATTAATTATCGGGTTAAAGAACAACTGTTATTTAAAACACCATTCACGATAAACCCAAAAATCAATCCCAATTCAATTCCAATTAAAGATCATTTAATTGGTATACTTCATTAAATCTAAATAAAAAGATTTAATCTTTTCTTCAACTGGGTTTAAGAACAGTGTTAATAAAGACACCATTCACGATGAACAGTTTGTGCGATTTTTGAAGGAGGTGGGTTCAATTTTTTTTGATCGTTCATACTAGTAGTGGAGGCGTTGGTTACTCCTTCTTTGAACAGAACGTGTACGCATCATGTGGCGCACGTGGTGCATTTTTGTTGGTCAAGGATTGTTTTTTTTGAACGTGACCTTCTCTGATTGGCCTGGTGACGAATTCTGAGGTAAAAGGGCTTATGTGTCGTGCTGTGATTGGCTGAGTGACACATCTCTTTGGTTTGGATGGCTCTGATTACTCCTAGACTGATCTAAAGGCTAGAATTAATCCTACACTCTTATATAATCACATCTAACCTAAACCCTAAATCAAAACAAAAATCATTCTCAAGCCGCCATGCTGCTGCAACATAGACTGAGCAAGCTTCTCTTATTCAACGAATTAAAACTTAGGATGGTGGAAAAAGGATTCTCCGCTATCTATTCTCTTCTTTAATCCGTTCACTGTGAGTACAACTTCTTTAACAAGATAATTGTTGAACGTAATTGTGATGGGTTTATAAGTTGGGCTATATGAATATGACTAATTACATATACTTAATTAAGTCCATTTTATGATGTTAATTCATGTGTCTAATTTTGTATGCTCGATTAGATTCATTTTATGATGTTGTTGTATGCAAATCATATGCAAGTTTATATGTAAATCATGTGATATTAGTCTACATGTCTAATTACATATGCAAGTTTATATGCAAGTTTGTATACAAATCATATGCAAATTTATGTGAAAATCATATTCATACATGCAAGTTCCTATTTATATGTTTAGATCTATTCAAGTTATATTTTATATGATTAGATCCATGCCAGTTTATATGTTTATGCAAATTCATATTTTATATGTCTATTACTTATGCAAGTCATTGATTGTGCAAATTTATGTCAATGTAAATTATGATCATGCAAGTTTATGATCCATGCTAGTCTATTTTCATATGTTAAATTTAGATCTAATTTGTTATGCAAGTCCATATGTTAATTTAGATCTAATTTGTTATGCAAGTCCATATGTTAATTTAGATTTAATTTGTTATGCAAGTCAATTTGTTATTTAGATCTAATTTATTGTGCAAGTCCATATGTTAATTTAGATCTAATTTGTTATGCAAGTCCATATGTTAATTTAGATCTAATTTGTTGTGCAAGTCCATATGTTAATTTAGATCTAATTTGTTCTGAAAGTGCATAAGTTAATTTAGATCTAATTTGTTGTGCAATTCCATACGTTAATTTAGATCTAATTCGTTATGCAAGTCCATATGTTATTCTAGATCTAATTTGTTATGCATGTCCATATGTTAATTTAGAAACTAATTTGTTATGCAAGTTCATATGTTAATTTAGATCTAATTTGTTGTGCAAGTCCATATGTTAATTTAGATCTAATTTGTTATGGAAGTTCATATGTTAATTTAGATCTATTTTATTATGCAAGTTCATAAATGGGGTCTTTGTTATACACTAGTTATGTTCATAATTAGATCTATATTGTTTTATGCCAATTTGGATGTTATACGTCTCTTTCTTTCCCTTTTTCTTATGAGTTAGGCTAATTGCGAGCGTATCGTATTATATGAATCATACAAATGATTGACGTTGGGAAACAGTTGGGAAACATTAAATATTGGAAATTATGTAATTGGCATAAAATAGGTTGTAATCATATAATTAATTTTGGGCATATCTAGTAAATGTGGCATAACATGAATTGACCACACTTATGGATAATTTACATATAAATATACACTTGGACATAAATGGTAAATATGTAAATTAGTTAATAGATGAACATGCCTAACCTGAGGATAGATTGAGTTGCGGTGTAAGACTGCCCGGAACCGCCCGACACATCCAGCGACCGCAATAACACAGATCTAATGTGAGAGGTTAGCGCATTAAGCCCAAAACCCGAGCTTAGAATGAGTTTGCGGTAGAAGTCTGCCCGGAACCACCTGGCACATCCAGCAACCGCAAACAATAGTTATAATGTGAGAGGTTGGTGCATTAATAAATTAACTAATGCCAAAGAACAGACATGCTTAGAACGGAAGGGTTAAATAACATATGAATAGGCGATACTTAACCAATACAACATGTTAATTAGACAAGTGGGTGGGGTTAAGTAAATTGAGAACACTTAACCAATACAACATGTTAATTAGACAAGTGGGTGGGGTTAAGTAAATTTAAAACACTTAACCAATATAACATGATGAATGAATAGGGTTAAGTTAATAAGAAACACTTAACCAATACAACATGATGTGTGGGTGGGTTAAGTTAACATGAATGGACAACACTTAACCAATATTACATGAACAAAGAGGATAGGGTTAAGGCAAGCTTAACCAACAATACATATTGACTTGGTAAGTAGGAGGGTTAAGTAAACCTTGGGTAGGTGGGTAATATTAGTGTATATAGGCCCACAAACTTAACCGTTAAATAAACATGTTTGAATCAGTGGGAGGGTTAAGTACATCTCGTGTAGGTGGGTAATATTTGCATATATAGGCCCACAAACTTAGCCAGTAGGAAACCCTAGTAACGGGGACCCATTTCAGCAGTAACCCACACAGATGTATCATGGTACCCTGAACTAGGCAGGGTAGGGCACGATTACTGAGCTAATTATAAGCAGTCAAAATAGCGGTGGGTGGTGCAGCAGTGTAGGTTCCGGCAGAGTATGGGCATGCGCGTGCTCCGGAGTGGGAAAAAGCAGGCACTGGGCATCAGTAGTATACAATATGCATCTTGAATTGTGTCAAGTTGTCATCATAGGGATTGATACACCCTATGGTGGGACCAACACAGGTATCTACATACAAGCGGGGCCGAATGACACAAGTAAACAAGCGGGGCCAAATGACACAAGTAAACAAGCGGGGCCGGATGACACAAGTAATAAATACATGCGAGTTAGGGAGTCGATCGATTAAGCGATAAGGGGGTAGTGTGGGGACATCTAGTATTTAGTATGGGCAAGTAAGGATTGTATGGGGTGAATACCTCTTACTAGATGTTACGCCTGAGGACTACCAATTACAAGATGGGGATCAACTTTTAGTATGGAACTAGTAACGGTGCGGTGAAATTAGAATTGGTGCAGTGTAGTAATTACCCTTTAGTGATTAGAACCGCGATCAACGTTTATCTTATTCATCCTGCTTACCTTGTCATGCATATTTATGTATAGTCATTTCTTACTTTCCAGTTTATGTTCTTATCCTGTTACTTTAATGATTATATTGTTAAAGTCACTGGACTCACCTGACTTATGTCTGACCTAGTTTGTTTTCGCCTCTTTTCTTCCATTCCCCCCCAAGGTTTTTAGGGAGGAAATACTCAAGTTTAGTTCGGATATCCCTTCTTCCAGCTTGAAGTGGAAAAATAAATTGCTTCGCTTTGATTCAGCTTATCTATGGCATTTTCTGTTGGGGATTATAGTTTTAATATTAAGTACTCTGAAGGTTTGTATAAGACTGAAATTATGTACTTGGTTTAGGTATTTGGAAATGTAATCAAACTTATTTCAGTTTCCGCTGCAATAAAGTTATAAAAATTTTCAAGTACTACTTTCTCTGTCTTGTAATATTCTGTTCCGTTTACTTATAATACTCCACAAAACTTAATGCATTCCCTTTGTGAGTGACATTAATGGACGTGGGGTGTTACAGAATTTCTAAAGTGCTCCGTTTCAGATCTGGTTTGTTTCATGCTGTAGATCTCTTTTTTGCGAATCCAACGCATCCGAAATTTCTGAATTTCATCGATGTTTGAGAGAGATATAGTTGTTTAAAGATTTGATTGCATTAAAAATAATAATTAATAATTAGTTTAAATTTATCTCCTCCTTAATCCACCTTTACCCTTTCTTCCTCCTTCTTTGTTTTCTGTTTCACCGTAACCCATTCCATCATCACGAATCCTCCCTTGCGCACCACTATAGAAGACACCGGACCTTGATCCGACACCGCCACCCTGTTGCCCTCCTCCAGAGCCATCATCCGCCGCCCATCAGGTCAAACTCGACCTCCTCCCTGAGCCGTGAATTCACCCCTAAGCTGCCGACATCAGGCCCTCGAACCGGGAAATCCAGGCCCTTAAAATCAATCTCGACCGTATAGTTTTGAAGAACAGGAGAATCTCTACAAAAATTGCTTTAGGAGCTGATGGAATTACTTTAAGGATTGGGTGCAAATTTTGAATTTGTTTCGGAGCTTTACTGGCCATTGAACGTAAGATGGCGGCTAGGTTTTAGAGATGAGGGTATTAGGGTTTATAATATTCAAATATATATAATATTAAATTCAATTAATTTTGAAAAAGCCAGTTAACTCTTATCAACTCCAATTCCAGCCCAACGAGAGTTGTCCCTAGGCAAATACCCCCGTTCCGGACCCAATGGACTAGGTCCCGTGAGCCCAAATGACAATCTTCAGCCTGTTTTATTTAATTTAAAATATAATTTATTTATTTATTTCAGTCGTACAATTAAATTCACAGGGGCCACATACTGACTCTATAAATTCCAGAAAAAATATTTCTAGTTATGTTTTGACGATATGATCCTAACAAAATTGATTTCATGGAATTTGGAGACCGTTTGAAAAATGTCCATTTTCTGGTCAATCCGATTTGACTAAAATTGACAAAACACATTTTCTTTTGCCACGCTTTCATATTAATTCTAAAAATTATGAAAATTGAAACCTAGAAATAATTTGACATTCCGGAGCCAACAAAAGTGGTTTCGTCGAAAACGGAGGTCATTTGATAAATGGCTATTTTTAGTATTAAAATATGTATGTAAATTCTACAGCGACTTTTCTGAATTTTAAATTGGGCATAACTTTTGATTCCCGCTATGAAATTTCAATTTTTCGGATTCGTTGGAAAGATATTTTTAAATAGATTTTGGTTTCACCAAAATCCTATTTATTTTGAATCCTGTACAGTCATTCAAAGTTCAAATTTTCAAACTACCGTGCTATTTCTAACTTCTTTTATAATTAAAATAAAATTATTCATTTTAAATTTGATTTAAATAAATTTTTAATCGTTATTATTTAAAATAAATTATTTTAACTATTCAAAATCTCTTAAAATTCCTAAAATAAAAATTTTAAATTGATTCAGAAATTGCGGGTTGTTTCACAGCCTCTACCATCACATCGTACCACCAACCGAAGAAGACGCCCAGGCTGCCTACGAGGCTGTCAAATCTGCAGACCTTACCCTGTGGACATGACTTGACGCTGTTGTCCTTCAATGGATATACAATACAATCTCCTCCGACCTCCTTCATGCCATTTTTCTCTGCCACGATACAACTGAGGGTGCATGGAAATGACTTGAAGCCATGTTCCAAGACAACAAAGTTTCAAGGGCAACTCATCTTGAAGAAGAACTTGCAACAGTTGATTTTGAACAATTTAATTCAATTGAAAATTTTTGCACCCACCTTAAATCATTGGCTGATAGATTGGCGGATGTCAGTGCCCCGGTGACTAATAGCAGGCTTATATTGCGTCTCACAGGAGCCTTTCCAGAATCATATAACGGAACTATAGATTACATTCAAAACCAAGATCCCTTACCCCCTTTTGAAAGCTGTCGAACTCTGTAAAAACCCGTAACTTCACCGTAAAGGAAAGCGCGGATAGTTCGAGAACAAGCCAGAACAGAACTCATATAAAAGAACATTTCACTGTATATCACAACAATGCATCAGATTACAAGAATATACAGAGTATAAATGAATATTACACAGAAATATCAGAGATTTAAATTACATTTAAATACATCGCAGCGGAAAATAATACAATACACAACTAGAAGGAGATATACGGATACAAAGCTTTCCGGATATCGTTCCAGCTGTAAACCAGGATCCTGTGAATATAAATCTGCAAAACCAAAACTACTAGCTGCCCGTGTCAAAATAAGGGCACCCAGAGTTTAGGTTAAAACAATAAACTCCAGGTCAGTCATGTGACTGGTGTGAGAACTAAAACAGTTAATCTTTATTTTAAAGTTAGGTAAATCAAGGGACCACGCCGTATAACACGGAACGGGTTTCCTCCCAAGAATACCAGTGCATAAAACAAACAGCGCAATGCTAAATAAAGAAAAATGAAGCTGTTATAAGACCCAGGTCCCATCACACAATGCAATGCAGCCGAGGATAGGTTTTCCCTTATAACAGCCAAAGAATGCTTGATACGTTTAAAACAAATCGTTTGATACTATTATAAGTGCATAGTGTATAAAACAACTTCAAATCATAAGTATCAATCATAGACGGCATAAGTTCCCCATCCCACTATGTCACCATACTAGGCTCTACAAATAAAACCGCAAGACGTCGTATTGGAAGTTAGGTTATCATTTATGGTATGAACCGAGGCTAGGGGCAAGATCCTCAACCGATTCGAGACTGTCTAGTCCGAGCCTCAGGGTCAGAGCGCATCGACCCTTGGATCGTCAGGGCCAGTCCACCGATGTGGATTAAAATTCCTGAACACTGCGTTTCCCCGCCCTTTGGGGCGTAAGCCTGGCCCGTCAGCCGACCAGAAGCATCGGCCGAAACCGATATCACGAGGCGCCTCGCTTTTCAGCAAGTAATAATAAGCAACATCCACATGAGTCAAACTCGTCAGCCAGTTCAAGCACTGACGCCACTCCTAACTAGAAAGAAACGCATGTCCTCCCTGATGTCCGTCTCCCGTTTTTGATTCATACCGGGTGTGATACTCGCGAATCAACGTTACACAAAGCTACGCCACAAAGGCCGTGCTTCGATCATCAACCACAAGACTTTGCTTTTCAACAGAAGCCTTGATCATTTGCATCTTAGCATGCCACACAGGCAATTCACTCCATGCGATTGATATCCATCAATATATAACCCCTGAGCTCGTACGTCTCAGAGAAGGGCGTTAAGCAAGAGAATAAATTCTCCGCCGCCAAACAGATATATATTTAAGAGAGATCAATCACACGGACTAAAATCCAATGTCAGACACACAGTCCATTTACAAGTCCGTTCTGGGTCTGAACGAAACCGGAGGCACTTTCCTCGCATATCCATCCATCTCCAAGTACGTCTGGACGATCACCAACTGTTTCCATCTTCTTGGGTGTACAGCCCAATCAAGATCATCAGTAATCACCCAAACAACGTGAAGACTTCCGGTCTTCGACCACCGTCTTCATCTTCGACTTATCGTCGTATCAGTTATTCAGAATGGGATAAACCCGGTCTTTCCGAATAACTCGCGTATATTTTAAATAAGTGTTACACAAACACAACATACGCCTCATTCCAATTCATCAGTCACTAACCGTAAATTAATCAAGAGAATAATTTCCCAAATATTAACCCCGAAGGCCGAAACCAACATCAGATCAATATCCAGAAAACCATTCTGCTTGGCTAACCGACAGTTAGTTTCTAAATTTCACATTCATAGGGAAAGGTTCCCATTAATTTTATCCAAGATAAATTCCTGAATTTATTCTCTAATCTTCCTTTGAATTTCGATTCAACTAGTCGGAATTAGCGAACCTTACCGTAGTAATCATTGGTTTTAATTTCCCAATCCCAACCTATTCATCCCATGAAGTAAAACTGGTAATACTTCATATCTAACACCACGATGTTATCGTAAATTAAATTATCATTTCACGTTCAAATCTAATTAAAGATTTAACTATCGCCTGGAGCAAAACTGGGGATACTCCATTCTCGATCTTTTCAATCTAATTAAAGATTCATTAAAACTCCACTTAGTTTTAATCGTTAACTGGGTTAAAGAATCAGTGTCATTTAAAACACGGTTCACGATAAACCCAAAATCACATTTCCATTAATTATCGGGTTAAAGAACGAGTGTTATTTAAAACACCATTCACGATAAACCCAAGAATCAATATCAATTCAATTTCAATTAAATTTTATTTAATTGGTACACTTCATTAAATCTAAATAAAAAGATTTAATCTTTTCTCAACTGGGTTCAAGAACAGTGTTAGTGAAGACACCATTCACGACAAACCCAAATCACATTTGATATTCAATACAAGGCTCTGAATAGAAAATATATCGACTTATATTCAATATCAAATTCTACGACTAACAAATGTCGTATTGGAAATAACGATATAAATATATATCTTTCAAATTTCCATAACAACATCTGTATAATCACGAATTCCAACATCGAAATATTCCGAAGACAATTTCGATTCAAATCCACTCTGATGTAATCATTGGAAATGCTGGTTATTTTTAAAACCCTTTTCATATTCAATTTATTTATTTTAAAAATAAATAGAATTATAATTCTAGTTCAAAACTAGTTCATTTAGATAAAAATCTATTTTTATCTTTTCAAATATGGAGTTTTTCATCCCAATCCTTTCTAAACCATTTCTTATGATATTACACAAATTATTACTATTTTTAATAATTTTATCAAGGCCCGTACAGTCGATTTCCATCAACGGTCATCGAACTGCACTTACAGCGACCGTTTTCGAATTTGATTTGGACGTATCTCCAAATCCAACCGTTAGATTTCAAATTTCTAATATTCGTTAGAAAGCTCTTTTTGATACGAACCCAATGGTTCCGGTTTTAGGAGAATCCGACGGTCGGATCTCCCGTAATGTCCGTTTGAAATAAATGGTCGAAATTCGCGAACTGCCGCGGCGCGGCGCGTTCTATTCAGGCCATTATATTATATATATAATATATTTCGTCGATTTCTATTTAAAACGAATTATATAAATAGTTTTAAATTCGTTTCAAAAGAAATTTCAACTTCCATTTCAATTCAAATCAAAATTGAATTCTTCTTTATAAATTCGTTTTAACATTCATTTCTATTCAATTCAAATTTCAATTCAATTTGAATTCATTTCAATTTGCTTTCAATTCAATTTGAATTCGTTTTCAATTCATTTCGAAATCGTTTTCAATTCAATTCATTTCGAAATCGTTTTCAATTCAATTCATTTCGAAATCGTTTTCAATTCATTTCATTTCGAAATCGTTTTCAATTCATTTCATTTCGAAATCGTTTTCAATTCATTTCATTTCGAAATCGTTTTCAATTCAATTCATTTCGAAATCGTTTTCAATTCAATTCATTTCGAAATCGTTTTCAATTCAATTCATTTCGAAATCGTTTTCAATTCAATTCATTTCGAAATCGTTTTCAATTCAATTCATTTCGAAATCGTTTTCAATTCATTTCATTTCGAAATCGTTTTCAATTCATTTCATTTCGAAATCGTTTTCAATTCATTTCATTTCGAAATCGTTTTCAATTCATTTCATTTCGAAATCGTTTTCAATTCAATTCATTTCGAAATCGTTTTCAATTCAATTCATTTCGAAATCGTTTTCAATTCATTTCATTTCGAAATCGTTTTCAATTCAATTCATTTCGAAATCGTTTTCAATTCATTTCATTTCGAAATCGTTTTCAATTCATTTCATTTCGAAATCGTTTTCAATTCATTTCATTTCGAAATCGTTTTCAATTCAATTCATTTCGAAATCGTTTTCAATTCATTTCATTTCGAAATCGTTTAAAATCGATATAAATATCGTCCACGTCAAAATGGCGTCAATCTAATCAACACGGCTTCATAAATTTCTATTTTCAAATATTCTATTTCAAATATTTCTTTTTCAAAATAGTTGTTATTATCAAAATATTTCGTTCAACACATGACCAATCTCAATGGATGAGTACTGTCAACACATGAACCTTTATTTTATATTATAAAGATGTAAATTTTATTACTAAAATATTTCGTTCAACACATGACCAATCTCAATGGATGAAACGGTCAACACATGAACCTTTATTTTATATTATAAAGATGTAAATTTTATTACTAAAATATTTCGTTCAACACATGACCAATCTCAATGGATGAAACGGTCAACACATGAACCTTTATTTTATATTATAAAGATGTAAATTTTATTACTAAAATATTTCGTTCAACACATGACCAATCTCAATGGATGAAACGGTCAACACATGAACCTTTATTTTATATTATTCTTTATTTTTCAAATTGGAATGAGGCCCAATCAATTACCATATAAAGTTAATTATATGGATTCCATACAACACATGTATATAATAGCATTGAAAATAATCAACCATCAACCAAAGTGCACTACACTGTATAAGCATCAAATATAGATATTCAACGCTTATAACAGCCTGTCAATCAATCGATCGACATATTTAATCAATCAGGATGAGTGAACTTCAAATTTCATCCCAACACCCGTGTGGGGTTTCAAACAATCAAACACATATTTTATTTGTGCTGTTGGGCGATGTGTAAAATTTATCGTCCCAATCAATGTCTTTCAAATAGGTGTACATAAACAAACCGTCCGGTTTGTAAATGAATATTTATTTATTCACTTCACGTTAAAAATTATATTTTTAACGATAAAACATTTTATTCTAACATATGAATTTCTATTCAGTTCATTCTTTAAATAAAATGATATTTTTATTTTTCTAACTTATTTTAGAAAATTTCGGCGGCATAACGGCACAATACTAGAAACGGGACGAGGCCTAGCCTTATCCCCGGTCTAGTGAAGGCCCACGCCATTCACACATCAATCAAATCCATTCATTTCACCAAACATTTCAATTTCAAATCAAATCATCTAACTAATCTATGCAACCAAACAAACAAGTCCATGGTCTGTGGACGATTGTGTCGGGTGCTACTAAGCACCGTCTGCATCCTAGTATATATATATAACTAGAGAAAAGAAAGTGAAAGGTGAGAAATTCTCACCAAAAGCTATCCAATCATCTTGACTCTTCTTTTATAGAAATCTTCGCCAACTCGCCTTTTGTCGCTTTCGTTGCCCGTATTCACTACATATGTAAAAATCGAATTTTTACTTCGCTATTCAATATATAAAAATCGAATTTTTACTATCTTATTTTATTTTTATAAACTGAAAATAAAATTCCATTGTATTTATTTTAACATTTGCAAATAAATACACTGCTTATTTAGATTAAAAGCTGAAAATAAATATCAGTTAACCATCTTCTACCATATTAAAAATTCTATTTTCATCCTATGCTATTTATCCTTTCTTTTTCTTTTTTCATATTCAAACAAAATTTCTAAACAAAGTGATTTTATTTTTCTAGGACAAAGTGATTTTATTTTTCTAAGACAAAGTGATTTTATTTTTCTAAGACAAAGTGATTTTTTCCTAGAAAAACTAGATTTTTAAACAATGATAACATAAACAATTAAAATAAAATAAATAAATTATAATAATTACCCTAATTAATTACCATTTCACTAATCAAGTCATTAGGGTATCTTTAAACCCGTCGTCCTCACTGTATTGTCCTAGAACAAGTACCCATCGAGCCCGAATGGAAGATCCACCTGGGCGGGCCACCAGCGTTGATCGAACGATGATCCAACAACACCCCCTCGCGCGCCTCCAGATGCTCCTCCTCCACCAGTAACCGCGTCGAAGTCGACGCCGCTTCCTTGCCAGAAAACCATGACAAACGACGGGACTTTGAGGCCCGATTGCTGCTGATTCACGCAACTAGGCACCGTCATAGCCGTTGGATTTAAAGAGCAAAGAGGGCGCTTCGATTTTCATTTATCACGTTGGATTAATTTTGAGGGGATTGGATGAATTTTTGATTTGAAATCTGGAGCGATTTCGGTCGTCGAACACGATGAAGAGCGGCTGATAGGGGCGTTGACCATTTTGACTAGGTTTTAGGGAGAAAGGTTGATATTTATATTAATTTTTATAATATTTTATTCCTTTTTATTTTGTTTTAGCATATGAACTCCCATTCAAACCCAACGACTGTCGCCCCTAGCTAATTACCCCCATTTCGAACACAACGGGATATATATCACAGGCTGATTCGATCGTTTCGATCAGTTTCCATTCAATTTACATTTAAATCATTATACTGAATTTTAAACGTACATTTCAATTTACCGGGGTCGCATACTAACTCGAAAAATTCCAGAAAAATATTTTCTAGCTTCGTATTGACGATACGGTCCTAACAAAACTAGTTTCGTCGAATTCTGAGACCGTTAGAAAAATGACCATTTTCCAGTCGATTAAAATCAACTAAAACTGCTCAAACGCATTTTCCATTGCCATGCTCACATATTGATTCGAAAAATTATGAAATTTGAAATCTAGCAATAACTTTACATCACGGATCCAACAAAAGTGGTTTCGTCGAAATCCGAGGTCGTTTGCAAAATGGCTATTTTTAAGGGCCCGAATTCCATAGCGACTATTCAGAATTTTCAACTGGACATATCTTTTGATTCCCGCTATGAAATTTTGATTTGTTGGATTCGTTGGAAAGATATTCTCAAATAGATCCTAATGTTTCTGGTTTCTCTAAATTCCGGATTGTTTTGCACCCGGTACATTCAACTGAAGTTTGAAATCAAATTATCGAACTACCGCGCCATTTTCAATTCCTTTTATAATTATATATAATTATTTATATTCTAATGACGACGTATAAATATATACGTTCTAAATATATTCAAAATATATTTCTCGTCGTTTTTATTTAAAATAATTCATTTTAAATAATCAAAATTCGCTAAAATTGCCAAAATAAAAATTTTAAACTGGCCCAGATTTTCGGGTTGTTACAATCTCCCCCACTTAAAACTTTTCGTCCCCGAAAAGGAACAAAGTCGAAAGTGGTTTGATTAATTAGCTCTACGCTCGATCTGGCTTCCATTCTCCAACTTTTCAGTTTCTGAGAATTTTCAAAATTTCAAAAATTTGGCTAACACCCTAAATTTTCGAAAAATTTCGCCATAACCTCCCCTGCACCGGGAGCATCGGGGAATTTCAAATAGCTCCCCCGGTCCTTCTAATCTCAAAAAGAAAAAGAAAAAGCCAAGCGGCTAGCCAATAGGCTCATGAAATCATCATCACCCAAACAAAACAGTAAATTATGTAGTAAACATGTACCTATTTGTCGGGCAAACAAATTTTATTCTCTGCTCTAGCCTCCTTGCTATGACCTGTTCAATGTAAGTACAAGTATATGCAAGCAAATGCGACCAATTTTGAATATAATTCAATATTTGGTTCAATTAGGCATAATGGTTCAAAATTTATCAAACAACTAAACAAGCAACACAATCATCAATCAATTAGGGAATTTAACGTTTCAAATACATAATTTTGCTATATAGTCAAAAATCACATTTTTGATGCCAAATCACAACAATAGGTTCTATCTAATTTTGGTTCTCACACCAGTAAATAGGAAATATATAGAAATCTCACTTTTGTCACTCGAATATAAATATTGATGATGCCATGGTCATTATCAACATCACCTCCGGGCGACTAGAGTGTGATTCTATATCTATCCAGTATATTAAAATTTCAAACACACGTGGATCAGACGTATACGCAAAATCTTTATATACTGGACTGTCCAACTCAATATATATAGATAATCAAATACGAATAATTGTTTTTAATTTCAAAACAAGATTTGTTTTCCTTTTCAAAAATATACTCTTCACACTCGTTCTAGGATACTACTGATCCCATCTCTAACGAGTCATTCCCATTGGATATTACTAATCCAATTTCTGATGAATTCTTTCGTATAGTTCTAATGTGCCTTGTTCTCGAGCTCTGTAAACCAAAGCTCTGATACCAACTGTAAAAACCCGTAACTTCACCGTAAAGGAAAGCGCGGATAGTTCGAGAACAAGCCACAACAGAACTCATATAAAAGAACATTTCACTGTATATCACAACAATGCATCAGATTACAAGAATATACAGAGTATAAATGAATATTACACAGAAATATCAGAGATTTAAATTACATTTAAATACATCGCAGCGGAAAATAATACAATACACAACTAGAAGGAGATATACGGATACAAAGCTTTCCGGATATCGTTCCAGCTGTAAACCAGGATCCTGTGAATATAAATCTGCAAAACCAAAACTACTAGCTGCCCGTGTCAAAATAAGGGCACCCAGAGTTTAGGTTAAAACAATAAACTCCAGGTCAGTCATGTGACTGGTGTGAGAACTAAAACAGTTAATCTTTATTTTAAAGTTAGGTAAATCAAGGGACCACGCCGTATAACACGGAACGGGTTTCCTCCCAAGAATACCAGTGCATAAAAGAAACAGCGCAATGCTAAATAAAGAAAAATGAAGTTGTTATAAGACCCAGGTCCCATCACACAATGCAACGCAGCCGAGGATAGGGTTTTCCCTTATAACAGCCAAAGAATGCTTGATACGTTTAAAACAAATCGTTTGATACTATTATAAGTGCATAGTGTATAAAACAACTTCAAATCATAAGTATCAATCATAGACGGCATAAGTGCCCCATCCCACTATGTCGCCATACTAGGCTCTACAAATAAAACCGCAAGACGTCGTATTGGAAGTTGGGTTATCATTTATGGTATGAACCGAGGCTAGGGGCAAGATCCTCAACCGATTCGAGACTGTCTAGTCCGAGCCTCAGGGTCAGAGCGCATCGACCCTTGGATCGTCAGGGCCGGTCCACCGATGTGGATTAAAATTCCTGAACACTGCGTTTCCCCGCCCTTTGGGGCGTAAGCCTGGCCCGTCAGCCGACCAGAAGCATCGGCCGAAACCGATATCACGAGGCGCCTCGCTTTTCAGCAAGTAATAATAAGCAACATCCACATGAGTCAAACTCGTCAGCCAGTTCAAGCACTGACGCCACTCCTAACTAAAAAGAAACGCATGTCCTCCCTGATGTCCGTCTCCCGTTTTTGATTCATACCGGGTGTGATACTCGCGAATCAACGTTACACAAAGCTACGCCAAAAAGGCCGTGCTTCGATCATCAACCACAAGACTTTGCTTTTCAACAGAAGCCTTGATCATTTGCATCTTAGCATGCCACACAGGCAATTCACTCCATGCGATTGATATCCATCAATATATAACCCCTGAGCTCGTACGTCTCAGAGAAGGGCGTTAAGCAAGAGAATAAATTCTCCGCCGCCAAACAGATATATGTTAGACCGAAATTTGGGCCTAACACCCAAACTCTATGTGAAATCCTCACAAATCACAGATTACAGATAAAAAGCAGTAAAAACAGGGAACACACGGGATTTTTATAGTGGTTCGGCTCAATCCAAGCCTACGTCCACTTTATAGTTTCTCATATCCTGAGGAATTACAATTACAATGGTGTCTCACAATCCGTGAGATTCGATTATACACAATAGCCTTGTGTTCTAATGAAGAAGAGGAGAAAAGAGATTGAATTTATGCACGATAGCCTCGTGTTTGATTGAGTTGAGGAGTACCCAAAGTCCTTGAATACTTGGTAATGGTGGTCGGGAGGTGTTAGCGCCCGAAAAAAAGTCCCTTGAAATGACCATCTCGGGGTGTATTTATAGGCGTAGAGGAGCTGCTGGGAGTCCTGAATCGGGTCGGATCGGGTATGATGTGGTGAGCGGAGAGGACATCTCGGAGAGAGTGGAGAAGTGGCCTTCAAATCGTGCTAGGACAGATGGCAACCGATCCGGATTAGTAGGAGGTAGTTATCCCTTAAGAAGCGGTCAAACTTGCTGCGTCTGAGCAGGTACAGGGGAATCGGTTCGGGTCCGACCCGAACCGAGCTGGTGTCTTCAATCCGAAGACTTCATGTGCCAGGTTAGTGCGATGGAGGTCGGATCGGTTCGGCTCCGAACCGAACCGAGGAGGAGGCTCCGAACCGGAGTTATGATGTATACTTCTGAGCTGAGTGCAAGCCGGGTCGGGTTCTGATAGTCCGATCCGAACCGAGGTGAGATGGAGTCCAAGTTTGAGCATCTTCGAAGTGTGGAGTCGGAGCGGGTCCGATCCGATCCGGGAGGTCAAGCCAATTTCCAAATTCCAAGTTTTCGGTTCTGCATGCATTCACGGAAACGGGCATAACTTTCAAACCGTAAGTCCGATTGAGCCAAACCAAAGCTCAAACTGAAGCTAATTCAGAGATCTACAAGAGTTACAAAGCTCAGCTCCGTAATCGCTGTTTTCGGGCCCAAAAAAGGTCATCTGGTAGGAGTTTCGGGCCATTCTTTATTTATGATGCGATTTTGACCAAATCGCTGCCTGTCTTCTGACGGTATTTCCGATACTTGAGCGTATTATTGATAAGAGATTCCATGTGTGACTGCTTTGACTAAAAAGCGGGTCAACAATATATATTTAAGAGAGATCAATCACACGGACTAAAATCCAATGTCAGACACACAGTCCATTTACAAGTCCGTTCTGGGTCTGAACGAAACCGGAGGCACTTTCCTCGCATATCCATCCATCTCCAAGTACGTATGGACGATCACCAACTGTTTCCATCTTCTTGGGTGTACAGCCCAATCAAGATCATCAGTAATCACCCAAACAACGTGAAGACTTCCGGTCTTCGACCACCGTCTTCATCTTCGACTTATCGTCGTATCAGTTATTCAGAATGGGATAAACCCGGTCTTTCCGAATAACTCGCGTATATTTTAAATAAGTGTTACACAAACACAACATACGCCTCATTCCAATTCATCAGTCACTAACCGTAAATTAATCAAGAGAATAATTTCCCAAATATTAACCCCGAAGGCCGAAACCAACATCAGATCAATATCCAGAAAACCATTCTGCTTGGCTAACCGACAGTTAGTTTCTAAATTTCACATTCATAGGGAAAGGTTCCCATTAATTTTATCCAAGATAAATTCCTGAATTTATTCTCTAATCTTCCTTTGAATTTCGATTCAACTAGTCGGAATTAGCGAACCTTACCGTAGTAATCATTGGTTTTAATTTCCCAATCCCAACCTATTCATCCCATGAAGTAAAACTGGTAATACTTCATATCTAACACCACGATGTTATCGTAAATTAAATTATCATTTCACGTTCAAATCTAATTAAAGATTTAACTATCGCCTGGAGCAAAACTGGGGATACTCCATTCTCGATCTTTTCAATCTAATTAAAGATTCATTAAAACTCCACTTAGTTTTAATCGTTAACTGGGTTAAAGAATCAGTGTCATTTAAAACACAGTTCACGATAAACCCAAAATCACATTTCCATTAATTATCGGGTTAAAGAACGAGTGTTATTTAAAACACCATTCACGATAAACCCAAGAATCAATATCAATTCAATTTCAATTAAATTTTATTTAATTGGTACACTTCATTAAATCTAAATAAAAAGATTTAATCTTTTCTCAACTGGGTTCAAGAACAGTGTTAGTGAAGACACCATTCACGACAAACCCAAATCACATTTGATATTCAATACAAGGCTCTGAATAGAAAATATATCGACTTATATTCAATATCAAATTCTACGACTAACAAATGTCGTATTGGAAATAACGATATAAATATATATCTTTCAAATTTCCATAACAACATCTGTATAATCACGAATTCCAACATCGAAATATTCCGAAGACAATTTCGATTCAAATCCACTCTGATGTAATCATTGGAAATGCTGGTTATTTTTAAAACCCTTTTCATATTCAATTTATTTATTTTAAAAATAAATAGAATTATAATTCTAGTTCAAAACTAGTTCATTTAGATAAAAATCTATTTTTATCTTTTCAAATATGGAGTTTTTCATCCCAATCCTTTCTAAACCATTTCTTATGATTTTACACAAATTATTACTATTTTTAATAATTTTATCAAGGCCCGCACAGTCGATTTCCATCAACGGTCATCGAACTGCACTTACAGCGACCTTTTTCGAATTTGATTTGGACGTATCTCCAAATCCAACCGTTAGATTTCAAATTTCTAATATTCGTTAGAAAGCTCTTTTCGATACGAACCCAATGGTTCCGGTTTTAGGAGAATCCGACGGTCGGATCTCCCGTAATGTCCGTTTGAAATAAATGGTCGAAATTCGCGAACTGCCGCGGCGCGACGCGTTCTATTCAGGCCATTATATTATATATATAATATATATATAATATATTTCGTCGATTTCTATTTAAAACGAATTATATAAATAGTTTCAAATTCGTTTCAAAAGAAATTTCAACTTCCATTTCAATTCAAATCAAAATTGAATTCTTCTTTATAAATTCGTTTTAAAATTCATTTCTATTCAATTCAAATTTCAATTCAATTTGAATTCATTTCAATTTGCTTTCAATTCAATTTGAATTCGTTTTCAATTCATTGCGAATTCGTTTTCAATTCAATTCATTTCGAAATCGTTTTCAATTCAATTCATTTCGAAATCGTTTTCAATTCATTTCATTTCGAAATCGTTTTCAATTCATTTCATTTCGAAATCGTTTTCAATTCATTTCATTTCGAAATCGTTTTCAATTCAATTCATTTCGAAATCGTTTTCAATTCAATTCATTTCGAAATCGTTTTCAATTCAATTCATTTCGAAATCGTTTTCAATTCAATTCATTTCGAAATCGTTTTCAATTCAATTCATTTCGAAATCGTTTTCAATTCATTTCATTTCGAAATCGTTTTCAATTCATTTCATTTCGAAATCGTTTTCAATTCATTTCATTTCGAAATCGTTTTCAATTCATTTCATTTCGAAATCGTTTTCAATTCAATTCATTTCGAAATCGTTTTCAATTCATTTCATTTCGAAATCGTTTTCAATTCAATTCATTTCGAAATCGTTTTCAATTCAATTCATTTCGAAATCGTTTTCAATTCATTTCATTTCGAAATCGTTTTCAATTCATTTCATTTCGAAATCGTTTTCAATTCATTTCATTTCGAAATCGTTTTCAATTCAATTCATTTCGAAATCGTTTTCAATTCAATTCATTTCGAAATCGTTTTCAATTCATTTCATTTCGAAATCGTTTAAAATCGATATAAATATCGTCCACGTCAAAATGGTGTCAATCTAATCAACACGGCTTCATAAATTTCTATTTTCAAATATTCTATTTCAAATATTTCTTTTTCAAAATAGTTGTTATTATCAAAATATTTCGTTCAACACATGACCAATCTCAATGGATGAGTACTGTCAACACATGAACCTTTATTTTATATTATAAAGATGTAAATTTTATTACTAAAATATTTCGTTCAACACATGACCAATCTCAATGGATGAAACGGTCAACACATGAACCTTTATTTTATATTATAAAGATGTAAATTTTATTACTAAAATATTTCGTTCAACACATGACCAATCTCAATGGATGAAACGGTCAACACATGAACCTTTATTTTATATTATAAAGATGTAAATTTTATTACTAAAATATTTCGTTCAACACATGACCAATCTCAATGGTTGAAACGGTCAACACATGAACCTTTATTTTATATTATTCTTTATTTTTCAAATTGGAATGAGGCCCAATCAATTACCATATAAAGTTAATTATATGGATTCCATACAACACATGTATATAATAGCATTGAAAATAATCAACCATCAACCAAAGCGCACTACACTGTATAAGCATCAAATATAGATATTCAACGCTTATAACAGCCTGTCAATCAATCGATCGACATATTTAATCAATCAGGATGAGTGAACTTCAAATTTCATCCCAACACCCGTGTGGGGTTTCAAACAATCAAACACATATTTTATTTGTGCTGCTGGGCGATGTGTAAAATTTATCGTCCCAATCAATGTCTTTCAAATAGGTGTACATAAACAAACCGTCCGGTTTGTAAATGAATATTTATTTATTCACTTCACGTTAAAAATTATATTTTTAACGATAAAACATTTTATTCTAACATATGAATTTCTATTCAGTTCATTCTTTAAATAAAATGATATTTTTATTTTTCTAACTTATTTTAGAAAATTTCGGCGGCATAACGGCACGATACTAGAAACGGGACGAGGCCTAGCCTTATCCCCGGTCTAGTGAAGGCCCACGCCATTCACACATCAATCAAATCCATTCATTTCACCAAACATTTCAATTTCAAATCAAATCATCTAACTAATCTATGCAACCAAACAAACAAGTCCATGGTCTGTGGACGATTGTGTCGGGTGCTACTAAGCACCGTCTGCATCCTAGTATATATATATATAACTAGAGAAAAGAAAGTGAAAGGTGAGAAATTCTCACCAAAAGCTATCCAATCATCTTGACTCTTCTTTTATAGAAATCTTCGCCAACTCGCCTTTTGTCGCTTTCGTTGCCCGTATTCACTACATATGTAAAAATCGAATTTTTACTTCGCTATTCAATATATAAAAATCGAATTTTTACTATCTTATTTTATTTTTATAAACTGAAAATAAAATTCCATTGTATTTATTTTAACATTTGCAAATAAATACACTGCTTATTTAGATTAAAAGCTGAAAATAAATATCAGTTAACCATCTTCTACCATATTAAAAATTCTATTTTCATCCTATGCTATTTATCCTTTCTTTTTCTTTTTTCATATTCAAACAAAATTTCTAAACAAAGTGATTTTATTTTTCTAAGACAAAGTGATTTTATTTTTCTAAGACAAAGTGATTTTATTTTTCTAAGACAAAGTGATTTCTTCCTAGAAAAACTAGATTTTTAAACAATGATAACATAAACAATTAAAATAAAATAAATAAATTATAATAATTACCCTAATTAATTACCATTTCACTAATCAAGTCATTAGGGTATCTTTAAACCCGTCGTCCTCACTGTATTGTCCTAGAACAAGTACCCATCGAGCCCGAATGGAAGATCCACCTGGGCGGGCCACCAGCGTTGATCGAACGATGATCCAACAGCACCCCCTCGCGCGCCTCCAGACGCTCCTCCTCCACTAGTAACCGCGTCGAAGTCGACGCCGCTTCCTTGCCAGAAAACCACGACAAACGACGGGACTTTGAGGCCCGATTGCTGCTGATTCACGCAACTAGGCACCGTCATAGCCGTTGGATTTAAAGAGCAAAGAGGGCGCTTCGATTTTCATTTATCACGTTGGATTAATTTTGAGGGGATTGGATGAATTTTTGATTTGAAATCTGGAGCGATTTCGATCGTCGAACACGATGAAGAGCGGCTGATAGGGGCGTTGACCATTTTGACTAGGTTTTAGGGAGAAAGGTTGATATTTATATTAATTTTTATAATATTTTATTCCTTTTTATTTTGTTTTAGCATATGAACTCCCATTCAAACCCAACGACTGTCGCCCCTAGCTAATTACCCCCATTTCGAACACAACGGGATATATATCACAGGCTGATTCGATCGTTTCGATCAGTTTCCATTCAATTTACATTTAAATCATTATACTGAATTTTAAACGTACATTTCAAATTACCGGGGTCGCATACTAACTCGAAAAATTCCAGAAAAATATTTTCTAGCTTCGTATTGACGATACGGTCCTAACAAAACTAGTTTCGTCGAATTCTGAGACCGTTAGAAAAATGACCATTTTCCAGTCGATTAAAATCAACTAAAACTGCTCAAACGCATTTTCCATTGCCACGCTCACATATTGATTCGAAAAATTATGAAATTTGAAATCTAGCAATAACTTTACATCACGGATCCAACAAAAGTGGTTTCGTCGAAATCCGAGGTCGTTTGCAAAATGGCTATTTTTAAGGGCCCGAATTCCATAGCGACTATTCAGAATTTTCAACTGGACATATCTTTTGATTCCCGCTATGAAATTTTGATTTGTTGGATTCGTTGGAAAGATATTCTCAAATAGATCCTAATGTTTCTGGTTTCTCTAAATTCCGGATTGTTTTGCACCCGGTACATTCAACTGAAGTTTGAAATCAAATTATCGAACTACCGCGCCATTTTCAATTCCTTTTATAATTATATATAATTATTTATATTCTAACGACGACGTATAAATATATACGTTCTAAATATATTCAAAATAAATTTCTCGTCGTTTTTATTTAAAATAATTCATTTTAAATAATCAAAATTCGCTAAAATTGCCAAAATAAAAATTTTAAACTGGCCCAGATTTTCGGGTTGTTACAAACTCGCCTCAAGATGGCTGAACAAACAATTAAAAATCAATTGGCAAAAGAGAATGGTGGGATCACCAGTGGTGTTGCGCTACTGGCTGAAACCCCTTCAAAACCAGATAATTCAAACACCAACTCCACCCAAAGTTCCCAAAATAACAAAAGTAGAAATAACAATAATGCCAAAACTAATGGTGGGGGAGGGAAAGCAAACTGGTGCATTTTATCACATGCCAGGTCGGCAACCCAATCATCATCAATGGGCCCCACGCCCTCCACCAAGATGGCAACAATGGAAAAATCCATTTGGATCTTGGAACTCTTGGTACACCATCCCACCTCCTTGTCCATATCCTTCATCACCATGGCAACTAAGGTAAGTAAATCAAGCCCAACAACTACTAGGCAAGGAGTCGTAGGGTCCCATCCACTGGCGTATAACACTATGGCTCCACCCGTTGGCTACACACAAACCGATATTAAAGCTGCCATGCATGCTCTATCATTCTCGCAACTCAATGGAAATTTTTTTATGGATACCGGTGCCACATCTCACATGACAGCGGATCAAGGTATACTTTCTTCTTATTTCAATTCTAGCAATAATTATCATAACATTGTTGTTGGCAATGGTCATCTAATTCCAATTGTTGGTCATGGTAGCACTAATTCACCCTTACCATACCCTCCATTTATCCTAAACAATGTTTTACATGCTCCCAAACTTATTAAAAACCTAATATCTATTTGCATTTTCACCATTGATAATATGGTTTCTGTTGAATTTGATCCATTTGGATTTTCTATTAATGATTTACAGACGGAGACCAAATTAATGAGATGTGACAGCACTGGGATCTTTATCCTCTCTTCTCCAATAATCAAGCCACTCCCTTCATCAATCGATTAGTCTTTACTGCTCTCTCTCTAGATCTTTGGCATAACGGCTTAGGACATCCTGGCGCTGCTGTGCTTAAATCATTAAATCATAAAAACTTCATTAATAGTAATAAGGCTTGTAAAACTTATTGTTCTTCTTGTCCTCTTGGAAAACATTCTAAGTTACCGTTTTATGATTCTCTGTCATACACTTTGCTACCTTTTGATATTATTCACAGCGATCTTTGGACATCTCTTATTGTTAGTTCTTGTGGCCACTGTTATTATGTTCTTTTTCTTTATGATTGTAGCAAATTTTTGTGGATATTCCCTATTGCCAAAAAATACAAGTCAAACACTTATTCAAATCCTTTCATGCTCTAATCAAAACTCAATTTGAACGTAATATTAAAACATTCCAATGTGATAGTGGAATACATCAATGGCACCTTTAAATAATTCTTTGATCATAATGGGATGTTATTCTGCCTTTCTTGTCCGAACATCTCTCCTCAAAATGGCAAAGCCGAACGACACATTAAATCAATAAACAACATCATTCGTACTTTGCTCGCATTAATACATGTTATTTATGTAATACATTATTAACATAAATACCATATATTAATTATTCTTACACTCCCCCGCAGTTGAAACAGGCCGTTGTCGGACGTTGAGGCTGTCCAGAAATTCGTCAAATAGCACATGCGGAAGACCTTTTGTAAAAATATCAGCAATTTTATAACGGGATAGGACATGGAGGACTCGAACTTCGCCTTTAGCTACTTTTTCATGGACAAAGTGAATATCCATTTCAATGTGTTTTGTGCATTGATGCTGAAATGGATTACCAGATAAGTAGATCGCACTTACATTGTCACAATAAACCAAGGTGGATTTCTAAATGGGAACATGCAACTCTAATAACAAATTTATGATCCAACATGAGTCTGAGACAACATTAGGAATTCCTGTATACTCAGCTTCTGCACTACAACGAGATAATGTCGACTGACGTTTAGAAGGCCAAGAAATACAATTATCTCCAAGAAATACACAATAACCTAAGGTGGAGCCATAGTGTTGTACCATATATTAATTATTCTAACAGGAATCCTGCACGAAGCAGATTGAACGCTGAACTTTGAATTAATGGATGATAACAACACGACAAATGATTGATTGATGGACGACAAGAGCAGATAGACCGACTGCCTGCTAAAAGGAGGAAAATGACAGATCCATTAACAGAACGACCTGCGAATGACCGAGTTGAAAATGTGTTTGATTACACATTTCTATTCATACAAAATTACAAATGACACACATATTATGCTATCGATTGTTTCATAAAACGATGTTAACACATAAAAGAAAAAATAACATTTTATTATTTTCTGCATTTTAAGAAATAACGGAAGAACGATAACAAATTCATCCATTTACCATCCACTCTTCTCCTCTATCATCTCTTCCGCCTTTAATCCATCACCTCTGCTATCTTCAAATATTTGCATCTTTCGAAATTAATGTTGAAAACTCAAAACACAAAATAAACCAAACACTGCCAAAATTGCTAAACCTAAAGGCAGTAATCTTATATTCCATGTTGGCTTCGTTGGGCTTGGGCTAAGCAATGAAGCACTAGAGCTGAAAGTAAGAATCAAAGAATTAAAATTTTCTTGGATATGATAAACAGATTTGGCGAATCAAATTCGGGTTAGCGGCTCAAACTACAATAGAATCACCATGTTACAACAGTGCAAAACAGTTACAAAAGACTTTTTACAATGGTGATTACACCATCGTACAGTAAGAAGTTGTAATAGACTAAAATCTATTACAAATGTTCATTAACATTGCAACTAACTATTGTCATATATCCTATTACAGCTACTATAATCCGTTGTAGTTATAGCTACTACCACTGTTATGCACCGTTATGACTTCGTACTTTTAACAACTATTTCTGATGGTTGTAATACACTTTATTACAACTATAATTTGCAGTTGCATTTTAAATCTATATATATATATATTTCACTTCGCAAATATATATTATTTTCATTTCATATCTATATATATATTTCACATCGCAAATATATATTATTTTCATTTCATATATATATATATATTTACATTCCGTATATACATATATATATTCGCATTCCATATATATATAATTTCCTTTCATATATATTATTCACATTCCATATAAATATATATTTTCTTTTCAAATATATATATTTTTCACATTCCATATAAATATATATTTTCTTTTCAAATTTTTTTTTTCATACATCATATATATATATATATATTTATCTTCATCTCATAAAATTTTCGCAATGCTGTATATATAATTTTCACAACGCATATATATATAATTTTCACAATGCATGTACATATAATTTTCACAATGCATGTACATATAATTTTCACAACGCATGTACATATAATTTTCACAACGCATGTATATATAATTTTCACAATGCTTAATTTATCTCATTTCGCATCACAATCAATTTTCACACAGAATACAATCAAACAAGTCGTCCATGATCTGTTGACAACGGGGAGCAATTCATATGTGCAGTTATAAAATAAATAATTGTACCACAAATTATTTTAGTGAGAGAGGTTCTCACCGTGGTCAGTTTCGAAATCGATAAAAACGATTATTTTAATTAAATTAAATCCGGTGTTTAGTTTAATCAAAATTTACAAATGCTTCCAATTTTGTTCTGGTCTGCTCCATTGTGTAGTGTTCGATCACGCGATCCCAACGCATCCAAGTTTGCTGATTTCTGATAAAAGACGAATGAGTTATTACATTTTAAAATCTCACATCGTAATTACATAACTAAATTATAATTTACTTAACCATTTTTTAATAAATCACCACCGTTCAGAATTATTCCAAGGCCGATGACACCTTCTTCTTCTCGCGATCCCCTTCTGTACAAAAAAAAGAACCCTTGCTCCTCCATTTTCTCCCCTCTCGCACAACCATCGAGGCCGCCTGAACCTAATCGGAGAATGCTGCGACGTGCCCCTTCACAAGAGCCCCCTCCGCCCCAAGAATCTCAAAGCTCGAGCCCCCCGCCATGCTAGAAAGTTCCACGAAGCCGACGGTTTTGGTGGACAAAACCTCCCAAACGACGACGCTTCAGATCATCTTGACCGTTGAATTCAAAGATGTTGCTGAGTTAAAGCGGCTTGTAATCGGGGTTTCATGGATTGATTCATGGATGTGGAGAAATTTTGGGGGATTAATTCGAAGGGTTTTCACCGTTGGTTCTTTACTGGAGGTGGCTCCCGGCCTTTGACTACGGAGGAAATAATTTGACAAAATTAGGGTTGACCCTCTTTATAGACAATCCCTTTTTTATTTCAATTTATTAAATTCTCTTTAAAACTCCAAATCATCACCAACTCCAAATCCAACCCAACGACTGTCGCCCCTAGCTAAATACCCCCATTCCGGACACAATGAGATATGTTTCATAAGCCAATTCGACTGTTTCAATCAATTTTCATCAAAATTAAAATATAAATCAATATATATTGAATTTGAACACATATTTTAATTTACCTGGGCCACATACTGATTCTAAAAATTCCAGAAAAAATATTCCTAGCTTTGTATTGACGATACGGTCCTAACAAAACTAATTTTGTCGAATTTGAAGACTGTTTGAAAAATGGCCATTTTCTGGTCGATCCAAATTGACTGAAACTGTTAAAACACGTTTTCTTTTGCCACGCTCACGTATTAATCCCAAAAATTATGAATTTTAGAATCTAGAAATAACTTGACATCCTGGATCCAACAAAAGTGGTTTCGTCAAAAAAGGAGGTCGTTTGCAAAATGGCTATTTTTAAGGGCTATACTTCCATAGCGACTAATCTGAATTTTCAACTGTGCATAACTTTTTATTCCCGTTATGAAATTTTAATTTTTCGGATTCGCTGGAAAGATACTCCCAAATAGATTCTAATATTTTTGGTTTTGCTGAAATCCGGTTTATTTTGAATCCTGTACATTCATTTGAAATTTGAAATCGAATTTTCAAACTACCGCGTCATTTCCAATTCCTTTTATAATTTAAAATAAATATTTATATTCTAACGACGATCTATATAAATATATATTTTCTAATTCTATTCAAAATAAATTTCTCATCGTTATTATTTAAAATAATTCATTCTAAATATTCAAAATTCATTAAAATTGCCAAATTAAAAATTTTAAATTGGTTCAGATTTCCCGGGTTGTTACACAACCTTTACGAGCACAGCCTAAACATCTACCACTGCACAGAGGACTATCACAAGCACCTTACGTATCTCAGGAAGTTGCGTGCTTCCCCTTCCCGTCCTTAGGAGCTATCAGAATAATCAGATGGACGTGCGCTCCCCTCGTGCTTTATGATACCGCGATGATCTATCCAATTCGGTTATTCACCCTCAAGCGTGCAGACTGGCCCAAGCGCTTCGTTTTATCATGTTATTAGACCCTATTATCAAGACCCGGAAAAATCGAACACTTAATCCTTTAATATCGTAACAATTTGTAATATTATTAAATGTTATAAATGTGATTTTATAACCTGGTTAAACATCATTCAATTTGTAATTTATGATCCTAGACTCATTTTGGAAGTGCTTCCAAAAATATATTTTTGGGAAAAATGTCGAAAATATGATCGAAAACTGTTTTATCGATATATAGCTATTTTCTCAATAAAAGTTGTTGAAAATTTAAATGGGTGTCTAATTAATCATTAGGAAAGTGATTAGCAAATAAAAATATTTTAGTATTTATGATTAACTAAATATCCGAATGATGTCATGCATTACATAAGCATGATATTTAGGAAATGAGCAAATAAGGAAAATGAGCAAAAGTAGTAATACTTCATATGTAAGATTAGGGTTTTAAGGGCTTTTAGGTCTTTTCCCATTCACCTTGCTTTTCCTATAAAAGAAGGGGCGTACCTTCTCATTTCATTCACAAAAATTCCTAAGTTTTAAGGATAAAAACAATGTCTTCTTCATCTTTCTCTCTTACTCACTAACTTTCTGAAAACATACTCAAACCAACTCCAAATCAACTTAAACTTTGAGTGAAGCCTTCCTACAGCATTACAAGACCTTCTAACAAGTTAGAAGTTGAAAAATCCAAGCCCCTCTCCATTTTCAAGAATAGGCCGTGAGCTAATTTGAAGGAGGAAGGAGGAAAAAGCAAGGAAAAACAAGGAAAGGAAGGAAAGAATGGAGGTTGCTATCTTGGATCTTGGCTCGTGTTCTTGGATCTTAGATTTGCTAAGGATTAATGTGAGTTTACTCACTATTTAGGATAGAAAATATAAACAATTTGCATGTCCTTAACTATGCTTAAAGTTGCTTGAATGTTAGTAACTTATGTTAAAAATGTTAACTTGATTCTTACTTTAAAAGTAAGCGACATATGTGATCCATGTTAATGGATTGGAAAGGACTTTGATGTGTAGGATCTAGCTGGGGGGGTGGTGAATAGGGTTTATTAAATTTTCGAGAGATATTAAAATATTCATAGATCACAAAATATAGCATAAATATAAATGCAAAAAATAAATGACACACGAGATTCCCAGCTTCGGCAAAACCCTGCCTACTGCTGCATTCCTAAGGTTTCTACTAGGTGATAGAACAGATCCCGCATACAAGACCATGTATACTCGTGAACCCTGCTCCTATTTTAACCCTACGTTCAAAACCATAGACTAATCTAATCCCCTAGATCAGATTTCCCCTGATTACAACCCCGTAACCAGTAACCCTAGTTTTTACAGGCTCTAGTAAACTGGCAGTTAATATCCTAACTGGTTTCCTAGTTTTTTACAAACACTAGAAAAACTGATCAAATCGTTTACAAATGAAATTTAAAAACAAAACAAATTTAAATTAGAAACAAGTCCTAATGTTTTAAAACCCTAGAGATAAAACAAGGGTTATCCCCTTTGGAAAACATGGCCGGCCCATTCTCCATTGTTTTTGCATCATCTTTTATCAGTCCTATCTCTTCTTTTTTGGAATTAAAAATGGCAGCTCTAAGAATTAGTGTTTCTCCAGGTTTGCTCCAAATTGAATCGTGGCTTCTGAAAGAGATTTTCCTCTGACGGGTTTTGTCTGTTGATGCTATCTTGCTCACGATTCAGGGATTTATTGAAACAACTGTGAGTAATCTAGTTTGATTCTTCGAATTTATTTTTCAGATTTTTGTTGCTTGTTTCGATGTCTATTTGCTAGTGAGGAATTGTGTAATTTATAGGATAATAAATCCTATAATTCCTCTCTGATTTCGTATATGGTTTGAAATGATTCGATCTGAGTTATTGCGTGTTTCCCCTTTTTGATTGTGTAAAATCTCGGCTTTGAATGCCATGACCCCAGACATGATTTTGTCTCTTGCGTGAATTCTTTGATTGATTTGTTGCCTTGTATAATTTTGAAAAGGACCGTGCCAAAAAACTGTTGCTTGATTTCTGGACATTTAGCATTTTAGAATCTGGAAATAAATCCTTGCCAAACATGTTGATTGACGAAATGAAACTTGCCCCATTTTGCTTGATAATTTCTTGCTAGGATTGTTGAATGACAGTTGCCAAAACACACATGTATATTTCTGGAAAAAATACTAAATTGAATTATCCCCATCAATGATTTCTTGCCAAGCTTTGCTCATCTGAATTTCATTAAATCTACTTTGTGATTTCTGGAAGTAAGGACTTGATTGAATGAATTTCCAAAATCACTCCATCCATGCATTAACTCCATGTTTTCATTTCTTGAAAATGTGAATATCTGAAATCAATTTAAACACTGATATGAAATTAAAAACATGCCTTGCTGATTTTGCTTGACTCCATGTTGTAGTTCTCTTAAGATATCTAATCTGTTTTGCCTTGGGTTACTTTAAACTGTGCTGAACTCATTTTCTTGCTTCTGCTCCAATATACATAGTTAAATGGCTTTGCATATCAATGCATATATATATATCATGTATACATATATGAATGAGAGCTTGGATTTGCAAACAACTTATCATTTTCATTCATGCTTTTGTCGGCTGCATGTATCCTGTACCTGAGCATCAAAAATTGGCTCGACCAATTAAAACCTGGCTTAAACTTGAAATGTTGACATGCACTTGTTTATATTTTGCTACACCATGTATATCCTGTGTTTGAACTATTTTTTTCTTTGCTGATCTTGTCCTGTACATGCCTCGACCATGCACTATTTTTTGTTGTGTTGAATTTTGTACTTGACCAGTCGAGCTTGCTTTGCACAAATCACTTTGACACTTGTTTGAAGTGTATATTTCAATTTTGATACACTTGAACCATTTTGAATTTTGGGCTGATTGTCTTGAGCACTGTCTTTCTCACCTAATTTGAAACCGCGGAACCAAGGCTTTGACTTTTAACTTATGTGTTGACTTGCTTGACATGCTGATTGACCTTGTCCATGTGAACAACCCCATAATGGTCTTGTCTTTTTTATATTTGCACTACCTATCTAGCATGTATTGCACATGCCCCTGGAATTGACTTGTTGCATTGACCATTCATACTCCATACACATGTTCATAGCAGTGTGCACATATGTATATATGTTCACTTGAGTTGTAACATGTTGGGTCCACTTGCTTTGTTTCCCTATCTCGACCATGCTGGCATGTATTGAATTCGACCATAACCATGTATAACATGTTGTTCTTTTGCTTGTGTATGATGGCTTGGTTGATTTTCATATATGCTCGGCCCCTTGCTCGACCATGATTGACTTTGTGCACTGTCTTCATGCTTGACCATGTTGCACTGAGTCGAGATGGTCCACGTGGCTACTCCTCAGTTGCACGCTGATTGGCGAGGCAGTGCACACGTGTATATTTGTACACGTGTGTATATGCAGCCATCAGAAAAGATTTTCTGTCCCTGTTCATATTCAAACTAGCTGCCTAGACACAGATGAATCAGATCAAATCATGAAAAATGATGAGAAACACACCAGAAATCTGAGGCAAATAAAATTAAAAAAAAATTTATATTCGCATATATTTAGTTTAAATTCTATTGCAGTGTACTGTGTGTGTGTTTCATTGTGACAGGTAAGAAGATGTTGACTGGAGTGACAAAGAGCTGTGGAGACAGAAGACTGAAGAGAGAATGAAGCAGTGTCAGTAAATGTGTCTGTATATGAAAGTGAAAATGTATGTATATATGATTTGTATAGACAAAGTGACTATATGAGTGTTGTAGAGAGAATTGTACTGATATTTGTAATAAACAAATTTTGTTTGAAATAAAATATCATTTTATTGTGTTCAAACGAATTTGTCTATCGTATTCAGTTTATTTACCAGAACAATACCATGTGAAGAATATATAAATAGTGGAGTTATAAATCTGTACTGTTTTGAATGTTGAAATAGAATATGATATTCAAATAGAGTACAGTTTGAATGTTCAATTCTAGTGCAGTAGTATTCCATTTAAATATAAATATTATATTCCTGTCTGTGATGTATATATAGAACAGTACAGTAACAAACACATTTGTAATAAAATATATTTGTTTGTTATCATCAAACAAAAATCATATAATTGTGTATACAACACTGTTATATACAACAATCTCCCCCTTTTGATGATGGCAAACAAATATTAAGATTTTGATTCCAATAAATGTGTTTGACCATGAAGAGCTGAACTCCCCCTATTTGAAAGGTCCCCCTACATCAGAGACTCCCCCATAACTATGGATGAGTGAAAAGAATGTGAAAATGAATTGGAATTTTGAAAAATTAAATATTTATAAAATATTCACTCATAAATCAAAATCTCAACCCATTCTCCACCTTGTGTTATCATCAAAAGGATATAGAATTTTAAAATATAGATGAAAAATGACTAAAAATATAATTTCAGCTTAAAAGGAAGAACGATCATCATAAACTCAATCAGTCAATCAAAAATCATAATATTATGAAAACATGTGGCATATTTCACATTGTAGAGAATGACGAATTTACGATGAATTTTATATAAAATGGAGAGAGTTTCAAAAATATGATTTTCAATTATTTTCATAAGAATTTTATAAATTGAAGCACAAAAATAGTGATGGATTTGTACTATAATTAATAAATTCAACTTAAGTGACAAAGTAGTATAATCTCAAATCCTAATAGCTATCAATCAACAAATCATAATACGTCATAAGACTTAAACACATTTCACAGATTAGAAAGATGGATTGATAGGATGGTTTTTATACACCAAGGAGAATTTCAGATTAATTTCAATTTATATCACAATATTTCCTTTTTCTTTTTATTTTATTTAAGAGCACACTGACCACGCATAACCAGAGCTTGGATTTTTAAATGAGGTTAGTCACAGCTTAAATTATAAGTTGTCTCATAACCATGCATGACCAGAGCTTGGATTTTTAAATGAGGTTAGAGACACACTTATGATTAATCATATATTTATTATTTTCAGTTTCAAAATGAAAAACTCCTCAGTATATAAAACCAAAAATGGATGATAGAAATGCGGTAGGTACAGAAATGGTCTGTGAAATAAATTTCTAAATTAATTGTGTTATGAAATATGCTTGACTATACTGGGATCATTGAAAATTTTCAATTATCACTAATTTTGAATAATAACGTAGTCCCATTTCTATCACAAATATTACCACTGTTTATTCAAAAGGATTTTAAAACATATTAACTCTCCACATTAATATAAAATTATCATGGATGGAAGAAAGATGATAGATAAAGGTGATGATCGTGAAATAATTGCTAATTTAAAGATTTTATAATAAACGTTCAATCACCATGAAAATATAAAATCTCCTCTTGTTGTGAAATATACTGTAGTCACGATTCATCACAATTTCAAAATCTGATAATAATTTTGATGAATTATAAATACAGTTCAATTTGGATATTGATTTCAATTTCTGAATGAATAATCAATAAATAATTTTAAAATTGAAAATTAATTACAAGAGGGATATGAAGATCTATACATGCCAAGAGAGATAAATTTGTACAAGGCAAAAAGAGTGTGTGGATCTATACAAGGTGAAGATTAGAATCTAAGTACAGATGAGTGAGACAAATATAAGGCACTTTTGATACCACTTGGTGTCCCTATTAATGAGGATTGTAACAAGACACTGGAGACAAACAAGGATAATTCAAACAACAGAATTTTAACCAAAAATCCCAAGTAGACATGACAAAAGATTAGGCACATTTATCAGAGTAGCAAACAGTTTTACTCAACACAAGCAGTTATTTGAAAACATTTTTCAAAACAGTATCAGAGCAGCACAAGAACCAATAGTACAGCAGACTTGACAGTAGATGTTTCTGATGGTCACAAAAATATATTCCATGATCCAACATTATAAAATTTAGTTCATTTTAAATCATTTGAAGAAATGTGAAAATACCAGGATTTAATGAATCAATCACACCAGATTATAAATTTTAAATTCACGATGAGTGTGAGATTAAAGAAATCAATAATTTCAAATGATTTTAAACAAACAAATACTTAAATCAATAATCATCAAATAACAGTGAGTTTCAAGACCGAATTTTCAAAGAATTTTTCCAAATTATTTCTGACAAGCCCAATGAATTTTTCAGAATATTTACATCAAGTTTGAAAGATAATTCATGATCCAAAATAATGGTTTATTCGAAATCACTTGAACAAATGTAAAACATGAGATATAATGAATCAATCACACAAGAAAAAATAATTTTAGATCTGAGAGGTGTGTGAGATTCAGAATATCAGATATTTCAAATGATCTCAAAAAATCTAAACCACATGGTCATGAATAACCGTAAATATCAAGGTGTAAGCAATGATTCAAGACAGATCAAAATACCTAAGCCAATCTGAAAATCAATGAAATTATCACAACTGAGAAGTAGTAATGTGCTGTAATGAGTATAATATTTCAAACTTTTCTAAACTGAATTAGAAGAAATTCAAAATAGCAGAAGTGTGTGAAATTCCATTAAACTTCCAGATCTTCAATAATTTAGAATTCAAATCAACAGTGTTCAAGATATGACAAGAATACATCAACATTGTTATGAATTCAAACAATTGCATATATTTACAAGATTAAATTCAAATTCTGGAAATAATTAAAACATCAGAGTTCTATTCAATTAAAGCGAATTTCCATGAGTACTGCAATTGGGAGTTAAGAAAGCATAAAAGAAGGTATGATGACAGGACAGTGACAAAAAAGTAGACGGGGTAGAAGAAAGAATAAACAAAAGAAACAAAATATTTACAAAAATGAGTTCAAAGATTATACCTGAAATCCATGTAAACCATAATCTCCAACTCAGCAAACTTGACTTAAGGAACTGTGAATGATACAGAACCATAAACAGTTTGAATTTGAATCTCCTTTGAATAACAGTTCCTAAGCCACGTCCAGTACCTAAGTGTTTATGGGATTGAGTGGTCTAACAAAATTAGTGAAACCACTCACAGTTGTGTGTTGGACTTTCGGTACCCAAACTTGTTTGAATAGCAACCCATCAGAATTTACCAAAGTGCCTTTAGGGACCCAAATCTGTTTGAATTTAGACGAATTCATTTTGTTTCTTTTTGGGGTCCAAACAGAGTTGTTTCTAAACAAGTTTACATTTTGCTTTCGATTCAAAAATCCTTTGAAATTATTGAAGTTTATGTTTGACCAAAAAATGGTCCTAACACCCAAATTGTCGTATTTAGAGCATAGGACATGAAGAAATAACTGAAAAATAAGAGAAAAAGCAAGACAACAAGATTTTTATAGTGGTTCAGCGTTAACGAGCCTACGCCCACTTCATATTTTCTCATTTCATTCACTGATTACAATTAAAATGAATATTGTATCTTAGTCACTAGAATCTAATGAATAATTATCTTTGAATTCATTGATTTTATTGAGGAAGATGGTGGTTATTCATGGAAAAGTATTGGTCATGGCAGCCATGGACAAGGAGTTGCCAAAAAGTCCCCCGAAAATGCTCCCTGGAGGTGTATTTACAGCTGTAGGAAAGCCCATGTGGTTATCAGGTCGTGGTAGGACATGTGGCACCCGATCCGGGAAAGTAGGAGCGGTCATAGCCTCAAGAATAGGTCAACGGTCATGCATAGAAGCAGGTTCGGTCCAGGCGGTTCGTGACCATGTTGTGAACCACGGATCGGGTCGTGGTTATGAGGGGCTCAACGAGTCGGATCGTGGATCATGGGTGTGTCACGAACGGATCATGATGAGGGCAAGACAAGGGGGGCGATCCGATGAGGGGCGAGCCGGTCCAGGAGGTGATGCTTTGTCACTTCATCCAAATGATTGCCAGATTACACCCATTCACGGAAACAGACGTAACTTTCAAACCGTAAGGCCGATTGGGCCAAACGAAAGCTCTACTTGAAGCTAATTCAGAGGGATACAAGTATTTAATGTGTTGAGATCCAAATGAGGTAGTCTGATAGGAGTTTCGGGCCAATTTATACTGATGTTTGCGATTTTGACCAAACCGCCCTGTATCTTCTAATGATGCGTTCAATGCCGGAGAGTGATGCTATTCCACCATTTCAACCGAGCGATTGCTGATCAATTCATGTTCACATTCAAATCCTTTTCTTTGGGTAGCCTGGTCACAAAGCAGGCTAACATTTCCCCCCCCCCAAAGTACATCTTATCACAGATGAGATGTGCTTTGAATGTGTTGAGCTAAATCTCTTTGGAACGTCATTTATCCTTCTATTGCATTGCTTCCATTAGAGCTAGTTAGGACAAGTTTTATGGAAGAAGTATTTGAGATGATCAAGTAATGGTTTAAGCCTTGTCGAATCAAGAGGTCTGATTCATTCATCAAAAATCACATTATATCGTTGGCTCTCGAGTATGATTCTACACGCACAGGTCGTTGTCGGACACCGTCGTCATTTTATTTAAGCAAAGCATGTTGTCGATCATACTTTCTCTTATGTATGAGTCGATGTATGAAGTAGCCATCTAAGTCATAGGGCGATGCAAGAATGTTTTAGCTCTGAGCTTGCATCTGGACTGTTGGGATGGAGCATACCAGAATCATCATATGAATTTGTCATTTACACTCAGCTTTAAACTATCCCGGCATCGGGATATTAATATAGAGCTCCACGATAGCATCAAATCGTAACAATACGGATACCGAAAGAGACGATCACTCCGGATCATGTCAACAAAAATAAAGAATCCACGGTCGCATTGGGCCGTATTTTAAGGAATCCACAATCGCTCTGGATCGTTTCATAATTCAATAATCACATGCAAGTCAGTAAGAGATGCAGTTGAAATCATGTGAACTAGTGCTCGTACGATCGTCACTATCGTAAGGTAGTGGAGGAATTTGTTACGCCTTCCATTCGGTGTAGTTTGAGTCTTTAAATTCACATTTGATCCGCAAGCTGGCTTGCTTGGTCGGGGAAGATGAATCGGGTCATACTACAGGGGCATATTGTACATGTCTTGAATCTTGATCCAAGCCAGGGTTGTCTTTACGGTCAGTCCATGAATTGACGCTCGTGCCCTCAGGGCCATCAAAAGGCAAGCGAACTCAGGGCTTATGCCCCCAACATCGATGGGGGTTGAGTTAAGTCAATCAGACATCCAATCTTTAAGCCATTATACTTCTTATCGCTGCATCGGGTAAGAGTTGCAGGTTCAATAAACTTAGCCAACCCAAGTCATTATGTGTTCTCTCTCGAGTCAGCAAAAATTTATTTTGTATATGCAAATGGTCGAATTACACTCGCTTTGATATCATCTTTTCTCTTTAATCAGATAGTGAGGATTGCCTCATTGGACGTCAGTAAATTTGTTTACTCCCATTGGATCAGTTGTGGAGTTAAGTAAGCTTGCTAAATGCGAGTGGATAAATGTTGTTATGAAGTCAGTTGGGCCCCTTCATTTATGCTTCAGCATAGTCTGAAATGGTCATCACAGTCTTGTTGAGTCACTTTCTCATGCTCGGTTCAATTGAACTTGACAAACAAGATCATGAGGTCGATTAGTGGTATAGATTCTCTTTGGAATTGCACATTCTTGTCATTGTTTTCCAGGGCTTTTCCTTTGTCCTTATCGTTTCAGGAATTGGAAGGTGCTCCATTCTTTAGTCAGAAAAGCATCTTGGTCCTTCTTCTCGACGTTAACACCTTCTTGTCATGGAAGTATGTCCACCTCAGGGTTGAATTCATCAAAGTTTCTGAGAAAATCTCGTTACAGAGAAAATTTAAAATCTGGGGGAATAACAGGGGATCCTGATGTCCTATATGTAAGGGCTGTGATTGTCATTATCCATATCATCTTGAGAAGTGACGCCTCTCGAGAGGCGCCGAATTAAACTGGCAAGCAGGTTGCCATCAAAGAATTGCTGCATATTGTCAGTATCATGGCTGGTGCCCCTAGCATTGAATCTAAGATTACAAAGTGGGTCTTTGCCGAGTTCTTGTTTCTGCTTTGATATTGCCCTCTGGTCATAGTTCGAGTTATTCGACCCGACCGAGTTCCTGATCTTCGAATTGTCGTGTTCTTGCTTGGAGCTGAGTGTGAAATATCGCTCGAGTATCCATTCGGGTTGGGGCGAATGCTAGTCGTGCATGACCTGAGTTTGTTACAATTCTTGCATTCTCATCTAGGATGTTGTAGGTAGTTGTTCTGTTGACCATGTTTCCATCCATGATGTTCTGAATCGGAGCCGCATGCTGCGTGCCTGCTGGTTGGCTCATGTTCAACCCGAGCTGATGGTTTCTATCTGACTGTGCCAGGTTCGTTATTGCTTGAATTTCGATTTTATCATTTCCAGCGAATTGATGATTGCTGCTTGGCCTTCTGATTCGGCGTTGGCGCCTCTAGCGTAAAGTCTTGAAATAGGTAAAGGCCGGCCTCGGGCTTCTTGGTTCCACATGAGTAGTAGCCATCAATCAGGCTTCTATCATTCCATTATGAATATAGACATCGGGTAGTAAAACTGTGCTACCTAAGGCTCATATTTGTACCCCCATGCATGGGGGTTTTGTTCTGAGTAGTAGACTTCGAATCCATGTATTTCATACTCCCTCTTCGCATCATGAGTCAGAGTTGGGTGAAAATTGATATGTTGGTACTCGGTCCATGCTAATGTCTTGTCTCCTATCCGGGCCCTAATTGCTGCATAGGATATGCCCAGCCTTATCTGAACTTTCCAGTCTGGAAGTAAGTTTGGACTAGCAAATGGACATTCTCTCTGCATCCGTTTCGTGGACCTCAAGGGTCCTGTAAAGATCACAACATAAGTTAAATACAAGCACATAAGCTATGCCGTTTGTGAATATTTTCAATGGTTATGCCCCCAGTTCAGGGGTAACGGCATAAGACAGATAGTCGGATCAATTCCCTTTCAAATTTAGACGAAGGATGGCGTATTCTGGATAGTTGGGGAAATCTTTAATCCTGAATGCCACGATCGTGCCAGTCATATTATGACCGGAAAACCAACGACCGCACATGATCGTATTGAGGCCGGATAGAAATCCAAAAATCCCAGGGCTTCACCGGGTCCTTCCCAGTCGCGAATATTAAGTCGCATGACATGTCACTGAATAATTCATTCTCAAGGCTTCCTCTCGGTCACCGTCTTTAATTGCGTAGGAAGTTTAGAATTGGGCATTGGTGTCAGCCTCCTACACGTCCCCCTTTAGTTGCTTCCTACTGGTCTGTTATTATTGTTGCGAGTGCGGCCCTCGCATTTTGTTTAGCTTTGTTTTGCGAACCTGCACTTGGTAAATGAAATTTTGTTTCTTTCGCATTATCCTGCACCTGCGAGCATTCCATAAGCAAATAATCAAATAGTTCGTGAAACATTATAAGTTATCAATGCAACTATAAATGAAAATGCACTAAAGTAGTATGTATGTATGGGTATGCCCCCAATCAATCATTAACTTAGTGCCTAGCCAGGGCTTGTTGAGGATTGATTAGGACCATAACTGTGTTGCCCCCATGTCCGGACAAGGAGGATTCGGGCTCCACTTTCATTCTTTTTCCTAGTCGTGTAACAGGATAGGAGCCCTTGAGTGGCATGTGTCATCATGCCTTTATACTCTCCCGATCCTTCAGCGGGGTAAGAGTTCTTTTGGCGCTAAGTGTTTAGCACCTTTATACTCTCCCGATCCTTCAGCGGGTTAGAGTTCGAGCTCGGTTCTTAGTCTGCTCGCCGATCCTTCAGCGGGGCAGAAGTTCTGGGGGCGCTAAGTCTCTAGCACCTTTATACTCTCCCGATCCTTCGGCGGGGTGGAGTGTATTTCGAGGCGGTTTTAGTCACGGTGCACCTTTACGCCTCATGGACATTCTCTCTGGTCCTTTATACTCTCTCATGAATCATGAGAGTTAGAGTGGTTCAGGCGAATGGTCAAATCATTCGCCCCGGCATTCCTTCTACAATCTAGTTCAAAGAGTGGGACTCTGCCGCTTCGGATGTCGTTCTCGACATCGGTTCTGGTCCATGCTCCACGCTTCACTCTGGCGAATGGAGCTTTTCGGACAAGTGGTCAGGTCACACTCATCCTAGGTTTATATTTCTATCCAAGCTCCGTGGATAACATCAGTCAGTCAAACAGTTGGGAAACGTTTGCCAAGGCTTTGTGTTCCTCCAAACAATCTATGGGAGGAGTAATTGGCACCAAACTTCGGGTACCTGCATCATTCATATCATATGAGTTAGTCATATCAATAACTCAAGAGGCATGTAAAATCAAATTTCATGATTGGAAAATAAGAATATCAATGGGCACTGCTGCCCCCCCTATCGGGGTTCATGTAATCTGGTGGCATCGAGGATAGGATCGAGCCATATAGATGGTCACACCGCGTCCATCTGGAGTCGGACTCTGACTTTGCAATTCAATGATTTATGTACAATTGTCTTGTGGTCTGTCACGTGTGAGCCAGGGATCAGATGCTCATCTCAGATCCACTTTGAGTTATACAACTTTCGTTAGACGCGAGGGCGCGACTTTGCAAACGAGCAGTCCAGTCGGGCCCGTTACAGTAGTGTTGTATAACTCTACATGCGAGTGTTAAAAGTCTGATCGGTACCAGATCTGAGGTACCTACACAATCCATATATAAATTTTTCTGAGTTAATTACATCGGCAACTCATAAAGAACGTAAATATAAGATTTATGGTTAAAAAGTAGCCCTGTTAGAGGAATGAATATCATTCTGAGAGGGAGTTGGAATTGCATGCTCTTTGCCGGTTAACTCTTCCTTATCCTGTCTCTGCCATGGGATGGTTGCCAGAATCTTAAGCTGATGACGAATATCTTTTCAAATTATTGCGGGGCGGCAGCCCCAAGAATGAATAGATCTTGATCGGGGTCTTGGGATGGCGAAGGCGGTTAGGTAAATATCATAAGCGAGTGATGAGGTCGCATCTCCTTTGAATCGCCTTTTTGCCACCATGCTGAGGGTAAGGATAGAGTGTCAGGAAGTCGCGACTGCACCGCTAATGGAAGCACACCATCACATTGGTGTTAGGATGGAAATTGGCAGGAGAATAATGGATTTACGCTTATAGAAACTTTTGCACTTTCTATGCTAGAAAATAGGATATTGCAGCTGGTGGGATAGTCATATCTCATAGATTTGCTGATAGACCTTCAATTCCATATCGGGACAAGGGTTGGTGCGCAAACAATCAGCTTTCGGGCGTGAGCATTCTAAACTTTCAACTTGCTAACTTTTAGGCAAGACTAAGGCAATTGGCCATGCAAACTCCTGATGTATCAGCTTTGAATTTAGATGATGTAATCTTGAGCGATTCATGCTCAAATCTCTAATTGCCCCCAGCGTTTGGGGAACGAGTTATTGGCAAACAATTGATGAAAGGAGTGAAAGTGTCAATCTTCACTTTCTAATTCCAAAGCTTCGCTTGTTAGATGTTTCATTCATGTACATTTCCCATCTAGCGGGAAGTTAACTAGTGATTCTGTCAAACCATTCAGGGCGGTAAATTCAACAATGAGAATCGTCGATTTCTATCTCGGGACAACCTTCCAAGGGAAATAAGCCATGTCGCCTTGCACTTCATATCTTGAGGCATAACAAACGATGGTAAGCCATTCATTCTCGTTGCCGAAAGCATTCCGTGCTGCAGGAAGTTTCTTACGGAGGTTGTCGATGATTCTTATTCGGGTGTAGTATCCAACACTGGATCAACTTCCATATGATCAATGGTCGGAGTTTGTAGTGTCTTAATAGGGATCATCTATATCTTTTCTGGATTGTCAGAACCTTCTAACTTGGTCAGATTATATGCCTTCTGACCATCTATGTGCGGAATATGAGGCATGTTGTAACGTTCCAATCCACCCAACAGCTCTTCTACTGGTTCTAGGTAAGCAGCGAGTTGTGGTTTCTTCGACTGGAATACCTTTCGAGCCGCCCTTCGGGGGTTATCTACAAAACTCCGGCGTTGGATCGTCGATCATTTCCTGACCCCTCTGTATACAGTTTCCAAATGCTTGATTTCGTCTTTCATTCCGAGGGGCCATTTTCTTCATCTAACATATCCTCTTCGGGAACGGTACATTTAGCGATGAAGTTGGCTAATGCTTTCCCCCGTACGGACTTCTTTAGGAGGGAATTGAGATCAAACTAGTTTAGCTCTATGTTCCGTTTGAGCAACTTTCCAGATGCCTCAGGTCGCTGCAGGCCCTGTCGTAGCGGCTAATGAGTGTGTATCACAATAGGATGAACTAGGAAGTAGCGGGGGAGCTTTCTCAGAACAATCAGCAAGCTGTAGACAAGCTTTTCAATCTTTGGGTAGTTGCATTCTACCACGGCTACCTTCTTGCTCACATTATAGGCTAGTTTCCGGACCCTATCCTTCTTACCTACAAGTGGTGCCAGCTTTCCTGCCAAGTATCAGACAACATTAATTCTTTGTTGTTCATGGATGTTTAGGATCGTCGCAATTTGATCAGGGTTGATTTCGATCCTGTGTAAGCTAACTATGAGGCCAAAAAGCTTTCATGGGCTTTCAAGGCAGATGCTTTCCCTGGACCGAGCATACGCCTATTTGCTGTTGAAAGCAAGTAAGTTCCCCTATTCGAAAGAGGTCTATATGAGATCCGATTTCAAAACCTTAGTCAGATCGGCGTCGACAATCGGAACATGTGCAGTTGCATCATTAGATGTTACCCTTCTGCATCCCGAATCAGCATCCTCTCTGGGATCTATGTCTTCGAGCAGATCATCGGGTAATTCCTTTTTGATGCTCCCTTTATTCCCAATATTGATGCCTCCTTCACACTCCATTTCATTTGGAGGGGAAGCGTCTTCGAGTTTCACGCCATCTATGTTGCGTAGCATATTCTATCTAGCCAAATAGTCAGCTTCTCCAATAACTTGGTCACCATAGACCATTCCCACTCCATCTTCGGTTGGGATATTTAGCAATAGGCAGTAGGCTGCAATGCAGGCTCTGAATTCTATTGGAGCTGGTTGGTCGAGACCTTGATTAGATAATCTTAAATGCAATAGCGTGGCTGGCAAATGAAGTGGAGAGCTAATGGTTGATTCATATTTGCGTTATTCTCAAGCTCTCGTCTCTTGACCAAGGTCATATGTTGACTAATGAGCAATCAAGTTGTTATCACTTGAGCAAAGATCCATATATCTGATCATGGATTGCGGCAGGTCAATTGGTACCTAACACTGGGAACCAAAGTGTGTTGATGTGACCCTTTTATAATGTAAATCAATCTTCATTAATGTTGTGGATAGAAGTTATGCATTGGAAAGGTCAGCTAAGTTCTCCCAGGTGTAGACCGTAGGATATATGTCTTTCATTACACCATACAAGTGAATTGTAGATTTGTAATAACCCTTAGTCACTTTCTAGTATCTTGTCATTGCGAGTCATCATTGCTATGATCATCCGAGTCTCCAGAATAGTGCCTGGACGGTTCCATGTTAATGCCATCTAGGACCCCACCCATCGGATAGGTTTAAGTCATGTAAACCAGGTGATTACTATGGAAAACATCAGTTGCATTGGTGAAATCAATACACCATCAGAACTGTGGAAGAAGAGACTGTTATGAGACAATCACTATCTAGTATACTGTCGTATCCAGCATGTCAAATATTTTCAATAGCTCCTCATATTGAATAACATCAATAAATAGAGGTTATGGCTTCTGGAGGAATCCCAGTCGTTGCCAATTTGTTGTCGATATCCTCAGACTATCTACTAAATCTCGGTTGATAAGCGTTTGTGATAATTGTGGGCCAAAATGCACTCCGAGCCGAAGGCGAGGCCCTCGGCGGGTCCGAGCGCAGCGCCGGTGGGGGTCCGGGGCCCCACAGTCCCGGTGGCGATCGACCTAGCCGGGACCACTTTTCAAAGAAGGTTGACGGTTGAAGGTTGAAGGATTTTTAAAATCTTTTGAACTTCTCTTTTCAAACACATCAAATTTTCCAAAGCCGAGTCCACTTTTATTTCCTGAATAAAACTGATTTTTCAACAACATATTTAAAGATTTTTCACCGTTAAAAAATTTAGTCAATGTTGTTTTAAGTCATTGAGTTTCATTTTTAAGATCATCGTTTTCTTTCATTAAATCTGAACAACAATTTTTTGTGATCTTACATCTTTCAAAATCAGATTTCAAAACCAAATTTTCATCATTAAGTAATTTAATTTTGGTTTGAGACTCAACAATTTCGAATTCAAAATGTTTTTGACTCTCAGATTCAAATTTCTTGAGTTTTTCAATCTCAATTTCTAGCTCATTCAGAATAGACTCAGTTTTCAACAAGCTTTGATTTTCAGCAAAAATATATTTGGAATTTTCAGTCGTTTTAAAATTTTCAAATTCTTTTTGCAAACAATTGTTTGTTCTTTCAAGTTCTATCTTGTTCTTTTTTAAGATCAGAATTTCATTCTCAAGTTTTTGAATATTTTTATTTTGACGAACAAGATCATTTTTCAAATTTAAACAAATTTTGCAATTAGAATTTGAAGACGTCTTAATGTTTTTAAGCTTTGATTCCAAAAGATTATTTTTGCATATCAACTCAAGTTTTTCAAATTTCAGAATTTTATTTTTAGATTTTAGATTCTCAACAGATTCAGTTAAATCATTTAAACGATGAGTTAAATTTTTATAAGGAAGATGTTTTTGTTGAGTCTACATCTGAATTTCCATCTGTACAACCTGTTAAGCCCAAATCTGGAACTGAGTTGACACTCTAGGGTTTTGAGCGGTTGTCTTCTTTTCCATATAGCGTGTTGAGAGTTGTCCAGATTTCCTGCGCGGTCAAACGATGAGAGATAAGGCTATATTGGACATCATCAATATAAGAATATAAAGTGTGAATAGCACGAGAATTAAATCCAATATCATTTCTACTAACAATATCAAATCCATTAATAACAGTATCTCAACATTTAATGTCAACAGATTTTAAATATAACTCCATTTCTAATTTCCAATTAAAAAAATCTGTACCATTAAAAATAGATGGAATACGACATGACTGACTCTCAGAGGACTGACAATTAGAATGACCCATTACTCTAGAGTTAATGAAATGACCTGCTCTGGTACCAGTTGTAGGATCTAGATTAACCCTAGAAGGGGGTGAATAGGGTTTATTAAATTTTCGCGAGATATTAAAATATTCACAGATCACAAAATATAGTAGAAATAGAAATGCAGAAAGTAAATGACACACGAGATACCTAGCTTCGACAAAACCCTGCCTTCTGCTGCATTCCTAAGGTTTTTACTAGGTGATAGAACAGATCCCGCATACAAGACCATGTACACTTGCAAACCCTGCTTTGCATTCCTAAGGTTTCTACTAGGTGATAGAACAGATCCTGCATACAAGACCATGTACACTCGCAAACCCTACTCCTATTCTAACCCTACGCTTAAAACCATGAACTGGTCTAATCCCCTATATCAGATTTCCTATGATTACAGCCCCGTAACCAATAACCCTAGTTTTTAAAGACTCTAGTAAACTGCCAGTTAACATCCTAACTGGTTTCCTAGTTTTTTACAGACACTAGAAAAACTGATCAAATCATTTATGAATGAAATTTAGAAACAAAACAAATTTAAATTAGAAACAAACCTTAATGTTTTAAAACCCTAGAGATAAAACAAGGGTTATCCCCTTTGAAAAACATGGTCGGCCCATTCTCCATTGTTTTTGCATCATCTTTTATCAGCCCGATCTCTTCCTTTCTGGAATTAAAAATGGAGGCTCTAAGAATTAGGGTTTCTCCACGTTTGCTCCAAATTGAATCGTGGCTTCTGAAAGAAATTTGCCTCTGATGGGATTTGTCTGTTGATGCTATCTTGCTCACGATTTAGGGATTTATCGAAACAACTGTGAGTAATCTAGTTTGATTCTTCGAATTTGTTTTACATATTTTTGTTGCTTATTTCGATGTCTATTTGCCAGTGATGAATTGTGTAATTTATAGGATAATAAAATACTATAATTCCTCTCTGATTTCGTATATGGTTTGAAATGATTTGATCTGATTTATTGCTTGTTTCCCCTTTTTGATTGTGTAAAATCTCGGCTTTGAATGCCATGACCCCAGACATGATTTTGTCTCTTGCATGAATTCTTTGATTGATTTTTTGCCGTGTTTAATTTTGAAAAGGACCTTGGCAAAAAATTGTTGCTTGATTTCTAGACATTTTGCATTGTAGAATCTGGAAATAAATCCTTGCCAAACATGTTGATTGCCGAAATGAAACTTGCCCCATTTTGCTTGATAATTTCTTGCTAGGATTATTGAATGTCAGTTGCCAAAACACACATGTATATTTCTGAAGAAAAAAACTAAATTGAATTAGCGCCATCAATGATTTCTTGCCAAGCTTTGCTCATCTGAATTTCCTTAAACCTACTTTGTGATTTCTAGAAGTAAGGATTTGATTGGATGAATTTCCAAAATCACTCCATCTATGCATTAACTCCATGTTTTCATTTCTGGAAAATGTGAATATCTGAAATCAATTTAAACACTACTATGAAACTGAAAACATGCCTTGCTGATTTTGCTTGACTCCATGCTGTAGTTCTCTTAAGATATCTGATTTGTTTTGCCTTGGATTACTTGAAACTGTGCTGAACTCATTTTCTTGCTTCTTCTCTAATATACATAGTTACATAGCTTTGCATATCAATGCATATATATATATATATCATGTATACGTATATGAACGAGAGCTTGGATTTGCAAACAACTTATCATTTTCATTCATGCTTTTGTCTGCTACATGTATCTTGTACCTGAGCTTCAAAAACTGGCTCGACCAATCAAAAACTGGCTTAAACTTGAAAGGTTGACATGCACTTTTTTATATTTTGTTGCACCATGTATGTCCTGTGTTTGAACTATTTTTGTCTTTACTGATCTTGTCCTGTACATGCCTCGACCATGCACCATTTTTTGTTGTGTTGAATTTTGTACATGACCAATTGAGCTTGCTTTGCACAAATCACTTTGACACTTGTTTGCAGTGTATATTTCAATTTTGATACACTTGAACCATTTTGAATTTTGGGCTAATTGTCTTGAGCACTGTCTTTCTCACCTAATTTGAAACTTCTGAACCAAGGCTTTGAATTGTAACTTATGTGTTGACTTGCTTGATATGCTGATTGACCTTGTCCATGTGAACACCTTGATGGTCTTATCTTGTTTATATTTGCACTGCATGTCTAGCTTGTATTGCACATGCCCCTGGACTTGAGTTGTTGCATTGACCATTCATACTCCATACACATGTTCATAGCAGTGTGCACACATGTATATATGTTCACCTGAGTTGTAACTTGCTGGGTCCACTTGCTTTGTTTCACTGTCTCGACCATGCTGACATGTTGGCATGTATTGAATTTGGCCATAACCATGTATAACATGTTGTTCTTTAGCTTGTGTATGATGGCTTGGTTGACTTTCATATATGCTCGGCCCCTTACTCGATCATGATTGACTTTATGCACTGTCTTCATGCTTGACCATGCGGCACTAAGTCGAGATGATCCACGTGGCTACTCCTCAGTTGCACGTTGATTGGTGAGGTAGTGCATACAAGTATGTTTGTACACATGTGTATATGCAGCCATCAGAAAAGATTTTCTGTCCCTGTTCATATACAAACTAGCTGCTTAGACACAGATGAATCAGATCAAGTCATGAAAAATGATGAGAAACACACCAGAAACCTGAGTCAAATAAAATTTTAAAAATAAAATTTATATTCGCATATATTCAGTTTAAATTCTATTGCAGTGTACTATGTGTGTGTTTCATTGTGGCAGGTAAGAAGATGATGACTGGTGTGACAGAGAGCTGTGCAGACAGAAGACTGAAGACAGTGAATGAAGCAGTGTCAGTAAATGTGTCTGTATATGAAAGTGAAAATGTATGTATATATGATTTGTATAGACAGAGTGACTGTATAAGTGTTGTAGAGAGAATTGTACTGATATTTGTAATAAACAAGTTTTGTTTGAAATAAAATATCATTTTATTGTGTTCAAACGAATTGGTCTATCGTATTCAGTTTATTTACCAGAACAATACCATGTGAAGAATATATAAATAGTGGAGTTATAAATCTGTACTGTTTTAAATGTTGAAATAGAATATTATATTCAAATAGAATACAGTTTGAATGTTCAATTCTAGTGCAGTAGTATTCCATTTAAATATAAATATTATATTCTTGTCCGTGATGTATATATAGAACAGTACAGTAACAAACACATTTATAATAAAATACATGTAACGACCCGCATTCTACGCATCGAAGGATCGTAGAATATTTATTTCTTTTTCATGCAAAGTCGTATAGCCATGTAACTCTGGGAGACGACTATTGGGGTCATTTCCCATGTTCATGATTTTTGCCGATTTTTAAATGATAGTTTTGCCCCTAGTTGATCTTGTTTTGGCCATTACTTTTGATTGGTAAGGAATTTTGACTTGAAACCACTTCCATTAGAGCTGGATGATGGTTTACCTTTCCGTAGAGTGGTCACATTAGCCAAACGGACTCACCGTTTGGGAGATATGGCTGAAACAAGGTTTAGAAGGGGAAAAACAGCTTAACCAGGCCTAATTAGGGTGATTAGCACGAGGGCCCATAACCCATTTCGGGATTAGGGTTATTGGAGGGCTGAGTTGAGTTAGTAAATCATTTTTTATTTCATTTTTCAGCCGCCACTAACCTCCTTTTAACCCTAGCAATGGCCTCTACTTTCTAGAATCATTTCTAATCACCGTTTAATCAAGGATTAGCATAATCTACACCAAATTAAGGAGAAATAGCACCAAAGCAAGGTTGGAGCTACTGTTAGACATTGGTATTCACCCAAATCAGAGGAGTTTCAGTTCTGAAAGTTTTAATTGTAGCAAAGGTGAGTGAGTAGCCTTATTTTTACACTAATTAAGATTAATTAAGGGTAATTAGTGATAATTAGTGAATTTATACATGATTAAATTTTGGAAAAATATTTATAAATTTTGAAATATTGTTTTAGGCTTCTGTTAGAAATTTGGGTTAATTTGGTTAAGTTTTGCTAACCCTATCATTAGTTATACTTAAACATGATTGAAGGGAAAACATGGGTTTTTGGGTATGTTTAATCTATATTATCATGATTGTTTGTTGTTTTGGTGTTTGTGGATGACTATACATGTTTCTATGACTATTTCGAATGATTTGTGATTGCATAGAAAAGTTATATTGGTCGAAAACGCCATCGTATGGCATAAATAGCTTACTGGAAAAGTTGCAGGAGTTGGTCATGGACCCGTTCGTGAAGCACCATAGCGACCCGACCCCATTCATGAAGCACCATAGCGACCCGACCCCGTTCGTGAAGCACCATGGCGACCCGACCCCATTCGTGAACACATATGGCGAACCGATCTCCGATAGTCAAGGACCATCACCAGTCGTACCACCCCTTCACGAGCCAATGGCGACGAACGAAGACCACGATCCGTGCTTGGAGAAGGACCACGATCCATTCTTGGAGAAGGACCACGATCCGTGCTTGGAGGATGAAGCGACCCGTTTCTTCCCTGGTCTCCGAAGAGATGAGAAAGAACGAATTACTATGAGGACAAGACAAATCAGAACGCATACAAAAGAACATTTCATTGTATATTACAACAATGCATCAGATTACACGAATATACAGAGTATAAATGAATATTACACAGAAATATCAGAGATTTAAATTACATTTAAATACATAGTAGCGGAAAATAATACAATACACAACTAGAAGAGATATACAAATACAAAGCTTTCCGGATATCATTCCAGCTGTAAACCAGGATCCTGTGAATATAAATTTGCAAAACCAGAACTACTAGCTGCCCGTGTCAAAAATAGGGGCACCCAGAGTTTAGGTTAATACAATAAACTCCAGGTCAGTCATGTGACTGGTGTGAGAACTAAAACAGTTAATCTTTATTTTTAAAGATAGGTAAATCAAGGGACCACGCCGTATAACACGGAACGGGTTTCCTCCCAAGAATACCAGTGCATAAAACAAACAGCGCAATGCTAAATAAAGAAAAATGAAGCTGTTATAAGACCCAGGTCCTATCACACAATGCAACGCAAGCCGGGGGATAGGGTTTTCCCTTATAACAGCCAAAGAATGCTTGATACGTTTAAAACAAATCATTTGATACTATTATAAGTGTATAGTGTATAAAACAACTTCAAATCATAAGTATCAATCATAGGCGGCATGGGTACCATATATCATGTCGCCATACTAGGCTCTACAAATAAAACCGCAAATGTCACGTATTTGGAAATTGGGTTTCCATCTATGAACCGAGGCAAAAGATAGTCCTCAACCGATTCGAGACTCTCTAGCCCGAGCCTCAGGACCCAGACTCAGGTGGGCCCTTGGAGCGACAGGGCCGGTCCACCGATGTGGATTAAAATGCCTGAACACTGCGTTTCCCCGCCCTTTGGGGCGTAAATGAGCCAACTAAATGACTCCATCGGTTCGAGAACGACCGATCAATTCGAGGCGCCTCGCAACAGCAACAACCACATAAGTCAAACTCGTCAGGGCGTGTAAAACCACTGACGCCACTTCTAACTAGAAAGAAACGCATGCCCTCCCTGAGGTCCTCTCCCGTTTTTGGTTCATACCGGGTGTGAAACACGCGAAGTAAACGTTACACAAAGCTACACCACAAAGGCCTTGCTTTGATCATCACCACAAGACTTTGCTTTTCAACAGAAGCCTCGATCAATTGCCACTTAGGCATGCCACACAGGCAATTCACTCCATGCGTTTGATATCCATCAATATATAACCCCTGAGCTCGTACGTCTCAGAGAAGGGCGTTAAGCAAGAGAATAAATTCTCCGCCGCCAAACAGATATATATTTAATAGAGATCAATCACACGGATTAAAATCCAATGTCAGTCACACAGTCCATTTACAAGTCCGTTCTAGGGCTGAACGAAACCGGAGGCACCTAGTACCCCGCATATCCATCGATCTCCAAGTACGTCGGGACGATCACCAACTGTTTCCATCTTCTTGGGTGTACAGCCCAATCAAGATCATCAGTAATCACCCAAACGACGTGAAGACTTCCGGTCTTCGACCACCGTCTTCATCTTCGACTTATCGTCGTATCAGTTATTCAGAATGGGATAAACCCGGTCTTTCCGAATAACTCGCGTATATTTTAAATAAGTGTTACACAAACACAACCTATGCCTCATTCCAATTTATCAGTCACTAACCGTAAATTAATCAAGAGAATAATTCCCCAAATATTAACCCCGAAGGCCGAAACCAACATCAGATCAATATCCAGAAAACCATTCTGCTTGGCTAACCGACAATTAGTTTCTAAATTTCACATTCATAGGGAAAGGTTCCCATTAATTTTATCCAAGATAAATTCCTTGAATTTATTCTCTAATCTTCTTTTGAATTTCGATTCAACTAGTCGGGATTAACGAACCATACCGAAGTAATCATTTGTTTTGATTTCTCAATCCCAACCTATTCATCCCATGAAGTAAAACTGATTATACTTCCTATCTAACACCACGGTGTTATCGGTAAATTCAATTACCATTTCACGTTCAAATCTAATTAAAGATTTAACTATCGCCTGGAGCAAAACTGGTGATACTCCATTTCGATTATTTCAATCTAATTAAAGATTCATTAAAACTCCACTTAGTTTTAATCTTTGACTGGGTTAAAGAATCAGTGTCATTTAAAACACGGTTCACGGTAAACCCAAAATCACATTCATTAATTATCGGGTTAAAGAACAAGTGTTATTTAAAACACTGTTCACGATAAACCCAAAAATCAATATCAATTCAATTTCAATTAAATATTATTTAATTGGTACACTTCATTAAATCTAAATAAAAGATTTAATCTTTTCTCAACTGGGTTCAAGAACAGTGTTAATGAAGACACCATTCACGACAAACCCAAATCACATTTGATATTAAACACAAGGCTCTGAATAGAAAATATACCGGCTTATATTCAATATCAAATCCCACGACTAACAAATACCGTATTGGAAATAACGATATATACATCTATATCTTTCAAATTCCCATAACAATATCTGTATCATCACGAAATCCAACATCGAAATAACCCAAAGACAATTTCGATTCAGATCCATTCCAATATAATTATTGGAAATTCTGGTTATTTTCAAATCCATTTCAAATTCGATTTATTTATTTAAAAATAAATAGAATTATAATTCTAGTTCAAAACTAGTTCATTTCGATAAAAACTATTTTTATCTTTTCAAATATGGAGTTTTTCATCCCAATCCTTTCTAAATCATTTCTTATGATTTTACACAAATTATTATTATTTTTAATAATTTTATCCAGGCCCGTACAGTCGATTTCCATCAACGGCCATCGAACTGCACTTATAGCGACCTTTTTCAAATTTGATTTGGACGTATCTCCAAATCCAACCGTTAGATTTTGAATTTCAAATATTCATTAGAAAGCTCTTTTCGATGCGAACACAACGGTTCCGGTTTTAGGAGAATCCGACGATCGGATCTCCCGTAATGTTCATTTGAAATAAATGGTCGAAATTCGCGAACTGCCGTGGCGCGGCGCGTTCTATTCAGGCCATTATATTATATATATAATATATATAATATATATTTCGTCGATTTCTATTTAAAACGAATTACATAAATAGTTTTAAATTCGTTTCGAAAGCAATTTCAACTTCCATTTCAATTCAAATCAAAATTGAATTCTTCTTTATAAATTCGTTTTAAAATTCATTTCTATTCAATTCAAATTTCAATTCAATTTGAATTCATTTCAATTTGTTTCCAATTCAATTTGAATTCGTTTTCAATTCAATTCGAATTGGTTTTATATTCAATTCAATTCAAATTCGTTATCTATTCAATTCAATTCGAATTCGTTTCGTTTGCTATTCAATTGAAATCAAATTCGTTTTCCATTCAATTCGAATTCATTATATATTCAATTCATTTCGAAATCGTTTTATATTCAATTCGTTTCGATTTCATTTCAAAATATGCGTTTTCGAAATCACTTTTCAATATGCATTTTAAAATGAATAAAATCGATATAAATATCGTTCACGTCAAAATGGCGTCAATCTAACCAACACGGCTTCATATATTTCTATTTTCAAATATTCTACTCAACAAATGAATATTTATTTTTGTCAACACACGACTAATCTCAACGAATGAGTACTGTCCACGTGTGACAATTTTTGTTAAATTATTTCGTTCAACACATGTCTAATCTCAACGGATGAGTACAATCAACACATGAACCTTTATTTTATATTGATAAAGATGCAAATTTTATTATTAAAATATTTCGTTCAACACATGACTAATCTCAACGAATGAGTATAGTCAACACATGAACTTTTATGTTATACTATTCTTTATTTTCTAAATTGGAATGAGGCCCAACCAATCACCATATAAAATTAATTATATGGATTTTCATACATCACACGCATATAATATCATTGAAAAATAATCAACCATCAACCAAAGTGCACTACACTGTATAAGCATCAAATATGGATATATAACGCTTATAACAGCCTGTCAATCAATCGATCGACATATTTAATCAATCAGGATGAGTGAACTTCAAATTTCATCCCAACACCCGTGTGGGGTTTCAAACAATCAAACACAGATTTTATTTGTGCAGTTGGGCGATGTGTGAAATTTATCGTCCCAATCAATGTCCTTCAAATAGGTGTACATAAACAAACCGTCAGGTTTGTAAATGAATATTTTATTTTATTCACTTCACGTTAAAAATTATATTTTTAACGATAAAACATTTTATTTTAACATATGAATTTCTATTCAGTTCATTCTTTAAATAAAATGATATTTTTATTTTTCTAACTTATTTTAGAAAATTTCGGCGGCATAGCGGCACGATACTAGAAACGGGACGAGGCCTAGCCTTATCCCCGGTCTAGTGAAGGCCCACGCCATTCACACATCAATCAAATCCATTCATTTCACCTAACAATTCAATTTCAATCAAATAATCTAACTAATTTATGCAACCAAACAAACAAGTCCATGGTCTGTGGACGATTGTGTCGGGTGCTACTAAGCACCGTCTGCATCCTAGTATATATATATAACTAGAAAAGAAATTGAAAGGTGAGAAATTCTCACCAATAGCTATCCTAACTCCACGGCACTCCTAATGCAGGAAATCTTCACTGTTCTCGTCGATATCACTTTCTTTGCCCGTAGCCACTACATATGTAAAAATCACATTTTTACTTCGTTATTCAATATATAAAAATCATATTTTTACTTCGATGTTCAATATACAAAAATCAAATCTTTTCTTCGATGTTCAATATACAAAAGTCAAATCTTTTCTTCGATGTTCAATATACAAAAGTCAAATCTTTTCTTCGATGTTCAATATACAAAAAGTCAAATCTTTTCTTCGATGTTCAATATACAAAAGTCAAATCTTTTCTTCGATGTTCAATATACAAAAAGTCAAATCTTTTCTTCGATGTTCAATATACAAAAGTCAAATCTTTTCTTTGTTATAAAACAAATCTTTATCTTATTCAAACATTATATTTTTATACTTTAAAAAAAATCAGGTTTTTTTTCCTAATTAAAATCGGATAAAACAATATAAATAAAATAAAGAAATAAGAATAAAATAAACTTACAGTGTTCGTCGACTGGGGGGGGGGGTTTCACGCCAATTGAGGAGGCCGGGGAGGTGGGGTCTTGGTGCTGGCGTCGGTCGCAGGGTAGAGGGAGGAAGCGGGATCGCGCTCAGCGCGAGGGAGGGGGTGCGGATACGAATTCGAGGGGGGGGGGGGGTTTCGAACAGCAATCGCGAGGGGGGGGGGGCGACTTCGTTCGGCGTTGGGGGATCGATCGGAGGAGCGATGAGCTCCTCCCCCCCTTTCTCTCGTCTTTTTTTTTTTATTTGTTTCGATTCTGAAATGTGAATGAGGGGGGGGGCAACGGGTTTTAAGGGGAAGGTTTTTTTTTAATTATTTAATTTTCCTCCAAAAAACAACTTTTATTTTCGATCTCAAAACGGGGCCCACCGCCTGTCGTCCATAGTTAATTACCCCCATTCCGAACACAATGGGATATGTATCGCAAGCTGATTTGATCGTTTCGATCAGTTTCCGTTAAAATCAACATATAACTCTATATATTGAATTTGAACGCGCATTTCAATTTACCGGGGTCACACACTAACTCTATAAGTTGCAGAAAAATATTTTCTAGCTTCGTATTGACGATACTGTCCTAACAAAACTAGTTTCGTCGAATTCTGAGACTGTTGGAAAAATGGCCAATTTCCAGTCGATTAAAATCAACTAAAACTGGTCAAACGCGTTTTCCTTTGCCACGCTCACATATTGATTCGAAAAATTATGAAATTTAAAACCTAGCAATAATTTGACATCACGGACCCGACAAAACTGGTTTCGTCGAAATCCGAGGTCATTTGCAAAATGTCTATTTTTAAGGGCCTGAATTCCATAGCGACTATTCAGAATTTTCAACTGGACATATCTTTTGATTCCCGCTATGAAATTTTGATTTTTCGGATTCGTTGGAAAGATATCACCAATTAGATCCTAATGTTTTTGGTTTCACTAAAATCCGGATTGTTTTGCACCCGGTACATTCAATTGAAGTTAGAAATCAAATTATCGAACTACCGCGCCATTTTCAATTCTATTTATAATTATATATATAATATTTATATTCTAACGACGACGCGTATAATATATACGCTCGAATAATATTCAAATTAAATTTCTCGTCGATATTATTTAAAATAATCCATTTTAAATATTCAAAATTCGCTAAAATTGCCAAAATAAAAATTTTAAACTGGCCCAGATTTTCCGGGTTATTACAATCTCCCCCACTTAAAACTTTTCGTCCCCGAAAAGGAACAAAGTCGAAAGTGGTTTGATTAATCAACTCTATGTTCGATCTGACTTCCATTCTCCAACTTTTCAGTTTCTGAGAATTTTCAAATTTTCAAAAATTTGGCTAACACCCTAAATTTTCGAAAAATTTCGCCATAACCTCCCCTGCACCGGGAGCATCGGGGAATTTCAAATAGCTTCCCCGGTCCTTCTAATCTCAAAAAGAAAAAGAAAAAGCCAAGCGGCTAGCCAATAGGCTCATAAAATCATCATCACCCAAACAAAACAGTAAATTATGTAGCAAACATGTACCTATTTGTCGGGCAAACAAATTTTATTCTTCGGCTCTAGCCTCCTTGCTATGCCCTGTTCAATATAAGTATATGTATATGTAAGCAAATGCGACCAATTTTCAATACAATTCAATATTTGGTTCAATTAGGCTAAATGGTTCAAAATTATCAAACAAACAAACAAACAACACAAACATCAATCAATTAGTCAATTAGAGTTTCAAATTCATAATTTTGATATATATACAGAAAATCATGTTTTTGATGCCAATACACAACAAAGTGTCCTAGCTATATAAGTTTTGGTTCTCACACCAGTCTAATGGAAATATATAGAAAATCACACCTTCGAAACTCGAACATAAATGTTGATGATGCGATCGCTATCATCAATATCATCTTCGGGCGACTAGAGTGTGATGCTATATCTATCCAATATATTAAAACTTTGAATATACGTTTGCAAGGCGTATATGCAAATTCTTTATATACTGAATTGTCCAAAATCAATATAAATAAATTATTCAAATACGTGCAAAACGATTTAAATTTCAAAACAGAATTGTTTTCATTGGAAAAATATACTCTTCACACTCGTTCTAGGATACTACTGATCCCATCTCTAACGAGTCATTCTCATTGAATATTGCTAATCCAATATCTGATGAATTCTTTCGTACGGTTCCAATGTGTCTTGTTCTCTGAGCTTTGTAAACCAAAGCTCTGATACCAAATGAAGCGACCCGTTTCTTCCCCGGTCTCCGAAGAGATGAGAAAGAACGAATTACTATGAGGACAAGACAAATCATAACGCATACAAAAGAACATTTCATTGTATATTACAACAATGCATCAGATTACACGAATAAACAGAGTATAAATGAATATTACACAGAAATATCAGAGATTTAAATTACATTTAAATACATAGCAGCGGAAAATAATACAATACACAACTAGAAGAGATATACGGATACAAAGCTTTCCGGATATCATTCCAGCTGTAAACCAGGATCCTGTGAATATAAATCTGCAAAACCAGAACTACTAGCTGCCCGTGTCAAAAATAGGGGCACCCAGAGTTTAGGTTAATACAATAAACTCCAGGTCAGTCATGTGACTGGTGTGAGAACTAAAACAGTTAATCTTTATTTTTAAAGATAGGTAAATCAAGGGACCACGCCGTATAACACGGAACGGGTTTCCTCCCAAGAATACCAGTGCATAAAACAAACAGCGCAATGCTAAATAAAGAAAAATGAAGCTGTTATAAGACCCAGGTCCTATCACACAATGCAACGCAAGCCGGGGGATAGGGTTTTCCCTTATAACAGCCAAAGAATGCTTGATACGTTTAAAACAAATCATTTGATACTATTATAAGTGTATAGTGTATAAAACAATTTCAAATCATAAGTATCAATCATAGGCGGCATGGGTACCATATATCATGTCGCCATACTAGGATCTACAAATAAAACCGCAAATGTCACGTATTTGGAAATTGGGTTTCCATCTATGAACCGAGGCAAAAGATAGTCCTCAACCGATTCGAGATTCTCTAGCCCGAGCCTCAGGACCCATACTCAGGTGGGCCCTTGGAGCGACAGGGCCGGTCCACCGATGTGGATTAAAATGCCTGAACACTGCGTTTCCCCGCCCTTTGGGGCGTAAATGAGCCAACTAAATGACTCCATCGGTTCGAGAACGACCGATCAATTCGAGGCGCCTCGCAACAGCAACAACCACATAAGTCAAACTCGTCAGGGCGTGTAAAACCACTGACGCCACTTCTAACTAGAAAGAAACGCATGCCCTCCCTGAGGTCCTCTCCCGTTTTTGGTTCATACCGGGTGTGAAACACGCGAAGTAAACGTTACACAAAGCTACGCCACAAAGGCCTTGCTTTGATCATCACCACAAGACTTTGCTTTTCAACAGAAGCCTCGATCAATTGCCACACAGGCAATTCACTCCATGCGTTTGATATCCATCAATATATAACCCCTGAGCTCGTACGTCTCAGAGAAGGGCGTTAAGCAAGAGAATAAATTCTCCGCCGCCAAACAGATATATATTTAATAGAGATCAATCACACGGATTAAAATCCAATGTCAGACACACAGTCCATTTACAAGTCCGTTCAAGGGCTGAACGAAACCGGAGGCACCTAGTACCCCGCATATCTATCGATCTCCAAGTACGTCGGGACGATCACCAACTGTTTCCATCTTCTTGGGTGTACAGCCCAATCAAGATCATTAGTAATCACCCAAACAACGTGAAGACTTCCGGTCTTCGACCACCGTCTTCATCTTCAACTTATCGTCGTATCAGTTATTCAGAATGGGATAAACCCGGTCTTTCCGAATAACTCGCGTATATTTTAAATAAGTGTTACACAAACACAACATACGCCTCATTCCAATTTATCAGTCACTAACCGTAAATTAATCAAGAGAATAATTCCCCAAATATTAACCCCGAAGGCCGAAACCAACATCAGATCAATATCCAGAAAACCATTCTGCTTGGCTAACCGACAGTTAGTTTCTAAATTTCACATTCATAGGGAAAGGTTCCCATTAATTTTATCCAAGATAAATTCCTTGAATTTATTCTCTAATCTTCTTTTGAATTTCGATTCAACTAGTCGGGATGAACGAACCATACCGAAGTAATCATTTGTTTTGATTTCTCAATCCCAACCTATTCATCCCATGAAGTAAAACTGATTATACTTCCTATCTAACACCACGGTGTTATCTGTAAATTCAATTACCATTTCACGTTCAAATCTAATTAAAGATTTAACTATCGCCTGGAGCAAAACTAGTGATACTCCATTTCGATTATTTCAATCTAATTAAAGATTCATTAAAACTCCACTTAGTTTTAATCTTTGACTGGGTTAAAGAATCAGTGTCATTTAAAACACGGTTCACGGTAAACCCAAAATCACATTCATTAATTATCGGGTTAAAGAACAAGTGTTATTTAAAACACTGTTCACGATAAACCCAAAAATCAATATCAATTCAATTTCAATTAATTATTATTTAATTGGTACACTTCATTAAATCTAAATAAAAGATTTAATCTTTTCTCAACTGGGTTCAAGAACAGTGTTAATGAAGACACCATTCTCGAAAAACCCAAATCACATTTGATATTAAACACAAGGCTCTGAATAGAAAATATACCGGCTTATATTCAATATCAAATCCCACGACTAACAAATACCGTATTGGAAATAACGATATATACATCTATATCTTTCAAATTCCCATAACAATATCTGTATCATCACGAAATTCAACATCGAAATAACCCAAAGACAATTTCGATTCAGATCCATTCCAATATAATTATTGGAAATTCTGGTTATTTTCAAATCCATTTCAAATTCGATTTATTTATTTAAAAATAAATAGAATTATAATTCTAGTTCAAAACTAGTTCATTTCGATAAAAAACTATTTTTATCTTTTCAAATATGGAGTTTTTCATCCCAATCCTTTCTAAATCATTTCTTATGATTTTACACAAATTATTATTATTTTTAATAATTTTATCCAGGCCCGTACAGTCGATTTCCATCAACGGCCATCGAACTGCACTTATAGCGACCTTTTTCAAATTTGATTTGGACGTATCTCCAAATCCAACCGTTAGATTTTGAATTTCAAATATTCGTTAGAAAGCTCTTTTCGACGCGAACCCAACGGTTCTGGTTTTAGGAGAATCCGACGGTCGGATCTCCCGTAATGTTCATTTGAAATAAATGGTCGAAATTCGCGAACTGCCGTGGCGCGGCGCGTTCTATTCAGGCCATTATATTATATATATATAATATATATACTATATATTTCGTCGATTTCTTTTTAAAACGAATTACATAAATAGTTTTAAATTCGTTTCAAAAGCAATTTCAACTTCCATTTCAATTCAAATCAAAATTGAATTCTTCTTTATAAATCGTTTTAAAATTCATTTCTATTCAATTCAAATTTCAATTCAATTTGAATTCATTTCAATTTGTTTCCAATTCAATTCGAATTCATTTTCAATTCAATTCGAATTGGTTTTATATTCAATTCAATTCAAATTCGTTATCTATTCAATTCAATTCGAATTCGTTTCGTTTGCTATTCAATTGAAATCAAATTCGTTTTCCATTCAATTCGAATTCATTATATATTCAATTCATTTCGAAATCGTTTTATATTCAATTCGTTTCGATTTCATTTCAAAATATGCGTTTTCGAAATCACTTTTCAATATGCATTTTAAAATGAATAAAATCGATATAAATATCGTTCACGTCAAAATGGCGTCAATCTAACCAACACGGCTTCATATATTTCTATTTTCAAATATTCTACTCAACAAATGAATATTTATTTTTGTCAACACACGACTAATCTCAACGAATGAGTACTGTCCACGTGTGACAATTTTTGTTAAATTATTTCGTTCAACACATGACTAATCTCAACGGATGAGTACAGTCAACACATGAACCTTTATTTTATATTGATAAAGATGCAAATTTTATTATTAAAATATTTCGTTCAACACATGACTAATCTCAACGAATGAGTACAGTCAACACATGAACTTTTATGTTATAATATTCTTTATTTTCTAAATTGGAATGAGGCCCAACCAATCACCATATAAAATTAATTATATGGATTTTCATACATCACACGCATATAATATCATTGAAAAATAATCAACCATCAACCAAAGTGCACTACACTGTATAAGCATCAAATATGGATATATAACGCTTATAACAGCCTGTCAATCAATTGATCGACATATTTAATCAATCAGGATGAGTGAACTTCAAATTTCATCCCAACACCCGTGTGGGGTTTCAAACAATCAAACAAAGATTTTATTTGTGCAGTTGGGCGATGTGTGAAATTTATCGTCCCAATCAATGTCCTTCAAATAGGTGTACATAAACAAACCGTCCGGTTTGTAAATGAATATTTTATTTTATTCACTTCACGTTAAAAATTATATTTTTAACGATAAAACATTTTATTTTAACATATGAATTTCTATTCAGCTCATTCTTTAAATAAAATGATATTTTTATTTTTCTAACTTATTTTAGAAAATTTCGGCGGCATAGCGGCACGATACTAGAAACGGGACGAGGCCTAGCCTTATCCCCGGTCTAGTGAAGGCCCACGCCATTCACACATCAATCAAATCCATTCATTTCACCAAACAATTCAATTTCAATCAAATAATCTAACTAATTTATGCAACCAAACAAACAAGTCCATGGTCTGTGGACGATTGTGTCGGGTGCTACTAAGCACCGTCTGCATCCTAGTATATATATATAACTAGAAAAGAAATTGAAAGGTGAGAAATTCTCACCAATAGCTATCCTAACTCCACGGCACTCCTAATGCAGGAAATCTTCACTGTTCTCGTCGATATCACTTTCTTTGCCCGTAGCCACTACATATGTAAAAATCACATTTTTACTTCGTTATTCAATATATAAAAATCATATTTTTACTTCGATGTTCAATATACAAAAATCAAATCTTTTCTTCGATGTTCAATATACAAAAGTCAAATCTTTTCTTCGATGTTCAATATACAAAAGTCAAATCTTTTCTTCGATGTTCAATATACAAAAAGTCAAATCTTTTCTTTGATGTTCAATATACAAAAGTCAAATCTTTTCTTCGATGTTCAATATACAAAAAGTCAAATCTTTTCTTCGATGTTCAATATACAAAAGTCAAATCTTTTCTTTGTTATAAAACAAATCTTTATCTTCTTCAAACATTATATTTTTATACTTTAAAAAAAATCAGGTTTTTTTTCCTAATTAAAATCGGATAAAACAATATAAATAAAATAAAGAAATAAGAATAAAATAAACTTACAGTGTTCGTCGACTGGGGGGGGGGGGTTTCACGCCAGTTGAGGAGGCCGGGGAGGTGGGGTCTTGGTGCTGGCGTCGGTCGCAGGGTAGAGGGAGGAAGCGGGATCGCGCTCAGCGCGAGGGAGGGGGTGCGGATACGAATTCGAGGGGGGGGGGGTTTCGAACAGCAATCGCGAGGGGGGGGGGGGGGTTTCGAACATCAATCGCGAGGGGGGGGCGACTTCGGTCGGCGGTGGGGGATCGATCGGAGGAGCGACAAGCTCCTCCCCCCCTTTCTCTCGTCTTTTTTTTATTTGTTTCGATTCTGAAATGTGAATGAGGGGGGGGGGCAACGGGTTTTAAGGGGAAGGTTTTTTTTTTAATTATTTAATTTTCCTCCAAAAAACAACTTTTATTTTCGATCTCAAAATGGGGCCCACCGCCTGTCGTTCATAGCTAATTACCCCCATTCCGAACACAATGGGATATGTATCGCAAGCTGATTTGATCATTTCGATCAGTTTCCGTTAAAATCAACATATAACTCTATATATTGAATTTGAACGCGCATTTCAATTTACCGGGGTCACACACTAACTCTATAAGTTGCAGAAAAATATTTTCTAGCTTCGTATTGACGATACTGTCCTAACAAAACTAGTTTCGTCGAATTCTGAGACTGTTGGAAAAATGGCCAATTTCCAGTCGATTAAAATCAACTAAAACTGGTCAAACGCGTTTTCCTTTGCCACGCTCACATATTGATTCGAAAAATTATGAAATTTAAAACCTAGCTATAATTTGACATCACGGACCCGACAAAACTGGTTTCGTCGAAATCCGAGGTCATTTGCAAAATGTCTATTTTTAAGGGCCTGAATTCCATAGCGACTATTCAGAATTTTCAACTGGACATATCTTTTGATTCCCGCTATGAAATTTTGATTTTTCGGATTCGTTGGAAAGATATCACCAATTAGATCCTAATGTTTTTGGTTTCACTAAAATCCGGATTGTTTTGCACCCGGTACATTCAATTGAAGTAAGAAATCAAATTATCGAACAACCGCGCCATTTTCAATTCTATTTATAATTATATATATAATATCTATATTCTAACGACGACGCGTATAATATATACGCTCGAATAATATTCAAATTAAATTTCTCGTCGATATTATTTAAAATAATCCATTTTAAATATTCAAAATTCGCTAAAATTGCCAAAATAAAAAATTTAAACTGGCCCAGATTTTTCGGGATATTACAGAGGAGGACCACCATCCATGCTTGGAGAAGGACCACGATCTGTGCTTAGAGGAGGACCACGATCCATGCTTGGAGGAGGACCACGACCCAGATGCTCATCACGAGCCACCCACGAGTCACGAACCGTAGCGCCATGAATGAAGGAGTCACGAAGCGAGCATATCTGAGATGAAGTATGGACACGAATGGAAACTGAGGTGCGAACGGGATAATGACCAAACCCGAGATGCAAAGGTAGTTCAAATTAGAAGTCCGAACTCAGGATCCAGACGGGAACTAACGAGTTGACTTCATGATTGGACTTTGCTGCGGGACGTGTACTAAGGGGTTATTGATACCTATAGCTTTGACTGACCACTGAGAGACGGGTTAGTGGCTATGGATCAGTGCAGTGGGGCCGTTGTGACTCCATGGGGCAGAGTGATCGTAGCAAAGAATTGGGTGATCAAAGTGGTAGAAATCGTATGCTTTACGCACTGAGTGAAAGATGTGAGGATGATTACTATGTTTGATGTTTGCTACCACCATGACCCCACCCCCATTCACACTTTATGTTAGCGTTACCTTAGAGTACTGTACATCTTGTTGTGCTAACTCTTTGGTTGCAGGTCCAGGTTTAGGTATGATTGGATTATACCTGTTATTGTTCTGTTTTGTTGCTTATCGCTCATACCAGACTTTTGTCTGACCCAGAGTTTTATGTTTCTTCTTATTACTCTGGGTGCTCTTAAACGGACAGACTAGAGACAGGTTAGCTGGTTGTGCATGAGTAGCTGTCCGAAGACGAGCAGGAGGCTTACACGTACTATTCACTCTATATTCTCCCTGTGTCGCTGCTGGTCACTACTTTAGCATTAGCAGTGTACCTTTCTTATTTTGCTTTAAAGACAGTTTTTAAAAGTTGTAATAATGATGATGTGGAACATAAGCTGTATTTTGGATTTTCCGCTGCTATGATGGTTTAGTTTTCAGCTTATGCACTGTCTCACCTGTTTTATGTCAAAGTTATATTATTATTATATTTTATCCCATGCGCTATGAGACATTCTACAGGTTCCTTGTTAGTTCAAATTCCTTTCTTTTCCTTACTTTGGCGACCGTCCTATGCTAGTTAGGCATTGGCACAGCGCATTTCAGGGAAATGTCGGCTGGTGTGGGGCGGGCCGTCACATTTGGTATCAGAGCTCTAGGTTGCGTAGTTAACCTAGGGAAGATACCAAAGAGAGATAGTACGTATATGAGAGCGCGTATTTGTGATATTTTGGTTTTCAAAAGCTATATATGTATATATACTATTAGTATATTTAAGGATGAAGTCGCATTGCACTGGCACCACTGAAGAGATGGTTAATCGTTTTCTCCTTACAGATTGAACGATGAGCCGATATACTAGGGGTACTGGTAGAGGAGCTAATAATGGGAATGCTCATGATATGAGGACGATGTTCACTGAACTCATGAGAGAGATGCTTAGGGATGTTCAGAGGGTAGCTCCTAATGTTGCAAATGGTGGTGGTGCAGCGGTGCAGGCGCCTAGGGCCGATTTCGCCAAGCTTAACAAGAATTATACTAGTCTTGGAGGGAAGCGTTCAACGGAACGGAGTCGGCTACGGATGTTCAAGATTGGTTGGATAATTGTGAGCGCATCTTCGAGGACTTGGGAATCGATGATGCTATGAAGAGAAAGTTAGCATCGCGTCAGCTTCAAGGACAAGCTATGAATTGGTGGAATACTATTAAAGCAGCTACTCCTGAAGATCAAGTTACTTGGAATCAGTTTATGACTCGTTTCAGCGAAAAGTTCATTCTAGCTGCTCACAAATCTGAACTGTTTACGAAATTTTTGGAGGTTAAGCAGAATGGTAGGGTAGTCTCGGAATATATTGCTGAGTTCAATATTTTATCGAAGTATGGATTATCTCTTATCGACAATGCCGAGAAGAAGAATGAGAAGTTCATAACCGGCTTAGATGAGTACTTAGGGGAAAGGCTAATAAATCACATCCACGAGACGTTTGAATCTATTATGCGAAAGGAATTGAGATCAGAGAGTCTTTACTCTAAGCCAAAGACTGAAGTTGTCGTTGCATCTACAGAGGAGCCAAAGCCTCAAGCAAGCGGTGGAGGCAAGAAAAAATCCCAGAATAAGAGGAAACATAACCAAACCAAGTATGGTCAGAATAAGAAGAATAAGAAAGAAGCCGAGTGCTTTAGCTGTGGCAAGAAGGGCCACTATGCTAGAGATTGTCAGGAAAAGCCTGGGGAAAGGAAGTGCTTCAATTGTGGCCAAGTGGGATATCACAAGGATAATTGCCCGCAACCCCCTAAAGAGAAGCAGATTGTGAAAGCATATGCTATCAACGTTGTTCCTTCTTTGTCGAATGCCCCAACTATAGCGGAGAAGGGAAGGGGCCTCATTATTTGAGGTATGCTTTCTATTTATGATGTTTATGTTCTAGTTTTGTTGATATCGAGGCATCCTATTCCTTCATATCTAGTGACCTGATACATAAGTTGGGATCTTATCGAGTTATGGATGTATGTTTGCTTGTGATTGCTTACTTTTTTTGCTAGTATCATCTCACGTAGATAGTCTGAATTCGGAGGAGATGTTCCTTGAGTGCTTGTCTGATATTGGTTTAGGCCTTTGGGGCTTGTGCTAAGGGAATGTCGAGTTCGACTAGGATGGTTTGCATGAGATATAAGTAGTTTTTGTGATTTCCATTGAGTGATATCTCGACTTACTCGAGGAGTGATGTGCAGCTGTGACATGAAAAACTGTTCAATGGTATGGACTGATGCGATTTAGACTCGATAGGGTTATGAGATGACTCGAGTGGTACTAGAGAAAGATGCAAAGTAATGAATTGTTTAGGACCCTATGTTGATGTTCTTTTTTAAGGAATAGCATGTGTTCGTTGATCTTGGAGATGCAACGAATAGGGAGACGACTCACGTTGGATTAGAGTTTGTCGGTAATGAATACTCAAGACTGGGTCTGAGTTTATGGGTAATAGATTGACTCAAGTTGGACTCGAGAAGGCTGAAAAGAAATGGATTGGCTCGAGTTGGACTCGAGAGGGCAGCAAGATAATGGATAGACTTGGGTGGGACTCGAGTGTTTTAGGCGGACTAGAAGCAGGGGTATCAGGGACGCCCGTTACCTTGGATCTGTTGGACGTGATCCAGTTATCCTTGGAGGATAAACATACGTTGGATGTACGGTAGTCCGTATGGAGGCGGGGCTTCCGTTAGCCTTGGAATAGGTTGGACCAGTCAAGTATGTATCGACGTGTGTATGGCTTTAGCAGGTGATAGATAGGACATGTTTGATGGATGCTATGGTTGCTATGTTTTTCCTGTTTTATTCCTTTGAGTAGACTATCACCTGTAGGATTCTGGTAATAGTGAACAAAGAGATGACGACATACACGGATGCCTGTGCTACCGGACTAGGTGCGATAGCTGATGCATTGAATAGGAGACATGACAGTTTAGATACTATGTTTCTTGAATGGAAGCAACTGGAGTATATCATGGGTTTTGATCTCAGACATAAGTATGGATTGGATCCAGAAATGTTAGCAAGTTAGACGATCAGACCGACTTTGATTGAGCGGATTGGTTCTAGTCAGAGAGACGATCCTAATCTATTGGAAATCATCTCCAAGGTAGAGATGGGCAACGACGGTGAGAATATGAAAAAGTATGGACTTGACCGAGGAATATGGCTTCGAAAGAATGATAGACTAGTTGTACACAATGTCAATGGATTGAGAGATGAAGTTCTTAGAGAACGTCATCACTCAAAACTGACTATGCACCCCTGGTGGTAACAAAATGTATCGAGACATGAAGCAGACCTACTACTGGAAAAGGATGAAAAGAGACGTTGGGAAGTTTATCTCCAAGAGTATAAATGGCCAGTTAGTTAAATCTGAGCAAAGGAAGCCTAGTGGTTTGTTACAACCGTTGAAAATTCCCAAATGGAATTGGGAATAAGTTGATGGATTTCATAGATGGTTTACCGAGGACTAAATCGGGCCATGATAGCGTTTGGGTGATTGTGGACCGATTAACCAAGAGTGTAAGGTTTATACCGGTCAAGTCGAATAGAATGACAACTAATTTAGTAAAACTATATATGAAGTGGGTAGTAAGATTTCATGGAGTACCCAAAGGCATTGTGAGTGACCGAGATCCATTATTTACTAGTGGGTTTTGGAAGAGCTTACAAGGGGCTTTAGGATCAGAATTACATCTCAGTACCGCATATCATCCTCGAACTGATGGTCAAACAGAGAGGGTGAATCGAGTATTAGAAGTTCTCTTGAGATCTTGTATATTGGATTTTGGTGGATCATGTGATGACCATTTGCATCTAGTTGGATTCGCATATGATAATAGTTATCAGTCTAGTATTGGAGTAGCTCCATTTGAAGCTTTGTATGAAAGACCGTGCAACTCACCATCATGTTGGTTGGGAACCGGTGAGATTTTGTGCTTGGACCAGAAGTAATAAGAGAAACTTCAGATAAGATGGCGGGAGTTCACAACGTATTTCATGTTTCCCAGTTGAAGAAGTTTGTGCACGACCCTAATGTGAGTATTTCACCAAATCAGTTGGATGACATCGAGGTAGAACCCGAGGCGGTTGGGAACCACAAGACGATTCGTATTGTCGGACACGATACGAAGCAACTTTGAAGGAAGACGGTGAAACTGGTCAAGGTTCAGTGGGGCGAGAATGAAAACTAATGTACTTGGGAAACAGAGGAGAGCATAAGGAAGTCACAACCAGAACTCTTTGCCTGATAAGATTTTAATAGCAATAGTTATTCCCTCGTTAGTAACCCGCATACTAGGATAGGCTTGTTTTGTTTGTTATGTATGTTTGATTGATTGCAAATAATTGATAGGAATGTGGGAACCTTTGTATGTTTTGGTTAAGGAATTTCGGGGGCGAAATTTCTTAAGAGGGGAGAATGTAACGACCCGCATTCTACGCATCGAAGGATCATAGAATATTTATTTCTTTCTCATGAAAAGTCGTATAGCCATGTAACTTTGGGAGACAACTACTGGGGTCATTTCCCATGTTCACGATTTTTGCCGATTTTTAAATAACTGTTTTGCCCCTAGCAGATCTTATTTTGGCCATAGATTGGTAAGGAATTTTGACCTAAAACCACTTCCATTAGATCCGTATGATGGTTTACCTTTCCGTAGAGTGGTCACATTAGCCAAACTGACTCACCGTTTGGGAGATATGGCTGAAACAAGGTTTAGAAGGTGAAAAACAGCTTAACCGGGCCTAATTAGGGTGATTAGCAAGAGGGCCCATAACCCATTTCGGGATTAGGGTTATGGGAGGGCTGAGATGAGTTAGTAAATCATTTTTTATTTCATTTTTCAATGGCCACTAACCTCCTTTCAACCCTACCAATGACCTCCACTTTCTAGAATCATTTCTAATCACCGTTTAATCAAGGATTAGCCTAATCTACACCAAATTTAGGAGAAATAGCACTAAAGCAAGGTTGGAGCTACTGTTAGACATTGGCATTCGCCTAAATCAGAGGAGTTTCAGTTTTGAAAGTTTTAATTGTGGCAAAGGTGAGTGATTAGCCTTGTTTTTACACTAATTAAGATTAATTAAGGGTAATTAGTGATAATTAGTGAATTTATACATGATTAAATTCTGGAAAAATATTTATAAATTTCGAAATATTGTTTTAGGCCTATGTTAGAAATTTGGGTTAATTTGGTTAAGTTTTGCTAACCCTATCATTAGTTATACCTAAACATGATTGAAGGGGAAACATGGGTTTTTGGGTATGTTTGATCTATATTATCATGATTGTTTGTTGTTTTGGTGTTTGTGGATGACTATACATGTTGCTATGACTATTTGGAATGATTTTTGATTTCATAGAAAAGTTAGATTGGTCGAAAACGCCATCGTATGGCATAAATAGCTTGCTGGAAAAGTTGCAGGAATTGGCCATGGACCCGTTCGTGAAGCACCATAGCGACCCGACCCCGTTCGTGAAGCACCATGGCGACCCGACCCCGTTCGTGAAGCCTCATGGCGACCCGACCCCGTTCGTGAAAACATATGGCAAACCGATCTCCTATAGTGAAGGACCATCACGAGTCGTACCACCCTTTCACGAGCCAATGGCAACAAACGAAGACCACGATCCGTGCTTGGAAGAGGACCACGATCCATGCTTGGAGAAGGACCACGATTCGTGCTTGGAGGAGGACCACGATCCATGCTTGGAGAAGGACCACGATTCGTGCTTAGAGGAGGACCACGATCCATGCTTGGAGGAGGACCACGACCCAGATGCTCATCACGTGCCGCCCACGAGTCACGAACCGTAGCGCCATGAATGAAGGAGTCACGAAGCGAGCATATCTGAGATGAAGTATGGACACGAATGGAGACTGAGGCGCGAACGGGATGATGACCAAACCCGAGATGCAAAGGTAGTTCAAATTAGAAGTCAGAACTCAGGATTCAGACGGGAACCAACGAGTTGACTTCATGATTGGACTTTGTTGCGGGATGTGTGCTAATGGGTTATCGATACCTATAACTTTGACTCACCACTGACAGACGGGTTAGTGGCTATGGATCAGTGCAGTGGGGCCGTTGTGACTCCATGGGGCAGAGTGATCATAGCAAAGAATTGGGTGATCAAAGTGGTAGAAATCATATGCTTTACGCACTGAGTGAGAGATGTGAGGATGATTACTATGTTTGATGTTTGCTACCACCATGATCCCACCCCCATTCACACTTTATGTTAGTGTTACCTTAGAGTACTATACATCTTGTTGTGCTAACTCTTTGGTTGCAGGTCCAGGTTCAGGTATGATTGGATTATACCTGTTATTGTTCTGTTTTGTTGCTTATCGCTCATACCAGACTTTTGTCTGACCCAGTGTTTTATGTCTCTTCTTATTACTCTGGGTGCTCTTAAACGGACAGACTAGAGACAGGTTAGCTGGTTGTGCATGAGTAGCTGTCCAAAGACGAGCAGGAGGCTTACATGTACTATTCACTCTATATTCTCCCTGTGTCGCTGCTAGTCACTACTTTAGCATTAGTAGTGTACCTTTCTTATTTTGCTTTAGAGATAGTTTTTAAAAGTTGTAATAATGATGATGTGGAACATAAGTTGTATTTTGGATTTTCTGCTGCTATGATAGTTTAGTTTTCAGCTTATGCCCTATCTCACCTGTTTTATGTCAAAGTTATGTTATTATTATATTTTATCCCATGCGCTGTGAGACATTCTACAGGTTCCTTGTTAGTTCAAATTCCTTTCTTTTCCTTTCTTTGGTGACCGTTGGTGCTACTCGGGCATTGGCACAGTGCATTTCAGGGAAATGTCGGCTGGTGCGGGGCGGACCGTCACAATATATTTATTTGTTATCATCAAACAAAAATCATATAATTGTGTATACAACACCGTTATGTACAACATGATGGACTTGGAATTTTACTTGAATTGACTTGTATAACAAGTAGAATGGACTTGAAACAAAGCACATAAGGATTAGTTGGGAATTAGCATATTGTGGACTTGAACTTGAAAGTGCACTTACAGCGATAGTCGCTGTAGATGCAGTTTGGAATTGTTGTTCTTTCAACACTTTGAATGGAACTTTGTGGTGACATCCTTAGTGATTTCTTATCATATTAATCTTGTATTACTTGTATGTTTACTACCATGAAGTTATTGGATTGCAAAATGTTAAGTAACCCATCGAAAATGAGTAAAACTTCACTAGTGCAAAAGCATCCATTTAACCTTGATTTTTGGATTTCAAAATATCTTCTTTCAAAATATCTTATAAATATCTTCTTTTAAAATATCTTATAAATATCTTCTTTCAAAATATCTTCCACATATCTTATTTCTAAATATCTTCTTTTCAAAATATCTTCTTATAAAATATCTTTCCAAATAAAACAAAGGTTAGAAATGGTTATGAATTACTAAACCTTGTCATGAATAAGTCACTAGATTAAAAGGTAATTGATAATGCTTAACACTAACAAGCCAACGAATTAGGCTTATCTATTTGTGAGAGTTAAGATTGATGTCGAGTAGGGACGGAGCAATAGAGCTCTAACCCACCGACTTCCCTCTTGGCCGAGGAATAGATAGGTTGGGAATGTTGGAAACGTGTTAATCATAGATTACTTAACTGTTTATTGAATATCATGAACATTGTGCTTAATTCTAATAAGCCAACGAGTAGGCTTATCTATCTGCGAGTGTCAAGAATGGGGTGTCCAGGAAAGGGGTGATATGCAACCAGTGCTCTAACTTACCTGGCCTCACTCTTGACCGAGGGATAGTTAAGTTGATAATGTCAGAAATGAGTTAAGTGTACGAAGTGTGATTTCTATAAGCATAAAATGGTTTTGGGTTTGTCGATCATGACTATGTGTTAATTACATTCGTCTGTAACCCTCTCAGATTATATCATGGAAGTAAATATAGTTGAATCTTTAGACAAACGTTTAAAGATAATTATAAATGGATTTGTTTTCGGGTTTCTTTGTAAATAGTGTTTTAGCAACACTTGTTTTTAAACCCTTGAAATGTAATTAAACTGGAATATATGATTTAATGATTTTGAATATACTAAGATCTTTAATAATTGATTTTAAAGATAGAAACAAGTGTAGGAATCTTTCAGAATAAGGTATTGAATAAGATCTTTAACTTATGAAAGAGAAGAGGTTCTTTATTAAATAATGGGTTTTACCTCTTTGATTATATTTCAAGGAAATCTTAGAAGTGAATTATGGATATACTTATATCAGAGGGATAAGTATAAGAATACGTTTTGATGTGTTGAAGTTATCAAGGAAATCTTAGAAGTGAATTATGGATATACTTATACCGGAGGGATAAGTATAAGAATACTTTTTGAAGTATTGAAGTTATGAAGGAAATCTTAGAAATGAATTGTGATTATACTTATACCAAAGGGATAAGTATATTAAAACCCATTTTAAGTAGCAAGGCTATAAAAGAGACAGAGAATTAGTAGAATATACATATACACCTTTATATGTATAAGTTGAATATATACACAAGTATATAAAGGAATATTAATCGAGTATGAGTTATTGATTAATAAATGATGTTTTATTAATAAGGGATGTCTTATTAGATAAATGAAGTCTTATTTGACAAATGAAGTTTTATTAGATAAAAGAAGTTTACTAATAAAGGAGTATTAATCAATGAAAGATTAATTAAATGGTAAAGGGACTAAAAGACGTTTATATGAGTTAATCGTTTTTCGACTATTATCATTCTTTGTGACTTGATAGTGATTTAACTGTTATCATGCTTTGTGACCTGATAGTTATTTGACTATTATCATGCTTCGTGACCTTGATACTACCTTGGATGTTTAGCGTTTGTTATGGAAATTAAGAGAGACTGTTTTCCATACACAATCGTCTATTGTGTGAATTGTAGTTGGTTAATCGACTATAGAAATTAACCCTAAATCTATCGACTGGTTTTGAGGAGACTGGGACTGGTAAGTGTTCTACTTATCAAAAAAACCACTTCAAAACTAGTATACAGGTTCTATGTTTTGTAAGCGGTTGTGTAGAGAAGGCCATATGGCGATTTGAGATCTGTTGAGATGCTCAAACACATATAATGATTCTAAAATCTATGAAAGAATATGTGTGTGATTCCAAGATCTGTTGATGTATTGGAATCCATGTGTGATTCCAAGATCTATAAAGGAATCTATGTGTGATTCCAAGATCTATTGATTTATGTGAATTCATCCGGGGATTCTTGTTCTATTCGAGTGATGAAGACTCGTGTGAAATATGCCAAATGAAACCTCGACATTGGAAATGGTAGAAAATAGAGTAGGAGCACAATATGGGGTTTTGCTAACCCATGGTAGGATATATTGACTCCATGTCTAGTGTATGCTTATTATCGAATCGTGCGGGAGCTCCTCAAAGTTGCGTGCGAGAGTTGGGTATATTTGGTTCCACGTGGTGCACTTCTGTGTTTTCGTGCATGGGCCAGTTTTGTTTACCTTATAGTATATTTTATTTAGAGATTACAATGCTCGGAGGTACTTTCTGATCCTTGTGCATGGAGTTCGGATCTGTATTGAGAGATCTCCGATGGGAAAATCCAATATGCGAACATGCCTTATCGGTTTTGTTTGTACACTTAATAGTTATTGAATGTAGCCAATGTAACCATTCCTTCTGTGTGAATTTATTTATATTCTACACCCTAGACATTATCTATTATACAACTATAGTAAACTTAATGAATGGTTGGTGACTTTTGAGGGGAAAACCAGAGTGGCAATCTGCACGGTCCTCTTAGTGTTGTTAAATGCAATGTGTATCTTGTGTTTCTCTTACCTGACTGACGTCTAATGCTTGGTTTTTGTTTTCCCTAAAATCCTCATGTACTCCTTCAAGTAGGCTGAGTATGGGTTGGAGTTCAGCTTACTGCACTTTTTTATATCCGCTGCATTCTATGTTGTACATCAACATTTATGAGGATGGGTTGTTATAACTGTCCAAGTTGATGATAGGTTAGTCTTCTCTAATAGTTGTAATCATACAGTTTTATTTTGTAAAGATCATTCATTATATTATATGTTACCGTTCCATTGTGAGATTCTGATATTGTGTCCTCTTCTTCCTCGGTCTATTTTCTCTTTATTTTATTTCACCCTAACTTTTCGTCTTTCCGGCACTTGGGTGCTCGGCACACGAATACTTTGGATGTATTAGTGTCGACATTTGAGGGTCAAAAATTCGGGTCGTTACACCTGTGTCTAAATATTCTTTTATGCGCTTTCCTTACCTCATCAGGTTTCCATTTAACTTGGTTATCCCCATTCACATTGAATTCTTAATCAAGTTACCAAGTTCCTTTCGCTTATTAATTTCAGTCATATAACTTAACCCATTAAGTTTATTAATAGGCCCACAACATGTTATTCTTTAGATTGTGATCCATGGTCTGTAATCCACAATCTCTTTATACTCTTGTTTGATTTCATAGTTACAATAACATGCTCTACTTAATATGTAATTAAGTACATCTCAATTCACATGTTTTCTGTTTAACATGTCACTTATCATTTATGATTAAATATAACTTATTTCATTTCATAAGTTGCCTCATTCTTTCTTATTTAATCATAATTCCATCTTATACTGTCACTACAACTTATCATTGTTTACTTATTAACTTAGTTCTCTTAACTAAGGTTTACTAATAAGTCACCTTTCCATTTATTATAACCTGTGTTATAATTTCCACTTGTCTCTAGGACAAGCCTTAACATGTTATTCTTATCAGCAGATTTCAGATTTCCAGGTTTACAGATTACTTAATTTATAATTAAGTACAACTTCTTACATTTCATAAATTTCCCCCTTTTCACTACTTATTACAAACAACTGGTTTCAGTTTTACCCATTTACTGATTACTTAATTTACAATTAAGTGCCACTTATCTCATTTCACCAGTTATCTCTTTGCCTTACTAATTTATTAAAATCTAAGTTATAATCTTCACTTGTCCCCAGGATAGGCCTACCTATTATACAACATTCTCATTAATGTAATTTATTGTAATAGGTTATTATCATTTCCCGTTCATTCCATTCCCTTTACCATTGTAATATATTATCTTTCATTCAATTCCATTTATTTTCATTAATTACAGTTAATGTTGTTTATCAGTCCTGCTATTTACATATACTTATATATATGTATATATTCATAAACTAGACCTCTCACATTAAGTATATTATGCTGGATTTGTCGAGCGGTTCTAGGCAGATTTCTACCACAAGTTGGCTTAACCTCGTGTCTTAGGACCATTACATGTTTATATTTATGCACTTAGACCCCTCACATTAGATTTACCACTTGTGGATGTTGGATATGCCGGGCGGTTCCGGGCAGACTCCTACCACAAGTGTAATCTAACCTCGTGTCTAAGCGCGGTTACAGTTTCCTATTTACTATAATTTTTATATATAATTTATGTGTGTCCATTCTTTCAAGTCTATGTTTTACATGTCATAACACTAAACCCATTTTATCTCACATGTTCTTTCTAACATACAATAAATTTTATTCTAATATGTAATCGTTTTAATCATAATTGTTCAAATTAAACAAAATAATATGTAATTTTCTCAATTTCTACCGTTAATGGTCCAGGTACATAAATGTCACAAGTTAACATGCAATTGAAACAATAGTAATCGCTACACATATTTTGGCAAGTTTATATTTCAACATATGAATTTTTCAACATATTAATATCTTAGCGTATTAATATTCCAACTTGTCATATTTGTCACTTTAATCTTTTTAACATATGTTTAAACATTTAAACATATCATATTTCAACATGTCATATATAACGAGGAATGTCAAACGATAATATATCATCATCTAAAATGATATAACGTAAATCCACTCACCTAATTGGCTTTCCAAATCTTGGATCTGGTTCAGATATAGTATTCCATGATTTTCCCCTAATGGATTCAGAACCTAACAACAATGGATTCTTAATTTTTACTAAAAGAAAAAGGGAAGAAAGAGGAAGAAGATTGAATAGACCAGATCTAGAAAATTACCTCACTTTGATTATGATTCTGAACACCTTCCAATTAATATTCATTCTTTTCCTCCAGATCTTGATTCATAATTTCCCTAAACTAATTATCTCATTTTCTAAAGAGATTTGAGGTGGAGAAAGAATGGCAGAGCTTAGACGTTGTCTCAGAGAATGTGAGATTTGGGCTAGGCCCTTCTAGCCTATTTATAGGTGTTCAGGATCTTATCGTACACGCAACGCTGAGTCAGCATTCGAACTTGGTTAAGAAAGCAATTCAGATTCGTTAATGAACTTGACTGGATCAAGGGTGGGTCGACCCCCCGTCGACCCCGACTATAATTTTTTTTCTTTTCTGCATATGGTCTTCAATTTTGAATTGATTTGAATATGTTCATATATAAGTTCCTTATATGTTTACAAAACTTGCAATGACCATTCTACGTGTATATATACGCATAATTTTTGTTTCGTTTTCAAAATTCAAACAGTGTTGCACCGCTATTTGATTCTTACCATATTTCTCTGATTTCAGCCTTATCTTGAATTTTATCTCTTGTATATATATATATATTCTTACACATATATACGCGTATATTCTCATATACATATATACATATTATTATTTTTACTTCCTTATATGTATATTTTTCCTTATGTTCGTTTATACATATTTTCCCTCATGAACATGTGTTAATTTAACTGTTCTCTTAAAACAAAAATATGATGGCAGCGGGGATCGAACTTTGTACCTCTTGTCTGCAAGTCACATGTTCTAACCAACTAGACTACTAAGGCTATTATTAACAAGGCTTAGAACAATGGTAATTATTGTTCTCTTCTTACTTCTCTTTTTCATGTTTGTTACAATATTTTGTTTAGCCCATTGCATGAATCTTTTTCTTTTATTTCTCTTTTATTATTAATGCATAATCAATACATGAAACATGTTTACACCGCATGCAACCAATCCTTTATTTCTTTTAATGCATGCATTACATTTTTATTTGCACTAATCTTTCTTTTTTTCTTCATATATACATTTATGTCAATGCGTGTGTGTGTATATACACACACATATGCATTATTTAATTATTAAATTGTCATAAAATGCGGGGTGTTACATTCTCTAACCCTTAGGAAATTTCGTCCCCGAAATTTGATAAGGGTAAAAATCAATTAACCCTCGCATTATATACATCCATCATGCGTGCATCCAATTTTTGCAAACACTGTGCACTTGTGCAAAGTGAAATCCAACATAATAATGCATGTAGGCCTAAGCATACCTCCTATGTGTATGCAATTTTTTTCAAAAATCCTTTTAAAATATGATGCTCACATCCTAAATATACTAGCAGTTCTACATGAATGCAATATTTAAAAAATAAAAATATATTTTCATCCAAATTTCCCACATTCTTGTAGAGCAAGAGCGTAGTTCATCCAATTGTTGCATCCAAAATCCTACTAACTAACTTTATTTTTCGAATTTCAGAAAAATCTAATTTTCTAAATTCGATTTCTTATGTTACAAAAAGGCGAAAAATGGAAAATTTCACTTCTTCCGTTTTTCTTTTATGTACCTTTTTCCAACCATACTTGGATTTTACGTAACTATCTACAAAGATTCTTTATTTTCCTATCCAAGAACATCCCACATAAGAAAATTCTCTTTGATACAGCGTTTCTTTTTCGTCTCATCTTGGAATTTTTTTAATCCTAAATCGTTATTGGTTTGATACCAATAATGGCAGTAATTTTAGTATATTAAGAATACATATGTATCCATGATTCAGAATTCTTTAATTATATCAGGATTTTCCATTTTTCTAACTGTCATGTTTGTTACTTTACTGAATTTTCTGTTTTGTTTTTAGGTGTACCATTTCTTTTCTCAGCTTATTTAATTATCTGATCTAAATTTAATTTCAAATAAGCCTTCAACTAAAAAAGGAAAACATACACTCTACATAGCTGCTACTAAGGGCCAAGAATTTCAGGACTATGTCCCCCTCTGATAGAAAAGTTCAAACCACGGGATCCACGGCAGGTTGTAGGTGTTACCCTAACTACCCAACAAAAACAAAATAACGGAACAATCCCAACAGTAATGTTATAACGGGCCCCTAACATGAAAATTAGCAACAAGATCTAAATACTTACTTGCCCTCTTACTATCTAGTAGTCACCACTAGTCCTAGCTGTGTATCAACAATTATTTCAAGAACACCCTAGGCTTTTCAGCTTACGCGTTCTACGGGAACTTACCATTATTTCAAGATAATTCTCGCTACTTATATCATAGCCTCAAAACTTTTCCCATCTTCCCTAGGCACTAATCCTTACCTACTCTATACTTTTTAAAACATGGTCTGGCCTTTTCATTTAAATTTTCTTTCAAAAAAATTAGAAGTGACAAAATTTTATTGTCCTCATGAAAACTTACTTTCGCCAAAGCATAAAATATGTCATTTTATATTAAAAAATGTAAATCAATTTTTTTTTTCAAATCACAAAAACTGGAGTAGATAAGGACAACTATTTCTCAATCGGGTTTAAACTTGTTCTTGCATATAAGGTCAGTTCAGTCTCTTACTGCAAGGTGCAAACATCTACTCTACAACTTATTTTGTCCACCCGACAAAATTTTCTCTTTTAAACAATTTATCAAAAATGATTGTCAAGAGAATAGAGACTTCAAAACTTTCTTTATTAAAAATTCTTGTATGAAATATAACAAGAAAACTAGCAAGCTATATATGCTCTATAATATGCGCCTTTTACTGAGAGAATTTTACTTTAGACAAAGTTTTCGCAAGAAATAACTATGTACAAAATATACCCCATTTTACTTTGAAAATTAATATGTGTATTTTACATATTTAAAACTACAACTTTTAAGATTAAAACTTGAAAACACCATCAACCATTTTCCCAAAACTTTTACAATTTCAAGCTCTTAAAAGTTAACAACGGGGTAAGACTCAAAGTGGGTTTCCAATTTTTCTAGGCTTTCCTAGACACTCGCACAAAGTCAATTCTCTTAACTATATATATTCCTAATCCATTTTTCTCTTTTTAACTTTTTCCAATTTATAAGGTTTTACCGCCAAGCCTACTAATCTGAAATACTAACATATGGGATCCTCCTTTCTCTATTTCAAAATATATTGTACACTTCCCACCCTTATTTCCCAAGGGTCTCAAATTTTCATATTCATTCCTTTAGTGTACAAAACAGTCATCCCAATTCTTACCATATTATACTCTTTCTATTTAGTGGGTTCCTCTATGGAACTAGGTATATATATAATATATTTTTTAAATACAAATACGTTCACTCACTATTTATACAGGAATACTAAACCTAAGCTCTGATACCAAATGTAACAACTCGAATTCCGACAGACCGATTTTTTTTCAAAATTCTAATCAATCGAAAACCGTGTTGGTTGCTCTAGTATCCTGCAGAAAAGACAGAGATATAAAATATATCAGAGCTCAGAAAATATCTCACAGTGGAATGGATAAAGTACAATATAATCAAAGTATAGCCTTACCATAGTAATAATAATGCCTAACCAGTATCCAAAGCTTATCATATCTCTGCCACAAATCTAACCTGCGAGTATGTTATGAGGAGGGGGTCAGAACACAAGTTCTGGTGACTGGATTTAAAATATACACTTTGGATAATCCTACATATACTGTTCAATCACATTTTCTTATTTATTAGTTTACTTGGGTTAACAATACTCAAGGCTTACACACACGTCATACCCGTTTACTTCCTAGTGGATTAACCTAATACAATATATATGAAGCTACCCCCCGATAATGAGGTACACCCCATGGTACACCACTCGCACGGCCTCCACCGTAATGCCATAGAAATGAACGCAGTCCCTCATCCTACGCCGGAGTGACGCACGGATCTCTACATAACAATGTTACGTTCCACATATATCTTCCATTACTATGCTACGTAAGCGTAGAGACTGCCACCTTCGGCCGAATCAGATTACATACCAGAGTAATGCCCTTAAGCCTATAATACACCACCCAGATCAGACATGCATGTATCTAGACTTTGCCACGTACGTGTCGTTAATCATATTTGCAACACCCCACGTCCATTAATGTCACTCACAAAGGGAATGCATTAACTTCCATGGAGCATTTTAAGTGAATATAGAACAGAAAATCACAACAAGACAGATATAAAGCAGTACTTGAAAATTGAAAACTTTATTTATTGCAGCAGAAGGTAAATATGTTTGGTTACATCATCAAAAACCATAAACCAAAGTCAAGTACATAATATCCATCTTGATAAAATAAAGTACATAATCCCACTACTACAAATAGCCATAAAGAAAATGATAGGCTGAACTTTACTTCGACAATCCAAATCCAAGTGCTCCCAAAGAGATCCCAATCAAGCTCCACTAGTACCAGTCCCACCCTTAGAACCTGGGGGGGGGGGAAGGAAGAGAAGAGGTGGAAACAAAGGGGGTCAGACATAAAGTCTGGCGAGTGCGATAACTCTAACAACATAATTATTAAAGCAATATGATAAGATATAAGCTGGAGAATAAGGTAATGACTGTGTGAACCACATGGGTATGGCAAGGCAATCAAGAGAAACAGAGATAACAGAGATAACGTAAACGGCGCTTCCTAATCGATATAGGATAATTACTATACTCTACCGTACTGTACCATACTGTACTGTACTAACACTAACTACATCCCTACTAATCACTCTAGAAATTTGATTCCTCTTGGCTAAATAGAACGATGATAGCTTCGTGTACTACTAGATGTACCCACTATCCTCCATGTTTGACTGTATATCTCTAGTTGCTATCATAGGTACCCAGCGTGTACCTATCCCCACTAGATGTACCACTTCAATAAGTAATAATGGTAATTCTATGTACTCCTAGCTGACGTCATAGGTGCCGCCTGCTCCTATCTCCACTAGGTGTACCCCCTTAATAATTAATAGTGGTAGCTTCGTGACCCCTAGCTGACTACATAGGTGTCGTCTGCTCCTATCTCCACTAGGTGTACCCACTACCCTGCCCCATTCGATCGGCTCCCTAACTCGTAGATACCCGTGCTGGCCCCACAGTGGGGTGTATCACTCCCCAAAGTGGCAACCTGATACCACCAATGATGCATGACTTATACCTACACGATGCAACAACGTCTTACCTACTAGCCCGGGTCCACACACGCATATGAACCCGTTGGACTTGCGTTGCCACCGCTAACCCGGTTTGGCCTCTTACAGTCAAGCCCAGTACGCGTGTCCCGTCCTCGACTTAGGTCGAGCCCACAGAGATACTTATGGGTTATTGGTTGAAACGGGCCCCCATGATTTGACACAAGCTATCCACCTAAGCTTGGTCCCCTCTAGTATTTCCCACTTAACCCACTTCTTATTCATGTTTCAATTACATGTTTCAATTTTGGTTAAGTATTTCTAATCGTATTTCAAATGCCACCCAAGGCACCCACTTAACCCCCTCAGGTCCCACTATATGTTTATCTGGTTAAGTGTTTCTTAATTCATTAAGACCGTAACCTCATAAAGACCTCTCACATTAGACTTGCATTTGTGGCAGCTGGATTTGCCGGGCGGGTCCGGGCAGTCTTACACCACTAACGAGCCTAACCTCGTGTCTTTACAACTGTTACGTATTTAATTTGTTCCTAAGACCTCTCACATTAGACTGGCATTTGTGGCAGCTGGATTTGCCGGGCGGGTCTGGGCAGTCTTACACCACAAACGAGCCTAACCTCGTGTCTTAGACGATTAATTACACCTAATTAATCATTCCCCAATTTGAATTACTTTCCCTATTCAAATTATCAATCAATTCCAAATTTAACGATGTCCATAATTGACTCAATTATGTCCATCCATTTATGGTATGTAAAATCATACCGATTTTCACCATAATTATATTTTATGCCTTTTAGGGCATTTATGCTCATCTACTTATGGTATATAAATTATACCAATTTCATTACTAATTAATTTTATTACTTAAAATTAATTACATGCCTTTTTAGGCCATTACATGCCAATTAAATCTTTTTAATATTATCCCCTTCGTACCCCCGTCATTCGTTTGCTTAACATGACATATTCATATTAGACTAGCAATTAGTCTAATACTTAAAAAAAGGAATAAACGTCACAAATTCACATACACACAATAATAGATCTAATTTGCATCAAACTTGCAATTAAGATTTACAACATACTTGCATAGTCTTTGTATTATCAAGGATCCAAAAATCATAGATTTAAAAGGTGTGAGCTTGCATGTATGAACATAGTTTTACACCCAACTAGCCTAGGTAATTATCACAAACTTACATAAACTATGTATGTCGTCAACCTAAACATAAAGGTGTCATCTTGCATAACTATGGATCCAATAAAGGTGTTAACTTGAGTAAACTATGGATCACCATAAAAGTGTAAACTTGCATAACTAGGCATGTCATAGATTCAACATAAAAATGTCAACTTGAATACGGATATAAACTTTAAAGGTGTGAACTTGTATATGTATATATGAATCCAATTATCACTTAAACTTGCATACGAACATAATACCTATACGAACTAGCATATGTTCCACATCCACATTCGCATAAATACTGATGTTATAAACCTAGGTGGTTGGATTATAAAAAGGGATTCATTAACACAAGTTAACATCATGAACTACTAGCGTATATTTTAGATCCAAACTTACATAACATCATATACAAAACTTGCATAACATCATATATAAAACTTGCATAACATCATATATGAAACGGGCATAACATCATATATGAAACTTGCATAACATCATATGTGAAACCGGCATAACATCATATATAAAACTTGCATAACATCATATATGAAACTGGCATAACATCATATATAAAACTTGCATAACATCATATGTGAAACCAGCATAACATCATATATAAAACTTGCATAACATCATATATGAAACTGGCATAACATCATATATAAAACTTGCATAACATCATATGTGAAACCGGAATAACATCATATATAAAACTTGCATAACATCATATGTGAAACCGGCATAACATCATATATAAAACTTTTATAACATCATATGTGAAACCGGCATAACATCATATATAAAACTTGCATAACATCATATGTGAAACCGACATAACATCATATATAAAACTTGCATAACATCATATGTGAAACTTGCATAACATCGCATATAAAACTTTCATAACATCATATAATATGAATAAAGTTAACATACATGATCAAACATATGAATTAGATTCACAACCACAACTTATAATCCAACGTATATCACATCATAATTGATTTAGCAATTATTTTGTTAAGGTGATCGAACTCACAACTCAAAAGCGGTCTTGAGTTTTGAATTTTGATTTCTGGAGTTGCATTAGCTCTCCTTTGAAGAAGATTCGTTGTTAGGGTTCAGTAGTTCTGATTTGATTTGCTGTTCTTCCTCTTTAATTTGTTGGCGGCTGCTCTAGGGTTCAAGACAACAGCATGACGGCCATAGTTATAGTTTTAATTCTGATATAGGGTTTTAGTCTATAGGTCTTTTTATAGAGTTTTGAATTAATTTAAGCCGTCGGATTATCTTAGGGTTAATCGAAACCACTCAGTCAAGATAGGGTGACAAGTCAGCCCTAATGACTCAGCAAAGAGTCAAAAAAGACTCAGCAACATGGGTCAGCCTGAACCAAAAAGCTGTGCAGGCGCACTGCCTCGGCCTGGGCGCACTTGGCAGGTGCGCCAGTGCAAATATGTACTAGCGCACTTCCCAAGTGCGCCAGTGCATTTTTTTTCTCTTTTGCCACCAATCTTCGTTCGTCTATAACTCCTTCATCCGGTACCCGTTTCCCGCAAACTCAGACTCTATTTCAACCAGAATTCCGAGACGAACACAATGGCGCAACCCAATCCCCATAATTCTCACGTCTGAGATTAATTATTCTTTATTTTAGTTAATTCGATTATTCAAAAATCCGGGGTGTTACATTCTCCCCTCCTTAAAGGATTTCGTCCCCGAAATCTCCAAGTCAAGGAGAATGCATATCCTACCATCCAAACAACCATCTACTCAACCATCAAACACGGGCATCCATTGTCCTTATAAAATTTCTAATGCTGTATGAACATATGCAAGAAGTGTGTATATGTTCCTTATTTAATGCAAAATCCGGCGGTCTACTGATTCAGTTGACCTCCTTAATGCAAACCATGATAGTGCCACGCGTCCATTATGTACGCGAAAACCTTATCGATTCATATTATTTCTACATGTGTGCACAAACATTCACCAAAATGCAACATCCATATGATAGTACAACCATTATACATCCATTACTTAAATATGTACACACATTTATATGCAATATGCGATATGAAGTGACTGAGCCGATCTAGTGCCTAAAGTGTGTGTATATGCATCCACGAGCAACCACTAGAAAACACTTGCATCCACATGCATCCATCATACATAACATGTCTCAAACACATGTTTCAACCGTAGGACTACCCTATCTAAAGGTCAAAGATACTAGTGAGAGGACATACTAAAGATAAGATAAGTACAAGGTAAGTGATATAGGATAAATTAAAAGATATACCCTCGAAAAGAAAAGGGTACAATGAACGCATCTTCTCTTCCGTCTCCCAAGTAGCGTTGCTCTCATCATCTCCCCATTGCAATTTGACTAGTTTGACCTCTCTATTCCTCAACTTCTTAATCTCCGACCCAAGAATGCGCGTAGGAGCTCGTCGAATCGTCGCATCACGCTCGATCTCCACCTCTCTAAGAAAGCTCAGCTCTACCACTTCCGCGGTCTCGTGCAAGCACTTCCTCAAATATGATACATGGAATACGTCGTGTACACCACTAAGTCTCTCGGGCAACTCCACTCTATACGCCATCTACTCAATCCTTTCCTTAATAGGAAACGACCCTACGAACCTTGGTGCTAACTTCCCAACGGACCCAAAGCGAACGACGTTCCGTAATGGAGACACCTTGACAAAAACCATGTCCCCAACATCAAACTCAAGATCTGACCTCCTCTTGTCCGCATAAGATTTCTGCCTATCTTGCGTCGTCTTCATCCTCCTTCAAATCAAATCAATCTTCTCCGAAGTCTGTATAATCATATCGGGCCCAAGTAGACTCCCACCAACATGTAGGCGAACGACACGGCCGTCCATAAAGAGCTTCGAACGGTGCCATGCCAATGCTAGACTGAAAGCTATTACTATATGCGAACTCCACCAATGGAAGATGTTCCTCCCATGTACCTCCGAAGTCTACATAACCTCAATAGGTCCTCTAGAATACGATTCACCCTCTCGGTCTGGTCGTCCGTCTGCGGATGATATGCGGTGCTCAAACATAACTGAGTCCCTACCGCCTCTTGCAAGCTCTTCCGAAATTCGCTAGTGAAGATAGGATCGCGGTCGCTCACTATGCTAGAAGGAACACCATGCAAACGAACTATTTCTCGAATGTATACGGAGGCTAACCATGGAGCAGTCCTCTTACTCTTCACGGGAATGGAATGGGCGCTCTTAGTAAGTCTGTCTACCACGACCCAAATCCCCGTATTACCCTTCCTCGATCTTGGTAATCCGTCAACAAAGTCCTTCGAAACACTTTCCCACTTCCATTGTGGGACCTCCAATGGGTGAAGCAATCCACCGGGCTTCTTTTGCTCTGCTTTTACTTGTTGGCACACCAAGCATCTAGCGACATACTCGGCCACATCCTTCTTCATGCCGGCCCAAAAGTAAACTCGTCTCATGTCCATGTACATCTTGTCCCCACCGGGATGGATGGTCATCTTCGAATGATGGGCATCATCAAGAATGGTCTTCCTCAATCTCTCGTCCTGTGGTACACAAAGTCTACCGTCCCTACGCAACCAACCCTTATCATCTAGGGTATACCTACTTAGGTGGCTTGATGACTCCCCTCTTATGAGCTTCTCTACTAACTCCATCAACTGTGGGTCATCACGCTGTGCCTCTCCAACCCATCCCAAAAGCGTAGGTCTGACCTCAAGGATGCTAGCAAACTGGGTACAAAATCAATGGATGGTCTAAAGTCAAAGGTAGAGATAAACTCTAAGCTACGCCACTCGACAAACAAAGGACTCAATGTCAACTTTTACCTACTCAAGGCATCCGCCACAACGTTACCCTTGTCAGGGGTATATGCTATCTTGAAATCGTAGGACGCCAAGAACTCCATCCACCGTAACATATCACCCTTCCCTAGAGACCACATGCCCTAAAATCCTCACTTCTTTCCTCCAAAAATGGAATTTTGGAGAACTTAGCTTTAAGCTGGTGCACTTGTAGGGTCCCTAAGCTTTCCCTAAGATGTAGGACATGCTCTTCTCTGCTTCTAGAGAAAACCAGGATATTATCCCATGCAAAATCGTCACAACTATCCATCTCTCACACAAACCCTCCTAGTCGAACTCGACATCCCCCAAGTGCAAGCCCCAAAGGTCTAAACCAATATCAGACAAACACCCAAGGGATACCTCCTTCAAATTTAGACGATCTACGTGAGATGATACTAGTAAGACGGCCAACCAATTGAGCACTTGACCGACTCTGGCTGTCCTTGCCAGTCTTGCTCCAAAACCACCACTGATTACATAACTGGCTTTGCTTAATCTATTAAGCACATACGAAAACTTATTTCGTGCCTCTGGGTAAACCCCGCACTTTATCAACGACGTCTCCATACTCACGGACCACACAAACAGAATCCCAATCATCGTTGGATGCGTCAGAAGATTCTAGGCAGCTAAGCATCACCGAACACTTAGGGTCACAAGAAATATGAGGGTCTTTCCATAACGGATCAATAGTCTAACTACCCTCCTTTCACAATCAAGGATGGCACCCCGCCTGACTAGCCAATCCACCCCTAGAATCAAACTATAGCCCGTGAAACTAAGGATGAAGGCGTTGCATTCAAATCAAACGCCCAAGATAGACACTCTCAAATCCTGACAAACCATTGAAGGATGAGCCGAACCACCAACAGGATTTGAGACTAGGATGGGATCCTTAACAAGACTAGTATTTAGGTGCAGTGTTTCAATTAACGAAGTAGATACTAACGAGTATGAAGCGCCAGAATCAAACAAAGTTCAAACATGATGATAAAGAAAACCAAATTTCAACCTAGAAAGTCCTACCCCCATCAGGTATACCAGCCGTGAGGGAATACAACTACCCTCCAGAAGATCCCGTACTTTGTCCTTGCCTCTTTGGACAATCCTAAGGTGTCCTATTTCTCCAAAACAACTAGCCTTCTTCTTCACATTCTTCATTCGTGACCTCCCACCAAGATGAGGTTTCGTCCTTTGTTAACCAAACAGCTATTTGAACCTTCCTCCCATCGTCTATCTTAAAGGTACCAACAAGCCCTCCACTTCCTTGGACTAACTTCTAGCCCGACAAACGTCTAAGTCCCTTGATGTGGTTCTCCGTCCTTCGTACGGAAGTCCTTATTTATCTTAGAAAAAGCATCTATACGCGGAGGGGGGAAAGAAACTCAAAAAGAGAAAGAGGAAGAGATTCAAAATGGAGAATCGAAGGAAGGATATATGGCTCTTGGGGATTATGTTCTTAAAATAAACCTTTCTTTCAAAAATACTCTTCTACAAACATATTTTTGAAAGTATTCCTTATAAAAATGCTTTTCAAAAATAGTTTTTCAAAATATCTTATCTGTTCTGGTAACCTTCAGCTCTGATACCACGTGTAACACCCACGTCCATTAATGTCACTCAAAAAGGGAATGCATTAACTTCCATGGAGCATTTTAAGTGAATATAGAACAGAAAATCACAGCAAGACAGATATAAAGCAGTACTTGAAAATTGAAAACTTTATTTATTGCAGTAGAAGGTAAATATGTTTGGTTACATCATCAAAAACCATAAACCAAAGTCAAGTACATAATATCCATCTTGATAAAACAAAGTACATAATCCCACTACTACAAATAGCCATAAAGAAAATGATAGGCTGAACTTTATTTCGGCAATCCAAATCCAAGTGCTCCCAAAGAGATCCCAATCAAGCTCCACTAGTACCAGTCGCACCCTTAGAACCTGGGGGGGAGAGGAAGAAAAGAGGTGGAAACAAAGGGGGTCAGACATAAAGTCTGGCGAGTGCGATAACTCTAACAACATAATTATTAAAGCAATATGATAAGATATAAGCTGGAGAAGAAGGTAATGACTGTGTGAAACACATGGGTATGGCAAGGCAATCAAGAGAAACAAAGATAACGTAAATGGCGCTTCCTAATCGATATAGGATAATTACTATACTCTACCATACTGTACCATACTGTACTGTACTAACACTAACTGCACCCCTACTAGTCACTCTAGAAATTTGATCCCTCTTGGCTAAATAGAACGATGATAGCTTCGTGTACTACTAGATGTACCCACTATCCTCCATGTTTGACTGTATATCTCTAGTTGCTATCATAGGTACCCAGCGTGTACCTATCCCCACTAAATGTACCCCTTCAATAAGTAATAATGGTAATTCTATGTACTCCTAGCTGACGTCATAGGTGCCGCCTGCTCCTATCTCCACTAGGTGTACCCCATTAATAATTAATAGTGGTAGCTTCGTGTACCCCTAGATGACTACATAGGTGCCGTCTGCTCCTATCTCCACTAGGTGTACCCACTACCCTGCCCCATTCGATCGGCTCCCTAACTCGTAGATACCCGTGCTGGCCCCACAGTGGGGGTGTATCACTCCCCAAAGTGGCAACCTGATACCACCAATGATGCACGGCTTATACCTACACGATGCAACAACGTCTTACCTACTAGCCCGGGTCCACACACGCATATGAACCCGTTGGACTTGCGTTGCCACCGCTAACCCGGTTTGGCCTCTTACAGTCAAGCCCAGTACGCGTGTCCCGTCCTCGACTTAGGTCGAGCCCATAGAGATACTTATGGGTTACTGGTTGAAACGGGCCCCCATGATTTGACATTAGCTATCCACCTAAGCTTGGTCCCCTCTAGTATTTCCCACTTAACCCACTTCTTATTCATGTTTCAATTACATGTTTCAATTTTGGTTAAGTATTTCTAATCGTATTTCAAATGCCATCCAAGGCACCCACTTAATTCCACATGCCACCGAAGGCACCCACTTAACCCCTCATGTCCCACTACATGTTTATCTGGTTAAGTGTTTCTTAATTCATTAAGACCGTAACCTCATAAAGACCTCTCACATTAGACTGGCATTTGTGGCAGCTGGATTTACCGGGCGGGTCCGGGCAGTCTTACACCACAAATGACCCTTACCTCGTGTCTTTACAACTATTACGTATTTAATTTGTGCCTAAGACCTCTCACATTAGACTGGCATTTGTGGCAACTGGATTTGTCGGGCGGGTCCGGGCAGTCTTACACCACAAACGAGCCTAACCTCGTGTCTTAGACGATTAATTACACCTAATTAATCATTCCCCAGTTTGAATTACTTTCCCTATTCAAATTATCAATCAATTCCAAATTTAACGATGTCCATAATTGACTCAATTATGTCCATCCATTTATGGTATGTAAAATCATACCAATTTTCACCACAATTATATTTTATGCCTTTTAGGGCATTTATGCTCATCTACTTATGGTATATAAATTATACCAATTTCATTACTAATTAATTTTATACCTTAAAATTAATTACATGCCTTTTTAGGCCATTACATGCCAATTAAATGTTTTTAATATTATCCTCTTCGTACCCTCGTCATTCGTTCGCTTAACATGACATATTCATGTTAGACTAGCAATTAGTCTAATAGTTAAAAAAAGGAATAAACGTCACAAATTCACATACACACAATAATAGATCTAATTTGCATCAAACTTGCAATTAAGAATTACAACATACTTGCATAGTCTTTGTATTATCAAGGATCCAAAAATCATAGATCTAAAAGGTGTGAGCTTGCATGTATGAACATAGTTTTACACCCAACTAGCCTAGTTATTATCACAAACTTACATAAACTATGTATGTCGTCAACCTAAACATAAAGGTGTCATCTTGCATAACTATGGATCCAATAAAGGTGTTAACTTGAGTAAACTATGGATCCACATAAAGGTGTAAACTTGCATAACTAGGCATGTCATAGATTCAACATAAAAATGTCAACTTGAATATGGATCTAAACTTTAAAGGTGTGAACTTGTATATGTATATATGAATCCAATTATCACTTAAACTTGCATACGAACATAATACCTATACGAACTAGCATATGTTCCACATCCATATTCGCATAAAAACTGATGTTATAAACCTAGGTGGTTGGATTATAAAAAGGGATTCATTAACACAAGTTAACATCATGAACTACTAGCGTATATTTTAGATCCAAACTTACATAACATCATATACAAAACTTGCATAACATCATATATAAAACTTGCATAACATCATATATGAAACTGGCATAACATCATATATAAAACTTGCATAACATCATATGTGAAACCGACATAACATCATATATAAAACTTGCATAACATCATATATGAAACTGGCATAACATCATATATAAAACTTGCATAACATCATATGTGAAACCGGCATAACATCATATATAAAACTTGCATAACATCATATATGAAACTGGCATAACATCATATATAAAACTTGCATAACATCATATGTGAAACCGTCATAACATCATATATAAAACTTGCATAACATCATATGTGAAACCGGCATAACATCATATATAAAACTTGCATAACATCATATGTGAAACCGGCATAACATCATATATAAAACTTGCATAACATCATATGTGAAACCGGCATAACATCATATATAAAACTTGCATAACATCATATGTGAAACTTGCATAACATCGCATATAAAACTTTCATAACATCAGATAATATGAATCAAGTTAACATACATGATTAAACATATGAATTAGATTCACAACCACAACTTATAATCCAACGTATATCACATCATAATTGATTTAGCAATTATTTTGTTAAGGCGATCGAACTCACAACTCAAAAGCGGTCTTGAGATCTGAATTCTGATTTCTGGAGTTGCATTAGCTCTCCTTTGAAGAAGATTCGTTGTTAGGGTTGAGTAGTTCTGATTTGATTTGCTATTCTTCCTCTTTAATTTGTTGGCGGCTGCTCTAGGGTTCAAGACAACAGCATGACGGCCATAGTTATAGTTTTAATTCTGATTTAGGGTTTTAGTCTATGGGTCTTTTTATAGTGTTTTGAATTAATCTAAGCCGTCGGATGATCTTAGGATTAATCGAAACCACTCAGTCAAGATAGGGTGACAAGTCAGCCCTAATAACTCAGCAAAGAGTCAGAAAGGACTCAACAACATGGGTCAGCCTGAACCAAAAAGCTGTGTAGGCTCACTGCCTCGGCCTGGGCGCACTTGGCCGGTGCGCCAGTGCAAATATGTACTTGTGCACTTCCCAAGTGCGCCAGTGCATTTTAAATTTTTTTCTCTTTTGCCACCAATCTTCGTTCGTCTATAACTCCTTCATCCGGTACCCATTTCCCGCAAACTCGGACTCTATTTCAACTAGAATTCCGAGACGAACACAATGGCGCAACCCAATCCCCATAATTTTCACGTCTGAGATTAATTATTCTTTATTTTAGTTAATTCGATTATTCAAAAATCCGGGGTGTTACATTAGATGCCTTAACCACACATAATGTGCACTGAGTTCCATGGCTGGGCTATACAAAGAAACACAGAACTCGGTCGGGAGCTTTTCCATGTATGTACAGACCTGCCTTTAAGAGCCTCAAAACACAGATATCCCTCGGGTCTGTTTTTTCATGGTGGCTATGCCCTCACCTCGGCCCCTCCCTCAACTAGTAAGGACTACAAGAGCTAAGCGACTTGCCCCTAACAAAAAATGTAAACATCCAGTTGGCGTCTCCCTTCAACCACCATACATCGATAGTGAAAGGTGAATGGTCTATTGGGCTTAGCTCTAGTCTTTTCTCATCCCAATGGTTGCCGATGACGGGTACTCGACGATCTCCTATCCTTGTTGGTCCTGACCTCGCCTCTCGTTGAGGCGATCGCCAAATCACCCTATTGTCACCTCGTAACAGAATTCTGACTGCAAAGCTACTTTTGCAATCAAGGCCCACCCACCTGGTAGTAACGCGCATACCCAACCTCTGCAAGCACAACCTAAACATCTGCCACCGCACAGAGGACCACCAGGAGCACCTTATGTATCTCAGGAAGTCGCATGCTTATCCTTCCAGTCCTTCAGAGCTTTCAAAATAACCAGATGGACATGCGCTCCCTCGTGCCTTATGACACCGCGATGATCTATCCCATTGGGTTATTCACCCTCAAATGTGCGGACCGGTCCAAGTGCCTCGTTTTACCATGTTATTAGACCCTATGTCTAAATATTCTTTTATGTGCTTGCCTTACCTCATCAGGTTTCCATTTAACTTGGTTATCCCCATTCACATTGAATTCTTAATCAAGTTACCTAGTTCCTTTCACTTCTTGATTTCAGTCATATAACTTAACCCATTTAAGTTTATTAATAAGTCCACAACATATTATTATTTAGATTGTGATCCAAAGACTGTAATCCACAATCTCTTTATACTCTTGTTTGATTTCATAGTTACAACAACATGTTCTACTTAATAAGTAATTAAGTATATCTTAATTCACATGATTTCTATTTAACATGTCACTTATCATTTATGGTTAAATATAACTTACTTCATTTCATAAGTTTGCCTCATTCTTTCTTATTTAATCGTAATTCCATCTTATACTGTCACTACAACTTATCGTTCTTTACTTATTAACTTAGTTCTCTTAACTAAGGTTTATTAATAAGTCTCCTTTCCATTTATTATAACCTATGTTATAATTTCCACTTGTCCCTAGGACAAGCCTTAACATGTTATTCTTATCAACAGATTTCATATTTCCAGGTTTGCAGATTACTTAATTTATAATTAAGTACAACTTCTTACATTTCACCAATTTTCCCCCTTTTCACTACTTATTACAAATAACTGGTTTCAGTTTTCCCCATTTACTGATTACTTAATTTACAATTAAGTGCCACTTATCTCATTTCACTAGTTATCTCACTTCCTCACTAGTTTATTATAACCTAAGTTATAATCTTCACTTGTTCCTAGGACAAGCCTACCTATTATACAACATTCTCATTAATGTAATTTATTATAATAGGTTATTATCAATTCTCGTTCATTCCAATTCCTTTACCATTGTAATTATCTTTCATTCAGTTCCATTAATTTCTATTAATTACAATTAATACTGTTTGCCAGTCCTTCTATTTACATATACTTATATATATGTATATATTCATGCACTAGACCTCTCACATCAAGCCTATACTTGTGGACGCTGGATTTGCTGGGCGGTTCCGGGCAGACTTCTACCACAAGTTGGCTTAACCTCGTGTCTTAGAACCACTACATGTTTTTATTTATGCACTTAGACCCCTCACATTAGATTTACCACTTGTGGATGCTGGATATGCCGGGCGGTTCCGGGCAGACTTCTACCACAAGTGTAATCTAACCTCGTCTCTAAGCGCAGTTACAGTTTCCTATTTACTGTAAATTTTCTATATAATTTAGGCCTGTCAATTCTTTCAAGTCTATCATACTAAACCCATTTTATGTCGCTTGTTCTTAACATAGAATAAATTCTAGTCTAACATGTAACTGTTTTAATCATGTAACTGTTCAAATCAAACAAACTAACATGTAATTTACTCAATTTCTACCGTTAATGGTCCAGGTACATAAATGTCACAAGTTGACATGCAATTGAAACAACAGTAATCGCTACACATATTTTGGCAAGTTTATATTTCAACATATGATTTTTCCAACATATTAATATTCCAACATGTCATATTCATCACTTTGATCTTTTTAACATATGTTTAAACATTTCAACATGTCATATATAACAGGGAATGTCAAACGACAATATATCATTATCAAAAATGATATAACTTAAATCCACTCACCTAATTTTCTTTCCAAATCTTGGATCTGGTCCAGATCTAGCATTCTATGATTTTACCCTAATTGGATTCAGAACCTAACAACCATGGATTCATAATTTTCACTTAAAGAAAAAGAGAAGAAAGAGAAAGAATATTGAATAGACAAGATCTATAAAATTACCTCACCTCGATTATTATATTAAAGACCTTCTAATTAATATTCATTCTTTTCCTAAACTAATTATCTTATTTTTCTGAAGATATTTGAGGAGGAGAGAGAATGACACAGCTTAGACGTTGTCTCAGAGAATGTGAGATTTAGGCTAGGCCCTGCTAGCCTATTTATAGGTATTCAGGATCTTATCGTACACGCAGTGCTGAGTCAGCATTCAAACTTGGTTAAGTAAACAATCCAGATTCATTAATGAACCTAACTGGATCTAGGGTGGGTCGACCCCCCTTCGGGTGGTTCGACCCATGGGTCGTCCCCCCATGCCAAGGTCAACCCCGGCTATATATTTTTTCCTTTTTCAGCATATGGTCTTCATTTTTTTATTGATTTGAATATGTTCATATATAAGGTCCTTATATGTATACAAAAGTTATAATGACCATTCTACGCATATATATATATATATATATATATACGCACAATTTTTGTTTCGTTTTCAAAATTCAAACGGTGTTGCACCGTTATTTGATTCTTACCATATTTCTCTGATTTCAGCCTTATCTTGAATTTTTTTTCTCTTGTATATATATTCTTACACATATATTCTTACACATATTTTCTCTGATTTCAGCCAAATTGTACGAAAATATGAATCATTAATAGAAAGAAGTTAGAGGATGAGAGATATGAATAAAGAAAATTAGAATAGAAGAAATTAGATAGAAGATCAAACTAAAAAACATCACAGAATCTTACAATCCCAGCGGAAAAAAATATAATATATCAAATCACTTTTGAAATATAAACTAGATTTTGAACTTACATACATCATCAGAGTACATCATACATACAATACAGCAGAAATAAACTCTAAATATCTAACGCTGAAGCCTCCAACTCCAAGCTCCTCGAAATAAATCTGTAAAATTCTAAACTAGTTGACTGCCCGTACAAATTTGGGCACCCAAGAGTTTAGGGAAAACATAGAAAAATAAACTCTGGGTCATTCATGGGACTGGTGTGAGTAAACGATTTTAAAACAAACTGGTTCTGATAAAGGATATCTCATAAGACCACGTCGTAAAAACAAAACGGGTTTTTTTTCCTTTTTGAGAATCCAAAACACTTGTTTAACTTTCAAAAATGTTTTGAAAGAAAAGATAATCATAAGACCGATGCACACATAAACATGGATGGTTTTTACCTTATGATGACCCAAAAAAATTTTGAAATCAATATTTCTTCTGATATTATAATAATGTCTAAATAGAAATAAATATCAATCTAGCAGAACGCTTTCATCTCACGGTCTACATATATAGTATACAATCAAAACCGCGAGCTCTCATTGGATAATTGATTTCCAACTATGACAGGGTATGAAACCACCTTTCGGTAGTGTATATATAGAGGAGAATACACTGGGTTCAAAAAGAACGTCTTGCAACCCGGCCCACACATGACCGACCACTCATTTCGCTTAAGTGTATCGAATATATTGTCACCTTACGGTTGTTAGCAACATAACCGTTCCCGGAAGATACAGAAGCGAAAGAAGTAACAAAATGAATATTCTCTAGATGGTGACAGTACACCCTAATGGGAGCGACCCATATAGCTATGATACCTTCCCGATTTTTGTCATTTCCCGGTTGTGAGGCTTGAGGCTGAACATACCTTTGACAAATCATTTCTTTAAATGCCACATCGTCCATATCGACAACCACTAATTGACTTCGCCAAAATATATTACTGGTATAAAGCAAGAGAAACGAATTATTCTTCCACCAACATATATACATTTGAAGAGATCAACGTACTGATCGGTTAGGCATACTTTGTTAGACATCTATCCATAAAGTTGTCCTGGAATTGGACGAAACAAAGACACCATTCTGTAAATCCATCTTATGTAATTTCTACCTAGGATTGACAGAATAACCCTTGCAATACTCCATCTTCAATGGTCTTCAATAATCTCTGACTCGTAACGTATATAACGAATCTAAGTGGAATTTATATTCTGGTCTCTTCAAAATTGATAACAAAAAGGTCCATAATTGATAGTCGGTTATTTAAGTATCAAGTATAAAATAAAATAAACAGGTTTAACGCCATTAGATCTGCTAAGCCATATTTAAACAATTCAAATAAATCAACTTGATTTCTTTTCTTTCGTAATCAAATTCTCTTTATAAAGTTACATAATAAAAAGAATAATTAAGTTAAAACACATCATCTCAGACAATTTGTCTAGAGTTAAATTACTATTTAAATCTTTCCATTATTTTAAAAAAAATTCAAGTTTCCAAACAGTCATCTATTGAACCCTCTTTTATTGAAACAGAATAATTAAATAAATAATTCTTATTTAAATTGTTAACTTACATTAACCTTAAACCCACCTGATTAACTGATTATAATTGATTTCTCTTTTTATAAAAAATATATCCATTATATTGTTTCTCTTAAACAATTAATATCCAATCTTTATCTTTGCATTTATTTCTGAATTGCTTTATAGAAATTACAACTTAGCAATTCCGATGGAATATATGAATTCTTAAAATAGGCGATATTCGAATTTGTCAATCTAATTTATACAACCTGCAAGCATGTAAGTTCAATACAATATTTTCTACTGATAACATAACATCTCAGCACATATAATTACTAATAAAATATATCAAACTAATAAATAGCAGAATGACGTTTATTTCTACTAACAGGGTGTTTCAAACAATCCAATCAATACATAGTGGAATGGTGTTTTAATTCCACTGACAGATGTCAATATATATATATATATATATATATAATTCTGATTCACGTAATAATGACTTACTTAATTAACCGAATGGTCGAACATTTAATTCGGTATTTGCTGTATTTATAGATCATTGTTTACGCATTAATACAATTATAACTAATTTTACGTTCGATTATATTTAAACGATACCTAGTATAAAATTTACTTTTAAATAAATCAATTTATTTAAATTTGGAACCGTTTAACTTGATGATTACGTCGAGTGACTTTCCCGTATCATCGATCGATTCCAGTATACAACACGGACCACTACTATTTGACAATATACTTTTGATCAAAGTTTAAAAATATATGCTCTATGATATACATAATATGAATCCTATTTTTTTCAACTTCATATAACAATTTCTTTTAAATTTAAATGGGCCAAACCCATTAATCTACACCTTGAATTACATTTTAAAACTTCAATTTTCTTTTATATATATATATATTGTTATTTTAAAAAACCCAAAGGCTCAGCTCATCACAAAGACTCACGCACCAAAGTCTGCTGCACCCTTCTACTAAATTTCGTTTCAGGCAAAAGTTCCCAACTTCTCTCCCATTCTTCTCTTATCCTTTCTAAATTCAGTTTGTTTCCTTTTAATACTTTTTTTAATCCAATGGGCGGAAGCCCACGCATTATATGTGCGCTATTTTCCTGAACTACAAAGGGATGCTTGTTGCTCTTATCCACAAATTTTATTATATATGAAATGGACATATGTAATTTCATTTTGCTAGAACATACGCGTTAACAACATGCTATGAAAAATCAGAACCAATTTAAAATTTTTATTTTCGCTATTTTAATAAATTTTGAATATTTAAAATGATTTATTTTAAATAACAACGACTAGAAATTTATTTTAATTATATAACGAGCCTGAAATGGCGCGGTAGTTTGAAATTTTGATTTTGAACTTTGACTGAATGTACAGGATTTAAAATAAAACGGATTTTAGTAAAACCAGAAATATTTGAATCTGTTTGAAAATATCTTTCCAACGAATGTGAAAAATCCAGATTTCATAATGGGAATAAAAAGTCAAGTCCAGTTTAAAATATATAATAGTCGCTATGGAATTTATATATATTTTATATAATATATAGCCCTTAAAATAGCCATTTTGCAAACGACCTCTGTTTTCGACGAAACCACTTTTGTTGGATCCGGAATATCAAATTATTTCTAGATTTCAATTTTCATAATTTTTGGAATTAATATGTGAGCGTAGTCCATTTAAACGTGTTTGGTAATTTCAATTTGAATTTAATCGAATGGAAAATGACCGTTTTTCAAACTGTCTCCAAATTCGACGAAATTAGTTTTGTTATGACCGTATCATCAAAACATAGCTAGAGTTATTTTTCTAGAATTTTTGGAGTCAGTATGTGGCTCCGGTAAATTAAAATGTATGTTGAAATCAATTTTGAACATTAAATTAATTTATATTTTAATTTTAACGAAAAATGGTCGTAACAGTCGAATTGGCTTACGGGACATATCTTATTGCGTCCGGAATGAGGGTAATTAGCTGAGCACGACAGACAGTGGGTTCGATTTGGAGTTAGAATGAAAAAGTAACTTTATGGAATAAATAATTAAATAATTATAAAAGAAGTCAACGCCCTTTTATACTCTCTCCCCAACCCTCTCCCGTTCATTCAGATCGAATGAATAAAAAAACAAAAAAAAAACCGCGACGCCTCCTTCAGTAGTCCACTGCCGCGCCTCCGTCGTGCCCCCCAGCCGCGCCGCCATCGATCCGACCACCCCCTCTCCCTCTTCTTCCTCCCCCCTCTCTCCATCGCAAGAATAGGAGCCCCAATTCCTAGAAAGCCACGCCGCCACCCCTTGACCTACCACCAGACCACCGCCGCGACCTCCCCCTTGGCCACCAGACTCTGGTGCCGCCCATCTTCACCACTTCCATCGCCTGTAAGTTTTTTATTTATTTATTTTTATTTAGTTAATGTAATTAGTGTTTTTTTAAAATCAGTTTTTTTATGTAAAAAGCATGTTTGAAAAATCAATTTTTTTATAAGAACATCGAGATAAAAATATAATTTCTAGCTAGATAAAAAATTTGATTTTTAAAACATATACATCCTTATAAAGATATGATTTTTATATGAATGGTATGCATATAAAAATATGATTTCTATTATATGAATAACGATATAAAAATATAATTTTTATATATGAAGATAGTAATGTAAAAATATGATTTTTATTGTTTGAATAGCTATATAAAAATTCGATTTATATTATATGAATAGCAATATAAAAATTTGATTTTTATTATATGAATTGCTATATAAAAAATTGATTTTTATTGTTTGAATAGTTATATAAAAAATTTGAATTTATTAGTTGAATAGCTATATAAAAATTCGATTTCTACTATATGAATAGCTATAAAAAAAAATTCAATTTTTATTATATGAATAGCTGTATAAAAAATCGATTTTTATGGCTTGAATAGCTATATAAAAATTCGATTTTTATTGTTTGAATAGCTATATAAAAATTCGATTTTTATTGTATGAATAGCTATATAAAAATTCAATTTTTATTATATGAATAACTATATAAAAATTCGATTTTTATTGTTTGAATAGCTATATAAAAATTCGATTTTTATTGTTTGAATGGTCAGATGAAAATATGATTTTTAGTATATGAATAGCAAAATAAAAATATGATTTTTTTAATATATATAGAAAGATTTAAAAATGCGATTTTTAAATGTATAAGAATCATATTAAAAATGTGATTTTTACTATGAACAACGTGAAAAGGGTTGCGTTGGAATTTCAGGCAAATCCAAGCTGTTCAGAAATTTAAAAATAAAACTGGCGAAGTGGAAACCTAAGGTAAGAACTTTTCACTCTAATTTTCTTTTCTAGTTAAATATATACTAGGATGCAGACGGTGCTTAGTAGCACCTAACACCTTTTTTTGAAACCATGGATGTTTAGTTGTTTGTTTTCATTGGTTTATTTGTTTGAATTTGGTATGGGATGTGAATGGAATTTACTGAATTTGGTTTATGTATGGTGCGAGCTAGTATTAGGCGAGGGATAAGGCTAGACCTTATTCCGGTTCTAATATCGCACCGTTATGCTGCCAAAATTTTCTAAAATATGTTAGAACAATAAAACATATCATTTCTATTGTATAAATGAACTGTATGAAATATTCATGTGTTGAATAAAATATTCATGTATTGAATAAAATGTTTTATTGTAAAAAATATAATTTTAACGTGTATATGAATAAAATAAATATTCATTTACAAATCAGACGATTTGTTTATGTACGCCCATTTGACTGATATTGATTGGGACAATATATTTTACACATCGCCCAGCTGCACAAATAAAATCTGTGTTTGTTGATTGAAACCCCACACGGGTATTGGGATGATATTTGACGTACACTAATCCCAATTGTTTAGTTGTATGTCAATCGATAGGTTGAAAGAGTGTTGTAAGCATTAAGTATTTATATTTAATGCTTATGCAGTTGTGTAATGCACTCTGGATGATGGTTGACTGTGTTTGATTATTGTTGTGTACATATGTGAATGAATTCCATATAAATAAAATTATATGGTAATTGACCGTGTCTGATTCCAGTTCGGAAAGAATGAAAATTTTAAATTAATGAATATTTTAAAATGACGAATAATGAATTTTTTAAAATAACTAATATTTTAAAAATAATATTCAGTAATGGATCAAAATATGATTTTGATGTCCGATTTGGGATGGACACGAAAAAATTTAAATATATAAAGACGTGTTGATTAGATTAACGCCATTTTGACGTGAACGATATTTATATTGATTTTATTCATTTTTATAATGAATATCGAAAAGGAAATGATTTCAAAATCTGATATTTTGAAAATATTATCATGTATATATTATAATGATAAGGAAAATTCAATTTGGATTTAAAATTGAAAATGAAGTTGGAATCGTTTTAGAACGAATTTATAAATGTTTTATGAATACATTTTAATGGAAATCGATGAAATATATTATATATATAATATAATGGCCTAAATAGAATGCGCCGCGCCGCGACCGTTCTTGAATTTCGACTATTGACTTTGAATTGACATTACGGGAGATCTAACCATCGGATTCTCCTAAACCGAAACCGTTAGGTTTGTATTAAAAAGAAATTTCCAACGAATATAAGAGATTTGAAATCTAACGGTAGGATTTGGAATTATGTCAAATCAAATTTGGAAAAGGTCGTTGTAAGTGCAGTTCGATGACCGTTTATGGAAATCGACTAAAAGGGCCTTAATAAAATTATTTAAAATATTAATAATTTGTGTAAAATCATAATAAATGATTAGGAAATAATTGAGATGAAAAATTCCACATTTGTAAAGATAAAAATATTTTTTTATCAAAATGAACTAGTTATTAACTAGATTTAAAATCCAATAATTTTTAAATAAAATAAATTGGATTTGTGGATTGTTTTAAGTGAAAATTAGGGTCACATCCTTAAAATAAAACTTAATTAAGCTCACATCCTCCTGTTTCAAAACATATAAATTACATCCCTAATTTTAAACAGCGGCTAATTTTTTCCCAAAACTGCCCTTTTTCTTAATTCACGCCGTAATAACCTAGGTCGGATTTACTGAGTACGTAATTAGTATTTTTTTCTTTTCCAGAAACCTATATTCGTTGTCAATGGCGGCACTGTCTTCAATTTCATTTCTTCAAATCGCTGATTGTATCAAAACTAGATTTATTCACTGGATTGAGTTCTTCCGTTCAGTCAGATCTAGGGTTGATTATTGTCAGAGAGAAGTAACGATTGAAATTTGCAGCGACTTAGTTAATTACGGATGGTTCAATGAATAGTCGCAATGGAAGTTTTTGACAGCTGGTGCTTGCGATTTTTTAGGTGATTTACTCAAAACGATCACTTCTTTTATGTCGATCAAAACCCGTAATAAAAGCCGCTGGTTATCAGTTTAATCAACATCTTCCTGTTTTGCTTGAAATTCGATGTAGTCATCATCAAATTACATTAAATAGCGAAAAAAGGTATGAATCTGGTTGCCTTTTTTCGTACTGGACTGTAGATACTGTCTTTTGGTAATCTGTATTTTATTCAGTAAATATTTATGATTGTAAGCAAGTACGCACAAAAAATAAATGTTTGAATGCATTAATTCGTAGTAGATGCACGCTGGAATTTCAGAATTATACAATTCAGCAAAATAACAATAATATCTGCATATATTTATGCAAAAATACTAGATATTTGCATACAAATGTACATATATTCTATATTCTGGTTTTCTGCATGTTTGATATAAAGTTGCATACAGATATGCATATATTAAGAATAGATGCATATTTGTAAGCAATTTATTTACATAAATGATGAATACAGGTAAATGTAAAAATATATACATATTTGTATGCATATATCTAGAATATATGCATACTTATAATCAACTTTTCTGAGTACTTGCAAAACGAAGTGATCTAACAAAAGTTGCATACATTTTTTCGTATTGGACTGTAGATACTGTCTTTTGGTAATCTGTATTTTATTCAGTAAATATTTATGATTGTAAGCAAGTACGCACAAAAAATAAATGTTTGAATGCATTAATTCGTAGTAGATGCACGCTGGAATTTTATATATTTATGCAAAAATACTAGATATTTGCATACAAATATACATATATTCTATATGTTGGTTTTCTGCATGTTTGATATAAAGTTGCATACAGATATGCATATATTAAGAATAGATGCATATTTGTAAGCAATTTATTTACATAAATGATGAATACAGATAAATGTAAAAATATATGCATATTTGTATGCATATATCTAGAATATATGCATACTTATAATCAACTTTTCTGAGTACTTGCAAAACGAAGTGATCTAACAAAAGCTGCATACATTTTTTCGTACTGGACTGTAGATACTGTCTTTTGGTAATCTGTATTTTATTCAGTAAATATTTATGATTGTAAGCAAGTACGCACAAAAAATAAATGTTTGAATGCATTAATTCGTAGTACATGCACGCTGGAATTTCAGAATTATACAATTCAGCAAAATAACAATAATATCTGCATATATTTATGCAAAAATACTAGATATTTGCATACAAATATACATATATTCTATATTCTGGTTTTCTGCATGTTTGATATAAAGTTGCATACAAATATGCATATATTAAGAATAGATGCATATTTGTAAGCAATTTATTTACATAAATGATGAATACAGATAAATGTAAAAATATATGCATATTTGTATGCATATATCTAGAATATATGCATACTTATAATCAACTTTTCTGAGTACTTGCAAAACCAAGTGATCTAACAAAAGTTGCATACATTTGTGATCATTTTGACAATATATGCATATTTTAAGAATAGTTGCATGATTCTATTGATGAAGTAATAATTGTTGCAGTTATCTTCATTCAATTGTGAATATTGTTACGCATTTCTTAATCATTATTCCATGTTTATATCTAGATATTTTGAATAGTTTCTTAACAAATCCTATTATCCAATTGACAATTGGTTATGCTTTATAAATTTTTGCAATGTCGAATATGCAATGTTTGTAATGAATATGATGAATCAAAGAAGTGAGGAAAAAGAACTGGACAAGAAAGATGAATTTTACAACGCTTAGGATGTTGATTTACAAAGAGCGATGCTCGCATACAAAATTGTGAACTGCAAACCGCAAAGCTGGACTCCAAGTCAAGACCTGACACAAAACTGGTTGCTATCGAATGCAAACAACATGAAATAAAACTGAAAAATTTGATGTTTAGAATGTTTTTGTGAATATTTGTATTGTTTTTTATAACTACGGTTTGTTGATTATTATTTACAGAAATGAATTACATGGGAATATTACGTAGTGTTTGAAGTTATTTTGATTCTGTATGATAACCTGGTATTTTTGCTTACTGGTGTGCAGTTATTCAATATATTAGAATCGTGGTATGCAAAATATTATGAAAATTTGCAAAATTGAACTGCAGAAGTAAAATAATAGCATACTTATATGAAACCATTAATATTAGTTGCATAGGAATATGCAAAACAATACAAATACTAATTGCGAGCATACAATTTCCATAGTTGCATACATTTATGAATTTATCTGGAATACTTGCATACATTACTACATAAATTTGCACAAGTATTCAAGACGAAAATGCTGTCCATATTATTTTTAATACTAATTACACGAGCAAAAGTTCAAAACATGCACAGAGCAAAATGCAGCGTTATAACTGATGCATAGTAAGATATAACAGGTAAAGGAATGTTCAAATATTATGCATATATTTATTCAAATATAACAAATATTTGCATACATTTCAGCTTAAAAAAATGTCAATCTAAAACAAAGCCACAATAAAAAACTAAACTGATTTTATTACATCACATAAATATTTACAACAAATGGTAAAAGTAAACACTAAAACTAAGTTTCTTAAAAACATAAAATTCATTCATAATTCAGCAATGGAACTACATAATCATGTCGTAGTAATTCAGTATTTAAGCTATCAATTTCTCGAACATATCTATGCATGATTTCAGGCTTTCTCCTGCTCACTTTCAACTGCATCATTTTCTTTTTCATTAGTTCTCTGCAAAAAAAGGAAAACATTTTTAAACAAGCATGTTTAAATGCATATAAGTATGAAAAAAATATTTGAAATATGCACATTTGTATGCAACAGTTATTACTACATCAACAAAATTATGCAACAATCATAACATAAATGCACACTTGCATTGTAAAATTTAGATTTACTGCACAGAAATTATGAACATATTTGTTGATGGTTTCAGGCTTGCAATCATCAATTTTAATTAAATGTATATATTCATGCAACATTCCAGTAATAACTGCAAATTAGTTTGCATAGAAGAATGCTATATTTCTGATTAAATTCATTAATTTATTCTAGTACTATTCCTACATTTGTGAATATAAGCAAGCATCTGTGTTGAACATTACATCCACATAAGCAACAATTTTTTGATATATAATTGTATGTTCGCATACGTAACAAAAATATGCATATAACTATGAAAATAATGTAAATAAATGCATATTTCCACTCAGAATTTCATTATATACTCATTTATACAAATCATATAATTTTGCAACATCCATGATAAAAATCACAGCAACGAAAAACATTTCTGGCCAAAAATCACTCAACCATGTTACTATTTCATAATAAAGTCTTTCAGCAATGCTTTAAATCTGAAAAAAACGATAGTAACAAATTTTTTTGCAACCAACAACAATTTTTTAAACAAATTTGCATAAATAATTGTATGTAATCATATACTCATGCAATAATTCCAATTAATCCATATTTTAATATAAAATTCGACAAGAAAAGCTTTTGTTTGACAGAAAAAAACAAATTTTTACCTTCGTTCTCCCCATATGACGCTATTTTCTATTCAAATCACCAATGATTTTAGGCGTCTTCACTCGATCGAGATTAAAAAATCAAAATCGGCTTAATTTTTTAATTTTTCCTTTTCGTCGACTGCCCTATTTCTGCGGCGTGAAAAATGAAGCGAGGATATGTGGAACGAGGAATTTTAGGTTTTGAAAGGATATAATCGGGATTTTTCCAGCGTAATTTCAAAACTAGGGATGTTTTCTATATTATTTTTATCACCGGGTTTTTTTATATTTTGAAACTTAATAGGGACCTGTAAAAAACGCACCCTTGTTTTAATATAACAAAAAGTTTCCAATGAACAAATTGGAATGGATTTGGAATGGAAATAATTTTCGGAATATTTCGATATTGGATTCCATGATTATACAGATATAATTATGGAAATTTGGAAGACATATATATACATCGTTATTTCCAGTCCGATATTTGTTGGTTCCGGAATTTGATATTAAATATAAGCCGATATAATTTCTATTCAGAGCCTTGTATTTAATATCAAATAGGATTTTGGGTTTGTCATGAACGGCGTCTTAAATAACACTGTTCTTAAACCCAGTTAAGAAAAGAATAAATCTTTTATTTAAGATTTAGAGAAGTTTACCAAATAAATAATATTTAATTGGAGTTGAATTAAGAATTGGATCTTGGGTTTATCGTGGACGGTGTTTTAATTACACTTGTTCTTTAACCCAATTAACTGTGAAGAGATGATTTGGAGTTTATAAATCTTTTATTAAGGTTTAAAGGAAATTTTCCAAAGAAAGATTTTCCAATTTAATATATTAGATTGGAATTGAACGAAATTGGATTTGATAATAATCGAAGTGAACTTCTGTGGAGGAAGACTGGTAATATATATGTAATTTAAAAGGCTTGGTCATTATCCCATTTATATTATTAGTCGGATACGGAAATTGATATTGATTGTATATATTGATTTGTTTTCCGTGAACATTCTATAATTAATGGAATGTGATTTTGGGTTTATCGTGAACTGTATTTCAAATGACATTAGTTCTTTAACCCAGTTGAAGACAGGATTACATGTCTAACATTGTATTTCGAACTGTATGGTTGATCTCCGCTAAATATATATCTGTTTGGTGGCGGAGAATTTATTCTCTTGTTTAATACCCTTCTCTAAGACGTACGAGCTTAGAGGTTATATATCGGTAGAAATCAATAGTACGGTGTATATTGTCAATGCAACATGTTTGTGTTTCCAAAGTTAAATAATCATTAATATTGATTTTTGGGAAGATTAAAACTAAGTGGAGTTTTAATGAATCTTTAATTAGATTGAAATGTGAATTGATAATTTAAATTATCAAATTTGGGAAATGATCAAGAGTGGAGCATCACCAGTTTTGCTCCAAGCGATAGTTAAATCTTAAATTAGATTTGAACGGGAAATGGTAATTAATTTTACCAGTGACACCATGGCATTAGATATGGAGTATTACCAGTTTTACTCCATGAGATGAATAGGTTAGGATTGAGAAATTAAACAAATGATTACTTCGGTAAGGTGCATTAATCCCGACTAGCATTGAAAACCTTAATATGGTTTGAATTGATATCCAAAGTAAGATTAAAGAATAAATTTAAAGAATTTGTCTTTGATAAAATTAATGGGAACCTTTCCCTAAAAATGTGAATATTTGAATAAAAGAATATTCCGAATTGGAATGAGGCGTATGTTGTGTGTTTATATCACTTGATTATAATATACGCGGGTTATTCGGAAAGGCCGGATTTATAACCATTCTGAATAACTTATTCGACGATAAGTAGAGGATGAAGACGGTGGTTGAAGACCGCAGGTCTTCACATCGTTTAGATGACTACTAATGTCTTGATTGGCCTGTACACCTAAGACAAGATAATAGGTGGTGATCGTTTAGACGTACTAGGAGATTGACCATATATGCAAGGACCTCTCTCCTGTATTGGACATAAGGGACGATGAATAAGATGCCTCCGGTTTCGTTTGGACCCAGGACGAACTATTAAATGGATGTGTGTTTGACATTGGATTTTATTCTGTGTTGATTGATCTTTATTAAATATATGTCGGTTTGGTGGCGGAGAATTTATTCTCTTGCTTAACACCCTTCTTTGAGACGTACAAGCTCAGAGGTTATATATCGATAGACATCGGTTGCATGGCATGAATTGCCAGTGTGGCATGTAGAGATGCAGTGATCAAGGCTCCTGTTGAAAAGCAGAGTCTTGTGGTTGATGATCAAAGCATGACCTTAAAGGGCATTGCTTTGGGTATAGCGTTAGTTCGCGAGCCTCACACCTCGGTATGAGTCAAAAATGGGATAAGGGACTGCAGGGAGAACACGGCATTTCTTTCTAGCTATGGGTGGTGTCATGGTATGGAGCCCAGACATTTATATATTTTTACCTATGTGGTTGATGGATAGCGAGGCGCCTCAGATATATAGGTTACTATGGAGCCGATGGAAAGGTCCGATAGGACCGGGAAACGTGTGTTCAAGAATAATTAATCCTCAAACGTAAGAGAGGACCAACCCTGAAGCATCCAAGGGTTGCCCAGAGTGTGCAGTACTGAGACATTTGCTAGAGTCTCTCGAAGCAGGCCAGGATTACATCCCTTGCCTTGACTCATGACGAAAATCCAATTTCCAATACGTGACATTTCGGTTTTGATTGTAGAGCCTAGCATGGCGACATGATATGTAACACCCCACCTCCGCCAGGGTGACTCTTGCAAGCACTCTGACTTTGGTGGGGCGTTTGAATCAGGTAAACATGCATAATGATATATCAAGGCAGAACAAGAACATATGTATATATGTAAACAGAGTAAATAAGACAAGTATAGCAGCGGAAGATCTCAAACTATTTCAAAACAAGTCTGGTACAACATAATGTCAACTTTCCAAATACACAAGTCTAGATAAAAACAACATTACTGAAAAACTGAAATACATAAGTACTATCCCCAAAATAAGTGATAACCAAAGCTAGCTTCATGTCACGACCGTGCATGAGCTAAATCCCACAAGCAAGCGATCAGAAATCCAAGCTAAGCTCCAATATTCCCACCCTGAGAACCTGGGGGGGGGGGAACGGAAGAAAAGAGCCGAAAGAAAACAGGTCAGTCAAAAAGACTGAGTAAGGCCTACTACAATCAATGTAAACTAATAAAGTTAACTGGCATGAGAAGCAGGTATGATCATAAGGATAACAACATACTAGCATGATGATTAACTAACAAGGTAGATAAAGGTGTCATCGCATAATCAGGTTTAAGGTTTTTGCACCACAGGTGTACTAGCAAACTAACATGATTTGAATAAACAAGTATTGATCCCTTGGCCCAAGCTTTGGCCCACTAACATGAAATGACCCTAATACAAGGTCCAACCAAGCGGTCTAGTCGATCGGCTCCCTATAAGCCTAACTCGTCACGTGTTGGTGTCAATGCGGCCCAAACATAATTGTAGTCAGACTGTGCCGGGTCTCCCGTCGGGTGTATCAAGCCCTAGGGTGTCAACCCCTGGACACCATAATCATGCGTGCACAGTCTCGATCTACTGGTACCCGTGCATGTTTTCCCCGACTTCGGACTGTGTGCACGACCATAGTCCGCCCGGAACTACACCGGCGTACCCTTCTACCGTCGCTTTTGGTCACTTACCTCCAGTCCAGTAATCGTGCTCCCTCCCTAGCCTAGACCCTAGGGCCTTAATGATACAAACTTGGGATTACTGCTGGAGTGGACCCCCATTGCTAGGATTTTTCTAGTGGGTTAAGTACGGTTTAACCCTCTTGCTAATCATGGATTAACTTGGTTAAGTTTAACGATGAGTTCACGACTTAACCCTGATTAATCTACCAAGCCCAAATTGGTTAAGTATTAAGTGGACCATGAATTAACCCTAATCACGAGGCATTAATTAATTTAATGCGCCTTAACCTCTTACATTAGACCTTGTTGTGGTTACTAGTTAAGCCGGGCGGGTCCGGGTAGTTTTACACCACAACTTGGTCTAACCTCGGGTTCAAGGTACAACATGGCCAACTTCTCACATTGGGTCCTATTGTTTGTAGCAACTAGTTAAGCCGGTCGGTTCCGGATAGGTTTACGCTACAAACTCAACCCAACCTCGAGTTGGTCACACTTATCTTTTCTAAGTGTCATGTCCATCATGTTTCCAAAACATGTTACAAATTTTCAAGCAATTGGGAAGACCTAACTTAATAGGTAAATTCCCAATGGGTAGACCTAACTTAATAGGTAAATTCCCAATCTTATGTTTTTATGTCTTTTAAGTTTTCCCAACCCCAAACGCAATCCCATCGCTTACATATCGCAATAGCGCATAAAGGATAGAAAGAGGGAACTTGGCATAATCATGACATAAAGGTGTTAAAGCCACAAGTTCAACATGGTGGCATATGAAATGTACATGTGTCCATATACTTGCATATTACATTTTTAGGCCTCAAAAGCATGCATAAAACCAAACTTAGCATATTGGTGATACATGGTGATAAATGACATGTAGAAATGGCCATAAGTTCGCATTTAGCCTCACGTGCAAGTTATCATAAGGGATATGATAACTTACATGTTGCCAAAATGCAACCTTTAGCATAAAGCTTGAAGCTTTATGTTCATATACTCAAGATAAGCTTGCATAACATGATAACATGAACAAAATGATCATCCCAAACTTGCATAACATACTTGCATATCATGTGACGAACTTGCATATCAAACTTGCATAACATAACATGATAAACTTGCATATCATAACATGGCAAACTTGCATAGCATAACATGGTAAACTTGCATATCATAACATGGCATACTTGCATAACATAACATGGTAAACTTGCATATCATAACATGGCATACTTGCATAACATAACATGATAAACTTGCATATCATAACATGGCATACTTGCATAACATAACATGATAAACTTGCATATCATAACATGGCATACTTGCATAGCATAACATGGTAAACTTGCATATCATAACATGGCATACTTGCATAACATAACATGATAAACTTGCATATCATAACATGGCATACTTGCATAGCATAACATGGTAAACTTGCATATCATAACATGGCATACTTGCATAACATAACATGATAAACTTGCATATCATAACATATCAAACTTGCATAACATGACATAGTAAACTCGCATATCATGGCAAACTTGCATATCATACATTTAACTTTAGAGTTTATGTATGAAAGTAGAATAGGGCTTACAATGCTTAGGAAGTCACAAAAATATGACAAAGCCCTTATGAAATCAATTAAACCCAAAATGCAAGCTCTAATAGAAAATCCCTTGAGCCAAAATGATCAAAACCCTTGCTTTATGATGCAAATATAGAAACTTGACTTGAATGCAAGCTAATGATGCTCATACAAGCTTGAAAACACTTGTATGCATGGAAAATCTCTCATAGAAATTTATTTAGAATTTTATGAAGAGAGTGGAGGCCATGAGAGGAATGATTTTGCCATAGTTTAGTTACTTAAATGAATAATGATGATTTAGGGTTAGGTTAGGGGCTTATTTATAGAGATTAGGATTAGTTCTAGCCTTAGGATTAAACCCTAGTTCCAATCTCAGCCCTCAAAACCGAATCTGGCCCTAAAACCTAACCAAGACCCCAAATGGTGCACCAGGCAAAACTGCCCGGCTGGACCAAGTCGACAGCCAAGTCGACAGGGCTGTCGACTTGGGTCCAACCAAGTCGACTCCCAAGTCGACAGGGCTGTCGACTTGGGTGCTCTGGCGGGAATTTTCCCGCCTGGCCCAATCTGACCTAATTTTTCAAATTCAAACTTGAATTTGAAATCTGTTTTTACTTTGAAATTTTCTGAAAACTTCGTTGGGCCTTAATCAGGTCATACGGACTCCGATTTTCGAAAACTCGGACTCTATTTCGCGTATTTTTCCGAGACGAACGCAATGGCATAGCCCGTTTCCCTTGATTCAGATTTTTGAATTAAATTCTGCCTCGATTTACATTATTACAGGTTATTGAAAATACGGGTTGTTACATTCTCCCCTCCTTAAAGGATTTCGTCCCCGAAATCTTCAAGTTAGGAAGAACGTATCCTACCATCCAACATCCATCTACTCAAAACATCATCCATGAGCAATCATTGTCCTTACAAGATTCTAAATGTTGTATGAACATATGCAAAGGTGTGTGTATATGTACTTATCTAATGCAAATATCATCAATGCAAATTATGTTAGTGAAATGAATCCATATGTATGCAATTCCTAACATAATGTATAACATCTATATGCGTGCACATAACATACATCCATATGCAACATCCATGTGATAACACCAAAAAATTTCATCCATGAATAAGTGTAAACACTCATGCATATGCAATATGAGGAGTGTGTGAGCCGATCTAGTGCCTAACGTGTATAATGCATCCACGAGTAACCACTTGCAAACACTTGCAACCACTTGCAACCATCAAGCATAACATGTTTCAAACACATGTTTCATCCAAAGGGTTTCTACCTAAGGTTCTCATGACAAGATTAACATGATAAACTAGATAATCAAGACAAACATGGATAGCAAAAGATATGCTACAAAGAGATCGGGAAGATAAGCAGGATATACTCCTTTCGGATTACAAGAAATCCCTTCCTAACCCAACCCCAATCCTATAAAAGCCCAAAAGGTTTAGCCAACCTAACGGACCCCTTCAAACCCTGACATGTATTACTAACCGATGAGTCATACCTCCCGACAGAAATAGGACCGAGAATGGGACCGAGAGGATATACGTAAAAAGATAACATGCGAGTAAGTTCCACAGGAAAACAAGGATCAAGGATATGCTCTTAAAAAGAGATATGATGCGCGTATCTAGCCTTCAGTCTTCTAAGTCACGTTTCCTTGAGTTTAACTCCACCGTGCTTTGACCGTCTTTTACTTCATGATTTCTTGGCTTCTTAACTCCTATTTCCCAATATGAGTTGGAACCCATTTCATTATCGCCTCTCGTCTTCCTTTTTCACTTACTCTTCTATCATTCTTGGCTTAAACATAACTATGACCTCATGGTTTCATGCAAGCTCTCCAAAATTCACCAGTGAATCCTGGATCTCGTTTACTTACTATAAAGTATTCCACGCAGCAGAACTTTTCTTGGAAATACCAATCCACGTTGCCAATTGCTCTTACCAACGTGATTTTCTATAACTCATGCTTGAACGAAATGAACCATCCGCCTGTGAATGATAGGTCGTACTTAGATTCAGTCGCTTGCCCATGACTTCCCGTAGACTATCCCAAAACTGGCTAGTGAAGATTGAGTCATGGTTACTAACTATACTTTAGGGAACCCCGTGCAACTGCTTTATTTCTTGAAAGTAAATTGTCGCTAGTTATGATGCAGTCTTTTCGCTCTTTACCGGAGTGAAATGAGCACTCTTCGTGAGTCTACCTACTATGACCCACATGCTCGTATTCCCTTTCTTGATCTAGGCAGTCCATCCACGAAATCCTTCGTGACGCTTTTCCTTCTTCCATTGCGGGGACCTCCAATGGATATAATAGCCCACCGGGCTTTTTATGACTCGGCCTTAATCTGTTGGCACAACATGCACCTTGGGACAAACTCGGCCACCTCCTCGAGTGATGTGCATCTTCAAGAGCCTTCTTTCTCTCATTGCGTCTTAGCCATCCCTTGTCATCTATAGCGAGGTGACTTACCATCTCGCCTTGAATCAACTTGTCCATGATCTCGGCTAACTGCGGGTCTTCCTTCTGTGAAGTCCCTACTTGATCCAGAAGGGTAGGTCTAAACTCAAGGGACGCTAATTAACTAATTAAACTGAGAGAACTTCTCACTTCAATTGTCCTCGTCGGAGCTTTCCGGTCTTGAACCGCGACCACTTTAGCAGGATCCACCACTAAGCCTTGCTTAGAAACTATGTGCCCAATGACATTTGGAGGACTTGGCTTTCAACTGATGCGCTCCAAGCGTATCCATCACCTCCTTGAGATGTCTTGCGTGCTCTTCCTCATCCTTTGAGAAGATCAGAATATCATCTACGAAGACTACCACAAACTCGTTCAGGAACTCCCTAGACATCCTACTTATCAAGTCCACGAAGTAGGCGGGTGCATTAGTCAAACCGAATGGCATGACCAGCCATTCCAAGAATCCATCTGGAGTCCTGAACGCAGTTTTGTCTATACTATCCTCAGCTACCCTGAGCTGATGGAATCCAGTAGCAAGATCAAGAGAGAACAGATGTTCCTACAAGCTGAACAAATCATCGATCCTTGGTAATGGTTGTCTATTCTTCTTGTTCTACTCACGATAATCAACACACGGGCGAAGCGAACTGTCCACATTAGTAGCGAATACTACTAGAGCACCCTCTTCAGAAATGCTTCATCGTATGAAGTTCTTCTCAAGCAACTCCTTGACTTGCTTTCTTAAATCTCATCTCGCGGGACCATGTGCCTAACCGACCACGTAACTAGCTTGGCATTATCAACCAGATAAATGCGGAAATCAATCTCTCGCTTAGGGGTAACCCCCTTCACTTCACCCAAGATATCAGGATATTCTCGGACCACCCTCACCGATTTCAAACTATCGATAGACGAGTTGAGGGATTCAAGATAACACAACATGACGGGACCCATAGGGTTACAAGAAATTTTTAGGGTATTACCGAGGCGAGTCATGAGCCTCACAACCCTATGCTCAAAAATCAAGGATGGCTCCAAAACTGGACAACCCATCCATGCCCAAAATCAACCCATACCCCATGAAACCGAGAATATAAGCATCACACGAGAACTCTACACTAAAGATAGAGATTTTCAAATCCACGTAGATCATAGACAAATGGGCGGAAACCCCAATTGGATTTGAAACACACACGGGATCATTAACTAGACTAGTACTTAGGTGCAAACTTTCAACTAGATCAGATGAAATAAACTATGCGATGTGCCAGAATCAAACAAAGTACAAACAGGAAAATCAGAAATGTAAACAAGACTTCCAATAGAAACATTACCTCGATCATGAGCTGAAAGAACGATGTTGAGGGGATGAACTCGCCCTCCAGATGGTCTTGCACACTGAGTCTGACCTTGCCCTTGCTTCTTCGGGCAATTTTTGCTGAAATGTCCAAACTCACCACAATGATAGCATTCACCACTCTTCCTTTTCCTCTTCTTACAATCCTTAATAAGATGCCCAACTGAACCGCAATAATGGCACTTCCCCTTGTTGCTCTTGCCCTTGTTGTTGTTCCCCTTGTTGCCTTGACTCTTGTTCTTGTTGCCTTGACTGCTCTGACCGCTTGGATTACCCTGATTTCCTTTCCACTGGGAATCAGTCTTCTTGGCTTGAGTATCATTCATCTTGATCTCCTTCTTGTCACTCCTATTATCTTCATTGAGTAGGGCCATATTCACCAAACTCTCGAAAGTTGTCCCCAAGGGTATATGAGTCACGGCTAAACCATGTAATGGCTCGTTTAATCCTAGAGCAAAGTATAGGGCCTTCTTCTGAGCTGTGTTAACCAAGTCTAAATCGACCCGAGCCAGTTGATTAAACTTATCTATGTATTCCCTAATAGTCATGTCCCCTTGCTTCAGTGATAGGAACCTTAGTCCAAACTTTCCCCGAAAGTCATCCCAAGTCTCAATTGGCCTAGTAGCGGTGGTGACCACCCACCAACGTGCAGCTTCTTCCTTTAGTAACCACACTGCTAATAAAACCTTCCTACGGTCATCTATATCAAAGAAGGCAAAAAGATCTTCGGTTTCTTTCAACCAATTCCCGGCCTCTACAAAAGTCTCAGTTCCAATGAAATTCTTGCAACCCATCGCCTTAAAGTCTTTGCAAATCTCTGCGAAGTCAGCTTGAGGATGCTGAGGGGGAGGAGGAAGAGGAACCTCAGCGACAGGAGGAGGAGGAACATCGGCGGGGCCGGCTTCGGTCGCCCTAGCCTCCAAAAGTCTCCTATACCAAACAGGTACGTGTACTCCCTCCGGAATAGCAAAGTTATCGGCCATACTGAAAACGAAGAAAAAGATAGATTCAGAATGGAGAAAAACGAAGGAATTTTGCTAATGGCTTTTTGGGGAATAGCCTTTAAAATAAACTAGACTTTTCTTTGGAAAATACTTTATACTTGGTTTTGAAAATAGTTTTCCAAAAGTTTTAAAAACGTTTTTGTTCCTTCTCGTAAACCATATGCCCCGATACCAAAATGTAACACCCCACCTCCGCCAGGGTGACTCTTGCAAGCACTCTGACTTTGGTGGGGCGTTTGAATCAGGTAAACATGCATAATGATATATCAAGGCAGAACAAGAACATATTAATATATGTAAATAGAGTAAATAAGACAAGTAAAACAGCGGAAGATCTCAAACTATTTCAAAACAAGTCTGGTACAACATAATGTCAATTTTCCAAATACACAAGTCTAGATAAAAACAACATTACTGAAAAACTGAAATACATAAGTACTATCCCCAAAATAAGTGATAACCAAAGCTAGCTTCATGTCACGACCGTGCATGAGCTAAATCCCACAAGCAAGCGATCAGAAATCCAAGCTAAGCTCCAATATTCCCACCCTGAGAACCTGGGGGGGGGGGGGGAAACGGAAGAAAAGAGGCGAAAGAAAACAGGTCAGTCAAAAAGACTGAGTAAGCCCTACTACAATCAATGTAAACTAATAAAGTTAACTGGCATGAGAAGCAGGTATGATCATAAGGATAACAACATACTAGCATGATGATTAACTAACAAGGTAGATATAGGTGTCATCGCATAATCAGGTTTAAGGTTTTTGCACCACAGGTGTACTAACAAACTAACATGATTTGAATAAACAATTATTGATCCCTTGGCCCAAGCTTTGGCCCACTAACATGAAATGACCCTAATACAAGGTCCAACCAAGCGGTCTAGTCGATCGGCTCCCTATAAGCCTAACTCGTCACGTGTTGGTGTCAATGCGGCCCAAACATAATTGTTGTCAGACTGTGCCGGGTCTCCCGTCGGGTGTATCAAGCCCTAGGGTGTCAACCCCTGGACACCATAATCATGCGTGCACAGTCTCGATCTACTTGTACCCGTGCATGTTTTTCCCGGCTTCGGACTGTGTGCACGACCATAGTCCGCCCGGAACTACACCGGCGTACCCTTCTGCCGTCGCTTTTGGTCACTTACCTCCAGTCCAGTAATCGTGCTCCCTCCCTAGCGTAGACCCTAGGGCCTTAATGATACAAACTTGGGATTACTGCTAGAGTGGACCCCCATTGCTAGGATTTTTCTAGTGGGTTAAGTACGGTTTAACCCTCTTGCTAATCATGGAGTAACTTGGTTAAGTGTAACGATGAGTTCACGACTTAACCCTGATTAATCTACCAAGCCCAAATTGGTTAAGTATTAAGTGGACCATGACTTAACCCTAATCACGAGGCATTAATTAATTTAATGTGCCTTAACCTCTCACATTAGACCTTGTTGTGGTTACTAGTTAAGCCGGGCGGGTCCGGGTAGCTTTACACCACAACTTGGTCTAACCTCGGGTTCAAGGTACAACATGGCCAACTTCTCACATTGGGTCCTATTGTTTGTAGCAACTAGTTAAGCCGGTCGGTTCCGGGTAGGTTTACGCTACAAACTCAACCCAACCTCGAGTTGGTCACACTTATCTTTTCTAAGTGTCATGTCCATCATGTTTCCAAAACATGTTACAAATTTTCAAGCAATTGGGAAGACCTAACTTAATAGGTAAATTCCCAATGGGTAGACCTAACTTAATAGGTAAATTCCCAATCTTATGTTTTTATGTCTTTTAAGTTTTCCCAACCCCAAACGCAATCCCATCGCTTACATATCGCAATAGCGCATAAAGGATAGAAAGAGGGAACTTGGCATAATCATGACATAAAGGTGTTAAAGCCACAAGTTCAACATGGTGGCATATGAAATGTACATGTGTCCATATACTTGCATATTACATTTTTAGGCCTCAAAAGCATGCATAAAACCAAACTTAGCATATTGGTGATACATGGTGATAAATGATATGTAGAAATGGCCGTAAGTTCGCATTTAGCCTCACGTGCAAGTTATCATAAGGGATATGATAACTTACATGTTGCCAAAATGCAACCTTTATCATAAAGCTTGAAGCTTTATGTTCATATACTCAAGATAAGCTTGCATAACATGATAACATGAACAAAATGATCATCCCAAAATTGCATAACATACTTGCATATCATGTGACGAACTTGCATATCAAACTTGCATAACATAACATGATAAACTTGCATATCATAACATGGCAAACTTGCATAGCATAACATGGTAAACTTGCATATCATAACATGGCATACTTGCATAACATAACATGGTAAACTTGCATATCATAACATGGCATACTTGCATAACATAACATGATAAACTTGCATATCATAACATGGCATACTTGCATAACATAACATGATAAACTTGCATATCATAACATGGCATACTTGCATAGCATAACATGGTAAACTTGCATATCATAACATGGCATACTTGCATAACATAACATGATAAACTTGCATATCATAACATGGCATACTTACATAGCATAACATGGTAAACTTGCATATCATAACATGGCATACTTGCATAACATAACATGATAAACTTGCATATCATAACATATCAAACTTGCATAACATGACATAGTAAACTCGCATATCATGGCAAACTTGCATATCATACATTTAACTTTAGAGTTTAAGTATGAAAGTAGAATAGGGCTTACAATGCTTAGGAAGTCACAAAAATATGACAAAGCCCTTATGAAATCAATTAAACCCAAAATGCAAGCTCTAATAGAAAATCCCTTGAGCCAAAATGATCAAAACCCTTGCTTTATGATGCAAATATAGAAACTTGACTTGAATGCAAGCTAATGATGCTCATACAAGCTTGAAAACACTTGTATGCATGGAAAATCTCTCATAGAAATTTATTTAGAATTTTATGAAGAGAGTGGAGGCCATGAGAGGAATGATTTTGCCATAGTTTAGTTACTTGAATGAATAATGATGATTTAGGGTTAGGTTAGGGGCTTATTTATAGAGATTAGGATTAGTTCTAGCCTTAGGATTAAACCCTAGTTCCAATCTCAGCCCTCAAAACCGAATCTGGCCCTAAAACCTAACCAAGACCCCAAATGGTGCACCAGGCAAAACTGCCCGGCTGGACCAAGTCCCCAGCCAAGTCGACAGGGCTGTCGACTTGGGTCCAACCAAGTCGACTCCCAAGTCGACAGGGCTGTCGACTTGGGTGCTCTGGCGGGAATTTTCCCGCCTGGCCCAATCTGACCTAATTTTTCAAATTCAAACTTGAATTTGAAATCTGTTTTTACTTTGAAATTTTCTGAAAACTTCGTTGGGCCTTAATCGGGTCATACGGACTCCGATTTTCGAAAACTCGAACTCTATTTCGCGTATTTTTCCGAGACGAACGCAATGGCATAGCCCGTTTCCCTTGATTCAGATTTTTGAATTAAATTCTGCCTCGATTTACATTATTACAGGTTATTGAAAATACGGGTTGTTACATGATAGATGGTACCCATGCCGCCTATCATTGATACATTTATATTTGAAGTTGTTTTATACACTATACACTTATAATAGTAAATGATTTGTTTTAAATGTACCAAGCATGTTTGGCTATTATAAGGGAAAACTCTATCCTCCGGCTTGTGTTGCATTGTGTGATGGGACATGAGTCTTATAATAGCTTCATTTTTCCAAAAAGCTTTGCGCTGTTTATTATATGCACTGGTATTCTTGGGAGGAAACCCGTTCTGTGTTATACGGCGTGGTCCCTTGATTTACTCTCTTGTAAAGTAAAGATTTAATAACTGTTTTAGTTCTCACACTTGTTACATGACTGACCTGAAGTTTATTATTTTAACCTAAACTCTGGGTGCCCCTATTTTTCATGGGCAGCTAGTGGTTTTGGTTTCGTAGATTAATTCTTTTCCAGGATCTTGGATTTATAGCTGAAGCTATATTCGGAAAGCTCTGTATCTGTGTATTTCTTTCAGTTGTGTTATGTATTGATTTTCCGCTGCATTGTAATTTGTATATCTCTGTTATTTAACAAATGTATATATTTATTCATAATCTGTATATTCTTGTACTCTGATGTAAATTGTTGTAATAAGCAATGAAATGTTCTTTTTGTGTTCTGAATTGTCGTTTTCTCAACTCAATCTGGGCTTTCCTTTACGCGGAAGTTTTGGTCGTTTCAGCTGGTATCAGAGCTTTGGTTTACAGAGCTCGAGAACAAGACACATTAGAACCAAACGAAAGAATTCATCAGAGATTGGATTAGTAATATCCAATAAGAATGACTGGTTAGAGATAGGATCGGTAGTATCCTAGAACGAGTCTGAAAAGTGTTATTTTTAAAAATAAAAATGAAAAACGAATTTTGGTTTGAAAATTTAAATCTTATTATACATATTTGAATATTTATTTTAAATTGATTTTGGACAATCGAGTATATGAAGATTTTGAATATACGCATAATTAACATGTATTCTAAGTATCAAATATACTGGATAGATATAGAATCACACTCTAGTCGTCCGGGGATGGTACTATGATAGTATGTACATCATCAGTATTTATGTTCGAGTTTTGAAGGTGGGTATCTATATATTTCCAATTGACCAGTGTGAGAACCAAAACAAAGATAGGGTTTATTGTTGTGACTTGGCATCAAAAATGGATTTTTATATATAAAAAAGTTATGTGTTTCAAACGATAATCAACTAACTGATTGCATATTGTGTTCTTTAATTATTGGTTTGATTAATATAAAATTTTGAACCATTAAGCCAAATTGAATCAAATATTGAATTGCCTTGAAAATGGATTGCAATTGCATATATGTACATGTGTATATAATGAACAGGTCATAGACAGGAGGCTAAGAAGAGGAATAAAATTGTATGCCCGACAAATAGGTACATGTTTACCATTTCCTTGGGTTTTGATGATTTTATGAGCCGATTGGCTAGCCACTTGGCTTTTTCTTTTTGGATGACGAGGGCCCTGCGTGGCTTGGTGCGTTTTTAAATGTATCCCCGTTCAAAGGAGGTTATGGCGAATTTTTACGAAAATTTAGGGTGCTAGCCAAATTTTTGGAAAAAATTAGAAATTCTTAGAAACTGAAAAGTTGAAGAATGAAAGCCAGAATGAAAGTTGAGTCGGTTAGTTAAACAACTTTCATCTCCGCTCCTTTTTGAGGACGAAAAGATTTTAATTAGGGGAGATTGTAACAACGCGGAAAATCAAAACCAATTTAAAAATTTTATTGTGGCTATTTTAATGAATTTTGAATATTTAAAATGATTTATTTTAAATAATAAGGACTAGAAATTTATTTTTAATAGAATTAGAATGTATAATTTTATTTTAATTATATAACGAGCCTGAAATGGTGCGGCTGTTTGAAAATTTGATTTTGAACTTTAGCTGAATGTATAGGATTCAAAATAAATCGGATTTCAGTAGAACCAGAAATATTTGAATCTGTTTGAAAACATCTTTCCAACAAATGTGAAAAATCCAGATTTCATAATGGGAATAAAAAGTTATGTCCAGTTTAAAATTTAAAATAGTCGCTATGGAATATATATATATTTTATATAATATATAGCCCTTAAAAATAGCCATTTTGCAAACGACCTCCGTTTTCGATGAAACCACTTTTGTTGAATCTGGAATGTCAAATTATTGCTAGATTCCAATTTTCATAATTTTTGGAATTAATATGTGAGTGTGGTGCATTTAAATGTGTTTTGTAATTTCAATTTGAATTTAATCGACTGGAAAATGACCATTTTTCAAACGGTCTCCAAATTCGACGAAATTTGTTTTGTTAGGACTGTATCGTCAAAACATAGCTAGATTTGTTTTTCTAGAATTTTTGGAGTCAGTATGTGGCTTCGGTAAATTAAAATGTACGTTGAAATCAATTTTGAACATTAAATTAATTTATATTTTAATTTTAATGAAAACTGATTGTAACGGTCGAATTATCTTACGGGACATATCCCATTGCGTCTGGAATGGGGTAATAAGTTAGGGACGACTGTCAGTGGGTTCGATTTGGAGTTAGAATGAAAAGGTAACCTTATGGAATTAAATGATTATAAAAGAAGTCAACCCCCTTTTATTCTCTCTCCCTAACCCCGTCCCGTTCATTCAGATCGAACGAATAAAAAAAGAAAAAAAAACCACGTTGCCTCCTTCAGCAGCCCATCGCTGCGCCTCCGTTGCGCCCCTTAGGCCGCGCCACCATCGATCCGACCACCCCTCTTCCTCCCCCCTATAACGACCCGGGTTTTCGACGATCTTGGTTATCTGATATACAACACATATCGAACATCCAAGGATCGAAAATAACCGAATGGTTAATGAAAGAAGTTAGAGGGTGAGAATAGATAAGATAGAAACTTATAGAATAGAAGAAGAAGAACATCATCATCAGAGTAAACACGAATCTCACAGCGGAACGAATAAAATATAACATAACTTTTGAAATACAAATAGTATATGTATACAATAGCACTTATCAGAGTACAACACTTACAACACAGCGGAAATAATAATAGCTATAGAATCTTGAAGCCTCCTGCTCCAAACTCTCCAAGTGTATCTGTAAAATCCCGACTACTTCACTGCCGTACAAAATTAGACACCCAAGAGTTTAGGGAAAACAAACAAATAAACTCCGGGTCAGTCATGGGACTGGTATGAGTAAAAACAGTTTGAACAAGTAAATGATATCTCATAAGACCACGCCATATAACGAAACGGTTTTTTTTTTTCTTATGAGAATCCAAAATATCTTTATATCAAAAACCTTTTGATATTATAATAATGTCTATCAACCACAATATAATAATCATCTAGCAGAAACGCTTTCATCTCACGTTCTACATATATAGTATACAATCAAAACCGCAAGCACGTATTGGGTAATGGATTTCCAACTATGACAAGGTATGGAACCACCTTCCGATCAGTGTACTCTAGGAACGATACACTGGAGTTCAACAAGAACATCTTGCACTCAGCCACACATGACCGACCACTCATTTCGCTTGAGTGTATCGAATGTATATCACCAACGGTTGGGATCAGCAACCATTTCCCGTATATATATATATATATATATATATATATATATATATATATATATATATATATATATATATGGGACAACATTGATAGATTAAAGAAGCAAATGAATATTTTCTAGATAGGTGATTATACACCCTACTTCGGAGCGACCGATTTAGCCATGTTGCCTGCCCGATTTTTGTCATTTACCGGTTGCTGAGGCCAGAGGCTACGACTACTTTCCATTCATTGATAACACGATTACTTTGAATGCCACATTGTCAGATCCGTTAATCACTAATTGATTTGCACAAATATTCTGGATGTTATGCTAAGGGAATAAATCCGTTGCAACCATATATATTTATACAGACCAACCCATTCGATCATTGGAAATACTCTGTCAGACACTCGTCCATATACGCAAGTTCTGGGACTGAACGAAACCGAAGGCACTATTCAGTACATCCATCCTAGGCAATCTCTACCTAGGACTTATACAATAGCCCTTGCACTTTACTCCGTCTTCAATTTTCTTTGGCATATTCGCAACGCTTATGCCAATACAGAGTGGTTCTTTGGATAAGAATCCAACCGGTCTCTCCATATTAACAACGTTAAAATGGTCAAAACTTTGATAGTCGTTGATTTAACTATCAAATGAAAACATATCGGTGTTCACTCAACGATCTTAATTCCAAATGGAATTATCGATCCAATCATCAACCATATATATATATACTCATATTTCCTTATTTTCTATAGTTAGAAAATATATGTTTTTAACATTTGAAAAACATTTCCAATCCTCATACACACATCACTACCATTCCACAACTATTAGTCCCTAACCGTAAACTAGTAAGAGAACAATTCTCTAAGTATAAACCCCGAAGGCCGAAACCAACACCAGATCGATACTCAGGAAATCATCCAACTCACTAATTCTAGTTAGTTTCTAATTTTGTTTAACTCTATTTGATTAACTCTTATTCGAATAACTAATATTCGATTACCCCTTTTAATAACGTTTATCCATTTATAAAGATTTACTTCTAGTAATGGTTCTTCACTTTAAAAATGTCCTTTTTATAACGTTTCTCCACTTATACAGATTTCCTTTTTATACATCCTATTCCATTAGAAATGATTTTCCTTTTTTTATAACATCCTAATCCGTTTGAAATGATTTCCTTTTTATAACATCCTAATCCGTTAGAAATGATTTCCTTTTTATAACATCCTAATCCGTTAGAAATGATTTCCTTTTTATAACATCCTAATCCGTTAGAAATGATTTCCTTTTTATAACATCCTAATCCATTATAAATGATTTCCTTTTTATATCATCCTAATCCGTTAGAAATATTTTCCTTTTTCAATTCTATTTATTTTCTAAATAAATATTCCTTTTATAAAATCCTATGATTTTATATATATTTCATTTTCAACATATGTTTTGAAAATTCCCTTTTTTACTTTCCAGTATTCACTATGGTATTTAAAATATTGTATAACCATGATTACTATCAACCAAGCACCCATAATCATCACAGATTATATAACACATCACATATCACAATATATGAAACAAAATAGTATTTTATATATTGAGGAACTGTAATGGCGCGTTTTGTAAGGTACAATAATTAAGTTATTTAATTATTTAAATAACGAATATATTAAATAAACGATAGTTGAAACGTATAATTTATAATATAATTATAAATCGAGCCCGTAACGACGCGGCAGTTCGTTATTTGGCAAGTTGAACTTCAACTGAATGTACAGAATTCGTTTTAAGCCGGATTTCTGTGAAACAAGAAACGTGTGGAGCTGGTGGAGTATATCTTTCTAGTGGAAGAGAAAAATCGGGATTTCGTCGTATAGATTTTGATGTACGTCCAAATCAAATTTCAGAATAGTCGCTATGGAATTCGTATATAATTCGTAACGCTTTATATACGTTATAAAAGGTAATTTCAATATAAATTAATATTCGATTCAACCAGAACTTGGAATATCAAGTATATAATTTTTCTGAAGCTGTAGGGTATTCCACTGTGGATATATACGATGATATTTATTTTTAAAATATTAAAATTAATTATATTTAAATATATTTATATATTTAAATGGGTCAACCAGAGCTTTAAAAATACACTGAGTGAGCACACGAAGTTGGAACTCAACGAAACTAATTTTGTTGGATCCGGAATGTCGAATACTTGTTAGAGTACGAGTTTGGTGATTTTTGGATATCATATATGGCCGTACGAGATTTTTGACTGAGAAACAGACGAGAAATCGACCTTTAAAAAGAGGCAGTTTGAACATACGAAGTCGGAATTTGACGAAACCAGTTTTGTTGAGACCGTAATGTCGAACTGAAGGTGCATGTCCAGTTTGGTGATTTTTGGGTATCGTATGTAGTCGCTGTGATTTTTAGAAGACAGATACGAGGAGAAAATCGATAAATAAAAATAAGAAAATCAAATTAAAAATATCCTCTCCATTTCTTTGATTACAAACAAGCCACGTACACCTCCCTTCTCAACCACAAACATCACCTACCCATACACAAGCATATATACGCCACAACACCCAAACACAGAAAAGTTGGAGCAAAGAAAAATCCAATTCAATTCAAACAAAATCCCTTAAATCGTTATGCATATATTTCTGGGTTCATGAGGCAATCACCTACGTTTTGGTATACAATATGGAGAGTTCGAACACCATTGTGTTCGCTGTTCAAAACGCTGGTAGGCTAGGGCTTGGACGGGTAAGCGATGGGGTGAGGGATGGTCTACGGCGAAGACAGGGTGAACTCGCAGGGAGGAGGCGCAACTAATGGTGCTGACAGACGGAACTCCGATGTATAGTGGCAGCTCGTGACAGGACGTCGACAACTGGGGTGTGTGGCCAGAGGAGCATCGAGTTCGAAGCAAGGGGTATTGGCGGATAGGGATTTCGATGGCGAACTGAGTGGTGGAGGGGCGCCGGAACAGATGGACGTGGGGGAGTAGGTATTGAGGGTCAACGATGCGGTCAAAAGGGGGATGTTTTATCTGGAATTCGATTTTTGTTTTGGGGAAGAAAGTAATTCAAGCGGGTGTGAGTTTATAGGAAGGTAATGGGCCAAGTCATAAGGGTAAAGGCCCAAATCGATTTAATTAAAGTTTTAATTTAATCTTAAATGTGTGTTAACTTCATAATGTGATAACTATCTCATACGATATCAGATTAACGAACCGTGAGTTGCGTTGGGATCGTATGGACGAGCACTCCACAATGAAACTGACCGCGAGTCGATTGGAGTCCATCGCAATTTATAGCAAAATAAATTGTCTGAATCAAGCGATGGTTATCGTCATTGACGATGATCGTCAAATGTGAGTAAAACTCACCAACTCTGAATAGTTCTATTTTTACAGTGTATTCTTAGGACTGTTAATTATTGTCTGTTTGACTGTGTGTTGACTGTTGATTGAACTGCTAGTCAGTTAGTAGAGATTATATATATATGTATATATATATATATATAAACCGTTAAATAGTTATATGTTGATTCTGTTCTAACAGAATATTATACTGGTGTTGTCTAACATCTGTGGTGCAGGGAAACAGGTTGGAGGAATCCAACAGGATTCCTCAACAGTTATTTTACTGTGATTTTTATATTGTGATATAAATGTGATGTATATAATCTGTGTGATTATGTTTGGAGGGACGATATTTATCGTTGTTATATGGTGTGTTAAATACCATGAGAAATACCAGAATGTAGGAGAGGGGTTTTCAAAGTATATTTTGAAAATAGTTTATTTATATAAAATCAAGGGATTTTATATATATATATATAAGAAAAAGGATTTTTGAATATTAAGGAATATAGTGGTAAAACAAATATAAAAGAGTTTTATTTGTAAATCAATATAAGGGAATATATATGTTAATCGAATATAAGAGGATATATTTGTTAGTCAAAATATAAAGGAATTATATTCGTTAGAACAAATATAAAGTATATTTATTTAGAGATTAAATAAATAGAATATTATAAAGGGTATTTATTTAGAGATTAAATAAATAGAACTAAACTAAAGAAGATATTTATTTGTTAAATAAATAGGAGTTAACCAAGTGAATTGGTCGAGTTAACCAAGTAAATTGGTTGAGTTAAACGAAGTGAATTAGTTAAGTTAAACTAAGCGGTGAATCAAAGTGAATTTGTTAAGTTAAACTAAATGATTAATCGATGTGAATTAGTTAAGTTAAACTAAAGGATTAATCGATGTGAATTAGTTAAGTTAAACTAAAGGATTAATCGATGTGAATTAGTTAAGTTAACTAAGTGGTTAATCGAAGTAAATTAGTTGAGTTAAACTAAGTGAACCGGCTAGAGTTAATCAACGTGAATTAACTAAGTAAACTAAGTGGATTAGTTCAGTTAATCGTGACAAGTAAATCAAGTTAGGGTAAACCATTTGAGTTGACCAGTTAGAGTTAACCATTTGAGTTAACCAGTTTGAGTTGATTAGTTAGAGTTGACCAGTTAGAGTTGACCAGTTAAAGTTGACGAGTTAGAGTTATCCGAAGTAGAGTTATCGAATATAGTGTATTCGAGAGAAGAGTAATCGAATATAGTTATTCGAGTGGAGAAATCAAATGCTATTCATTTGAGAAGAGTTATCGAATATAGTTTATTCGAGTGGAGAAATCAAATGCTGTTCATTTGAGAAGAGTTATCGAATATAGTTTATTCGAGTGGAGAAATCAAATGCTATTCATTTAAGAAGAGTTATCGAATATTATTTATTCGAAGAGTAGTTATCGAATATTGGTTATTCGAAGTTAGCTAATCCAAAGGAGTTATTCGAAGTTAGTTAATCCAAAAGAGTTATTCGAAGTTAGCTAATCCAAAGGAGTTATTCGAAGTTAGTTAATCCAAAGGAGTTATTCGAAGTTAGTTAATCCAAAGGAGTTATTCGAAGTTAGTTAATCCAAAGGAGTTATTCGAAGTTAGTTAATCCAAAAGAGTTATTCGAAGTTAGCTAATCCAAAGGAGTTATTCGAAGTTAGTTAATCCAAAGGAGTTATTCGAAGTTAGTTAATCCAAAGGAGTTATTCGAAGTTAGCTAATCCAAAGGAGTTATTCGAAGTTAGTTAATCCAAAGGAGTTAGTCGAAGAGTTAATCGAGTATAGTTATTCGAAAGAAGGTGTTAATCGAATATAGTTATTCGAGTAAAGTTAAAAGAGTTAATCGAATTTAGTTATTCGAAATGAGTTATTCGAATTTGATATTTGAATAGAGTTAAACACATTAGAGTGATTCAGATTACTTATTCAAATAGAGTTAAACACGTAAGAGTTAATTGAATATTAGTTATTCAATTAGAGTTAAATCGAATTTAGTTATTCGAAAGGAGTTAATCAATTTGTGTTAAGTTAATCGATTTGAATTAAGTTGAATCGAAATGGAGTAAATCGATTAGAATTAAGTTAATCGAGTTAGAGTAAATCGAATATTGGTTATTCGAAGGTAAGCTATTCGAATTAGTTATTTGAAGGAGTTAATCAAATGAGTTGATCCAAAGGAGTTAGTCGAATATTAGTTATTCGAATAGAGTTAAATGAGTTATCGATTTTAGTTTGATCGAAAGGAGTTATCGACTAGTAAATCGAAAGGAGATTTTCGAATATAGCATATTCGAAAGAAAGAGATCGAATATTGTTTATTCGAAAGAGAGAGATTTCGAATATGAGTTATTCGAAGAGAGATAATCGAATATAGGTTATTCGAAGAAGAGTTAATCAAATAGAGATTGCTCGAAAGAGAGTTATACGTCGAATCCGATTATAGCGAATTCGGGAAAGTACTATTTACTTTCCAGGGTTTAGATCAAGATTTAGTTATTGATTTAGAAATTAGGTGTCTGTTAAATTATTCGAGTTAGGAGATAAAGTTATAATTAAGATTTGATATTTCAGAAGTAGGAATTATAACGGTAGAGTTATAATCAAACGCTGTCATATAAGAAGTGGATTCGTAACCTGAATCCGAGAATTTGCGTAAACAGATGATTGGAAAAAGTGAGTGACGAGCTTCACCTATTTCACAGTAAAGGACGTTGTTCAATTAAGGTCTGAGAGGTAATTATACCCCAACTTGATTGACTTCAGAATTGACAAAGGAATAGTTGTGGTTCGATCTAAAAGGTTGATTAGGAATAAAGTTAAGGAATAAGCGATAAATGGATTAAGCGAAACGATGTTTTATACAACGTTCATTGGAAATCCGTAAATGAGTTTTGGAAACGTTTTCCAAATATAGTCAGATATGTTTTCTAAACATAGAAAATGAAATGTTTTCATGATAAGAATTTAAGAAATAGAGTTTAGCAAATTCAGAAACTGACTGGAGAGGGTAAGTTGAACGGTTTTCTAAATGACAATCTGATGTTGGTTTCGACCTTCCGGATTAATACTTAGAGAATTGTTCTCATACTAGTTACAGTTAGGGACTGATAGTTGCGAAATAATGGTGATGTGAAAATAAGCCATGGAAATGTTTTCCAATGATTAATAACATATATTTTCTAAATATATGAAATAAGGAAATATGAACATATGATGATTGATCGATCGAATTTCCATTTGGAAATAAGATCGTTGTTTGTACACCGACATGTTTTCATTTGATAGTTAAATCACAGACTATCAAAGTTTTTACCATTTTAACGTTGTTAATATGGAGAGACCGGTTGAATTATTATCCAAAGAACCACCCTGTATTGGCATAAGCGTTACGAGCAATATCTGCCAAAGATAAATTGAAGATGGAGTAAAGTGCAAGGGCTGTTGTATAAGTCTTAGATAACAGTGACTAAGATGGATATACTGAATAGTGCCTTCGGTTTGTCCAGTCCCAGGATAACGTATATGGAAGAAGGTCTGACAGAGTATATCTAATGGATCGCATAAGTTGATCTGTTCAAACGTATTCACGTTTGGTGGCGGAGGAATTCGTTTCTCTTAGCTGTATACCCGTGTTATTTTTGAATAAGTCAATTTGTGATTTGGCGGGTATGACGATGTGGCATTCAAAGTGAATGGTGATCAGATGTTCTGAAGATAGACGTAGCTTCTAGCCTCACACCAGGAAGTAACAAAAGTTGGGCTAGGCAGCATGGCTAGTTGGGTCATCCCCAAGCAGGGTGTATTGTCACCGATCTAGTGAATATTCATATTTATACTTCTTTCTGATTCTGTATCTTCGGATGACGGTTTGATGGCCTATAACCGTGGTGGCAATATATTCGCGACACTCAAGCTAAATGAGTGAGCGGTCATGTGTGGCCGGGTTGCAAGACGTTCTTGTTGAACCCTGAGTGTATCACCTCTAGAGTACACTATTTAGAAGGTGCTCCCATACCTTGTCTGTTGGAATCCATTCTCCGATAAGCGCCCTGCGGTTTATGATTTTATACTATGTATGTAGAACGTGAGATGCAAGTGTTTCTGCTAGATTGATATCTATTTGTACTTAGACATTATTATAATATCACAATGATATTGCTTGTCAAAGTTGTTCAGATACTCATAAGGGAAAAACCCGTTCCGTATTTACGGCGTGGTCTTATGAGATATCCTATACCTGTTTTAATCTATTTTACTCATACCAGTCCCATGACTGACCCGGAGTTTACTTTGTTGTTTTCCCTAAACTCTTGGGTGCCTAAATTTGTACGGGCAGTCAAGTAGTCGGGATTTACAGATATACATGGAGAGCTTGGAGCAGGAGACTTCAAGATTCTATAGCTATAGTTATTTCCGCTGTGTTGTAAGTGTTGTACTCTGATAAGTGCTATTGTATATATATAACTGTTTACTTCAAAGTTATGTTATATATTATATGTTATTCGTTCCGCTGTGAGATTCGTGTTTCTCTGATGATTCTGATGTTCTTCTTCTTCTTCTATTCTATTAGTTCTATCTTTTCTTTCTCACCTTCTAAATTCTTTCACTAACGTCTCGGGATTTCCGACTCTCGAGGAGTCGGAAATTTCCAGCCGTTACAGTTGGTATCAGAGCTTAAGTTAAGTGATTACCTTGGCTCTGTGGCATAACTCGATAGAAATAGGATTAGTAATATCCTAGATTGAGTTTGAGTGTATATATACGAGTGCGTATTTGTATTTGATATAAAAATGGTTTTTTATTGTGGAGATTCATTGGCTGAGTTGTTTATGAGTTCTGGTCGATCAGTTTGATCCACTGTATCGGTAGGAGTTAATAAACACTCGGATACGATGTGTCGTCACGATATGTTTTGAAAGAGGGTAAGTGAATTTAACTTTACCCAAAGTGTATTTTGATATAGAGATATATTTATATATATCAAAATTTTAATATATTAGATATATTGGTTGTAATTATGATCGAGTAAGATTATAGTGAAAGGATTATACATAACCAACCAGAATTCATATAAGTGAAATCAGATGAGTAAATCTGAATTTAAATCAAAATTTGGAATTAAAATAAGGAAATTTTAAGTTCCTGGGAGATTTTGAAAATGTTTTTCAAATTGAAAATGATATTGTATTGAACTCACTTCGATAGCTGGAAAATAGATTCTGATAATGAATCTAGACATCATCAGTGTTCATTTTCGAGTTCTAAGTGACGGATTACTACCAAAGGTTTTGTTTTTGAATTGTTTTGAGAAAACAAGTTGTTTTAGACATTCAAAGGTTTTGTATTGGTATGTGGTTTCAAATTAATTTGAAAGAAACCCAGGAACTTAAGTTCTGGAATTAAAATTTAACTAATGAAGTTAAATAAAATGAGATGGTAAAAATAAATTGAAATTTAACTTGAACCGAGTTAAATAAAATTGAATTGGGATTAGAGATAATCTAGAATGGAACCAAATTGATAAGTCAATAATTTGGAATTTGATATTAGAGTTCGAATGAAATTCGATTTGGATTTGAGGATATGAACTGATTGGAGATCAATTGGAATGGATAACATTGGTATATGTTGAAGTGGTAGCAGATGAAAGGGGTAGAGTTAAATGCCCGACAAAAAGGTACAAGTTTATATCATATATGAGTTTGGATTTTATGAGCCGAATTGGCAAGCCGCTTGGCTATTTTGATTTCTTTCTTTTGGATTGGAGGAGGCCTAGAGAGGCGAGTTGTGGTTTGTCATATTGACCAATACAAAGGAGGTTATGGCGAAATTTTTCAAAAAAATTCCAGGCGTTAGAACATTCTCATGATTTATGGAAATTCAGTTAGCCAGAATGAATTAATAATTTAATTGAAAATTTAATGGTTCAATTGAAACTGGAGCTGAGAAGTAAACTAAAAGATATTTGAATCTAGTTAGTAAAGTTGGTAGCATTTTCCTAGCTTAGCAATTTCGAGGACGAAATTATTTTAAGGGGGGAAGTCTGTAATGGCGCGTTTTGTAAGGTACAATAATTAAGTTATTTAATTATTTAAATAACGAATATATTAAATAAACGATAGTTGAAACGTATAATTTATAATATAATTATAAATCGAGCCCGTAACGACGCGGCAGTTCGTTATTTGGCAAGTTGAACTTCAACTGAATGTACAGAATTCGTTTTAAGCCGGATTTCTGTGAAACAAGAAACGTGTGGAGCTGGTGGAGTATATCTTTCTAGTGGAAGAGAAAAATCGGGATTTCGTCGTATAGATTTTGATGTACGTCCAAATCAAATTTCAGAATAGTCGCTATGGAATTCGTATATAATTCGTAACGCTTTATATACGTTATAAAAGGTAATTTCAATATAAATTAATATTCGATTCAACCAGAACTTGGAATATCAAGTATATAATTTTTCTGAAGCTGTAGGGTATTCCACTGTGGATATATACGATGATATTTATTTTTAAAATATTAAAATTAATTATATTTAAATATATTTATATATTTAAATGGGTCAACCAGAGCTTTAAAAATACACTGAGTGAGCACACGAAGTTGGAACTCAACGAAACTAATTTTGTTGGATCCGGAATGTCGAATACTTGTTAGAGTACGAGTTTGGTGATTTTTGGATATCATATATGGCCGTACGAGATTTTTGACTGAGAAACAGACGAGAAATCGACCTTTAAAAAGAGGCAGTTTGAACATACGAAGTCGGAATTTGACGAAACCAGTTTTGTTGAGACCGTAATGTCGAACTGAAGGTGCATGTCCAGTTTGGTGATTTTTGGGTATCGTATGTAGTCGCTGTGATTTTTAGAAGACAGATACGAGGAGAAAATCGATAAATAAAAATAAGAAAATCAAATTAAAAATATCCTCTCCATTTCTTTGATTACAAACAAGCCACGTACACCTCCCTTCTCAACCACAAACATCACCTACCCATACACAAGCATATATACGCCACAACACCCAAACACAGAAAAGTTGGAGCAAAGAAAAATCCAATTCAATTCAAACAAAATCCCTTAAATCGTTATGCATATATTTCTGGGTTCATGAGGCAATCACCTACGTTTTGGTATACAATATGGAGAGTTCGAACACCATTGTGTTCGCTGTTCAAAACGCTGGTAGGCTAGGGCTTGGACGGGTAAGCGATGGGGTGAGGGATGGTCTACGGCGAAGACAGGGTGAACTCGCAGGGAGGAGGCGCAACTAATGGTGCTGACAGACGGAACTCCGATGTATAGTGGCAGCTCGTGACAGGACGTCGACAACTGGGGTGTGTGGCCAGAGGAGCATCGAGTTCGAAGCAAGGGGTATTGGCGGATAGGGATTTCGATGGCGAACTGAGTGGTGGAGGGGCGCCGGAACAGATGGACGTGGGGGAGGAGGTATTGAGGGTCAACGATGCGGTCAAAAGGGGGATGTTTTATCTGGAATTCGATTTTTGTTTTGGGGAAGAAAGTAATTCAAGCGGGTGTGAGTTTATAGGAAGGTAATGGGCCAAGTCATAAGGGTAAAGGCCCAAATCGATTTAATTAAAGTTTTAATTTAATCTTAAATGTGTGTTAACTTCATAATGTGATAACTATCTCATACGATATCAGATTAACGAACCGTGAGTTGCGTTGGGATCGTATGGACGAGCACTCCACAATGAAACTGACCGCGAGTCGATTGGAGTCCGTCGCAATTTATAGCAAAATAAATTGTCTGAATCAAGCGATGGTTATCGTCATTGACGATGATCGTCAAATGTGAGTAAAACTCACCAACTCTGAATAGTTCTATTTTTACAGTGTATTCTTAGGACTGTTAATTATTGTCTGTTTGACTGTGTGTTGACTGTTGATTGAACTGCTAGTCAGTTAGTAGAGATTATATACATATATATATATATATAAACCGTTAAATAGTTATATGTTGATTCTGTTCTAACAGAATATTATACTGGTGTTGTCTAACATCTGTGGTGCAGGGAAACAGGTTGGAGGAATCCAACAGGATTCCTCAACAGTTATTTTACTGTGATTTTTATATTGTGATATAAATGTGATGTATATAATCTGTGTGATTATGTTTGGAGGGACGATATTTATCGTTGTTATATGGTGTGTTAAATACCATGAGAAATACCAGAATGTAGGAGAGGGGTTTTCAAAGTATATTTTGAAAATAGTTTATTTATATAAAATCAAGGGATTTTATATATATATATATAAGAAAAAGGATTTTTGAATATTAAGGAATATAGTGGTAAAACAAATATAAAAGAGTTTTATTTGTAAATCAATATAAGGGAATATATATGTTAATCGAATATAAGAGGATATATTTGTTAGTCAAAATATAAAGGAATTATATTCGTTAGAACAAATATAAAGTATATTTATTTAGAGATTAAATAAATAGAATATTATAAAGGGTATTTATTTAGAGATTAAATAAATAGAATTAAACTAAAGAAGATATTTATTTGTTAAATAAATAGGAGTTAACCAAGTGAATTGGTCGAGTTAACCAAGTAAATTGGTTGAGTTAAACGAAGTGAATTAGTTACGTTAAAATAAGCGGTGAATCAAAGTGAATTTGTTAAGTTAAACTAAATGATTAATCGATGTGAATTAGTTAAGTTAAACTAAAGGATTAATCGATGTGAATTAGTTAAGTTAAACTAAAGGATTAATCGATGTGAATTAGTTAAGTTAACTAAGTGGTTAATCGAAGTAAATTAGTTGAGTTAAACTAAGTGAACCGGCTAGAGTTAATCAACGTGAATTAACTAAGTAAACTAAGTGGATTAGTTCAGTTAATCGAGACAAGTAAATCAAGTTAGGGTAAACCATTTGAGTTGACCAGTTAGAGTTAACCATTTGAGTTAACCAGTTTGAGTTGATTAGTTAGAGTTGACCAGTTAGAGTTGACCAGTTAAAGTTGACGAGTTAGAGTTATCCGAAGTAGAGTTATCGAATATAGTGTATTCGAGAGAAGAGTAATCGAATATAGTTATTCGAGTGGAGAAATCAAATGCTATTCATTTGAGAAGAGTTATCGAATATAGTTTATTCGAGTGGAGAAATCAAATGCTGTTCATTTGAGAAGAGTTATCGAATATAGTTTATTCGAGTGGAGAAATCAAATGCTATTCATTTAAGAAGAGTTATCGAATATTATTTATTCGAAGAGTAGTTTTCGAATATTGGTTATTCGAAGTTAGCTAATCCAAAGGAGTTATTCGAAGTTAGTTAATCCAAAAGAGTTATTCGAAGTTAGCTAATCCAAAGGAGTTATTCGAAGTTAGTTAATCCAAAGGAGTTATTCGAAGTTAGTTAATCCAAAGGAGTTATTCGAAGTTAGTTAATCCAAAGGAGTTATTCGAAGTTAGTTAATCCAAAAGAGTTATTCGAAGTTAGCTAATCCAAAGGAGTTATTCGAAGTTAGTTAATCCAAAGGAGTTATTCGAAGTTAGTTAATCCAAAGGAGTTATTCGAAGTTAGCTAATCCAAAGGAGTTATTCGAAGTTAGTTAATCCAAAGGAGTTAGTCGAAGAGTTAATCGAGTATAGTTATTCGAAAGAAGGTGTTAATCGAATATAGTTATTCGAGTAAAGTTAAAAGAGTTAATCGAATTTAGTTATTCGAAATGAGTTATTCGAATTTGATATTTGAATAGAGTTAAACACATTAGAGTGATTCAGATTACTTATTCAAATAGAGTTAAACACGTAAGAGTTAATTGAATATTAGTTATTCAATTAGAGTTAAATCGAATTTAGTTATTCGAAAGGAGTTAATCAATTTGTGTTAAGTTAATCGATTTGAATTAAGTTGAATCGAAATGGAGTAAATCGATTAGAATTAAGTTAATCGAGTTAGAGTAAATCGAATATTGGTTATTCGAAGGTAAGCTATTCGAATTAGTTATTTGAAGGAGTTAATCAAATGAGTTGATCCAAAGGAGTTAGTCGAATATTAGTTATTCGAATAGAGTTAAATGAGTTATCGATTTTAGTTTGATCGAAAGGAGTTATCGACTAGTAAATCGAAAGGAGATTTTCGAATATAGCATATTCGAAAGAAAGAGATCGAATATTGTTTATTCGAAAGAGAGAGATTTCGAATATGAGTTATTCGAAGAGAGATAATCGAATATAGGTTATTCGAAGAAGAGTTAATCAAATAGAGATTGCTCGAAACAGAGTTATACGTCGAATCCGATTATAGCGAATTCGGGAAAGTACTATTTACTTTCCAGGGTTTAGATCAAGATTTAGTTATTGATTTAGAAATTAGGTGTCTGTTAAATTATTCGAGTTAGGAGATAAAGTTATAATTAAGATTTGATATTTCAGAAGTAGGAATTATAACGGTAGAGTTATAATCAAAAGCTGTCATATAAGAAGTGGATTCGTAACCTGAATCCGAGAATTTGCGTAAACAGATGATTGGAAAAAGTGAGTGACGAGCTTCACCTATTTCACAGTAAAGGACGTTGTTCAATTAAGGTCTGAGAGGTAATTATACCCCAACTTGATTGACTTCAGAATTGACAAAGGAATAGTTGTGGTTCGATCTAAAAGGTTGATTAGGAATAAAGTTAAGGAATAAGCGATAAATGGATTAAGCGAAACGATGTTTTATACAACGTTCATTGGAAATCCGTAAATGAGTTTTGGAAACGTTTTCCAAATATAGTCAGATATGTTTTCTAAACATAGAAAATGAAATGTTTTCATGATAAGAATTTAAGAAATAGAGTTTAGCAAATTCAGAAACTGACTGGAGAGGGTAAGTTGAACGGTTTTCTAAATGACAATCTGATGTTGGTTTCGACCTTCCGGATTAATACTTAGAGAATTGTTCTCATACTAGTTACAGTTAGGGACTGATAGTTGCGAAATAATGGTGATGTGAAAATAAGCCATGGAAATGTTTTCCAATGATTAATAACATATATTTTCTAAATATATGAAATAAGGAAATATGAACATATGATGATTGATCGATCGAATTTCCATTTGGAAATAAGATCGTTGTTTGTACACCGACATGTTTTCATTTGATAGTTAAATCACAGACTATCAAAGTTTTTACCATTTTAACGTTGTTAATATGGAGAGACCAGTTGAATTATTATCCAAAGAACCACCCTGTATTGGCATAAGCGTTACGAGCAATATCTGCCAATGATAAATTGAAGATGGAGTAAAGTGCAAGGGCTGTTGTATAAGTCTTAGATAACAGTGACTAAGATGGATATACTGAATAGTGCCTTCGGTTTGTCCAGTCCCAGGATAACGTATATGGAAGAAGGTCTGACAGAGTATATCTAATGGATCGCATAAGTTGATCTGTTCAAACGTATTCACGTTTGGTGGCGGAGGAATTCGTTTCTCTTAGCTGTATACCCGTGTTATTTTTGAATAAGTCAATTTGTGATTTGGCGGGTATGACGATGTGGCATTCAAAGTGAATGGTGATCAGATGTTCTGAAGATAGACGTAGCTTCTAGCCTCACACCAGGAAGTAACAAAAGTTGGGCTAGGCAGCATGGCTAGTTGGGTCATCCCCAAGCAGGGTGTATTGTCACCGATCTAGTGAATATTCATATTTATACTTCTTTTTGATTTTGTATCTTCGGATGACGGTTTGATGGCCTATAACCGTGGTGGCAATATATTCGCGACACTCAAGCTAAATGAGTGAGCGGTCATGTGTGGCCGGGTTGCAAGACGTTCTTGTTGAACCCTGAGTGTATCACCTCTAGAGTACACTATTTAGAAGGTGCTCCCATACCTTGTCTGTTGGAATCCATTCTCCGATAAGCGCCCTGCGGTTTATGATTTTATACTATGTATGTAGAACGTGAGATGCAAGTGTTTCTGCTAGATTGATATCTATTTGTACTTAGACATTATTATAATATCACAATGATATTGCTTGTCAAAGTTGTTCAGATACTCATAAGGGAAAAACCCGTTCCGTATTTACGGCGTGGTCTTATGAGATATCCTATACCTGTTTTAATCTATTTTACTCATACCAGTCCCATGACTGACCCGGAGTTTACTTTGTTGTTTTCCCTAAACTCTTGGGTGCCTAAATTTGTACGGGCAGTCAAGTAGTCGGGATTTACAGATATACATGGAGAGCTTGGAGCAGGAGACTTCAAGATTCTATAGCTATAGTTATTTCCGCTGTGTTGTAAGTGTTGTACTCTGATAAGTGCTATTGTATATATATAACTGTTTACTTCAAAGTTATGTTATATATTATATGTTATTCGTTCCGCTGTGAGATTCGTGTTTCTCTGATGATTCTGATGTTCTTCTTCTTCTTCTATTCTATTAGTTCTATCTTTTCTTTCTCACCTTCTAAATTCTTTCACTAACGTCTCGGGATTTCCGACTCCCGAGGAGTCGGAAATTTCCAGCCGTTACAGGAACCCAGTTGGGTCCCTCCATCCTGTTTCCCTGCATCACAGATGTTAAACCATATAATTAACATTAACTTCATTTCATTATGAAATGTTCTGATAAACAACATCAATATATATAATATATATAATTTCAACTAACTGACTAGTAGTTCAATCAACCAAATCAACACACAGCAATCAACAGATAATTATCAGTTCTAAGAATACGTTATAAAAATATAACTGTTCAGAGTTGGTGAGTTTTACTCACATTGTCCGTAATCGTTAACCAACGATTTACGGTTGTCGATTCTGATCAGACAATTTATTTTTCTATAAATTGTAATAAGCTCCAATCCATTCCAATTCCATGTTGTTCCCGTCCATACGATTCCTATGAAATCCAAGAACTTCGGCCCACTCACATCCTTGACAGATCAGGCCGCATCCTTCTCCTATTGCACAACCAATTCGTTGAAGCTTTCTTCCCCAAACTCAGAACACAACCGCGACTTCCTCCAACAACAAAAACAACACAGTCGTTCCTTAATTCAGAAATGTTTCCAACTCCATCTGCCCCCACCGCTTACAAATCTCGTTCAGGCTTCTCCATTTACAGACATCACCAAACTCTCAGCTGAATTCATTTTTTTTGTTTCCCCAACTATTATAACACCAGACATTCCTCCTTTGCTTATCCGCACTACAAAATTTCACGAAGACATCAGCCTTTTCCCCGATTACCAAAGCAAATCGTGCTCACCTTCCTGTTCTTTCTGCAAGATCCAGTCTCACCTTCTTCCTTTCTTCATACAACTGAAATGCGGTACACAGACCTCCACTACTTTGATTTCACTTTACTGCTTTACAAATTCACGCAAAACCAAATCGTGCCCAAACTCCACCGAGCATTTACCACCTCCACTTGTACCTAAAGGTCAAACACCATACCCAACTTTCTGTCCACTGCAAACTCACTTCTTACCTCACGTTTGCTACATGAAAACACCCACAAAATCATCCCAGACACCTCATTCTTCTCCTGTTCTTCCGCTCAACTTTCCCTTTCTCCCCAGAATTAGAGGCCGTGACCTCCTCCCTTTATCATCCGTCATTAACAGACCTTCACAACTTACTTTTCTACTCAACCAAATTCAAAACAGGAGACTCCATCTTCTTCTCCTTCATAATCTTCCTCTACACCTCACAGCGAATTAACTGACTCCACCTCAATCATCACCAGAAACCGTACAAAGATTAACACAACTCCTGCAGTAACCACCCATTTCTGCCACCACAAACTCACGGTCTCACCAGCAAAGAATGAAATCACCTGCCCATACTAACTCACCAACAAATTTCACAGTAAATGCTTTCGAACCCCCCTTCTGACGTTATGAACTCCTTCCGTTATCAGACCATCAGAGCCGCCGCCATCGTAAACCGAACGATCCCTGCTTGTCACCATTCATGCACCTCAACAACAGCTCCCCACTGACACCGACCATCTCCTTTCAATCAACCTCTGCATCGCGAAAACCCTTCTGAAACTTCGAACATCAAAAACTATCTCCTCGCTCCAGAACAAAACCGTTCTCAGACTTCCTCCCTCGTTCACCCTACAACATCACCAACTGCCGCCTCTGTGCCCTACATCGACTGCCAGAGATTTGAGGTGCAGTGAATCTCGATCGCACCCAATTTGTGTTGGATTTGATTTCGATTTTCTTAATCTCGTTCTTGGCTGAGAAACGAGAGTTGAGTGGCGGCGGAAATTTTCTTTTGACCGAGGAGAATGAAAGGAATTAGGTTTTGAAGAGTGTATTGTATTTATAGGATGCGATATTTTTAGCTGTTAAGAAAACAAAATACTTGGTCATTAAGTGACCATTCATTCGGTGAAGGCTTAGAAGACTATACGTGGATGACTACACACTTCTACAATTTATAACACATAGCGATTTGTCACTCAAACTATCACGACTATTTTCATGCGCTAATCACCCTTTATTCCCTCATGCTATATGGTATGTGACTACTTAGCTTACTAATACACTTCTATATGACTGTTTATTATCATATATCCATATCGTTTCTCTTGAAATGATTATGAAGTATATAAAAATTTGGATCTTTAATTGTTTTTCTGCTGCTCACTACTTCGTTTTATATATGTCCTTATAGTGGAACATTATCTAAATTTGGCTGCACTAATATAGTACACACATCATTTTTACTGTTATTGTATCATTTATATTTTAGATTTCGGCGACCGGTAATGTGCTATCCCACTTGATTTTGCTTGCTCCGCTGATTTTACTATAAATGAATTCAATTTACACTATATTGCGAATTCCACTAATTCCGACTATTTTGGAATTAAATATATTATTGTATTATTTATATAAATTAAATATTCAATAAAAATTTAATTAAATAACCATTTAATTCTCTAAACACTATTTAAATAATTAAATTAATTAATTATTATATCACTGAAAATGCGGGTCATTACATTCTTCCCCACTTAAAATAATTTCGTCCTCGAAATTGCTAAGGTAGGAAACAAACCCTATCTGCTGGTTAGAACTTATTTGTTCACTTCTTAACTCTAGTTTCACTAAACCAATTTATTTTAATTAAATTATTAATTTATCCTTATCAACGAAAAATTTCAAAAATCCTAAAAAAATTCTAACACCTTAACTTTTTGAAAAATTTCGCCAACACCTTCTTTGTACTGGTCAATACATCAAACCACAACTTGCCTCTCTGGGCCTTCTCCAACCCAAAAGAAAATCAAACAGCCAAGCGGCTTGCCAATTCGGCTCATCAAAATCTCAAACCCATATGTAATATAAACTGGTACCTTTTTGTCGGGCCTATCATTATATCCCTTCCATCTGCTATCAACTCAGGATATACCAATGTTATCCCAATCAAACTCAAATCACGTTTATCTCCAACACAACCATTCGCTTATATCCAAGTCGAATTCAATTTCAGATAATTCTCTAATCAAATCCAGTTTTACTTAACTTATCTCAAGTTAAATTTCTAGTTTATTATTCACTTTTACCATCTCATTCTAATTAACTTCATTAGTTAAATTTTGATTCCAGAATTTAAATTCCTGGGTTTATTTCAAATCAAATTTGAAATCATAATACCAATTCAAAACCTTTGAATTTCTAAACAACTTGTTTTCTCAAAACAATTCAAAACAAAATCTTTGGTAGTAATCCGTCACTTAGGAACTCGAAAATCACACCGACGATGTATCGATCCATCCTCGGAATTATTTTCCAGTCATCAAGGTGAGTTCAATACTATATCAATTTCAAATTGAAAACATTTTCAAAATCTCCCGGGAACTTTAAAATTTCCTTATTTTAATTCCTAATTCTGATTTGAATTCAGATTTAATTCATCTTATTTCATACATCTTACTTATATGAATCCTGATTGGTTGTTTATAACCATTTCACCTTTTTATAGTCTCATTCGATTATACTAACAACCAATTATACTATGTTAATTTCAAAACATATCATGTTGGTTCATCGTATTCGAGTGTTTAGAAATCCCTACCGATACAGTGGATCAACTGATCGTCCAGAATTCATAAGCCACTCAACCAATGAATCTCCACAATATAAAAATCATTTTTATATTAAATAACATATACGCACTCATATATATACACTTAAACTCAATCTAGGGTATTACTAATCCCATCTTTACTGAGTTACGCCACAGAGCCAAGGTAATTCACTTAACCTTAAGCTCTGATACCAACTGTAACGAACCGGGTTTTCGACGATCTTGGTTATCCGATATACAACACATATCGAACATCCAAGGATCGAAAATAACCGAATGGTTAATGAAAGAAGTTAGAGGGTGAGAATAGATAAGATAGAAACTTATAGAATAGAAGAAGAAGAAGAAGAACATCATCATCAGAGTAAACACGAATCTCACAGCGGAACGAATAAAATATAACAAAACTTTTGAAAAACAAATAGTATATGTATACAATAGCACTTATCAGCGTACAACACTTACAACACAACGGAAATAATAATAGCTATAGAATCTTGAAGCCTCCTGCTCCAAACTCTCCAAGTGTATCTGTAAAATCCCGACTACTTGACTGCCGTACAAAATTAGGCACCCAAGAGTTTAGGGAAAACAAGCAAATAAACTCCGGGTCAGTCATGGGACTAGTATGAGTAAAAACAGTTTGAACAAGTAAATGATATCTCATAAGACCACGCTGTATAACGAAACGGGTTTTTTTTCTTATGAGAATCCAAAATATCTTTATATCAAAAACCTTTTGATATTATAATAATGTCTATCAACCACAATATAATAATCATCTAGCAGAAACGCTTTCATCTCACGTTCTACATATATAGTATACAATCAAAACCGCAAGCACGTATTGGGTAATGGATTTCCAACTATGACAAGGTATGGAACCACCTTCCGATCAGTGTACTCTAGGAACGATACACTGGAGTTCAACAAGAACATCTTGCACTCAGCCACACATGACCGACCACTCATTTCGCTTGAGTGTATCGAATGTATATCACCAACAGTTGGGATCAGCAACCGTTTCCCGTATATATATATATATATATATATATATATATATGGGACAGCATTGATAGATTAAAGAAGCAAATGAATATTCTCTATATTGGTGATTATACACCCTACTTCGGAGCGACCGACTTAGCCATGTTGCCTGCCCGATTTTTGTCATTTACCGGTTGCTGAGGCCAGAGGCTACGACTACTTTCCATTCATTGATAACACGATTACTTTGAATGCCACATTGTCAGATCCGTTAATCACTAATTGATTTGCACAAATATTCTGGATGTTATGCTAAGGGAATAAATCCGTTGCAACCATATATATTTATACAGACCAACCCATTCGATCATTGGAAATACTCTGTCAGACACTCGTCCATATACGCTCGTTCTGGGACTGAACGAAACCGAAGGCACTATTCAGTACATCCATCCTAGGCAATCTCTACCTAGGACTTATACAACATCCCTTGCACTTTACTCCGTCTTCAATTTTCTTTGGCATATTCGCAACGCTTATGCCAATACAGAGTGGTTCTTTGGATAAGAATCCAACCGGTCTCTCCATATTAACAACGTTAAAATGGTCAAAACTTTGATAGTCGTTGATTTAACTATCAAATGAAAACATGTCGGTGTTCACTCAACGATCTTAATTCCAAATGGAATTATCGATCCAATCATCAACCATATATATATATATACTCATATTTCCTTATTTTCTATAGTTAGAAAATATATGTTTTTAACATTTGAAAAACATTTCCAATCCTCATACACACATCACTACCATTCCACAACTATTAGTCCCTAACCGTAAACTAGTAAGAGAACAATTCTCTAAGTATAAACCCCGAAGGCCGAAACCAACATCAGATCGATACTTAGGAAATCATTCAACTCACTAATTCTAGTTAGTTTCTAATTTTGTTTAACTCTATTTGATTAACTCTTATTCGAATAACTAATATTCGATTACCCCTTTTAATAACGTTTATCCATTTATAAAGATTTACTTCTAGTAACGGTTCTTCACTTTAAAAATGTCCTTTTTATAACGTTTCTCCACTTATACAGATTTCCTTTTTATACATCCTATTCCGTTAGAAATGATTTTCCTTTTTTTATAACATCCTAATCCGTTTGAAATGATTTCCTTTTTATAACATCCTAATCCGTTAGAAATGATTTCCTTTTTATAACATCCTAATCCGTTAGAAATGATTTCCTTTTTATAACATCCTAATCCGTTAGAAATGATTTCCTTTTTATAACATCCTAATCCATTAGAAATGGTTTCCTTTTTATAACATCCTAATCCGTTAGAAATGATTTCCTTTTTATATCATCTTAATCCGTTAGAAATATTTTCCTTTTTCAATTCTATTTATTTTCTAAATAAATATTCCTTTTATAAAATCCTATGATTTTATATATATTTCATTTTCAATATATGTTTTGAAAATTCCCTTTTTTACTTTCCAGTATTCACTATGGTATTTAAAATATCGTATAACCATGATTACTATCAACCAAGCACCCATAATCATCACAGATTATATAACACATCACATATCACAATATATGAAACAAAATAGTATTTTATCTATTGAGGAACCCAGTTGGGTCCCTCCATCCTGTTTCCCTGCATCACAGATGTTAAACCATATAATTAACATTAACTTCATTTCATTATGAAATGTTCTGATAAACAACATCAATATATATATATATATATAATTTCAACTAACTGACTAGTAGTTCAATCAACCAAATCAACACACAACAATCAACAGATAATTATCAGTTCTAAGAATACGTTATAAAAATATAACTGTTCAGAGTTGGTGAGTTTTACTCACATTGTCCGTAATCGTTAACCAACGATTTACGGTTGTCGATTCTGATCAGACAATTTATTTTTCTATAAATTGTAATAAGCTCCAATCCATTCCAATTCCATGTTGTTCCCGTCCATACGATTCCAATGAAATCCAAGAACTTCGGCCCACTCACATCCTTGACAGATCAGGCCGCATCCTTCTCCTATTGCACAACCAATTCGCTGAAGCTTTCTTCCCCAAACTCAGAACACAACCGCGACTTCCTCCAACAACAAAAACAACACAGTCGCTCCTTCTTTCAGAAATGTTTCCAACTCCATCTGCCCCCACCGCTTACAAATCTCGTTCAGGCTTCTCCATTTACAGACATCACCAAACTCTCAGCTGAATTCATTTATTTTTTGTTTCCCCAACTATTATAACACCAGACATTCCTCCTTTGCTTATCCGCACTCCAAAATTTCACGAAGACATCAGCCTTTTCCCCGATTACCAAAACAAATCGTGCTCACCTTCCTGTTCTTTCTGCAAAATCCAGTCTCACCTTCTTCCTTTCTTCATACAACTGAAATGCGGTACACAGACCTCCACTACTTTGATTTCACTTTACAGCTTTACAAATTCACGCAAAACCAAATCGTGCCCAAACTCCACCGAGCATTTACCACCTCCACTTGTACCTACAGGTCAAACACCATACCCAACTTTCTGTCCACTGCAAACTCACTTCCTACCTCACGTTCGCTACATGAAAACACCCACAAAATCATCCCAGACACCTCATTCTTCTCCTGTTCTTCCGCTCAACTTTCCCTTTCTTCCCAGAATTAGAGGCCGTGACCTCCTCCCTTTATCATCCGTCATTAACAGACCTTCATAACTTACTTTTCTACTCAACCAAATTCAAAACAGGAGACTCCATCTTCTTCTCCTTCATAATCTTCCTCTACACCTCACAGCGAATTAACTGACTCCACCTCAATCATCACCAGAAACCGTACAAAGATTAACACAACTCCTGCAGTAACCACCCATTTCTGCCACCACAAACTCACGGTCTCACCAGCAAAGAATGAAATCACCTGCCCATACTAACTCACCAACAAATTTCACAGTAACTGCTTTCGAACCCCCCCTTCTGACGTTATGAAATCCTTCCGTTATCAGACCATCGGAGTCGCCGCCATCGTAAACCGAACAATCCCTGCTTGTCACCATTCATGCACCTCAACAACAGCTCCCCACTGACACCGACCATCTCCTTTCAATCAACCTCTGCATCGCGAAAACCCTTCTGAAACTTCGAACATCAAAAACTATCTCCTCGCTCCAGAACAAAACCGTTCTCAGACTTCCTCCCTCGTTCACCCTACAACATCACCAACTGCCGCCTCCGTGCCCTACATCGACTGCCAGAGATTTGAGGTGCAGTGAATCTCGATCGCACCCAATTTGTGTTGGATTTGATTTCGATTTTCTTAATCTCGTTCTTGGCTGAGAAACGAGAGTTGAGTGGCGGCGGAAATTTTCTTTTGACCGAGGAGAATGAAAGGAATTAGGTTTTGAAGAGTGTATTGTATTTATAGGATGATATATTTGTAGCTGTTAAGAAAACAAAATACTTGGTCATTAAGTGACCATTCATTCGGTGAAGGCTTAGAAGACTATACGTGGATGACTACACACTTCTACAATTTATAACACATAGCGATTTGTCACTCAAACTATCACGACTATTTTCATGCGCTAATCACCCTTTATTCCCTCATGCTATATGGTATGTGACTACTTAGCTTACTAATACACTTCTATATGACTGTTTATTATCATATATCCATATCGTTTCTCTTGAAATGATTATGAAGTATATAAAAATTTGGATCTTTAATTGTTTTTCTGCTGCTCACCACTTCGTTTTATATATGTCCTTATAGTGGAACATTATCTAAATTTGGCTGCACTAATATAGTACACACATTATTTGTACTGTTATTGTATCATTCATATTTTAGATTTCGGAGACCGGTAATGTGCTATCCCACTTGATTTTGCTTGCTCCGCTGATTTTACTATAAATGAATTCAATTTACACTATATTGCGAATTCCACTAATTCCGACTATTTTGGAATTAAATATATTATTGTATTATTTATATAAATTAAATATTCAATAAAAATTTAATTAAATAACCATTTAATTCTCTAAACACTATTTAAATAATTAAATTAATTAATTATTATATCGCTGAAAATGCGGGTCATTACACCCCATCTCTCCATCGCAAGAATAAAAGCTCTAATTCCTAGAAAGCCGCGACGCCACCCGTTGACCTACCACCAGACCACAGCAGCAACCTCCCCCTTGGCCACCAGACTCCGGCACCGCCCATCTTCACCCCTCCATCGCTTGTAAGTTTTTTATTAATTATTTTTATTTAGTTCATGTAATTAATGTTTTTTATGAAATTAGTTTTTTTATATAAAAAGCATGTTTGAAAAATCAGCTTATTTTATAAGAACATCGAGATAAAATTATAATTTGTAGTTAGATAAAAAATTTGATTTTTAAAATATATACATCCTTATAAAGATACTATTTTTATATGAAAGGTATGCATATAAAAATATGATTTCTATTATATGAATAACGATATAAAAATATAATTTTTATATATGAAGATAGCGATGTAAAAATATGATTTTTATTGTTTGAATAGCTATATAAAAATTCGAATTTTATTATATGAATAGCTATATAAAAATTTGATTTTTATTATATGAATAGCTATATAAAAATTCGATTTTTATTGTTTGAATAGCTATATAAAAAGTTCGATTTTTATTGTTTGAATAGCTATATAAAAATTCGATTTTTATTATATGAAAAGCTATATAAAAATTAGATTTTTATTATATGAATAGCTATATAAAAATTCGATTTTTATTGCTTGAATAGCTATATAAAAAATTGATTTTTATTGCTTGAATAGCTAAAAATTCGATTTTTATTATTTGAATAGCTATATAAAAATTCGATTTTTATTATATGAATAGCTATATAAAAATTCGATTTTTATTGCTTGAATAGCTATATAAAAATTTGATTTTTATTGCTTGAATAGCTAAATATTCGATTTTATTATTTGAATAACTATATAAAAATTCGATTTTTATTATATGAATAGCTATATAAAAATTCGATTTTTATTATATGAGTAGCTATATAAAAATTCGATTTTTATTGTTTGAATAGCTATATAAAAATTCAATTTTTATTGTTTGAATGGTCAGATGAAAATATGATTTTTAGTATATGAAAAGCTAAATAAAAATATGATTTTTTAATATATATAGAAATATTTAAAAATGCGATTTTTAAATATATAAGCATCATATTAAAATGTGATTTTTACAATGAACATCGTGAAAAGGGTTGCGTTGGAATTTCAGGCATATCCAAGTTGTTCAGAAATTCAGAAATAAAACTGGCGGAGTGGAAACCCAATGTGAGACCTTTTCACTCTAATTTTCTTTTCTAGTTAAATATATACTAGGATGCAGACGGTGCTTAGTAGCACCCGACACCTTTGTTTGAAACCATGGATGTGTGGTTGTTTGTTTTGATTGGTTTATTTGTTTGAATTTGGTTTGGGATGTGAACATAATTGATTGAATTTGGTTTGTGTATGGCGCGAGCCAGTATTAGGCGAGGGATAGGCTAGACCTTATTCCAGTTCCAATATCACGCCGTTATACTGCCAAAATTTTCTAAAATATGTTAGAACAATAAAAATGCCATTTTTATTGTGTAAATGAACTGTATAAAATATTCATGTGTTGAATAAAATAATCATGTATTAAATAAAATATTTTATCATTAAAAATATAATTTTGACGTGTATATGAATAAAATAAATATTCATTTAAAAATCGGACGATTTGTTTATGTATACTCATTTGACTGATACTGATTGGGACGATATATTTTACACTTCGCCCAGCTGCACAAATAAAATCAGTGTGTGTTGATTGAAACCCCACACGGGTATTGGGATGATAGCTGACGTACACTAATCCTAATTGTTTAGTTGTATGTCAATCGATAGGTTGATAGACTTTTGTAAGCATTAAATATTTATATTTAATGCTTATGCAGTTGTGTAATGCACTCTGGATAATGGTTGACTGTGTTTGATTATTGTTGTGTACACGTGTGTATGAAATCCATATAAATAAAATTATATGGTAATTGACTGTGTTTGATTCCAATTCGAAAAGAACGAATATTTTAAATTAACGAATATTTTAAAATGATGAATAATGAATATTTTAAAATAACTACTATTTTAAAAATAATATTCAGTAATGGATCAAAATATGATTTTGATGTCCGATTTGGGATGGACACGAAAATATTTAAATATATAAAGCCATGTTGATTAGATTAACACCATTTTGATGTGAACAATATTTATATCGATTTTATTCATTTTTAATGAATATCGAAAAGGAAATGATTTCAAAATCTGATACTTTGAAAATATTATCATTTATACATTATAATGATAAGGAAAATTCAATTTTGATTTAAAATTGAAAATGAAGTTGGAATCATTTTAAAACGAATTTATAAACGATTTATAAATACGTTTTAATGGAAATCAACGAAATATATATTATGTATATTATATATATAATACAATGGCCTGAATAGAATGCGCCGCGCCGCGACCGTTCGCGAATTTCGACCATTGACTTCGAATTGACATTACGGGAGGTCCGACTGTCGGATTCTCCTGAAAATGGAACCGTTGGGTTCATATCGAAAAGAGCTTTCCAATGAATATAAGAGATATGAAATATAACAGTTGGATTTGGAATTACGTCCAAATCAAATTTGGAAAAGGTCGATGTTAGTGCAGTTCGATGACCATTTATGGAAATCGACTGAAAGGGTCTTAATAAATTTATTAAAAATATTAATAATTTGTGCAAAATCATAATAAATGATTTGGAAATAATTGGGATGAAAAATTCCACATTTGTAAAGAAAAAAAATATTTTTATCAAAATGAACTAGTTATAACTAGATTTAAAATCCAATAATTTTTAAATAAAATAAATTGGATTTGTGGATGGTTTTAATATAACAAAAAATTTCCAATGAACAAATTGGAATGGAAATAATCTTCGGAATATTTCGATATTGGATTCCGTGATTATATGGATATTATTGTGGAAATTTGGAAGATATATATATATATATATATATCGTTATTTCCACTACGATGTTTGTTTGTTCCAGAATTTGATATTGAATATAAGCCGATATAATTCCTATTTAGAGCCTTGTATTTAATATCAAATGGGATTTTAGGTTTGTCATGAACAGTTTCTTAAATAACACTGTTCTTAAACCCAGTTGAGAAAAGGATAAATCTTTTATTTAAGATTTAGAGAGTTTACCAATTAATTAATATTTAATTGAAATTGAATTAAGAATTGGATCTTGGGTTTATTGTGGACGGTGTTTTTATAACACTTGTTCTTTAACCCAACTAATAGTGAAGAGATGATTTGGAATTTATAAATCTTTTATTAAGGTTTAAAGGAAATTTTCCAAAGAAAGGTTTTCCAATTTAATATATTAGATTGGAATTAAATGGAATTCGATTTGATAATAATCGAAGTGAACTTCTGTGGAGGAAAACTGGTAATATATATGGAATTTAAAAGGCTTGGTCGTTGTTCCATTTATATTATTAGTCGGATACGGAAATTGATATCAATTTTATATATTGATCTGTTTTCCGTGAAGACTCCATAATTAATGGAATGTGATTTCGGGTTTATCGTGAATTATGTTTTAAATGAGATTAGTTCTTTAACCCAGTTAAAGACAGGATTACATGTCTAACATTGTATTTCGAACTATATGGTTGATCTCCGCTAAATATATATCTGTTCGGTGGCGTAGAATTTATTCTCTTGCTTGACACCCTTCTCTAAGACATACGAGTTTAGAGGTTATATATCGGTAGAAATCAATAGTACGGTGTAGATTGTCGATGCGACATGTTTGTGTTTCCAAAGTTAAATGATCATTAATACTGATTTTTGGGAAGATTAAAACTAAGTGGAATTTTAATGAATCTTTAATTAGATTGAAATGTGAATTGATAATTTAAATTATCAAATTTGGGAAATGATCGAGAGCGGAGTATCACCAGTTTTGCTCCAAGCGATAGTTAAATCTTTAATTAGATTTGAACGAGAAATGGTAATTAATTTTACCGATAACACCGTGGTGTTAGATTGAAGTATTACCAGTTTAGCTCCATGGGATGAATAAGTTAGGGTTGGGAAATTAAACAAATGATTACTTTAGTTAGGTGCGTTAATCCCAACTAGTTTGGAAAACCTTAACATGGCTTGAATTAATATTTAAAGGAAGATTAAAGAATAAATTTAAAAAATTTGTATTTTATAAAATTAATGGGAACCTTTCCCTAAAAATGTGAATATTTGAATAAAAGAATATTCTAAATTGGAATGAGGCGTATGTTGTGTGTTTATATCACTTGATTATAATATATGTGGGTTATTCAGAAAGGCCGGGTTTATACCCATTCTGAATAACTGATTCGATGATAAGTCGACGATGAAGACGGTGGTTGAAGACCAGAGGTCTTCACATCGTTTGGATGATTACTGATGTCTTGATTGGGCTGTACACCCAAGACATGGTAATAAGTGGTGAACATCCAGACGTACTTGGAGATCAACAAAATATGCGAGGACCTCTCTCCTGTATTGGACATATGGGATGAGGAATTAGGTGCCTCTGGTTTTGTTCAGACCCAGAACGAACTATTAAATGGACGTGCGTCTGACATTGGATTTTATTCTGTGTTGATTGATCTCTGCTAAATATATATCTGTTTGGTGGTGGAGAATTTATTCTCTTGCTTAACACCCTTCTCTAAGATGTACGAGCTCAGAGGTTACATATCGATAGACATCAGTTGCATGGCGTGAATTGCCAGTGTGGCATGCAGAGATGCAGTGATCAAAGCTCCTGTTGAAAAGCAGAGTCTTGTGGTTGATGATCAAAGCACGGCCTTAAAGGGCATTCTTTGTGTATAGCATTAATTCGCGAGCCTCACACCTCGGTATGAGTCAAAAACGGGATAAGGGACTATAGGGAGAACACGACGTTTCTTTCTAGCTATGGGTGGTGTCATGTTATGAAGCCCAGACATTTATATATTTTTACCTATGTGGTTGATGGATAGCGAGGCGCCTCAAATATGTCGGTTACTACGGAGCCGATGGATAGGTCTGATAGGACAGGGAAACGTGTGTTCAGGAATAATTAATCCTCAAACATAAGAGAGGACCAGCCCTGAAGCATCCAAGGGTTTCCCAGAGTGTGCAGTCCTGATACATTTGCTTGAATGTCTCGAAGCGAGCTGGGAGTACATCCCTTGCCTTGACTCATGACGGAAATCAAATTTCCAATACGTGACATTCCGGTTTTGATTGTAGAGCCTAGTATGGCGACATGATAGATGGTACCCATGCTGCCTATGATTGATACATTTATATTTGAAGTTGTTTTATACACTATACACTTATAATAGTATCAAAATGATTTGTTTTAAACGTGCCCATCATGTTTGGCTATTATAAGGGAAAACTCTATCCTCCGGCCTGCGCTGCATTGTGTGGTGGGACCTGAGTCTTATAATAGCTTCATTTTTCCAAATAGCATTGCGCTGTTTATTCTATGCACTAGTATTCTTGGGAGGAAACTCGTTCTGTGTTATACGGTGTGGTCCCTTGATTTAGTCTCTTTTAAAGTAAATATTCAATAACTATTTTAGTTCTCATTCCAGTCACATGATTGACCTATAGTTTATTGTTTTAACCTAAACTCTGGGTTCCCCTATTTTCCACGGGCAGCTAGTAGTTTTGGTTCTGCATATTATTTCTTTTCCGGGATCCTAGATTTACAGCTGAAGCTATATTCGGAAAGCTCTATATCCGTGTATTTCTTTGAGTTGTGTTATGTATTGATTTTCCGCTGCATTGTAATTCGTAAATCTATGATATTTATCAAATGTATATAATTATTCGTACTCTGTATATTCTTGTACTCTGATGTAAATTGTTGTAATAAACAATGAAATGTTCTTTTGTTTTGTTCTGAATTGTCGTGTTCTCAACTCAATCCGGGCTTTCCTTTACGGGGAAGTTTGGGTCGTTTCACAGATGCCCATAGAACCATTTATCATACACCTACGCAGCATATTCTTTTGTTTGCATTTTAAATTCAAATGTTTATTTCCACACAAATTTAGTCCATGGTTTTGTGCCACCGTGAACATAGATGCCTCACAGCTCCCATATCTTCCAAACTTGACAGTGCCAACTCCAATCCATATGCTCCGCACCCAGTCTCTGTTTCGTCCACCTGATTAAACCTAGTTCCCCCTCTTCTTTTTTACTTTCTTGCTTCAGTAGTCTCCACATGCACACAAATACATGAGTGCACATGCACACACATCAGCTAAGTGTTTATTGGTCACAATCCATCACGCAAGCCGCCATCATACCCTAAACCAACCCACTATCCCATAATTCTTTCCCCTTGAAGCTATCAGAAAGAGCTATAAGATTTGCTTCATTAATAGACTTCCTGGAATAGTCTACCATTTTACCTTATATTGTTCAGATTTGGTATGGGGCAGATCATCATTATACCGATAATTGTAACAGCATAAATAAATGTTAAAGTTAAGTTACTACCATGATTACTTTGGAAGAAGAACTGTCGTTGACTGTCTTTTGCTGTTAATTTGGTTTTTACATGAGATACAGTTACGTTCAATGTGTAAGAACGAGTAAGACTAAATTCATTCTCATTTCTTCAATATAAACTGAAAATGAAATATCTCTTGGCACTTGTCATTTGTAAAAGGGTATACGAAGTAACCCTTTTACATGCCAGAGCTGATGCAAGTATTCAATGTGTTTTCTCACCCTAAAGCAGATCGATTTATATTATCATATGTAAGTAATACATACACACTAGCATATGCAGATTAACAACTTGAAATAAATTATATAGCAGCGAACAGAGTGGAGAAAGAATGGGTTTACTCACTAATGTGATTTACAACTCCCGGTTAACAATGTAATGTATTTACAGCTACCCAGTAGCAAGAAAACATTTAAACAGAGCATATACATATGTTTACACAACATAAGTGGTTTAAGTGGGTAACGGGGAAGTTATTGTTGAAACAAGTCCAGTTATACTCATATTTGTACTCTATTTTGGTTCCATGTTTTCAATCTAGTTTTAATAAGTGAAGATCAACCCAAATTACACATTCATAAGTACATAAGCATCCATATATAAAGTCATTATCATAACTAGAAATAGATTTAAAAGGGAATTATTTACTCACATACCTTAATTTCTCTGATCCTAAGACTTGCGGCTACTTTTCATTGAATTGGTTTGGATGTTTTTGTGTGAAGAAAACATGAAGTGTGTATGTGTATTTATAGTAAAACTTTAATAATAATATATTAGCTTCCACTGAAACTTTGCAGATCATTTTCACAAAGATGAAATGTTTCTACACAGCAACTTCTCCAGGCTAGTTGCAATTATTACCACTTCACTTGATTGAAAAGAAAGAAATGCATGGTCACTTGTGAAAAGTTCTATTACTAGGCTATATGACCATGTGTGAATGCTTTGAAATGAATAAAATATGTAATTTCTTAAGTATTAAGCAATATATGGTACTTCTTAGGCTTCATTAGGGGTGTTCTTGCAGATTGATTGAAATGAAAGTACTGAAAGGATTAAATATGCAATTTCCTTAGTTCATAAGCAAATGTATGCTTCACTACATGTCCATACAGATTGGTTGAATAGGAAGATTATGGGTATTGATATGTTCCTTACTGCTATGACTTTGCATGAGTCACTAGTGTAAACTATACGTAACACCCCGGATTTTTGAATAATCGAATTAACTAAATTAAAGAATAATTAATCTTAGACGTGGGAATTAAGGGAATGGGGTTGCGCCATTGTGTTCATCTCGGAATTCTGGTTGAGGTAGAGTCCGATTTTGCGGGAAACGGGTACCGGATGAAGGAGTTATGGACGAACGAAGTTAGGTGGCAAAACAAGAAAAAAAAGATTGCACTGGAGCACTTGGGAAGTGCGCCGGTACAAATTTGCATTGGCGCACTTCCCAAGTGCGCCCAGGCCGAGAGAAAACCTGCACAGCTTTCTGGTTCAGTCTGACCCATGTTGTGACTCATGGCTGAGTCCTTTCTGACTCCTTGCTGAGTCATTAGGGCTGAGGTGTCACCCTATCCCGACTGAATGGTTTTGATTAACCCTAAGATCATCCGACGGCTATAATTAAATTAAAATTCTATATAAACATGGGTAGACTCAAACCCTAAATCAGAATTAAAACTGAAACTATGGCCGTCATGCTGTCATCTTATAACCTAGAGTAGCCGCCACCAATTAGAGAGGAAGAACAACAAATCAAATCAGTTCTATTCAACCCTAACAACGAATCTTCTTCAAAGGAAAGCTAATACAACTTCAGAACTCAGAATTCAGAACCCAAGACCGCCTTTGAGTTGTGAGTTCGATAATTTTAATAAAATAATTAGCAATTTAATTGGATTAAGTTATGATGCGGATTATATGGATGTGATGTGAATTAATGATCGCATGTTATAATTATGTTGTAGACTTGTGTTGAAATCTCTACGACGTTATGTTGTGATGCTATCATTTATGATGTAAAGTTATAATACTAACACCTATGCTGTAATTCTACGATTGGCTTATGTATAATCAAATCATCATGTTGTTTATATGCTAGTTTGGTTATGTTGATTCATATGATAGATCACAAGTATGTATGCAAGTTTAGATATTGATTTAGACATGAATCATATGCAAGTTAGTATAACCTTACATGTTTCGTGACATCAGTTTTAGATTTAAAGTTAGGCTATGACATGTGTGAGTTATATGATAGATTCTACATGATAGTTTACATGTTAGATGTAAGTTTACACCATTGTTATGTTGCATAAATCACATATGCAAGTTTAGGTAAATATATGAATTTGGAATATGAATCATGTTATGCAAGTTTGTGGTTACTGCCCATGCAAGTTTACACCTTTATATGTAGATCTATGACATACATGATTTATGCAAGTTTGTGACCATTATCCCAACAAGTTCACACCTTTAGATTTGGGTCTATGACATATGTAGTTTTATGCAAGTTGTAACTTTGGCCTATGCAAGTTTTAGATGTAGAACATCATTCACACATGCAAGTTCACCCCTATGTTTTGATCTAGTTTTAATTATATGTATGTTGTGAGATAGACTATTCGAGTCTAACGTATATTTTACGTTAAACGAACGAACGTACAACGTGGGGTAAAGGGGATAATATTAAAAGATTTAATTGGCATAAATGCCTTAAATAGCATAAAATAAATATGTGGTGAAAATTGGTATGATTTTACATACCATAAATGGATGGACATAATTGAGTCAATTATGGACGTTGTTAAATTTGGAATTGATTGATAATTTGAATAGGGAAAGTAATTCAAATTGGGGGATTAATTAGGTGTAATTAATCGTCTAAGACACGAGGTTAGGCTCTTTTGTGGTGTAAGACTGCCCGAACCTACCCGGCAAAACCAGCTGTCACAAATGCCAGTCTAATGTGGGAGGTCTTAGGCATAAATTAAATATGTAACAATTGTAAAGACACGAGGTTAGGCTCTTTTGTGGTGTAAGACTGCCCGGACCAGCCCGGCAAATCCAGCTGCCACAAATGCCAGTCCAATGTGAGAGGTCTTTATGAGGTTACGGTCTTAATGAATTAAGGAACACTTAACCAGATAAACATGTAGTGGGACATGAGGGGGTTAAGTGGGTGCCTTGGGTGGCATGTGGAATCTAGTGGGTGCCTTGGGTGGCATTTGGAAATACGATTAGAAACACTTAACCAAAATTGAAACATGTAATTGAAACATGAATAAGAAGTGGGTTAAGTGGGATGTACTAGAGGGGACCAAGCTTAGGTGGATAGCATGTGTCAAGTAATGGGGGCCCATTTCAACCAGTAACCCATACGTATCTTTGTGGGCTCGACCCAAGTCGAGGACGGGACACACATACTGGGCTTGACTGTAAGAGGCCAAAACGGGTTAGCGGTGGCAACGCAATTCCAACGGGTTCATATGCTTGTGCGGACCCGGGCTGGTAGGTAAGACGTTGTTGCATCGTGTAGGTATAAGCCGTGCATTATTTGTGGTATCGGGTTTCCACTTTGGGGAGTGATACACCCTACTGTGGGGCCAGCACGGGTATCTACGAGTTAGGGAGCCGATCGCTTGGGGTAGTGGGTACACCTAGTGGAGATAGGGGCAGGAGGCACCTATGAAGGCAACTAGGGGTGCACAAAACTACCAATATCATTATTAAGTCTGTAGGCAGGATCAACCTTAGGGTGACTAGTGGTGGGGAAATATAGAAATTACCATATAGTGGTGGTGCAGTATAGTAATTATCTTATAGTGGGTTAGGGTGCGCCTTTAATGATATCGTTGTTCATCTTGTTTCCTTGTTTACTCTGCCATACTCAATGGTTCATGGTCATTTCCTTATTTTCCAACTTATGCCTTAGCCTAGTTATTTTGGTAATTATATTGTTAAAGTTATCGCACTCGCCAGACTTTATGTCTGACCCCCTTTGTTTCCTCCTCTTTTCTTCCTTTTCCCCCCAGGTGCTCAGGTTGGAACTAGCACCAGTGGAGCTTGATTTTGGACAGCTGTGCTTATTTCTTTTAGAATATTTTTTTGATCGCTGAAGTAAAGTTCAGCCTCTCCTTTATTTATGGCTATTTTGTATTGGGGGATTATGTCTTTCAATTTATGTACTTTGATTTAGTCAAGATGGATATTATGTACTTGGCTCTGGTTTTGATGATGTAATCAACCATATGTGTTTTCCGCTGCAATGAAATAAAGTTTTAAATTTTCAAGTACTGTTTATATCTGTCTTGTTGTTAAGTTTCTGTTCTATACTTACTTAAAACGCTCCATAGAAGTTAATGCATTCCCTTTGTGAATGACATTAACGGACGTGGGGTGTTACATGTGGTATCAGAGCTGAAGGTTACTAGAACAGATATGAAATTTGAAAAACTATTTTTCACAACAATTTTTTATAAAGAAGTACCTTCAAAAGTACGTTTTAAGGAAATTATTTTCAAGAGAAAAGCTTATTTTAGAAAGCATAACCCTAAGAGCCATATATCTTTCCCTCGGTTCTTTTATATTGAATCTTTCCTTTTTTGTTTCAGCATGTCAAGCATCTGAGATACTAGAGGGTGTTCATGTACCCGGTTGGTTTCGTCAATATCTCGAGGCTAGGGCCGCCACCGTTGGTCCAGCAAATTCTCCTCCTCCTCCCCGCGTCGATACTTTTGCTAAGATATGTAAGGACTTTCGAGCAATAGGTGGAAAACCTTTTCACGGGACGGAGACATTTCTTGAAGCTCGAAACTGGCTAAAGGAAGTGGAAGAATTATTTGGAATCTTTGAAGTGGATGATGGAAGAAAGATCCAGTTGGCTGCCTGGCTAATGAAGGATGAGGCCTCGTTTTGGTGGGAGGTCACTAATGGGGGACGTCCAGTCGATACATCGCCAGATTTTAGGCAGAGGTTTGAGGCGAAGTTTCTCTCACGGGCTGAAGAGAATTTATAAATGGAAAGATTTTTGGCGTTGAAGCAAGGGAATCTATCGGTGAAAGAGTACGTCAACAAATTCAACCAATTGGCAAGATTTGGCTTGGACTTGGTGAATACTCCAGAAAAGAAGGCTCTAAGATTTGTTAAGAGTTTAAACGAGCTGCTTCATGGGTTAGCTATGACCCATTCCCATTTGGGCTACCTTCGAGAGACTAGTTGACATGGCGCTCATGCATGAAGAGGAGAAGGGCGCCAATGCTAATAAGGCACCCGAGAAGAAAGGGGATCAAAAGAACCAGCAACAGCAACAACAGAACAAGAAAGGTGGCAAAGGCAACAATGCTAAGGGAAAGAAAAGATGCTTTAACTGTGGGACACCCGGCCATCGAAGCAAAGATTGTAGGAAGAAAAAGAAGACTGGTTGTTTCCACTGTGGCGAGGCGGGACATCTTATTAAGGACTGCCCAAAGAAAGGGAAGAGGGTAGGGTCTACCTCGGGAGGACAGGTGCAGGCTCTTATGGCACCAAGGCAGGCAAGGGGACAAGTTCAGGCTCTCGTGGTCCCACCGCTGCAAGAACGAGGTAGAGCAATTTCCGTTGAATGTTTAGTTTTTATGTTTGATCATCATATCCGTACTTTATTCGATTCTGGCGCATCACATTCGTTCATCTCTACATCATTAGTTGAAACACTGCACCTTGATACTAGTCTAGTTACTGATCCCTTAGTAGTCTCATATCCTATTTGTGACGGCCATGAATTTCGCTCGATCTGAATCGGTCGTTAAACCGATCTAGACCGTTCGAAACCCCTGATCGTTGAGAACAGGACAAATCAGAACTCAAACAGAAGAACTTTTCATTGTTATTACGACAATTCCATCAGAATACAAGAATATACAGAGTAAAATGAATAAATTACATTCGACAAATATCAGAGATTACAATGAATTACATAGCAGCGGAAAATAATACAAAGCACAACTGAAGGTGATATACGGATACAGAGCTTTCCGGATATCATTCCAGCTGTAAACCAGGATCCTGTGAATATAAATCTGCAAAACCAAAACTACTAGCTGCCCGTGCAGAAAATAAGGGCACCCAGAGTTTAGGTTAAAACAATAAACTCCAGGTCAGTCATGTGACTAGTGTGAGAACTAAAACAGTTATTTAAAACTTTACTTTAAAGGATAGTAATTCAAGGGACCATGCCGTATAATACGGAACGGGTTTCCTCCCAAGAATACCAGTGCATAGGATAAACAGCGCAATGCTTTTTCGAAAAATGAAGCTATTATAAGACCCAGGTCCCATCACACAATGCAACGCAAGCCGGAGGATAGGGTTTTCCCTTATAATAGCCAAACATTCTTGGTACGTTTAAAACAAATCATTTGATACTATAATAAGTGTATAGTGTCAAAACAATTTCAATCATAAATATAAATCATAGACGGCATAAGTGCCCCAAACCACTATGTCGCCATACTAGGCTCTACAAATAAAGCCGAAATACACGTATTGGAAATTGGATTTCCGTCATGAATCGAGGCAATGGGCAAGCTCCTCTCCGCTTCGAGACACTCTAGCAAATGTCTCAGGACTACACACTCTGGGCAACCCTGGAATCGTCTGGGCCGGTCCTCTCTTACGTTTGAGGATTGGCAATTCCTGAACACACGTTTCCCGGTCCTTACAGACCTAATATCGAGGCGCCTCATTCCAACAACCACAAAGGTGAAAAGTATATAAATGTCAGGGCTGGTAAGTCACTGACACCACCAAAGCTAGAAAGAAACGTCGTGTTCTCCCAGCGGTCCGTGTCCCGTTTTTAACTCATACCGAGGTGTGAGGCTCGCGAATTCACGTTATACACAAAGCTACGCCACGAAGGCCGTGCTTTGATCATCAACCACAAGACTTTGCTTTTCAACAGAAGCCTTGATCCATGCAACTCAGCGTGCCACACAGGCAATTCATGCCATGCGATTGATATCTATCGATATATAACCTCTAAGCTCGTACGTCTCAGAGAAGGGCGTTAAGCAAGAGAATAAATTCTCCGCCGCCAAACAGATATATATTTAACAGAAATCGATCAACACAGAATAAAATCCAATGTTAGACACACAATCCATTTACAAGTTCGTTCTGGGTCTGAACGAAACCGGAGGCACTTTCCTCGCATATCCATCGATCTCCAAGTACGTCTGGACGACCACTAACTGATTCCCTCATCTTGGGTGTACAGCCCAATCAAGATCATCAGTAATCACTCAAACGATGTGAAGACTTCCGGTCTTCGACCACCGTCTTCGTCTTCGACATATCGTCGAATCGGTTATTCAGAATGGGTATAAACCCGGCCTTTCCGAACAACCCGCGTATATTAAAAACAAATGTTACACAAACACAACATACGCCTCATTCCAATTCCACATTCTTAGGGAAAGGTTCCCATTAATTTTATCCAAGATAAATTCTTTAAATTTTATCCTTTAATCTTCCTTCGGATGTCATTTCAAACCAGATTATGGTTTTCCAAACTAGTCGAGATTAGCGAACCACACCGAAGTAATTATTTGTTTTATTTCCCAATCCCAACCTATTCATCCCATGAAGAAAAACTGGTAATACTCCACATCTAACCCCACGGTGTTATCAGTAAAATTAATTACCATTTCACGTTCAAATCTAATTAAAGATTTGACTATCGTTTTGGAGCAAAACTGGTGATACTCCATTCTCGCTCACTTTCCTAATTTGATAATTTAAATTATCAATTCACTTTTCAATCTAATTGCAGATTCATTAAAACTCCTTTTTCTGGGTTAAAGAACTAGTGTTATTTAAAACACAGTTCACGATAAACCCAAATCACATTCTATTTATTATCGGGTTAAAGAACTAGTGTTATTTAAAACACCGTTCACGATAAACCCACTAATCAATTCTATCTAAAACCCATTTCAAATCCAATTTATTTATTTAAAAATAAATGGGTTTTAATTTTAGTTCAAAACTAGTTCATTTCGATAAAAATCTATTTTATCTTTTCAAATAGGGAGTTTTTCATCCCAATTTTTCCCAAATCATTTTTTATGATTCTACATAAATTATTACTATTTTTAATAAATTTATCAAGGCCCGTACAGTCGATTTCCATCAACGGCCATCGAACTGCACTTACATCGACCTTTTTCGAATTTGATTTGGATGTATCTCCAAATCCAACCGTTAGATTTCAAATTTCTAATATTCGTTAGAAAGCTCTTTTCGATACGAACCCAATGGTTCCGGTTTTAGGAGAATCCGACGGTTGGATCTCCCGTAATGTCCGTTTGAAATAAATGGTCGAAATTCACGAACTGCCGCGGCGCGTTCTATTCAGGCCATTATATTATATATATAATATATATTTCGTCCATTACTATTTAAAACGAATTTTATAAATAATTTAGAATTCGTTTCAAAAACAATTTCAACTTCCATTTCAATTCAAATTAAAATTGAATTTTTCCTTATAATTTCGTTTAAAATTCATTTGAATTCAATTCAAATTTCAATTCAATTTGAATTCATTTCAATTCGTTTTCAATCCAATTCGAATTCGTTTTCAATTCAATTCGAATTCGTTTTGGTTTTCTATTCGATTCAATTCGAATTGGTTTTCTATTCGATTCAATTCAAATTGGTTTTCTATTCGATTCAATTCAAATTGGTTTTCTATTCGAATCAAATTCAATTCGTTTTCTATTTAAATCAAATTCGTTATATATTCTATTTGAATCAAATCCGTTATATATTCAATTCGAATTCAATTCGTTATATATTCAATTCAAATCAAATTTGTTTTCTATTCAATTCAAATTTGTTTTCTATTCAATTCAATTCGAAATCGTTTCATATTCAATTCATTTAGAAATCGTTTTATATTCAATTCATTTCGAAATCGTTTCATATTCAGTTCATTTCGAAATCGTTTCATATTCAGTTCATTTCGAAATCGTTTTATATTCAATTCATTTCGAAATCGTTTTATATTCAATTCATTTCGAAATCGTTTTATATTCAATTCATTTCGAAATCGTTTTATATTCAATTCATTTCAAATTGGTCTTCTATTCGATTCAATTCAAATTGGTTTTCTATTCGATTCAATTCAAATTGGTTTTCTATTCGATTCAATTCAAATTGGTTTTCTATTCGATTCAATTCAAATTGGTTTTCTATTCGATTCAATTCAAATTTCATTTCAAAATATTCGATTTCGATATCACTTTTCAATATTCATTTTAAAATGAATAAAATCGATATAAATATCGTTCACGTCAAAATGCCGTCAATCTAATCAACACGGCTTCATATAATTCTATTTCCAAATATTCTATTTCAAATATTTCTTTTTCAAATATTTCCTATTCAAATATTTCTATTTCAAATATTTCTATTTTAAATATTTCTATTTTAAAATATTTCGTTCAACACATGACTAATCTCAACGGATGAGTATTGTCAACACATGAACCTTTATTTTATATTGATAAAGAAGTAAATTTTATTATTAAAATATTTCGTTCAACACATGACTAATCTCAACGGATGAGTACGGTTAACACATGAACCTTTATTTTATAATATTCTTTATTTTTCCGATTGGAATGAGGCCCAATCAATTACCATATAAAGTTAATTATATGGATTCCATACCACAAATGTATATAATAGCAACGATAAATAATCAACCATCATCCAAAGTGCACTACACTGTATAAGCATCAAATATAGATATCTAACGCTTATAACAGCCTGTCAATCAATCGATCGACATACAACTAATTATTGGGATTAGTGTATACCGTATTTTATCCCAATACCCGTGTGGGGTTTCAAACAATCAAACACAGATTTTTATTTGTGCAGTTGGGCGATGTGTAAAATTTATCGACCCAATCAATGTCAGTCAAATCAGTGTACATAAACAAACCGTCCGGTTTGTAAATGAATATTTATTTATTCACATTCACTGTATTCATATTCCGTTAAAAATTATATTTTTAACGATAAAACATTTTATTTTAACATATGAATTTCTATTCAGATCATTCTTTAAATAAAATGATATTTTTATTTTTCTAACTTATTTTAGAAAATTTCGGCGGCATAACGGCACGATACTAGAAACGGGACGAGGCCTAGCCTTATCCCCGGTCTAGTGAAGGCCCACGCCATTCACACATCAATCCAATCCATTCATTTCACCAAACAATTCAATTCAAACCAAATAAACTAACCAACTACACAACCAAACAATTAAACAAACAAGCCATCCATGGTCTATGGATGACGGGTGTCGGGTGCTACTAAGCACCGTCTGCATCCTAGTATATATATAACTAGAAAAAGAAATTGAAGAGTGAGAAGTTCTCACCAATAGCTATTCCAACTTCACGCCACTTCAAATGTAGAAGTCTTCGTCGTTCTCGCCTTTTGTCACTTTCGTTGCCCGTATCCTCTACATATGTAAAAATCGAATTTTTTACTTTGCTATCCAATATATAAAAATCGAATTTTTTTACTATGCTATTCAATATATAAAAATCGAATTTTTACACCGCTACTATATAAAAAGATTTCGCCTTTTCAAATGTAAAGATTTCATCACTATAAAAATCATCTCTTTATTTCAACGTATATATAAAAAAAATCAGATTTTTATTTCGCTACATATACAAAGATGATATTTTTATATTCTCTATCCTATAAAGATTATATTTTTATAATCACCACTATATCAAAATCCGATCTTTCTACATTCAAATAAAAATACGATCTTTTCACCTTTAAAAATATCGTCTTTCATTCATTAAAAATCCGCCTTTTTAAGGTTAAAAATATCGCCTTTTCTATATGAAAAATTCTAACTTTCTATTTAAAAATCCTATCTTTCTAATTTACAAATCCTACACAAAAACTGATTTTTTTTCTGTTTGCTAATCATATATAAAAGAAATAAATAAAAAAATTAAAACAAATAAAAACTTACTTTTTCAATCGGGGGGGGGGGGGGGGGTTCACTGCTGCCGTTCACTGGAAGAGGAGGGGGGTCGGAGTTGGTGCTTCAGGCGGCGGATGAGGGTTGGGGGAGAGATGCAGGAGGCGGCGGCGGTTTTCTGAGGGGGGGGGGGCTAGCTTCGCGCGGCGGCGCGATTAGAGGGGGGGTCTTCGACGGTGGCGCGACGCGAGGGGGGTGCGCCAGCCTCTGGCGGCGGCGACGATCAATCGGGGGGGGGGGGGAGTTCCCCCCCCCCGCCGTCTTCCTCTTTCTTTCTTTTTTTTTTATTTATTTCGAGTCTGTTTTGAAATGGTACGGGGGGGCTAGGTCTAGGGAGAAGAGTATATATATATATTTTATTATTATTTAATTATTTTATTTTTCACCAAAAAGCAACTTTTATTTTCGACCTCAAAACGAGGCCCACCGCCTGTCGTCGATAGCTAATTACCCCCATTCCGAACACAATGGGATATGTATCGTAAGCTGATTCGATCGTTTCGATCAGTTTCCGTTAAAATCAACATATAACTCTATATATTGAATTTGAACGCGTATTTCAATTTACAGGGGTCACATACGAACTCTAAAAATTCCAAAAAAATATTTTCAAGCTCGTATTGACGATACGGTCCTAACAAAACTAGTTTCGTCGAATTCTGAGACCGTTTGAAAAATGGCCAATTTCCAGTCGATTAAAATCAACTAAATTTGGTCAAACACGTTTTCCTTTGCCACGCTCACATATTGATTCGAAAAATTATGAAATTTGAAATCTAGCAATAATTTGACATCACGGACCCAACAAAAGTGGTTTCGTCGAAATCCGAGGTAGTTTGCAAAATGTCCATTTTTAAGGGCCTGAATTCCATAGCGACTATTCAGAATTTTCAACTGGACGTATCTTTTTGTCCCCGCTATGAAATTTTGATTTGTTGGATTCGTTGGAAAGATATTCACGATTAGATCCTAATGTTTTTGGTTTCACTAAAATCCGGATTGTTTTGCACCCGGTATGTTCAATTGAAGTTTGAAATCGAATTATCGAACTACCGCGCCATTTTCAATTCTATTTATAATTATATATAAATATTTATATTCTAACGACGACGCGTATAATATATACGTTCGAATTATATTCAAAATAAACTTCTCGTCGATATTATTTAAAATAATTCATTTTAAATGTTCAAAATTCGCTAAAATTGCCAAAATAAAAATTTTAAACTGGTTCAGATTTTCCGGGTTATTACACTATTGGTGGTTCGGCTCATCTATCTATGATTTGTCGGGATTTGAGAGTGTTTATCTTGGGCGTTGAGTTTGAATGCAATGCCTTTGTTCTTGGCTTCATGGGCTACAGCTTGATTCTAGGTATGCATTGGCTAACTAGACATGGGGCCATCCTAGATTGTGAAAGAAGGGTAGTTTGATTGTTGACTTGTTTTGGAAAGACCCTTGATATTTCTTGTGACCCTAGAGGTCCAGTAATTCTTAGTTACCTAGAATCCCTTGATGCATCCGATGATGATTTACATTCTGTTCCCATAGTCCGTGAATATGTTGATGTCTTCGATGAGGTGAGGGGTTTACCCCCAAAACGTGAGATAGACTTTTGAATATATCTAGTAGATAATGCAAAGCCAGTTGCATTACGAGTGCGCCACATGGCTCCAAGAGAGAGAAGAGAACTCAGTAAGAAAGTGAAGGAATTGCTTGAGAAGGGGTTCATCAGACGTAGTATATCGGAGTGGGGTGCTCCAGTAGTATTTGCCACGAAGGCAGATGGGTCCCTCAGACTTTGTGTGGACTATAGAGAACTCAATGAGCTTACTAAGAAGAATAGACACCCACTACCAAGGATTGACGATCTCTTCGATCAGTTAGTTGGCGCCTCAGTGTTTTCGCAGTTGGACTTAGCCACGGGTTTCCATCAGTTGAGAGTGGCTGAGGATAGCATAGACAAGACTGCCTTTAGGACTCCAGACGGTTTCTTCGAGTGGCTGGTGATGCCCTTCGGTTTGACAAATGCCCCCGCTTACTTTGTTGACTTAATGAGTAGGGTGTTTAGGGAGTACCTCAATAAATTCGTGGTAGTCTTTGTGGACGACATTTTGATCTTTTCTAAGAGCGAGGAAGAGCATGCCCTACATCTTAGGGAAGTGTTGGAGACTCTTCGAGCGCATAGCCTTAAAGCTAAATTTTCTAAATGTCACTTTTGGAGAAAGAAAGTGCGATTCTTAGGGCACATGGTTTCCAAAGAAGGGATAGCTGTGGATCCCGTGAAGGTAGTGACCATCCAAGACTGGAAGGTTCCCAAAAATGCTACCGAGGCGAGGAGTTTCTTAGGGTTGGTTGGCTACTATAGGGAGTTTATCAAAGACTTAGCGAAAATATCAACCTCATTAACACGCTTGACGGAGAAGAACCTCGTTTTTACATGGGACGTAGATTGTGATGATGCGTTCCAACGTCTAAAGAGAGCTTTGACCACATCCCCAGTCTTAGTGTTGCCAGATGGGAGTAAGCCATTTACCGTTTATACCGATGCTTGTGGGACAGGACTAGGCGCAGTCTTAATGCAAGAGGGAAGGGTAATAGCCTATGGCGGAAGGCAGTTGAGAGTGCATGAGAAAAATTACCCTACGCATGACCTAGAGTTGGCCGCTATTGTTTTCGCGCTTAAGTCTTGGCGCCATTATCTTCTTGGCGAGAAATTCGAATTATTCACTGACCACAAATCGCTAAAATACTTATTCTCTCAGAAGGACTTGAACTTAAGGCAACAAACGTGGATGGAATTCTTAGCATCCTACGACTTCGAGATAGCATATACCCCTGGCAAGGGTAACGTGGTGGCAGATGCCTTAAGTAGAAAAAGGTTGTCCTTGAGTCTGTTGTTTGTTGAGCGGCGAAGCTTAGAGTTCATCTCTACGTTTGACTTTAAACCTTCCGTTGACTTTGTACCCGGTTTGCTAGCATCCTTGGAGGTCAGACCTACGCTTTTAGGACGAATTGGAGAGGCACAGCGAGATGACCCACAGTTGGTTGAGTTAGTAGAGAAGCTCAAAAGGGGGGAGTCATCGAGCCATCTCAGTAGGTATACCCTAGATGATAAAGGTTGGTTGCGTAGGGTAGACTTTGTGTACCACGGGATGAGAATTTAAGGAAGACCATTCTTGATGACGCACATCGTTCGAAGATGACCATCCATCCCGGCGGGGACAAGATGTACATGGACATGAGACGAGTTTACTTTTGGGCCGGTATGAAGAAGGACGTGGCCGAGTTTGTCGCTAGATGCTTGGTGTGCCAACAAGTAAAAGGAGAGCAAAAGAAGCCCGGTGGATTACTACACCCATTGGAGGTTCCACAATGGAAGTGGGAAAGTGTCTCGATGGACTTTGTTGACGGGTTACCGAGATCGAGGAAGGTTAATACGGGGATTTGGGTCGTGGTAGACAGACTTACTAAGAGCGCCCATTTCATTCCCGTGAAGAGTAAGAGGACTGCTCCATGGTTAGCCTCCGTATACATTCGAGAGATAGTTCGTTTGCACGATGTTCCTTCTAGCATAGTGAGCGACCGCGATCCTATCTTTACTAGCGAATTTTGGAAGAGCTTGCAAGAAGCGGTAGGGACTCAGTTATGTTTGAGCACCGCATATCATCCTCAGACGGACGACCAGACCGAGAGGGTGAATCGTATTCTAGAGGACCTATTGAGGTTGTGTGTCTTGGACTTCAGAGGTACATGGGAAGAACATCTTCTGTTGGTAGAGTTTGCATATAATAATAGCTTTCAGTCTAGCATTGGCATGGCACCGTTCAAGGCTCTTTATGGACGGTCGTGTCGTTCGCCTACATGTTGGTGGGAGTCTACAGATAAGATCTTACTCGGGCCCGATATGATTAGAGAGACTTCGGAAAAGATCGATTTGATTCGAAGAAGGATGAAGACGGTGCAAGATAGGCAGAAATCTTATGCGGACAAGAGGAGGACAGATCTTGAGTTTGATATTGGGGACATGGTCTTTGTCAAGGTGTCTCCATTACGGAACGTCGTTCGTTTTGGGTCCGTTGGGAAGTTAGCACCAAGGTTCGTTGGGTCATTTCCTATTAAGGAGAGGATTGGGCAGATGGCGTATAGAGTGGAGTTGTCTGAGAGACTTAGTGGTGTACACGACGTATTCCATGTATCACATTTGAGGAAGTGCTTGCACGAGATAGCGGAAGTGGTAGAGCCGAGCTTGCTTAGAGAGGTGGAGATAGAGCGTGATGCGACGATTCGACGAGCTCCTACGTGCATTCTTGGGTCGGAGGTTAAGAAGTTGAGGAATCGAGAGGTCAAGCTTGTCAAAGTGCAATAGGGAGATGATGAGCGCGACGCTACTTGGGAGACGGAAGAGAAAATACGTTCATTGTACCCTTTTCTTTTCGAGGGTATGTCTTTTAATTTCTCCTTTATCGCTTACCTTGTACTTATCTTACCTTTAGTATGTCCTCTCGCTAGTATCTCTGACCTTTAGATAGGGTAGTCCTATGGTTGAAACATGTGTTTGAGACATGTTAAGTATGATGGATGCATGTGGATGCAAGTGGTTGCTAGTGGTTGCTCGTGGATGCATATACACACACTTTAGGCACTAGATCGGCTCAGTCACTTCATATTGCATATAAATGTGTGTACATATTTAAGTAAGGGATGTATAATGGTTGTACCATCATATTGATGTTGCATTTTGGTGAATGGTTGTGCACACATGTAGAAATAATATGTATCGATAAGGTTCTTTCGCATACATAATGGACGCATGGCACTATCATGGTTTGCATTAAGGAGGTCAACTAAATCAGTAGACCGCCTGATTTTGCATTAGATAAGGAACATATACACACACTTCTTGCATATGTTCATACAGCATTAGAAATTTTATAAGGACAATGGATGCCCTTGTTTTATGATTGAGTAGATGGTTGTTTGGATGTTAGGATATGCATTCTCCTTAACTTGGAGATTTCGGGGGCGAAATCCTTTAAGGAGGGGAGAACGTAACACCCCAGATTTTTGAATAATCGAATTAACTAAATTAAAGAATAATTAATCTTAGACGTGAGAATTAAGGGAATGGGGTTGCGCCATTGTGTTCGTCTCGGAATTCTGGTTGAGATAGAGTCCGAGTTTGCGAGAAACGAGTACCGGATGAAGGAGTTATGGACGAACGAAGTTAGGTGGCAAAATAAGAAGAAAAAAATAGATTGCACTGGCGCACTTGGGAAGTGCGTCAGTACAAATTTGCATTGGTGCACTTCCCAAGTGCGCCCAGGCCGAGAGAAAACCTGCACAGCTTTCTGGTTCTGTTTGACCCATGTTGTGGCTCATTACTGAGTCCTTTCTAACTCCTTGCTGAGTCATTAGCGCTGAGGTGTCACCCTATCCCGACTGAATGGTTTTGATTAACCCTAAGATCATCCGACGGCTATAATTAAATTAAAATTCTATATAAATATGGGTAGACTCAAACCCTAAATCAGAATTAAAACTGAAACTATGGCCGTCATGCTGTCATCTTATAACCTTGAGTAGCCGCCATTAATTAGAGAGGAAGAACAGCAAATCAAATTAGTTCTATTCAACCCTAACAACAAATCTTCTTCAAAGGAAAGCTAATACAACTTCAGAACTCAGAATTCAGAACTCAAGACCACCTTTGAGTTGTGAGTTCGATAATTTTAATAAAATAATTAGCAATTTAATTGGATTAAGTTATGATGCGGATTGTATGGATGTGATGTGAATTATTGATCGCATGTTATAATTATGTTGTATAATTGTGTTGAAATCTCTATGACGTTATGTTGTGATGCTATCATTTAGGATGTAAAGTTATAATACTATCACCTATGTTGTAATTCTATGATTGGCTTATGTATAATCAAATCATTATGTTGTTTATATGCTAGTTTGGTTATGTTGATTCATATGATAGATCACAAGTATGTATGCAAGTTTAGATATTGATTTAGACATGAATCATATGCAAGTTAGTATAACCTTACATGTTTCGTGACATCAGTTTTAGATCTAAAGTTAGGCTATGACATGTGTGAGTTATATGATAGATTCTACATGATAGTTTACATGTTAGATGTAAGTTTACACCATTGTTATGTTGCATAAATCACATATGCAAGTTTATGTAAATATATGAGTTTGGAGTATGAATCATGTTATGCAAGTTTGTGGTTACTGCCCATGCAAGTTTACACCTTTAGATGTAGATCTATGACATACATGATTTATGCAAGTTTGTGACCATTATCCCAACAAATTCACACCTTTAGATTTGGGTCTATGATATATGTAGTTTTATGCAAGTTGTAACTTTGGCCTATGCAAGTTTTAGATGTAGAACATCATTCACACATGCAAGTTCACCCCTATGTTTAGATCTAGTTTTAATTATATGTATGTTGTGATGTTTTCTCTTTATTCCATGAGTTAGACTATTCGAGTCTAACGTATATTTTACGTTAAACGAACGAACGTACAACGTGGGGTAAAGGGGATAATATTAAAAGATTTAATTTGCATAAATGCCTTAAATAGCATAAAATAAATTTGTGGTGAAAATTGGTATGATTTTACATACCATAAATGGATGGACATAATTGAGTCAATTATGGACATCGTTAAATTTGGAATTGATTGATAATTTTAATAGGGAAAGTAATTCAAATTGGGGGATTAATTAGGTGTAATTAATCGTCTAAGACACGAGGTTAGGCTCTTTTGTGGTGTAAGACTGCCAGGACCCGCCCGGCAAATCCAGCTGCCACAAATGCCAGTCTAATGTAGGAGGTCTTAGGCATAAATTAAATACGTAACAATTGTAAAGACACGAGGTTAGGCTCTTTTGTGGTGAAAGACTGCCCGGACCCGCCCGTCAAATCCAGCTGCCACAAATGCCAGTCCAATGTGAGAGGTCTTTATGAGGTTACGGTCTTAATGAATTAGAAACACTTAACCAGATAAACATGTAGTGGGACATGAGGGGGTTAAGTGGGTGCCTTGGGTGGCATTTGGAATCTAGTGGGTGCCTTGGGTGGCATTTGGAAATACGATTAGAAACACTTAACCAAAATTGAAACATGTAATTGAAACATGAATAAGAAGTGGGTTAAGTGGGATGTACTAGAGGGGACCAAGCTTAGGTGGATAGCTTGTGTCAAGTAATGGGGGCCCATTTCAACCAGTAACCCATACGTATCTTTGTGGGCTCGACCCAAGTCGAGGACGGGACACGCATACTGGGCTTGACTGTAAGAGGCCAAAACGGGTTAGCGGTGGCAACGCAATTCCAACGGGTTCATATGCGTGTGTGGACCCGGGCTGGTAGGTAAGACATTGTTGCATAGTGTAGGTATAAGCCGTGCATTATTTGTGGTATCGGGTTGCCACTTTGGGGAGTGATACACCCCACTGTGGGGCCAGCACGGGTATCTACGAGTTAGGGAGCCGATCGCTTGGGGGTAGTGGGTACACCTACTGTAGATAGGGGCAGGCGGCAACTATGAAGGCAGCTAGGGGTGCACGAAACTACCAATATCATTGTTAAGTCTGTAAGCGGGATCAAGCTTAAGGTGACTAGTGGTGGTGCAGTATGGCAATTATCCTATAGTGTTGGTGTAGTTTAGTAATCATCCTATAGTGGTTTAGGTGCGCTTAAACGATATCGTTGTTCATCTTGTTTCCTTGCTTACTCTGCCATACTCAATGGTTCATGATCGTTTCCTTATTTTCCAACTTATGCCTTAGCCTAGTTACTTTGTTAATTATATTGTTAAAGTTATCGCGCTCGCCAGACCTTATGTCTGACCCCCCTCTTTGTTTCCTCCTCTTTCCTTCCTTTCCCCCCCAGGTGCTTAGGTTGGAACTAGCACCAGTGGAGCTTGATTTTGGACAGTTGTGCTTCTTGCTTTTAGAAGATTGCTTGGATCGCTGAAGTAAAGTTCAGCCACTCCTTTATTTATGGCTATTTTGTATTGGGGGATTATGTCTTTTAATTTATGTACTTTGATTTAGTCAAGATGGATATTATGTACTTGGCTCTGGTTTTGATGATGTAATCAAACATATGTGTTTTCCGCTGCAATGAAATAAAGTTTTAAATTTTCAAGTACTGTTTATATCTGTCTCGTTGTTAAGTTTCTGTTCTATACTTACTTAAAACGCTCCATATAAGTTAATGCATTTCCTTTGTGAGTGACATTAATGGACGTGGGGTGTTACACTATAGGTATAGATTGCTAGAAAAAGTTGAAAGGAAAACTCATTCTTGTCGTATACATTTTATTGAGATACTTGTATTTGTGCTAGTTATGGGCAAGACAGGCTCTGGTTGTCTACATGTATTTAGCTGGTTCTTAGGAAGTGATGTAGTGCCCATGTTTCTATGCATTTGTGTACATCTTGTATAATAGATTTTAGACTTAGCCTCTATGAAATTTCCTGGTTTTAGATTATACCCTTATTCTTGTCAATCTCATGTCATGTACTTTGCTTACAGTTGAAGCAAGTGACAAATAATTTAATTATTGATTTATCTTATTTGTCTATATTAAGAACAAGTTTAAACATTATGTACTTGCATATGTATGTAAATGGATAGCAAGTAAAAATAAACAAAATATATTTATAAACAATTATTATATTCATATTTATAAATAATAATTCAAAATAATAATTGCAATTAATATTATCTAGATTTTTAACTAGAGTTTGAAATACATTAAAAATGCAAACAAAATCATACAACATTATATACCGCTTTTATATTGATATATACACTGGTCGTAAATTTTAAATCATAAAAATATACACATATTTGGAATTTTTTCCAATTTTTATTATTCACAATTTATTATTTAAATTAATTATCAAAATAATTTTTGAAATAAATTGTATTACAAAAGAAGTAAAAATTGGGACGTTACAATCTACCCGCCTTAAAAGAGTTTCGTCCTCGAAATTGTACAGTGGCAAGGAGATTTATAGATATAGACTTATATTCAAAACAAACACTTAGGTCATCTCCCTAACAACCACGACAACACAAGGTGTCCAAAGTACACAGGTTAATTTTCCAAACAATTCACAGTAATCAAGACATTTAACATATAGCAATCGGCTATCCATCACAACCATCGTTATAACTAGAAATATCTGTTATTACCGTTGGAAAACATTTCCATAACTAATTTATCAGTTCCTGACTGTATATCGGTAAGAAAATAATCTTCTAAATAACGACAATGAAGACCGAGATCAACATCAGACCAATACTCAGAAAATCATTTAACTCAACTAATCTCCAGTTAGGTTCAATTTTCTTAACTCCAATTAAATTTTCAAACTCCAGATTCTAAATTCTCACTTTTTTTTTCAAACCCATCTGAAATCATACAACTTGATTTCATTTAAATTCAAAACTTTTGAATTTTTCCAAACCATTTTGTTTTACTTAACAAATTTCCAATTTGTTTTATTTGTACGTCTTTTCCTTATACAAATTTAATTTGGCTCAATATATAACCATTTCGATGTTTATAATTTTGTTTCATTATAATAACAACTATCGACACATCCATAATAATTTCAGAAAATTATTCTTTTATAACAAAATATGATTTTCGGCAAAATTATTTCATTTACCTAGCTTTGAAACAATCTTATGTCGAATTACTCTGTCCAAGAGTTTATAAACACTTTTCTATATAGTGTGCACCCTGTATCGACCAGAATTTTTAAATTACTCGATAAAACAATCAACACAACACAAAAATATTTTTTATGTCAATTAATAAATATGTTCTCATATATATACACTCAAACTCAATCCAGGGTATTACTAACCCCATCTTTATTGAGTTACGCCACAGAGCCGAGGTCACTACTCAACCTTACTCTCTAATACCAAGTGTAACGACCCGCAAATCCGTATCATTTGAATCGATTGAATACAACTCACGTCCAGCCCAAATTGTACGAAAATACGAATCATTAATAGAAATAAGTTGGAGGATGAGAAATATGAAGAAAGAAAATTAGAATAGAAGAAATTAGATAGAAGATCGAACTGAAAAACACCATAGAATCTCACAATCGCAGCAGAACAAAATATAGTATATGAAACACCCCACCTCCGTTAAGGTCACTCACAAAGGGAATGCCTTAACTTTAGTGGAGGGTTATAGGTACAAGACACATAAAAATTTACAAGACAGATAAATTTAAGCAGCGAAATTCAAATATTTATTACATACGTAGTTCAATACAAAAGCATTACATCAAATTGTCTAAAAATAACTTCAAAACATTACACCATAATTTCTGTCTTAATTATTCAATAAAGAAGCATAAACCAAAAGTAAAAATGCATAAATTCCCAAGGATAATGTCCATGAGCCATAGCCTAGGTAGGAGAGAGTCCAAATCATACATCTACTTTCTTGAAGCTTGCAAAGAGTCTGACTAAGCTGTAGCATTCCCTCCCTGTGGACCTGGGGGAGGGGGGAAACGGAAGAAAAGAGGACGAGAGAAAATGGGTCAGACAATAAGTCTGGTAAGTTCAGTGATTACTAGTATTTAAACAAGGAAAGGGATCATGACAGTGATAACAGAACATAGGACAATACCCTAATATAAGATAAGAGGAACATGTGATCGCACCCATTACTATAGTCTCTTCACCTACTTAACCATTGGTTCAACCAGCCCCACGTGTTTATAACAAACGACCCCCTTAATGATCAGCTCCTACTCGCATGCATTCATATCCTGTGTCATTCGGCCCCGCTTGATTGTAGCTACCTGTGCTGGTCCCACCATAGGGTGTATCAGTCCCTCTGGTGGCAACCCGACACGATTCAAGATGCACAATGTACACTACTGATGCCCAGTGCCTGATTTTCCACTCCGGAGTACGTGCACTCCCATACTCCGTCGGAACCTACACTGGCCCACCAACCGCCGATGTTTTGACCGCTTATAATTCATCCCAGTAATCGTGCCCCACCCTGCCTAGTTTCAGGGTACCATGATACATCTATGTGGGTTACTACTGAAATGGGTCCCCGTTACTAGGGTTTTCTAATCAACATGTTTATTTGGTTAAGTGTCCAAGTTTACCTAACCCCGCCCATTCATTTAGTTAACATGTTGAATCGGTTAAGTGTTTTCCTAATTTACTTAACCCTACCAATCCTGACTTAGCTTTAATTTATTAAAGCACCAACCACTCACATTAGACAGGTCTTGTTGTGGTCACTAGATGTGCTGGTCGGTTCCGGGCAGATTTACACCACAACTCAGTCTAACCTCGGGTTCTTTTTGGGCCTAATGCACTAACCACCCACATTAGACAAGTCTTGTTGTGGTCACTGGTTATGCCGGTCGGTTCCGGGCAGATTTACACCACAACTCAGTCTAACCTCGGGTTAGGCATATTCGTCTTTTCTAAATTCATATTTATATATATATATATGTCTAATTTCTTTATGTGGATTAAATTTAATTTAATCACGCCATAATTACCCTTTGATTATGCTCAACATAAATGGTATATCAAATATTCCATTTAATGAACAAATTTATGCCATGAATTTTCATATTACCCATCGCTACCCCCGTGGAACGTACGCATGAATCACATAAAATGTTGGGCTAGTAAGTTAGCCCAACCCATAAACAAGAAAAAGGGTAATAAACAAGAGATATGAAATAAACATAAAATAACATACATTTCAACTTGTACATCATGTGTAACATGGCATATAGCAATCATTAACTTTAATTAAATGGGTAAATGTGAACTTGTGACTAAGTTGGGTCTAATGGTCATGTAAACTTGACAAAGGTCTAGCATGGAAGTTTAACATATAATCACAGTTTCAACCCACAACTTAGCATATAATCTTATGTATGTCAAAACATAAGAAAGCTATTACAATCATTTTTAATCACAATTTCGCATGATGTTAAAAACATAAGAGGACTATAATTCCACTTTTACAACATAATTAGATTCAACCTAACATGAATATACATGAGTGTTGATCTAACATATAAGCATGTGTTTTAGATCACAAACTTGCAAATAACCACCAAATTATAGCATGACATGTTTTACCATTTAATTGGCAGAATAAATCAATTACCCAAATCATAATAGATTTTAATAACATACAATATGTTCATCACCACAAGCATATAGACATGATTAATATACAACATGTTCATCGCCACAAGCATATAGACATGAAATATACAACATGTTCATCGCCACAAGCATATAGACATGAAATATACAACATGTTCATCGCCATAAGCATATAGACATGATCAATTACAACGATACTTTAAGATAAACGAGAATCAAATCTTATACATAAGAATCATTCTATATCCCAATTACAACATGTCATGATTCAATCGAAAGAATGTTTAAATCTATGTAATAACCAACTTACCAATTAAAAGGAATTTTTGATTTCTGAAATCTGAAATTGGAGATGCGCGCCTTTGATGAAGATCGTTGAATTAGACTAGTTTTAATTTGATTTTAGATGTAAGGTTTTAACTCGTCTTTGAATTGAAAACGGTGACGGCTACTCAAAGTTTTCTACTGACGGCATTTTAGTTCTAGGATTATATTTCTGTGTGTTTTTAGGTTGAGCATTGAGTTGTTTATATAGAATTTCAGTTTAATTATAGCAGTCAGATGAACCTAGGGTTAATCACATTCACTCAGACCAGATCAGGACCATCCAGAAACCCTAGTGACTCAGCAGCAAGTCATCAATCGTTCAAAATTCAGATCTGGCTGGGGGCCAGGTCGACCCACAGGTCGACCCCAAGGTCGACCTCTAGGGGGTGAGGTCGACACTAGGGTCGACCCCCTGGTCGACCTACCTGGGCGGGAATTTTCCCGCCCAGCCCGCTTCTGACTTCTGCTTGTATTTTGAAATCTGGCTTGAGCTGTTTGAATCTATTTGAATTTCTGAAACTTCTGGAGGCCATAACTTCTTCATACAAAGTCTAATTTACGCAAACTCGGACTCTATCTCAACCAGAATTCCAAGACGAACACAATGGCGTAACCAGTTTCCCTTAATTCTCACATTTTAAATTAAGTATTGTTTAATTCGTTACTATAACATTAAAAGAAAGTGCAGGGTGTTACATTCTCCACTCCTTTTAGGATTTCGTTCCTGAAATCTTCAATTCGGGAAGGACTTATATCCTACCATCCAATCACCCATCTACTCAACCATCAAACACAGACGTCCATTGTCCTTAAAAGGTTTCTAATGTTTCATGATCATATGCATAGTGTGTGTACATGTCCTTGTCTGATGCAAAATCAGGCGGTCCACTGATTCAGTTGACCTCCTTAATGCAAATTATGCCAGTGCCATGAGTCCATTATGTATGCAATTTTTACTACTCAAAATTTCCTATATGAGTGCACAATCATTCATAGAAATGCAACGTCCATATGCTAACACATCAAGTTTCAATTCATATACAAGTACATATATGCATATGCAATATGAAAGTGACTGAGCCGATCTAATACATAATGTGTGTGTGTATGCATCCACGAGCAACCACTAGCAACCACTTGCAATCAGTTGCAACCATCAACCATAACATGTTTCAATTACATGTTTACATCCAAAAAGGTTTCTACCTAAGGATAAAGGATAGGAGATACACCTAAAAAGATAGATTTGAGCATAAACTTAAGGAAAGAGAGATCAATGATGTACCCTCAAAAAGAAAAGGGTAGGCTACACATATTATGTCCTCAGTTTCCCAAGTCGCATCTTCCTTGGCGTCGCTCCATTGAACTTTGACGAGCTTAACTTCACGGTTGCGTAGCTTTTTGACTTCTGTTCCCAAGATACGGGTTGTAACTCTCCTCACAGTTGCTTCTCGTTCAACTTCTACTTCCTCTAACATGCTTGGTTCCACCACTTCCGCAGACTCGTGTAAGCACTTCCGTAGGTGAGAGACATGAAAGACATTATGAACCCCGGCCAATCTTTCGGGCAGCTGTACCCTATAAGCCATCTTCCCAATCTTCTCGATAATAGGGAACGGTCCTACAAATCTTGGTGCTAACTTTCCTGCAGATCCAAAGCGAACGACGTTCCTCAAAGGAGATACTTTAAGGAACACCTTGTCTCCAACTTCGAACTCAAGGTCAGTTCTTCTTCTGTTTGTGTATGACTTCTGTCTGTCTTGGGCAGTCTTCATTCTTCTTCGTATCAAGTCTACTTTTTCTGAAGTTTCCCTAATCATGTCTGGTCCAAGTATGAGCTTGTCTGTGGACTCCCAACAGCAAGTTGGTGACCTGCAAGGTCTTCCATATAGAGCTTTGAAAGGTGCCATGCCTTTGGTAGCTATTGTTGTAAGCAAATTTTACCAAAGGTGGATGATACTCCTATGTACCTCCGAAGTCAAGAATGCATAGTCTCAAGAGGTCTTCTAATACTCTGTTGACCCTTTCCGTCTGGCCATCGGTTTGAGAGTGATAGGTTGTGCTTAAGCATAACTGTGTGCCTACAGCCTCTTGTAAACTCTTCCAAAACTCGCTCGTGAAGATAGGGTCTCGATCACTCACTATGCTGGATGGTATCCCATGGAGTCGAACTATCTCTTTAAGATATATGGATGCTAGAGACGAGGCAGTCCTTCTACTCTTGACGGGTATAAAGTGGGCGCTTTTTGTGAGCCTGTCCACTATTACCCAAATGCTGGTATTGCCCCTTCTTGACCTAGGCAACCCATCTATAAAGTCCATCGAGATACTATCCCATTTCCACTGTGGGACCTCTAGAGGATGGAGCAAACCTCCAGGCTTCTTCTGTTCCGCCTTAACTTGCTGGCATATTAAACACTTAGAAACAAATTCAGCTACGTCTTGCTTCATGCCATTCCAAAATAAAACTCTTTTGATGTCTTTATACATTTTGTCTCCGCCTGGGTGTATGGTCAGTTTCGAATGGCGTGCCTCTTCTAGAACCGCCTTTACCAAATCCCTTGCTTGTGCGATACATAGTCTTCCATCTCGTCTCAACTAGCCCTTGGCATCAATGGAGTATCTATTGAGGTGACTAGAAGTCTCACCCCTAATTAACTTGTCCATCACTTCGGCTAGCTGAGGGTCTTCTCTTTGCGCGGCTCCGATTGAGTCTAATAGAGTTGGCCGCACTTCTAACGTTGCTAGCAAGCTAGGTACAAAGTCAATGGAGGGTCTGAAGTTAAAGCTTGCTATGAACTCCAAGCTTTGCCTTTCCACAAAGAGAGGGCTTAAGGTCAGTTTCTTTCTACTCAAGGCGTCTGCTACTGCATTGCCCTTGCCAGGAGTGTAGGAAATCTCAAAATAATAGGAGGCAAGAAACTCCATCCATCTTTATTGCCTCAAGTTGAGATCTTTCTGCGAGAATAAGTATTTCAACGATTTATGGTCAGTATACAGTTCAAATTTCTCACCTAGGAGATAATGGCGCCATGACTTAAGCGCAAAAACGATGGCTGCCAACTTTAGGTCGTGGGTTGGGGAGTTTTTCTCATGTACTTTCAACTGTCTTCCACCATAAGCCACTACCTTCCCTTCTTGCATCAGAACATCGCCTAGTCCCGTTCTAGTCCCGTTCCGCATGCATCTGTGTATACTGTAAACATCTTGCTTCTATCAGGCAATGTCAAAACTGGGGCTGTTGTTAGAGCCCTTTTCAAACGTTGGAAAGCAATATCGCAATCCAAATCCCAATTGAAAGCTAGGTTCTTCTTTGTCAATCTTGTTAGTGGAGGTGAGATTTTTGCAAAATCTTTGATGAACTTTTTATAAAAGCCTGCCAGCTCGAGAAAGCTTTGGACTTCGGTTGCGTTTCGAGAAACCTTCCAATCTTGCACAACAACCACTTTTGCGGGGTCCACAGCTATCCCCTCTTTGGACACCACGTGTCAAAGGAACCTGACTTCTTCTCTCCAGAAATGGCATTTGGAGAATTTAGCTTTCAACTAATGTGCACGGAGAGTATCCATGACTTCCTTTAGATGCTGAGCATGCTCTTCCTAATTCTTTGAGAAGATCAAAATATCGTCTACGAAGACCACCACAAACTTATTGAGGAACTCTCGGAACACCCTGCTCATTAAATCAACGAAGTAAGCGGGTGCGTTTGTCAAGCCGAAAGGCATGACAAGCCACTCGAAGAAACTGTATGGAGTTCTGAATGCTGTCTTATCAATGCTGTCCTCAGCCACTCTTAGTTGGTGAAACCCGGTAGATAAATCTAATTGGGAGAAAACCGATGCACCTACAAGCTGATCGAACAAATCATCTATTCTCGGGAGTGGGTGCCTATTCTTCTTGGTCAGCTTGTTTAGCTCCCTATAATCCACACACAGGCGAAGTGAACCGTCTGCTTTAGTTGCAAACACTACCGGAGCACCCCATTTAGAAATACTCCATCTTATGAACCCCTTTTCAAGCAGCTCTTTGATTTTCTTGCTGAGCTCCTTTCTCTCCCTTGGGGCCATGTGCCTAACGGGTAAAGCAACGGGCTTTGCATTATCAGTGAGGTATATGCGAAAGTCTGTCTCCCGCTTCAAAGGTAAGCCCTTTACCTCTTCAAACACATCCGAGTATTCACGGACTACCCTTACAGATTGCAAGTTCTCAACAGACGCATCAAGAGACTCTACATAACTAAGCATAACAGAGTTCATGGGACTACAAGAAATTTCGAGAGTGTTACCGAGGCGAGTCATAAGTCTAACCACTCTCTTTTCACAATCGAGGACGGCACCATTACTGGATAGCCAGTCCATGCCTAGAATAAACCCATAGCCCGAGAAGCCCAAAACAAAGGCATTACATTTAAACCCAACGCTTACTATAGATAATTTCAAATCCAAACAAACCATTGACAAATAGGTTGAGCCCCCAATTGGATTTGAAACAATCAATGGATCCTCTACTATACTGGTGTCTAGGTGCAGAGATTCCTCTAAAGCAGTAGATATAAAAGAGTGCGATGCGCCAGAATCAAATAGTGTACGAACAGGATGATCAAAAGATAGACTAAACTTTCAACAGAAATATTTCTACCTCGTTCTTGCGGAGGTGCCGTGAGAGCGTGAACTTGTCCTCAAGAAGAAGGTCTAGCTCCCTGCCCTTGCTTCCTCATGTAAGAGTGCCATGTCCACTAACCTCTCGTAAGTAGCCCCCATAGGTATATGGGTCATATCCAAGCTGTGAAGTGGCTCATTCAATCCCTTGACAAAACGGAGAGCCTTCTTATGAGGAGTATTCACTAAGTCCAGTCCAAATTGGGCCAACTGATTGAATTGATTGACGTGCTCCTTGACCGTCATACTTCCTTGCTTAAGAGATAAGAACTTTTCCAGCTGTAAACTTCGTTTAGCTTGTGAGAGGAATTTCTTCTCAAACCTTATCCTGAAATCCATTCACGTGTCAACTGGTCTTTCAGCGTTAGTGACTTCCCACCAATAGGAAGCTTCGTCTTTGAGCAACCATACAGCTAACTGTTTCTTCTGCCTATCGTCCACCACGAAGATAACGAATAGATCCTCAGTTTCTTTGAGCCAGTTCCTTGCTTCTACGAATGATTTAGTTCCCTTGAAATCCTTTCCACCCATGGCCCTAAAGTCTCTACAAATCATTAAGAAAGCATTTGCACGAGGAGGAGGAGGGGGAGGAGGAACTGCTGCAGGGCCTGCGTCATTGGCCCTAGCCTTTAAGTACCTCCTGAACCAGCCAGGTATCGGTACACCCTCTGGAAGGTTAAGATTCCCAGACATGCTGAAACGAAAAAGAAAAGATTCAAAACGAAAGATAGAAAGATAGTGCATATGGCTTTGGGGATTATGCCTTTTTAAATTTAAAACAACACTTTTTCTTGTAAAATGCTTCCTTATATTATTTTTTTGAAAAATAGTTTTCAAAAATTCTTATCTGATCTGGTAAACCTTTGCTTTGATACCAAGTGAAACACCCCACCTTCGTTAAGGTAACTCACAAAGGGAATGCCTTAACTTTGGTGGAGAGTTATAGGTACAAGACACAGAAAAATTTACAAGACAGATAAATTTAAGCAGCGGAATTCAAATATTTATTGCATACGTAGTTCAATACAAAAGCATTAAACCAAATTGTCTCAAAATAACTTCAAAACATTACACCATAATTTCTGTCTTGATTATTCAATAAAGAAGCATAAACCAAAAGTAAAAATGCATAAATCCCCAAGGATAATGTCCAAGAGCCATAGCCAAGGTAGGAGAGAGTCCAAATCATACATCTACTTTCTTGAAGCTTGCAAAGAGTCCGACTAAGCCGCAGTATTCCCTCCCTGTGGACCTGGGGGGGGGGGACGAAAGAAAAGAGGACGAGAGAAAATGGGTTAGATAATAAGTCTGGTAAGTTCAGTGATTACTAGTATTTAAACAAGGAAAGGGATCATGACAGTGATAAAAGAACATAGGACAATACCCTAATATAAGATAGGAGGAACATGTGATCGCACCCATTACTATAATCTCTTCACCTACTTAACCATTGGTTCAACCAGCCCCACGTGTTTATAACAAACGATCCCCTTAATGATCGACTCCTACTCGCATGCATTCATATCCTGTGTCATTCGGCCCCGCTTGACTGTAACTACCTGTGTTGGTCCCACCATGGGGTGTATCAGTCCCTCTGGTGGCAACCCGACATGATTCAAGATGCACAGTGTACACTACTGATGCCCAGTGCCCGATTTTTCCACTTCGGAGTACGTGCACGCCCATACTCCGTCGGAAACTACACTGGCCCACCAACCGCCAACGTTTTGACCGCTTATAATTCAGCCCAATAATCGTGCCCCACCCTGCCTAGTTTCAGGGTACCATGATGCATCTATGTGGGTTACTGCTGAAATGGGTCCCCGTTACTAGGGTTTTCTAATCAACATGTTTATTTGGTTAAGTGTCCATGTTTACCTAACCTCGCCCATTCGTTTAGTTAACATGTTGAATCGGTTAATTGTTTTCCTAATTTACTTAACCCTACCAATCCTGACTTAGCTTTAATTTATTAAAGCACAAACCACTCACATTAGACATGTCTTGTTGTGGTCACTGGATGTGCCGGTCGGTTCCGGGCAGATTTACACTACAACTCAGTCTAACCTCGGGTTCTTTTTGGGCCTGATGCCCTAACCACCCACATTAGACAGGTCTTGTTGCGGTCACTAGATATGCCGGTCGGTTCTGGGAAGATTTACACTACAACTCAGTGTAACCTGGGGTTAGGCATATTCATCTTTTCTAAATTAATATTTTTCTATATATATATATATATATCTAATTTCTTTATGTGGATTAAATTTAATTTAATCACGCCATAATTACCCTTTGATTATGCTCAACATAAATGGTATATCAAATATTCCATTTAATGAACAAATTTATGCCATGAATTTTCATATTACCCATCGCTACCCCCGTGGAACGTACGCATGAATCACATAAAATGTTGGGCTAGTAAGTTAGCCCAACCCATAAACAAGAAAAAAGGTAATAAACAAGAGACATGAAATAAACATAAAATAACAGACATTTCAACTTGTCATGTGTAACATGGCATAGAGGTATCATTAACTTTAATTAAGTGGGTAAAGGTGAACTTGTGACTAAGTTGGGTCTAATGGTCATGTAAACTTGACAAAGGTCTAACATGGAAGTTTAACATATAATCACAGTTTCAACCCACAACTTAGCATACAATCTTATGTATGTCAAAACATAAGAAAGCTATTATAATCATTTTTAATCACAATTTAGCATGATGTTAAAAACATAAGAGGACTACAATTCCACTTTTACAACATAATTAGATTCAACCTAACATGAATATACATGAGTGTTGATCTAACATATAAGCATGTGTTTTAGTTCACAAACTTGCAAATAACCACCAAATTATAGCCTGACTTGTTTTACCATTTAATTGGCAGAATAAATCCATTACCCAAATCATAATAGATTTTAATAACATACAATATGTTCATCACCACAAGCATATAGACATGATTAATATACAACATGTTCATCTCCACAAGCATATAGACATGAAATATACAACATGTTCATCGCCACAAGCATATAGACATGAAATATACAACATGTTCATCGCCATAAGCATATAGACATGATCAATTAAAATGATACTTTAAGATAAACGAGAATCAAATCTTATACATAAGTATCATTCTATATCCCAATTACAACATGTCATGATTCAATCGAAAGAATGTTTAAATCTACGTAATAACCAACTTACCAACTAAAAGGAATTCTTGATTTCTGAAATCTGAATTCTAAAATTTGAGATGCGTGCCTTTGATGAAGATCGTTGAATTAGACTAGTTTTAATTTGATTTTAGATGTAAGCTTTTAACTCGTCTTTGAATTGAAAACGGTGACGGCTACTCCAAGTTTTCTACTAACGGAATTTCAGTTCTAGGATTATTTTTCTGTGTGTTTTTAGGTTGAGCATTGAGTTGTTTATATAGAATTTCAGTTTAATTATAGCCGTCAGATGAACCTAGGGTTAATTATAGCCACTCAGACCAGATCAGGACAATCCAGAAACCCTAGTGACTCAGCAGCAAGTCATCAGTCATTCAAAATTCAGATCTGGCCAGGACCAGGTCGACCCTAAGGTCGACCTCTAGAGGGGGAGGTTGACACTAGGGTCGACCCCCTGGTTGACCTACCTGGGCGGGAATTTTCCTGCCCAGCCCGCTTCTGACTTCTGTTTGAATTTTAAATCTGGCTCGAGCTTTTTGAATCTATTTGAATTTCTGAAACTCCTGGAGGCCATAACTTCTTCATACGAAGTCCAATTTACGCAAATTCGGACTCTATCTCAACCAGAATTCTGAGACGAACATAATGTCATAACCCGTTTCCCTTAATTCTCACATTTTAAATTAAGTATTGTTTAATTCGTTACTATAACATTAAAAGAAAGTACGGGGTGTTAGAGTATATCAAATCACTTTTGAAATACGAACTGGAATTTGAACTTACATACATCATTAGAGTACATCATACATACAATACAGCGGAAATAAACTCTAAATATCTAACGTTGAAGCCTCCGGCTTCAAGCTCCTACAAGTAAATCTGTAAAATCCTGAACTACATGACTGTCCGAACAAAATTTGGGCAACCAAGATTTTAAGGAAACATAGAAAAATAAACTCTGGGTCAGTTATGGGACTGGTGTGAGTAAACGATTTTAAAACAAACTGATTCTGATAAAGGATATCTCATAAGACCAAGCCGTAAGAACGGAATGGGCTTTTCCCTTTTTGAGAGAATCCAAAACACTTGTTGAATTTCAAAAACATTTTGAAAGAAAACATAATCGTAAGACCAATCCACACATAAACATGGATGGTTTTTACCTTACGATGACCCAAAAAATTTTTGAAATCAATATTTCTTCTGATGTTATAATTATGTCTAAACACAAATAAATATCAATTTAGCAGAACACTTGCATCCCACGCTATACATATATAGTATACAATCAAAACTGCGAGCGCTTATTGGAAAATGGATTTCCAACTATGACAAGGTATGGAACCACCTTTAGGTAGTGTATCTATAGAGGGGAATACACTGGGTTCAACAAGAACGTCTTGCAACCCGGCCCAGACATAAACGACCACTCATTTCTCTTGAGTGTATCGTACATATTGTCACCTTACGTTTGCTAGCATCATAACCATTCCCGAATGATACAGAAGTGAAAGAAGTAACAAAATGAATATTCTCTAGATGGTGACAATACACCCTAATGGGAGTGACCCACATAGTCATGATGCTTGCCCAATTTTTGTCATTTCCCGGTTGTGAGGCTTGAGGCTAAACTTACCTCTGATGGATCATTTCTTTAAATGCCAAATCGTCCATACCGACAACCACTAATTGACTACCCCAAAAATATATTACTGGTATAAAGCAAGAGAAACGAATTCCTCTACCACCAACATATATACATTTGAAGAGATAAACGTACGTGATCGGTTAGGCATACTCTGTCATACATCCGTCCATACAAGTTGTCCTGAGATTGGACAAACCGAAGGCACTATTCTGCAAATCCATCTTAGGCAATTTCTACCTAGGATTGACAAAACAACCTTTGCAATACTCCGTCTTCAATGGTCTTCAATAATCTCTGACTCGTAACGTATATAACAATTCGAAGTGGAATTTAGATTCCAGTCTCTTCGAAAACAATAACGAAAAGGTCCAGATTTGATAGTCGGTTATTTAAATATCAAATATAAAATAAAATAAATAGGTTTAACGCCATTGGATCTGCTAAGCCATATTTAAATAATTCAAAGAAATCGACTTGATTTCTTTTCCTTTCGTAATCAAAATCTCTTTACAAAGTTACTTAATTAAAAGAATAATTAAGTTAAAACACATCATCTCTGATAATTTGTCCAAAGTTAAATTACTATTTAAATCTTCCCATTATTTTAAAAACATTTCAAGTTTCCAAACAACCATCTATTGAACCCTCTTCTATTGGAACAGATTAATTAAATAAACAACTCTTATTTAAATCATTAACTTACATTAACCTTAAACCCACTGATTAACTGATTGTAATTGATTTCTCCTTTTATAAAAAAATACCCATTATATTGTTTCTCATAAACAATTAATATCCAATCTTTATCTTTGCATTTATTTCTGAATTGCTTTACAGAAATTACAACTTAACAATTCCGATGGCATATATCAATTCTTATAACAGACAATATTCGATTTGTCAATCTAATTTATACAACCAAGCACGTAAGTACAACACAAAATTTTCTACTGATAATGTAACACCCCACGTCCATTAATGTCACTCACAAAGGGAATGCATTAACTTCCATGGAGGTTTTAAGTGAATATAGAACAGAAAAATTACAACAAGACAGATAATAAATAGTACTTGGAAATCTAAAACTTCATTTTATTGCAGCGGAAATTAAACATGTTTGTTACATCATAAAACCATAAATCAGAGTCAAGTACATTATCCATCTTGGTAAAACAAAATACATAATCCCATTACACAAATAGCCATTAAAGAAGATAACAAGTTGGACTTTACTTCAAGGGTCCAAGCTTTCCAAAGAGATGAAGCAATCCAATCAAGCTCCACTAGAGCTGGGTCCAACCTGAGGACCTGGAGGGGAAAAAAGGATAGAAATGGAGGGGGTCAGACATAAAGTCTGGCGAGTATGATAATTCTAACAATACTATTATCAAAATAACTAGACTAAGGAATAAGCTGGAAGACAAGTAAATGTCTATGAACTATTTGGAAGATAAAGATAGTGTTTAGGATAACGTTAAAGATAACGGTAAAGGCACACCTAATTATTAACGAATAATTACTACACTGCACCGCACATTACTACACTGCACTGCACCAGTCACCCTAAAGGTTGATCCCACTTGCTTCACACAGAAACATATAAATAGCCTTACGTACCCCTAACTGACTACATAGGTGCTGTCTGCCCCTATCTCCACTAGGTGTACCCCACTACCCATTTTCGATCGGCTCCCTACTCGTAGATACCCGTGCTGGCCCCACAGTGGGGTGTATCACTCCCCTAAAGTGGCAACCCGATACAACTGAGAATGCATGGCTTATACCTACACGATGCAACAACGTCTTACCTACCAGCCCGGGTCCACACACGCATATGAAACCCATTGGACTTGCGTTGCCACCGCTCCCCGTTTTGGCCTCTTATAGTCAAACTCAGTATGCCTGTCCCGTCCTCGACTTGGGTCGAGCCCACAAAGATACGTTTGGGATACTGGTTGAAATGGGCCCCCCACAAGCTACCCACCTAAGCTTGTCATTAATATATCCCACTTAACCCTCTTAGTCATGTTCATTTACATGTGTGTTTGGTTAAGTCTTACTAATCGTATTTCACATGCCGCTAAGGGCACCCACTAAATTCCTCATTCCACCCAAGGCACCTACTTAACCCCCATGTCCCACTTTACATGTTTATCTGGTTAAGTATTTCTTAATTCATTCAGGCCACAACCTCATAAAGACCTCTCACATTAGACTGGCTTTTATGGCAGCTGGATTTGCCGGGCGGTTCCGGGCAGTCTTACACCATAAAAGAGTATAACCTCGTGTCTTTACAACTGTTATGCTTTAGTTTAGGCCTAGGACCTCTCACATTGGGCTGACGTTTGTGACCACTGGATTTGCCGGGGGGGTCCGGGCAGGTTTACGTCACAAACGAGTCCAACCTCGTGTCCTAAGCATTGATTATCACTTATAATCTTTTACCCCAGTTTTAATAATTCCCTATTCAAATTATTAATTACTTCCAATTTTAATGATGTCCATAATTGACTCAATTATGGTCATCCACTCATGGCATGCAAAATCATATCAAATGCACCCCAACATCTTAATATTAAATCCTTAATATTACCCCTACCCCACGTTTATACGTTCGCTTTATTCAACGCATAATATATGCTAGACTTGAATAGTCTAACACATAGCACAAAGATAAATTATCACAACATACAGACAATTAAAATAAATCTAATCATAATAGGGGTGGAACTTGCATAAACTACGCATGTTAAGGATCAAAAGGTGTCAACTTGTTAAATGTCACAATTTACATGATATGATCACAGCCCAAATCTATACATAAACTTGCATATGGGGTTTTTAGGCAACATAATGATGGTGTGAACTAGCATAGGATATCACATATGTCATAGCATAATTCTAGATGTCATAATAGATGTCATGACATATGTTCACAACTCTTCTAATCAATTTAACTTGCATATGTAACTTGTCATATAGATCAACATAGCCCAAACATGATGATTTAATTAATATGAACTAACTAGCATAGATAGTAACATCACGGCTTTTTAACATGTATGATTTATCACAACTTAGCATAGAAACTTTCAACATACATAACATCATCATAGCATGATTTACAACATATAGTATATCATCACCACATAGCATAGGATTAATAACATACATGATAGCATATGACAATTCACATCATCTACTCACAATCCATTCATGAATTAACCTAATTAAAATGATAATAATCTTGTTAAGACTATCATACTCACAATTTAGAGAAGAAAAAGAGTCTTGATTTGCTTTAGAGTTGAGTAGAATTAAAATAGAAGCGAGTTGGATTAGCTATCTTCTTCTTTAGTTGGCGGCGGCTATGCTGAATTCCATGGCGACGGCATGACGGAAGCTCTTCTATTTTTAATGATGTTTAGGGGTAGTATTAGGGTGTATTTATAGGTGTAGTTAGTTGTTTTAGGCCTTTAGATAGACCCTAGGATAGATTAGAGCCGTCAGATTTCGTCACAGCCCCCAAAACCCAGCCCAAAAACCCATTCAGGTGCACCCAGGTCGCCTGGGCTCGACCAGGGAGGTCGACCCCCAGGTCGACCCTAGGGTCGACACCCATGTCGACCTGGTGGGAAGGTCGACCCCCAGGTCGACCTGGTCTGGGCGGGAATTTTTCCCGCCCAGCCTGTTTGGGCTGAATTTTCGAAATTTGAATTTTCTGAATCTGTTTTGAATTTTCTAAAACTTCCGATGGTCATAACTTCTTCATACGAAGTCCAATTCACGCAAACTCGGACTCTATTTCAACCAGAATTCCGAGACGAACACATTGGCGCAACCCGTTTCCCACAATTCTCACGTCTGAGATTAGTTATTCTTTAATTTGTGGATATTAATATTAACAGAATTTCGGGGTGTTACAGATAACATAGCATCTCAACACATATAATTACTGATAAAATATATCAAACTAATAAACAGCAGAACAATGTTTATTTCTGCTAACAGGGTGTTTCAAATAATCTAGTCAAAACATAGTGGAACGGTTTTTTAATTTCACTGACAGTTGTCAATATATATATATATATAAAAATATATATATATATATAATTCTGATTCACGTAATAATGAGTTACTTGGTCGAACATTTAATTCAGTATTTGCTATATTTATAGATCATTGTTTACGCGTTAATACAATTATAACTAATTTTACGTTTGATCATATTTAAACGATATCTAGTATAAAAATTACATTTAAATAAATCAATTTATTTAAATTTTGAACTGTTTACTTTATGATTACGTCGAATGACTTCCCCGTATCATCGATCGATTCCTGTATGCAACAAGGACCACTTCTATTTGACAATATACTTTTGATCTAAGTTTAAAAATATATGCACTAAGATATACATAATATGAATCCTATTTTTTTCAATTTCATATAACAATTTCTTTTAAATTTAAACGGGCCAAACCCATTAATCTATACCTTAAATTACATTTTAAAACTTTCATTTTCTTTTATATATATTATTATCATTTTAAAAAACCCAAAGTCTCCACCAATCACAAAGACTTACGCACCAAAGTCTGCTGCACCCTTCTACTAAATTTCGCTCTAGGCAAAAGTTCCCAACTTCTCTCCCATTCTTCTCTTATCCTTTCTAACTTCAGTTTGTTTCCTTTTAATAATCTTTTCTAATCTAATGGGTGGAAGCCCACACATTATATATGCGCTATTTTCCTGAACTACAAAGGGATGCTTGTTGCTCTTATCCGCAAATTTTATTATCAACGAAATGGACATAAGTAATTTCATTTTACTGGAACATGTACGTTAACAACATGCTATTGCTACCAGACGCACACAGAACCATTTACCATACACCCACGCATCATATTCTTTTCCCCACAGCTATTTCTTCATGGCCCGAGGAAGGCCCAACAGCCTTAAAGCCCACCGTCATCCTTTGCATTAGCTTTTTCCTAAACCATCCCATTCGACCCTCTCTTCCTTCTGTCACTCCCATCCCTGAAAAAGTAATCCAATTCATTTCTAACCCTTTTCCCCATTGCAATATCCTTTGACTTTGTTCTTAGATAATCTTTAGTTAGATTCATTTCTAATTATTCTCCTCAATTTTAGGTCCTGCGCATTTCATTTCTAGTTCTTTAAGTTTTCCGCAAAATTGGTTTTGGTGATAACTTCTTATCCCTTTTCTTCGGTTGTTTTTATTTTCATTCATTATCTTACCGTTTGTTTAGTTGTTTCTTTATCCTCTTACTTTTATTGTTACATTCATCCCAATGCTATTATTATTTTCATTTTTGATTTCCAATGTTTATTTCCATAAAAAATTAGACTATGGTTTTGTGCCACCATAAACAGAGGAATTTGCACAATGCGCCTCGTAGCTCCCATCTCTTCCACCCTTGACAGTGCCAACTCCAATCCATATGCTCCGCACTCAATCTCTGTTTCGTCTACCTGATCAAACCTAGCCTCCCCTCTTCTTTTATACTTTCTTGCTTCAGTAAACTCCACATGCACACAAATACATGAGTGCACATGCACACACATTAGCTCAGTGTTTATTGGTCACAATCCATCATGCAAGCCGCCATCATACCCTAAACTGACACACTATCCCACAATTCTATCCCCTTGGAGCTATCAGAAAGAGCTATAAGATTTGCTTCATTAAGAGACTTCCTAGGATAGTCTACCATTTTACCTTATATTGTTCAAATTTAGTATGGGTAGATCATCATTCTACCGATAATTGAAACAGCATAAATAAATATTAAAGTTAAGATACTATCGTGATTACTTGGGAAGAAGAACTGTCGCTGAATGTCTTTTGCTGTTAATTTGCTTTTTACATGAAACATGGTTATGTTCAATGCGTAAGAATGAGTAAGACTTAATTCACTCTCACTTCTTCAATATAAACTGAAAATGAAATATGTCTTGGCACTTGTCCTTTGTAAAAGGGTATACAAAGTAACCCTTTTACACACAAGAGCTCATGCAAGTATTCATGGTATTTTCTCACCCCAATGCAGATCGATTTATATTACAATATGTAAGTAATACATACACACTAGCATATGCACTTTAACAACTTGAAATAAATTATATAGCAGTGAACAGACTGTGGAGAAAGAATGGGTTTACTCACTAATGTGATTTACATCTCCCGATTAACAATGTAATGTATTTCCAGCTACGCAATTACAAGAAAACATTTAAACAGATCATATACGTATGTTTACACAACATAAATGGTTTAAGTGGGTAACAGGGAAGTTATTGTTGAAACAAGTCCAGTTATACTCGTATTTGTACTCTATTTTGGTTCCATGTTTTCAATCTAGTTTTAATAAGTGATGATCAACCCGAATTACACATTCATAAGTACATAAGCATCCATATATAAAGTCTTTAGCATAACCAGAAATAGATTTAAAAGGGAATTATTTACTCAGATATATTAGTTTCTCTGATCCTAAGACTTGCGGCTGCTTTCCATTGAACTGGTTTGGATGTTTTTGTGTGAAGAAAACATGAAGTGTGTATGTGTATTTATAAAAAAACTTTAATAATAATATATTAGCTTCCTTTGAAACTTTGCAGATCATTTTCACAAAGATGAAATGTTTCTACACAACTACTTCTCTAGGCTAGTTACAGCTACTACCACTTCACTTGATTGAAAAGAAAGAAATGCATTGTCACTAGTGAAAATTTCTATTACTAGGCTATACGACCATGTGTGAATGCTTTGAAATGAATAAAATATGTAATTTCTTAAGTATTAAGCAATATATGCTACTTCTTAGGCTTCATTAGGGGTGTTCTTGCAGATTCATTGAAATGAAAGTGCTGAAAGGATTAAATATGCAATTTCCTTGGTTCCTAAGAATACGTATGCTTCACTACATGTCCATACAGATTGGTTGAATATATAGGAATATGATGGGTATTGACATGTTCCTTATTGCTATGACTATGCATGAGTCACTAGTGTATACTATAGGTATAGATTGCTAGTAAAAGTAGAAAGGAAAACTCATTCTTTCCGTATACATGTTATTGAGATACTTGTATTTATGTAGGTTATAGGCAAGATAGGTTCTGGTTGTCTACATGTATTTAGCTGGTTCTTAGGAAGTGATGTACCCATGGTTTCTAGGCATTTATGTACATCTTGTATAATATATTTTAGACTCAGCCTCTACGAAATTTCATAGTTTTAGATTATACCCTTATTCTTGTCAATCTCATGTCATGTATTATGCTTACAGATGAAGCAAGTGACAAATAATTTAATTATTGATTTATCTTATTTTTCTATATTAAGAACAAGTTTAAACATTATGTACTTGCATATGTATGCAAATGGATAACAAGTAAAAATAAACAAAATATATTTATAAATAATTGTTATATTCAGATTTATAAATAATTATTCAAAATAATGATTGCAACTAATATTATCTAGATTTTTAACTACAGTTTGAAATATATTAAAAATGCAAACAAAATCATACAACATTATATACCGCTTTTATATTCATATATACACTGGTCGTAAATTTTAAATTACTAAAATATACATTTATCTGGAATTTTTCCCAATATTTGTTATTCACAAGTCATTATTTAAATTAATTATAAAAATAAATTTTGAAATAAATTATATTACAAAAGCAGTAAAAACTGGGATGTTACAAAACCACATGGCCATTAACGTGCTGAGCAATACATAACACTCTAACTAAGGAAATCAACATGTGTGATTGTTCCGGTTTTATCATTAAGGGATACTTGGTTCAAGATTCGTTCACCATAAAACCTTGATAGAGCTTTGAAGGGTTTAAACTAAGTAAAGGTTCAAATCCAAAGATACCTTTTTTTTATGTGTTGTTTCCGCGAAGATGCAAAATATGATCTTAGAACTACATAGGCTTGATGTAATAACCTGGAAATCCGAGCCAATTTAAAAAATTTATTTTGGAAATTTAGTAATTTTGAATATTTAAAATGATTATTTTAAATAATAACGACGAAAAATTTATTTTGAATAGAATTAGAACGTATATATTTATATAGCTCGACGTTAGAATATAAATATTTATTTATAATTATAAAAGGAATTGAAAAAGGCGCGGTAGTTCGAAATTTCGATTTCAAAGTTCAAATGAATGTACAGGATTCAAAATAAACCGGATTTTACGGAAACCAAAAATAGTAGAATCTATTTGAGAATATCTTTCCAACGAATCCGAAAAATTGAAATTTCATAGCGGGAGTCAAAAGTTACGTCCAGTTGAAAATTCAGAATAGTCGTTATGGAATTCTGGCCCTTAAAAATGGGAATTTTGCAAACGACCTCGGTTTTCGATGAAACCACTTTTGTTGGATCCGGGATGTCTAGTTATTTCTAGATTCCAAAATTCATAATTTTTTGAATCACTATGTGAGCGTGGCAAAGGAAAACGCGTTTGACCAGTTTCAGTTGATTTTAATCGACTGGAAAATGACCATTTTTCAAACGGTCTCAGAATTTGACGAAATCAGTTTTGTTAGGACCGTATCATCAATACGAAGCTAGAAAATATTTTTAAGGAATTTTTCTAGTTAGTATGTGGCCCCATTAAATTGAAATGTGCGTTCAAATTCAATATATAGAGTTATATTTTGATTTTGACGAAAACTGATCGAAACAATCGAATCAGCCTACGATACATATCCCATTGTGTTCGGAATGGGGGTAATTAGCTATGGACGACAGTCAGTGGGTTCGATTTCGAGTTCGAAAATAAAAGTTGCTTTTTGGCAATATAAAGGAATAATATATATATATATTTAAATAAAACCTCTTGTCCCCTTCTCTCCCTTCATTATTGGTCAATGCCCTTTAAGCCCCCCCCCCCCTCACATCGTTTAACAGGAAACGAAAAAAAAAGAAAAAAATTTCAGAACCCGACCCCTCAAATCGATGGCGGCCCTCGCCATCGCCGCCATAGGCGCACCGCCCTCCCCCTCAGGCGGCGCCACCACCCGCCGTGACCCCCCTGCCCTGTGCTCCTGTGCCTCTGTCTCCTCGAAGACTGCCGCGCCCAAAAAAAAAAGAAAAAAGAAAAAAAAACCCTAGCTTCAGATTTGAAAACCACCGCCACCAATGGCCACCACAGCCCCAACGCCGACTTCGAGACCTCCATCGACCCTCCTCGACCATGTGAGCATCCCCCCTCTCCCATCGAAGACACTGTAAGTTTTCTTATTTAATTTACTTTGAAAAAAATCAGTTTTTTATATATAGCAAATAGAAAAATTCGATTTTTCTTTATATGAATAACGTATAAAAATTTGATTTTCTTTATATGAATAGCGTGTAAAGATTCGATTTTTCTTTATATAAGTGGCGTTGTAAATATATAATCTTTAGATAGAAAGTAGCGAAAAAAATATAATTTTTCCATGTATGAAGTAGCGAATAAAAATGTGATTTTTATCATATATGTAGTAAAGTAAAAATACGATTTTTATCGTCTGAATGGTTAAGGAAATATGATTTTTATATGTGATATTAGCAAAGAAAGATAAGATTTTTATACAAAGAAAGGCGATATTTTTATATTATAGAAGGGATCAAAATAAGATTTTTATAGTATAGAAAGAATAAAAATACGATTTTTGTATTATATAGATAGTAAAAATTTGATCATTATATGTATGGCGAAATAAAATTATGATTTTTATTATATATATGTTGAAATAAAAATGTGATTTTTATAGCGATGATATAAAAATTCGATCTTTATATTAGAAGTAGATATAAAAATATAATTTTTATATAGGAAGAAGTGTTATAAAAATAGAACTTTTATCTATATAGTAGCGGTGTAAAAATAGAATTTTTATCTATATAGTAGCGGTATAAAAATAGAATCTTTATATACATAGCAACAATATAAAAATGTGATTTTTATATATGTAGTGGCTACGGACAGTGAAATTGTTAAAAGGCGAGCACGACGAAGATTTCTACATATGAAGAGTCGTGGCGTTTGGTTTAGCAAGTCGGTGAGAACTCCTCACCTTTAATTTATTTCTAGTTTGAAATATATACTAGGATGCAGACGGTGTTTAGTAGCACCCGACACCCGTCGTCCACAGACCATGGATGACTTGTTTGTTTGGTTGTTGTGTTGTGAAATTTGATTGTGTGATGTGGAATGAAATAAAATATTTTATAGTGAAAAATATTTTATAGTTAAAAATATGATTTTTAACGTATATATGAAATAAATATTTATAAACAAATCGGGCGATTTTTTTATATACACTGATTTGACTGATATTGATTGGGACGATAAATTTTACACATCGCCCAACTACACAAATAGAACCTGTGTTTGTGGTTTGAAAACCCCACACGGGTATTGGGATGAAATATGACATACACTAATCCCAATAATTAGTTGTATGTCGATCGATTGATTGACAGGCTGTGTAAGCGTTGAATATTTATATTCAATGCTTATACAATGTAGAATGCACTCTAGATGATGGATTGCTGTTTTCATTATTGTTATACACATTTGTTGTGTGAAATCCATATAATCACATTATATGGTAATTGACTGTGTCGGATTCCAGTTCAGAATTATCAAGTATTTTAAAATAATATTCAGTGAATATTGAAATGTGAAGCCGTGTTAAGTAGTTAAACGCCATTTTAACACGAATGGGAATTTTGTCGATTTTATTCATTTTACAATGAATATCGAAAGTGATTTCAAAATCTGATATTTTGAAATGAATTGAAATTCGAATTAAATTGAATTGAAATTCGAATTAAATTGAATTGAATTGAAATTCGAATTAAATTGAAATAAATTGAAATTCGAATTAGATTGAAATAAAATAGAAATCGTTTTGAATTTAATATAACAACGTATTGAAATTGAACTGAAATCGATTTGAGTTGAAACCGATTTGAATTGAAATTGATTTGAATGGAAATCGAGTTGAAATGAATTTAAAGCGAATTTATATTGGAAAGATTCAATTTTGATTTGAATTTGAGATGGAAGTTGAAATCGTTTTGAAAACGAATTTAAAACGATTTATAAAATACGTTTTAAAAGGAAATCGATGAAATATATAATATATATATATATATATATAATGGCCTGAATAGAACGCGATGCGGCAGTTCGTGAATTTCGACCATTGACTTCGAATGGATATTACGGGAGATCCGATCGTCGGATTCTCCTAAAACCAGAACCGTTGGGTTCGTATCGAAAAGAGCTTTCTAAAGAATATTAGATATTTGAAATCTAACGGTTGGATTTGGAATTATATCCAAATCAAATTTGGAAAAGGTCGTTGTAATTGCAGTTAGATGGCCGTTGATGGAAATCGACTGTACGGGCCTTGATAATATTATTAAAAATAGTAATAATTTGTGTAAAATCATAAGAAATGATTTGGGAAGAATTGGGATGAAAAACTCCATATTTGAAAAGATAAAAATAGATTTTTATCGAAATGAACTAGTTTTAAACTAGAATTATAATTCTATTTATTTTTAAAATAAATAAAGTGGATTTGAAATGGTTTTAAAAGTAACCAGAATTTCCAATAATTGAGTTGGGATGGATTTGAATCGAAATTGTATTTGGGATATTTCGATGTTGGATTTCGTGAGGATACAGATATTGCTATGGGAATTTGAAAGATATATTTATCACGTTATTTCCAATACGATATTTGTTGGTCGTAGAATTTGATATTGAATATAAGCCGATATATTTTCTATTCAGAGCCTTGTATTTAATATCAAATGTGATTTGGGTTTGTCGTGAATGGTGTCTTCATTAACACTGTCCTTAAGCCCAGTTGAGAAAAAGATTAAATCTTTTATTTAGATTTAATGAAGTGTACCAATTAAATGGTATTTGATTGGAATTGAATTGATTTTTGGGTTTATCGTGAACGGTGTTTTAAATAACACTTGTTCTTTAACCCGATAATTAATGGAATGTGATTTTGGGTTGTCGTGAACGGTATCTTCAATAATACTGTTCTTAGACCCAGCTGAGTTAAGAAGATCAGAAACTAACTGGAGATTAGTTAAGTTGAATGGTTTCTTGGGTATTGATCTTATGTTGGTTTCGGTCTTCGGGGTTAATACTTAGGGAATTGCTCACTTGCTATTTTACGGTTAAAAGCTGATAGAATGGAATGTGATTTTGGGTTTATTGTGAAACGTGTTTTAAATGACATTGATTCTTTAACCCAGTTAAAGATTAAAACTAAGTGGAGTTTTAATGAATCTTTAATTAGATTGAAAAGATCGAGAATGGAGTATCACCAGTTTTGCTCCAGGCGATAGTTAAATCTTTACTTAGATTTGAACGTGAAATGGTAATTGAATTTACCGATAACACCGTGGTGTTAGATATGAAGTATTTCCAGTTTTACTTCATGGGATGAATAGGTTGGGGTTGGGAAATTAAAACAAATGATTACTTCGTTAAGGTTAGTTAATCCCGGCTAGTTTGGATAAACCATAATTTGGTTTGAATTGATATTCAAAGGAAGATTAAAGAATAAATTTAAAGGAATTTATCTTTGATAAAATTAATGGGAACCTATCCCTAAGAATGTGAAACTTAGCAACTAACTGAAGATTAGTTAAGATGAATGGTTTCCTGGGTATTTTCTGATGTTGGTTTCGGCCTTCGGGGTTAATATTTAGGGAGTTGTTCTCTTACTAATTTACAGTTAGTGACTGATGAATTGGAAAGAGGCGTATGTTGTGTTTGTGTAACACTTGTTTATTATATACGCGAGTTATTCGGAAAGACCGGGTTTATCCCATTCTGAATAACTGATACGACGATAAGTCGAAGGTGAAGACGGTGGTTGAAGACCGGAGGTCTTCACGTCGTTTGGATAATTACTGATGATCTTGATTGGGCAGTACACCCAAGAGGAGGGAATCAGTTATTGGTCGTCCAGACGTACTTGGAGATCGATGGATATGCGAGGTACAAGGTGCCTCCAGTTTCGTTCAGACCCAGAACGGACTTGTAAATGGACTGTGTGTCTGACATTGGATATCATTCTGTGTGATTGATGGATATCGGTTGCATGGAGTGGTTTGCCTGTGTGGCATGCTAAGATGCAAATGATCAAGGCTTCTGTTGAAAAGCAGGGTCTTGTGGTTGATGATCAAAGCACGGCCTATGTGGCATAGCTTTGTGTAGCGTTGATTCGCGAGCCTCACACCCCGGTTGTGAACCAGAAACGGGAGAGGACCTCAGGGACGACATGCGTTTCTTTCTAGCTAGAAGTGGCGTCAGTGGTTTTACACGCCCTTACGAGTTTGACTTATGTGGTTGTTGCTGTTGCGAGGCGCCTCAGATATATCGGTGACTATGTGAAGCCGATGGAGTCATTCGTTGGCTCATTTACGCCCCAAAGGGCGGGGAAACGTAGTGTTCATGCATTTTAATCCACATCGGTGGACCGGCCCTGTCGCTCCAAAGGTCACTCGACCTCTGACCTTAGACATGGGCTAGATTGTCTCGAATCAGTAGAGGACTATCTTTTGCCTCGGTTCACAGATGGAAATCCAACTTCCAATACGTGACTTTTCGGTTTTATTTGTAGAGCCTAGTATGGCGACATAGTAGCATGGTATATTATGCCGTCTATGATTGAAACATTTATATTTGAAGTTGTTTTCATGCACTCTACACTATAATAGTATCAAAATGATTTGTCTTGAACGTACCAAGCATGTTTGGCTATTATAAGGTAAAAACCCTATCCTCCGGCTTGCGTTGCATTGTGTGATGGGACCTGGGTCTTATAATAGCTTCATTTTTCTTTATTTAGCATTGCGTTATTGTTTTATGCACTGGTATTCTTGGGAGGAAACCCGTTCCGTGTTATACGGCGTGGTCCCTTGATTTACCTTACGTTAAAATAAAGATAAATAATTGTTTTAGTTCTCACATCAGTCACATGACTGACCTGGAGTTTATTGTTTTAACCTAAACTCTGGGTGCCCTTATTTTGACACGGACAGCTAGAAGTTTTGGTTTTGCAGATTTATATTCACAGGATCCTGATTTATAGCTGGAACAATACTCGGAAAGCTCTATATCCGTGTATTACTTCAAGTTGTGTATTGTATTATTTTCCGCTGCGATGTATTTAAATGTAATTTAAATCTCTGATATTTTCTGTGTAATATTTGTATATACTCTGTATATTCTTGTATTCTGATGAATTGTTGTAATTAACAATGAAATGTTCTTCTGTGTGCGTTCCGATGTGCCTTGTTCTCAATTCAATCCGTGCTTTCCTTACCGGGGAAGTTCGGGTCGCTTCATTTGGTATCAGAGCTTTGGTTTGCAGAGCTCGGAGAACAAGTCACGTTAGAACCAAACGAAAGAATTCATCAGAAATTGGATTAGTAATATCCAATGAGAATGACTCGTTAGAGATGGGATCAGTAGTATCCTAGAACGAGTGTGAGGAGTGTTGTTTTTAAAAATAAAAATGAAAACAATTTTTGTTTTGAAATTTAAATCGTTTTATACGTATTTGAATATTTATATTAAATTAATTTGGACAATCCAATATATAAAGATTTTGCATATACGCCTTGCAAACGTGTATTCGAAGTTTTAATGTACTGGATAGTTATAGAATCACACTCTAGTTGCCCGGGGATAATTCTGGTGACGGGGCACCATCGCTAGTATTTATTTTCAAGTTTCGAAAGTGAGATTTCTATATATTTCCAATTGACTGGTGTGAGAACCGAAACTAGATAGGGCTTATTGTTTTGATTTGGCATCAAAAATCTGATTTTTTGACCATATATCAAAATTATGTGTTTGAAATGATAATTCACTAATTGATTGCTGATTTTGTTATTTGATTGTTGTTTGATTAATTAAGTGTTGAACCTTTAGCCAAATTGATCAAATAGTGAGTTGTTTTGAAAATTTATCGCATATGCATGCATATACATGTACTTACATTGAACAGGACATAACAAGGAGGCTAGAGCAGAGGAATAAAATTGTTTGCCCGACAAATAGGTACATGTTTATTGTATTTCTTGGGTTTTGGATGATTTTATGAGCCGATTGGCTAGCCGCTTGGCTTTTTCCTTTTCTTTTGGATTGAAGAAGGCCATGGGAGGCTATATGAAATATCCCGAAGTCCCCGGTGCAAGGAAGGTTATGGCAAAAAGTTTCGAAAATTTAGGGTGTTAGCCAAATTTTTGAAAAATTTGAAAAGTTCTTAGAAACTGAAAAGTTGAAGAACTTAAGCCGTAATGAAATAATGGAAGTTGAGTTGATTAGTTAAACAACTTTCGACTTCGTTCCTTTTCGGGAACGAAAAGTTTTAAGTGGGGGAGATTGTAATAACCCGGAAATCTGAGGCAATTTAAAATTTTTATTTTTGCAAATTTAGTGAATTTTGAATATTTAAAATGATTATTTTAAATAATAACGACGAAAAATTTATTTTGAATAGAATTATAACGTATATATTTATATAGCTCAACGTTAGAATATAAATATCTATTTATAATTATAAAAGGAATTGAAAATGGCTTGGTAGTTTGAAAATTCGATTTCAAAGTTCAAATGAATGTACAAGATTCAAAATAAACCGGATTTTAGTGAAACCAAAAATAGTAGAATCTATTTGAGAATATCTTTCCAACGAATCTGAAAAATTGAAATTTCATAGCGGGAGTCAAAAGTTACGTCCAGCTGAAAATTCAGAATAGTCGCTATGGAATTCTGGCCCTTAAAAATGGAGAATTTTGCAAACGACCTCGGTTTTCGACGAAACCACATTTGTTGGATCTGGGATGTCTAGTTATTGCTAGATTCCAAAATTCGCAATTTTTCGAATCACTATGTGAGCGTGGCAAAGGAAAACGTGTTTGACCAGTTTTAGTTGATTTTAATCGACTGGAAAATGGCCATTTTTCAAACGGTCTCAGAATTTGACGAAATCAGTTTTGTTAGGATCGTATCATCAATACGAAGCTAGAAAATATTTTTAAGGAATTTTTCTAGTTAGTATGTGGCCCCAGTAAATTGAAATGTGCGTTCAAATTCAATATATAGAGTTATATTTTGATTTTGACGAAAACTGATAGAAACGATCGAATCAGCCTACGATACATATCCCATTGTGTTCGGAATAGGGGTAATTAGCTATGGACGACAGTCGGTGGGTTCGATTTCAAGTTCGAAAATAAAAGTTGCTTTTTGGCAATATAAAGGAATAAAATATATATACTTAAATAAAACCTCCTGTCCCCTTCTCTCCCTTCATTATTGGTCAACGCCCATTAAGGCCCTGCCCTCACATCGTTTAACAGGAAACCAAAAAAAAAACTTCAGAACCCGACCCCTCAAATCGATGGCGGCCCTCGCCATCGCCGCCACAGGCGCACCGCACTCCCCCTCAGGCGACGCCACCACCCGCCATGACCCCCCTGCCCTGTGCTCCTGCGCCTCCGCCCCCTCGAAGACTGCCGCGCCCAAAAAAAAAAAGAAAAAAAAAAACTAGTTTCAGATCTGAAAACCGCCGCCACCAATGGCCACCATAGCCCCAACGCCGACTTTTAGACCTCCCCCGACCCTCCTCGACCATCTTCAGCCATGTGAGCATCCCCCCTCTCCCATCAAAGACACTGTAAGTATTCTTATTTAATTTAGTTTGAAAAAAATCAGTTTTTTATATACAACAAATAGAAAAATTCGATTTTTCTTTATATGAATAACGTATAAAAATTAGATTTTCTTTATATGAATAGCGTGTAAAGATTCGATTTTTCTTTATATAAGTGGCATTGTAAAAATATAATCTTTAGATAGAAAGTAGCGAAAAAAAATATAATTTTTCCATGTATGAAGTAGCGAATAAAAATGTGATTTTTATCATATATGTAGCAAAGTAAAAATACGATTTTTATCGTCTGAATGGTTAAGGAAAAATATGATTTTTATATGTGATATTAGCAAAGAAAGATAAGATTTTTATATAAAGAAAGGCGATATTTTTATATTATAGAAAGGATCAAAATATGATTTTTATAGTATAGAAAGAATAAAAATACGAATTTTATATTATATAAATAGTAAAAAATTGATCATTATATATGTAGCAAAATAAAAATCTGATTTTTATTATATATATGTTGAAATAAAAATGTGATTTTTATAGCGATGATATAAAAATTCGATCTTTATATTAGAATTACGTATAAAAGTATAATTTTTATATAGGAAGAAGCGTTATAAAAATAGAACTTTTATCTATATAGTAGCGGTGTAAAAATAGAATTTTTATCTATATAGTAGCGGTATAAAAATAGAATCTTTATATACATAGCAACAATATAAAAATGTGATTTTTATATATGTAGTGGCTACGGACACTGAAATTGATAAAAGGCGAGCACGACGAAGATTTCTACAAATGAAGAGTCGTGGTGTTTGGTTTAGCTAGTCGATGAGAACTCCTCACCTTTAATTTATTTCTAGTTTGAAATATATACTAGGATGCAGACGTTGTTTAGTAGCACCCGACACCCGTCATCCACAGACCATGGATGACTTGTTTGTTTGGTTGTTGTGTTGTGAAATTTGATTTTGTGATGTGGAATGAAATAAAATATTTTATAGTGGAAAATATTTTATAGTTAAAAATATGATTTTTAACTTATATATAAAATAAATATTTATAAAAAATCGGGCGATTTGTTTATATACACTGATTTGACTGATATTGATTGGGACGATAAATTTTACACATCGCCCAACTACACAAATAGAACCTGTGTTTGTTGTTTGAAAACCCCACACGGGTATTGGGATGAAATATGACATACACTAATCCCAATAATTATTTGTATGTCGATCGATTGATTAACAGGCTGTGTAAGCGTTGAATATTTATATTCAATGCTTATACAGTGTAGAATGCACTCTGGATGATGGATTGCTGATTTCATTATTGTTATACACATTTGTTGTGTGAAATCCATATAATCACATTATATGGTAATTGACTGTGTCTGATTCCAGTTCAGAATTATCGAATATTTTAAAATAATATTCAGTGAATATTGAAATGTGAAGCCGTGTTAAGTAGTTAAACGCCATTTTAACACGAACGGGAATTTTGTCGATTTTATTCATTTTACAATGAATATCTAAAGTGATTTCAAAATCTGATATTTTGAAACGAATTGAAATTCGAATTAAATTGAATTGAATTGAAATTCAAATTAAATTGAATTGAATTGAAATTCGAATTAAATTGAAATAAATTGAAATAAATTGAAATTCGAATTAGATTGAAATAGAATAGAAATCGTTTTGAATTGAATTTTAAAATGTATTGAAATTGAACTGAAATCGATTTGAATTGAAACAGATTTGAATTGAAATGGATTTGATTGGAAATCGAGTTGAAATGAATTTATAACGAATTTATATTGGAAAGATTCAATTTTGATTTGAATTTGAGATGGAAGTTGAAATCGTTTTGAAAACGAATTTTAAACGATTTATAAATAACGTTTTAAAAGGAAATTGACGAAATATATAATATATATATATATTATATATACAATGGCCAGAATAGAACGCGCCGCGCTGCGGCAGTTCGTGAATTTCGACCATTGACTTCGAATGGATATTACGGGAGATCTGACCGTCGGATTCTCCTAAAACCGGAACCGTTGGGTTCATATTGAAAAGAGATTTCTAACGAATATTAGATATTTGAAATCTAACAGTTGGATTTGGAATTATGTCCAAATCAAATTTGGAAAAGGTCGTTGTAAGTGCAGTTCGATGGCCGTTGATGGAAATCGAGTGTACGGGCCTTGATAAAATTATTACAAATAGTAATAATTTGTGTAAAATCATAAGAAATGATTTGGGAAGAATTGGGATGAAAAACTCCATATTTCAAAAGATAAAAATAGATTTTTATCGAAATGAACTAGTTTTGAACTAGAATTATAATTCTATTTATTTTTAAAATAAATTAAGTGGATTTGAAATGGTTTTAAAAGTGACCAGAATTTCCAATAATTGAGTTGGGATGGATTTGAATCGAAATTGTCTTTGGGATATTTCGATGTTAGATTTCGTGAGGATACATATATTGTTATGGGAATTTGAAAGATATATTTATATCGTTATTTCCAATACGATATTTGTTGGTCGTAGAATTTGATGTTGAATATAAGCCGATATATTTTCTATTCAGAGCCTTGTATTTAATATCAAATGTGATTTGGGTTTGTCGTGAATGGTGTCTTCATTAACACTGTCCTTAAGCCCAGTTGAGAAAAAGATTAAATCTTTTATTTAGATTTAATGAAGTGTACCAATTTAATGGTATTTAATTGGAATTGAATTTGAATTGATTTTTGGGTTTATCGTGAACGGTGTTTTAAATAACACTTGTTCTTTAACCTGATAATTAATGGAATGTGATTTTGGGTTGTCGTGAACGGTATCTTCAATAATACTGTTCTTAGACCCAACTGAGTTAAGAAGATCAGAAACTAACTGGAGATTAGTTAAGTTGAATGGTTTCTTGGGTATTGATCTGATGTTGGTTTCGGCCTTCGGGGTTAATACTTAGGGAATTGCTCACTTGCTATTTTACGGTTAAAAGCTGATATAATGGAATGTGATTTTGGGTTTATCGTGAACCGTGTTTTAAATGACATTGATTCTTTAACCCAGTTAAAGATTAAAACTAGGTGGAGTTTTAATGAATCTTTAATTAGATTGAAAAGATCGAGAATGGAGTATCACCAGTTTTGCTCCAGGCGATAGTTAAATCTTTACTTAGATTTGAACGTGAAATGGTAATTGAATTTACCGATAACACCGGGGTGTTAGATATGAAGTATTACCAGTTTTACTTCATGGGATGGATAGGTTGGGGTTGGGAAATTAAAACAAATGATTACTTCGGTAAGGTTAGTTAATCGCAGCTAGTTTGGATAAACCATAATTTGGTTTGAATTGATATCCAAAGGAAGATTAAAGATTAAATTTAAAGGAATTTATCTTTGATAAAATTAATGGGAACCTACCCCTAAGAATGTGAAATTTAGCAACTAACTGAAGATTAGTTAAGATGAATGGTTTCCTGGGTATTTATCTGATGTTGGTTTCGGCCTTCGGGGTTAATATTTAGGGAGTTGTTCTCTTACTAATTTACGGTTAGTGACTGATGAATTGGAAAGAGGCGTATGTTGTGTTTGTGTAACACTTGTTTATTATATACGCGAGTTATTCGGAAAGACTGGGTTTATCCCATTCTGAATAACTGATACGACGATAAGTCGAAGGTGAAGACGGTGGTTGAAGACCGGAGGTCTTCACGTCGTTTGGATAATTACTGATGATCTTGATTGGGCAGTACACCCAAGAGGAGGGAATCAGTTAGTGGTCGTCCAGACGTACTTGGAGATCGATGGATATGCGAGGTACAAGGTGCCTCCAGTTTCGTTCAGACCCAGAACGGACTTGTAAATGGACTGTGTGTCTGACATTGGATATCATTCTGTGTGATTGATGGATATCGGTTGCATGGAGTGGTTTGCCTGTGTGGCATGCTAAGATGCAAATGATCAAGGCTTCTGTTGAAAAGCAGGGTCTTGTGGTTGATGATCAAAGCACGGCCTATGTGGCATAGCTTTGTGTAGCGTTGATTCGCGAGCCTCACACCCCGGTTGTGAACTAGAAACGGGAGAGGACCTCAGGGACGACATGCGTTTCTTTCTAGCTAGAAGTGGCGTCAGTGGTTTAACACGCCCTTACGAGTTTGACTTATGTGGTTGTTGCTGTTGCGAGGCGCCTCAGATATATCGGTGACTATGTGAAGCCGATGGAGTCATTCGTTGGCTCATTTACGCCCCAAAGGGCGGGGAAACGTAGTGTTCATGCATTTTAATCCACATCGGTGGACTGGCCCTGTCGCTCCAAAGGTCACTCGAGCTCTGACCTTAGACATGGGCTAGATTGTCTCGAATCAGTAGAGGACTATCTTTTGCCACGGTTCACAGATGGAAATCCAACTACCAATACGTGACTTTTCGGTTTTATTTGTAGAGCCTAGTATGGCGACATAGTAGCATGGTATACTATGCCGTCTATGATTGAAACATTTATATTTGAAGTTGTTTTCATGCACTCTACACTATAATAGTATCAAAATGATTTGTCTTGAACGTACCAAGCATGTTTGGCTATTATAAGGTAAAAACCCTATCCTCCGGCTTGCGTTGCATTGTGTGATGGGACCTGGGTCTTATAATAGCTTCATTTTTCTTTATTTAGCATTGCGCTATTGTTTTATGCACTGGTATTCTTGGGAGGAAACCCGTTCCGTGTTATACGGCATGGTCTCTTGATTTACCTAACGTTAAAATAAAGATAAATAATTGTTTTAGTTCTCCCATCAGTCACATGACTGACCTGGAGTTTATTGTTTTAACCTAAACTCTGGGTGCCCTTATTTTGACACGGGCAGCTAGTAGTTTTGGTTTTGCAGATTTATATTCACAGGATCCTGATTTATAGCTGGAACAATACTCGGAAAGCTCTGTATTCGTGTATTACTTCTAGTTGTGTATTGTATTATTTTCCGCTGCGATGTATTTAAATGTAATTTAAATCTCTGATATTTTCTATGTAATATTTATTTATACTCTGTATATTCTTGTATTCTGATGAATTATTGTAATTAACAGTGAAATGTTCTTCTGTGTGCGTTCCGATGTGCCTTGTTCACAATTCAATCCGTGCTTTCCTTACCGGGGAAGTTCGGGTCGCTTCACTTGATCCCACTTGAGTATGTAGGAAGTCATACTAGTGATCCAACTGTCCACTTTATTTATTTTATTATTTTAAAAATTGGGGGAGACTGTTAGAAATTTTCGAACCAATTTTGGGCTTGGGTTTGTTTTTTGAAGAGGATAGAAAGAAAGTGGGAAGAAGATTAGTCCCACATTGTGGAAGATGAAAATGTATCTTAGTACTTAAGGGGCCTTCTCAAGTGGATGTCAGGGCCTTGGGGAACCTAAATGCTTACTTTGTTGTGACGAGGGAGGCCATGCATCACTACACCACACACGCACGCGCTGCCTCCACGGTCTGTCCAACCGAACTGGGCTGGGTGCGGTTTGCGGGTCTCGGGTCCGGATCGAATAATAATATTTTTCGATAGATTTTATAAATAGTAACAGGCCGAAATTCAGCCCATTACGGACCCAAATGAAACTGGGTGGGTTTTGAAATGTTTTCAGAATGTTAGAAATTAAAATGGGCGTAATGATTTAATTTGCAGTGCTTTCAGAACGTTGTAAATGAAGAGGCATAGCATTTCAAATTCAAATGAGGAGATGAGACCGTCCAAACAGTCGCGACGCTTGGCCAACTGTTGCTTCTTTCACTAGCTATAAATAGCCACGCCCAGAAGTGTTTCAAAGATAACTTTGAATTAATTCTTCTTCTTCCTCCCAAATTCTACACCATTTCCATTGCGATATCCCGAAAGTGTTGCGAATTTTCTGATATGCAACGCTAATAAACTATTGCGGAATTTGATTTCTTTTTCCTTTTCATTCTTATCTTAACTTGCATTATCAGTAATAAAAATTCAGAGTGTTCTTGGTTGGATTAAAGTAGTGCAAACTTTGAATTCGATTATGTTGTTCCAAGGCTTTATTGAATCCTAAAAGTCGATAGTTCTATAACCCGTTTGTACCTGTTGGATTGAAGTATTGTCTGAAAGAATCTATTATATACTTCCTTAAAGTCTGAAGTACGACAATCATCTTCCTCCAATAGTCTTAAACCGCAAAATCCCCAACACTCGTGAGTCATGTTCATGCTTAATTTAACATGTTTGTAATTTACAATATACTCATGTTAACGTTATACGATATATAATAATAAACCTGTTTCATATTAATTTAACTGCCTTTCAAACAAACGTTTGAACTAACTCTTTAGCATTCTTTTTAAGTCTGTTAACTTCTAAAATTGCAAAAAAGAACAAAAATCTATATCCAAACACACGTTGTTCCACTCAGGTCGACTATAATTCAATTTAACGATGCTGAAATTCATTCCCTTGCATATGTTATGAAAATTAAAATTGTACTTCTTTCAAAAGGGTGTCCAGATCTTATTTTAACTCTTTAGTCTTCTATCAATATTTACGTCACTTTTATACACCATAAACACAAATGCTTAATGACGGGTGTATAAAAACATAAGCACATATGATAAGATAAAACTATAGAGTATATATTTTAGAAGTTTGCAACATAACAATACTTATAAATTTTATACATTGAAATATATCAATTTTAAGAAAAAAACAGGTTAAAGTTGGCTAACTGTTATCATTGATTATCTAATTGATTCTACATTTTATTAGCACATTTCTTCATGGTGATTTTCAAATGAGTTAGTACTTTGTATTGTTAAAGGAATCTTTTCCACAATTATTGATGAATCAAATCTAAGTTCATTCATTCTCTTCATGTTTGACCATTATACTCGCACCTATTATCGACAATTCACACCTTATATAGTTGAAAATTTTGAAACTATCAACCTGTACAAATAATACAAACTGCTTTCACCATTAATTTACAAATAATAACAAAATAAAGCAGTATTTTGGTTTTGGCGCAGCTAATTGTTTTGCATATGATGCAGCCCAAGCTGGATTAGATCAATGGAATCGTAGAATTTACTTGACAAGCAGAAGTAATATCCCGTTTGCATTTAGGGGTTAAGAGTGTTTTTTGTTATCTAACAGACGTATAGAATGTTGATTAGCAAGAGTTATTTGTCAATTAATTATAAATAGACAGTTAAAAGTTTAGGGGTTTTGGTTGTGATATACATGCTCATGCTTATGTGCATGTTCATTATAACATGTTTGTAATTTACAGATATACTCATGTTCATGTTAATGCTATATGATATATAATAATAAACCTGTTTCAAATTAATTTAGCTTTCGTTCAATATAAATTTGTGAACCAAATATTTTACCTTATTTTTAATCCTGTTAACTTCTAAAACTGCAAAACGAACACAAATCTATATTCAAACACACGTTATCTACCACTCGGGCCAACTATGCTCACAGAAATGCATGGCCAATATTTATACATAGTCGTTTCAAATGACTATCCCAATAATTACGTTAACATGTTAAATAGGTTAAAACTCATGACAATGTATCATGCTCTGTAACGGCCCGAAATCCCCCTTACGGGAAATCACGGATTGAATTGAGAACAAGACGAATCAGAACGCAAACAGAAGATCATTTCATTGCTTATTACAACAATTCATCAGAATACAAGAATATACAGAGTATAAATCAATATTACACAGAATATATGTAATAACCCGTAAAATGCGAGCCAGTTTGAAATTTTTATTTTGGCAATTTTAGCGAATTTTGATTATTTGAAATGAATTATTTTAAATAATATCGACGAGAAATTTATTTTGAATATAATTCGAACGTATATATTATACGCATCGTCGTTAGAATATAAATATTTATATATAATTATAAATAGAATTGAAAATGGCGCGGTAGTTCGATAATTCGATTTCAAACTTCAACTGAATGTACCGGGTGCAAAACAATCCGGATTTTAGTGAAACTAAAAACATTAGGATCTAATTGGTAATATCTTTCCAACGAATCCGAAAAATCAAAATTTCATAGCGGGAATCAAAAGATATGTCCAGTTGAAAATTCTGAATAGTCGCTATGGAATTTAGGCCCTTAAAAATGGAAATTTTGCAATTGACCTCGGATTTCGACGAAACCAGTTTTGTTGGATCCGCAGTGTCAAATTATTGTTAGATTTCAAATTTCATAATTTTTCGAATCAATATGTGAGCGTGGCAAAGGAAAACGCGTTTGACCATTTTCAGTTGATTTTAATCGACTGGAAAATGGCCATTTTTCATACGATCTCAGAATTCGACGAAACTAGTTTTGTTAGGACCGTATCGTCAATACGAAGCTAGAAAATATTTTTCTAGAATTTTTCTAGTTAGTATGTGACCCCGGTAATTTGAAATGTACGTTTAAAATTCGGTATAGTGATTTAAATGTAAATTTAACGGAAACTGATTGTAACAGCCGAATCAGCCTACGATACATATCCCATTGTGTTCGGAATGGGGGTAAAACCCTAGGGACGACAGTCGTTGGACTTGAATTTGAGTTCGAATGAAAAACAACTTTTTAGGAAAAAATAATAATAATAATAAAATATAAATATATAAATTACACTTCCCTCCCCCATTCAGTAAAACCTAAATCGAAAAAAAAAACCGCCTCCCTCCATATCATCGTCGAACCCCCACCCCCTTCGCGACTTGCGCCGCCGCAACCAGGAGCAGGCGCCCAACTCCGACGAGCTCCGGCAATCGCCCCCCCCCCTCCATCTCTCCTCCTTCCTTCTTCTCCCTCCTCTCAATTCACTCGCGAGCCCCAATTTCCCCTTACCCGAACCCCGTGCCACCACCGCACCCAACCCTGGACCCATATCCGACCGCGCCGAGCCCCCCTGCGCCGCCTGAACGAGCTCCGCCACTCCCCCATGCGCCTGCCACCTCCTCCACGTCAGCATCACACTCCAGCGCCCCGGCTTCCTCCCCCTTCGATTCAAGGTAAATTTTATGACCTTTTGGTTATGTAAAAACTATTTTTTTTATTTATTTTTATTTTATTTTTAAAACTTTTTTTTTTATATGATTTTAAAAAAAACTGAAAATTACATGATTTTAAAACTGAAAATTATTAGATTTTAAATCGGTAAAAGATGGGATTTTTAGTAGTGAAAAGGCGAGAGTTTTAAGTAGAAAGGCGAAATCTTTTCTATTGTAGAAGAAGAAAAATATAATCTTTTATATTGTAGAAGATGAAAAATATAATCTTTTATATTGTAGAAGGATAAAAATATGATTTTACATAGTAGGAACTATAAAAATATAATCTTTATAAGATAGAGAATATAAAAATATCATCTTTGTACATGTTGCGAAATAAAAATCTGATTTTTATTATATATACATTGAAATAAAGAGGTGATTTTTATAGTGATGAAATAAAATCGAAATCTTTATATTTGAAAAGGCGAAATTTTTATATAGAAAATAGCGTGATAAAAATAGAATTTTTATCTATTGAATAGCAAAGTAAAAATTCGATTTTTATATATTGAATAGCAATATAAAAATTCGATTTTTATATATTGAATAGCAATATAAAAATTCGATTTTTATATATTGAATAGCGAAATAAAAATGTGATTTTTATATATGTAGTGAATACGGGCAACGAAGGTGATAAGAAGGCGAGAACGACGAAGGTTTCTGCAAATGAAGTGTCGTGAAGTTGGGATAGCTATTTGTGAGAATTTCTCACCTTTCAATTTCTTTTCTAATTATATATATATACTAGGATGCAGACGGTGCTTAGTAGCACCCGACACAATCGTCCACAGACCATGGACTTGTTTGTTTGGTTGCATAGCTTAGTTATATGATTTGATTTGAATTTGGTTGTTTGGTGATTTTGATTGATGTGTGAATGGCGTGGGCCTTCACTAGACCGGGGATAAGGCTAGGCCTTGTCCCGTTTCTAGTATCGTGCCGTTATGCCGCCGAAATTTTCTAAAATATGTTAGAAAAATAAAAATATCATTTTATTGAATAAATGAACCGAATAGAATATTCATAGGTTGAATAAAATGTTTTATCGTTAAAAATATAATTTTTAACGTGAATGTGAATAAATAAATATTCATTTACAAACCGGACGGTTTGTTTATGTACACCTATTTGAAGGACATTGATTGGGACGATAAATTTTACACATCGCCCAGCTGCACAAATAAAATATGTGTTTGATTGTTTGAAACCCCACACGGGTGTTGGGATGAAATTTGAAGTTCACTCATCCCGATTGATTGAATATGTCGATCGGTTGATTGACAGGCTGTTTTAAGCGTTGGATATTTATATTTGATGCTTATACAGTGTAGTGCACTTTGGTTGATGGTTGATTATTTTCAATGCTATTATATACATGTGTTGTATGAAAATCCATATAATTAACTTTATATGGTAATTGATTGGGCCTCATTCCAGTTTTAAAATAGAAATATTTGAAATAGAAATATTCGAAATGGAATATTTGAAAATATCAATATATGAAGCCGTGTTGATTAGATTGACGCCATTTTGACGTGAACGATATTTATATCGATTTTATTCATTTTGAATTGAATTGAAAACGATTTCGAAATGAATTGAATTGAAAACGATTTCGAAATGGATTGAATTGAAAACGATTTCGAAATGAATTGAATTGAAAACGATTTCGAAATGAATTGAATTGAAAACGATTTCGAAATGGATTGAATTGAAAACGATTTCGAAATGGATTGAATTGAAAACGATTTCGAAATGGATTGAATTGAAAACGATTTCGAAATGGATTGAATTGAAAACGATTTCGAAATGGATTGAATTGAAAACGATTTCGAAATGGATTGAATTGAAAACGATTTCGAAATGGATTGAATTGAAAACGATTTCGAAATGAATTGAATTGAAAACGATTTCGAAATGAATTGAATTGAAAACGATTTCGAAATGAATTGAATTGAAAACGAATTCAAATGGAATTGAAAGCGAATTGAAATGAATTCGAATTGAATTGAAATTTGAATTGAATAGAAATGAATTTTAAAACGAATTTATAAAGAACAATTCAATTTTGATTTGAATTGAAGTGGAAGTTGAAATTGCTTTTGAAACGAATTTAAAACTATTTATATAATTCGTTTTAAATAGAAATCGACGAAATATATTATATATATTATATATATAATATAATGGCCTGAATAGAACGCGCCGCGCAGCGGCAGTTCGTGAATTTCGACCATTTATTTCAAACGGACATTACGGGAGATCCGACCGTCGGATTCTCCTAAAACCGGAACCGTTGGGTTCGTATCGAAAAGAGCTTTCTAATGAATGTTAGAAATTTGAAATCTAACGGTTAGATTTGGAGATACGTCCAAATCAAATTCGAAAAAGGTCGCTGTAAGTGCAGTTCGATGGCCGTTGATGGAAATCGACTGTACGGGCCTTGATAAAATTATTAAAAATAGTAATAATTTGTGTAAAATCATAAGAAATGATTTGTGAAGATTTGGGATGAAAGACTCCATATTTTAAAAGATAAAAATAGATTTTTATCGAAATGAACTAGTTTTGAACTAGAATTATAATTCTATTTATTTTTAAGTAAATAAATTGAATTTGAAATGGTTTTGAAAATAACCAGAATTTCCAATGATTGCATTGGAATGGATTTGAATCGAAATTGTCTTCGGAATATTTCGATGTTGGGATTCGTGATTATACGGATGTTGTTACGGAAATTTGAAAGATATATTTATATCGTTATTTCCAATACGATATTTGTTAGTCGTGGAATTTGATATTGAATATAAGCCGATATATTTTCTATTCAGAGCCTTGTATTGAATATCAAATGTGATTTGGGTTTGTCGTGAATGGTGTCTTCACTAACACTGTTTTTGAGCCCAGTTGAGAAAAGATTAAATCTTTTATTTAGATTTAATGAAGTGTACCAATTAAATAATATTTAATTGGAATTGAATTGATATTGATTTTTGGGTTTATCGTGGACAGTGTTTTAAATAACACTTGTTCTTTAACCCAATAATTAATGGAATGTGATTTTGGGTTTATCGTGAACCGTGTTTTAAATAACACGGATTCTTTAACCCAGTTAACGATTAAAACTTAGTGGAGTTTTAATGAATCTTTAATTAGATTGAAAAGATCGAGAATGGAGTATCACCAGTTTTACTCCAGGCGATAGTTAAATCTTTAATTAGATTTAAACGTGAGATGGTAATTGAATTTACCGATAACACTGTGGTGTTAGATATGAAGTATTACCAGTTGTACTTCATGGGATGAATAGGTTGGGATTGGGAAATAAAATAAATGATTACTTCGGTGTGGTTCGCTAATCCCGACTAGTTTGAATTGATATTCAAAGGAGATTAAAGAATAAATTTAAAGAATTTATCTTGGATAAAATTAATGGGAACTTTTCCCAAAGTATAGGAATATTTGGATAAAAGAATATTCTGAATTGGAATGAGGCGTATGTTGTGTTTGTGTAACACTTTTATAATATATACGCGAGTTATTCAGAAAGACCGGGTTTATCCCATTCTGAATAACTGATTCGACGTGGTGTCGAAGATGAAGACGATGGTCGAAGACCGGAAGTCTTCACGTCGTTTGGGTGATTACTGATAATCTTGATTGGGCTGTACACCCAAGAAGATGGAAACAGTTGGTGATCGTCCAGACGTACTTGGAGATCGATGGATATGCGGGGTACTAGGTGCCTCCGGTTTCGTTCAGACCCAGAACGGACTTGTAAATGGACTGTGTGTCTGACATTGGATTTTAGTCCGTGTGATTGATCTCTATTAAATATATATCTGTTTGGCGGCGGAGAATTTATTCTCTTGCTTAACGCCCTTCTCTGAGACGCACGAGCTCAGGGGTTATATATTGATGGATATCAAACGCATGGAGTGAATTGCATGTGTGGCATGCCTAAGTGGCAATTGATCGAGGCTTCTGTTGAAAAGCAAAGTCTTGTGGTGATGATCAAAGCACAGCCTGTGTGGCACAGCTTTGTGTAACGTGAATTCGCGAGTTTCGCACCCCGGTTGTGAACCAAAAACGGGAGAGGACCTCAGGGAGGGCATGCGTTTCCTTCTAGCTAGGGTGGTGTCAGTGACCTACCAGCCCTGACATTTATATAATTTTCACCTGTGTGGTTGTTGCTGTTGCGAGGCGCCTCGGTTAGATCGGACGATCCGGGTCCGATGGAGTCATTCGTTGGCTCGCTTACGCCCCAAAGGGCGGGGAAACGCAGTGTTCAGGCATTTTAATCCACATCGGTGGACCGGCCCTGACGATCCAAGGGTCACTCGAGCTCTGATCCTGAGACTCGGGCTAGACAGTCTCGAATCGGTTGAGGACTATCTTTTGCCTCGGTTCATAGATGGAAACCCAATTTCCAAATAAGTGACTTTGCGGTTTTATTTGTAAACCTATATATGGCGACATAGTGGCATGGGACGCTCATGCCGCCTATGATTGATACTTATGATTTGAAGTTGTTTTATACACTATGCACTTATAATAGTATCAAACGATTTGTTTTAAAACGTATCAAGCATTCTTTGGCTGTTATAAGGGAAAACCATATCCTCGGCTGCGTTGCATTGTGTGATGGGACCTGGGTCTTATAACAGCTTCATTTGTCTCTATTTAGCATTGCGCTGTTTGTTTTATGCACTGGTATTCTTGGGAGAAAACCCGTTCCGTGTTATACGGCGTGGTCCCTTGATTTACCCAACTTTAAAAATAAAGATTAGTAACTGTTTTAGTTCTCACACCAGTCACATGACTGACCTGGAGTTTATTGTTTTAACCTAAACTCTGGGTGCCCTTATTTTGACACGGGCAGCTAGTAGTTTTGGTTTTGCAGATTTATATTCACAGGATCCTGGTTTACAGCTGGAACGATATCCGGAAAGCTTTGTATCCGTATATCTCTTTCTAGTTGTGTATTGTATTATTTTCCGCTGCTATGTATTTAAATGTAATTTAAATCTCTGATATTTCTGTGTAATATTCATTTATACTCTGTATATTCTTGTAATCTGATGCATTGTTGTAATATAAAGTGAAATGTTCTTTTGTACGCGTTCTATTTTGTCCTGTTCTCAAAACAATTCGTTCTTTCTCTTCTCTTCGGAGACCGGGGAAGTTCGGGTCGTTTCAATATATCAGAGATTTAAATTACATTTAAATACATCGCAGCGGAAAATAATACAAAACACAACTAGAAGTAATACACGGATACAGAGCTTTCCGAGTATTGTTCCAGCTGTAAATCAGGATCCTGTGAATATAAATCTGCAAAACCAAAACTACTAGCTGCCCGTGTCAAAATAAGGGCACCCAGAGTTTAGGTTAAAACAATAAACTCCAGGTCAGTCATGTGACTGGTGTGAGAACTAAAACAGTTATTTAAAACTTTACTTTAAATCAGATATATCATGGGACCACGCCGTATAACACGGAACGAGTTTCCTCCCAAGAATACCAGTGCATATAACAAAACAGCGCAATGCTTTTTTAGAAAAATGAAGCTATTATAAGACCCAGGTCCTATCACATAATGCAACGCAAGTCGAGGGATCGGGTTTTCCCTTATAATAGCCAAACATGCTTGGTACGTTTAAAACAAATCATTTGATACTATTATAAGTGTATAGTGTCAAAACAATTTCAATCATAAATATCAATCATAGACGGCATGGGTACCATATATCATGTCACCATACTAGGCTCTACAATCAAAACCGCAAAATCACGTATTTGGAAATTGGATTTCCTCCTATGAACCGAGGCTTGGGACCGCCCTCTACCGATTTCGAAACAATCTAGCACATGTCTCAGGCAAGTACTCAGTCAAGCCTTTGGAGCGACAGGGCCGGTCCACCGATGTGGATTAAAATGCCTGAACACTGCGTTTCCCCGCCCTTTGGGGCGTACATGAGCCAACGAATGACTCCATCGGTCCCGGATCGACCGATATAACCGAGGCGCCTCGCAACAGCAACAACCACACAGGTGAAAATAATATAAATGTTAGCCAGTTTAAGCACTGACACCACCTCTAGCTAGAAAGAAACGCATGTCCTCCCTGAGGTCCTCTCCGGTTTTTGGTTTACAACCGGGGTGTGAGGCTCGCGAATCCACGCTACACAAAGCTATGCCACACAGGCCGTGCTTTGATCATCAACCACAAGACTTTGCTTTTCAACAGAAGCCTTGATCAATTGCCACTTAGGCATGCCACACAGGCAATTAACGCCATGCGATTGATATAAATCAATATATAACCCCTGAGCTCGCACGTCTCAGAGAAGGGCGTTAAGCAAGAGAATAAATTCTCCGCCGCCAAACAGATATATATATATATATATATATTTAATAGAAATCAATCACACAGAATAAAATCCAATGTCATACACACAGTCCATTTACAAGTTCGTTTTGGGTCTGAACGAAACCGGAGGCACCTTGTACCTCGCATATCCATCGATCTCCAAGTACGTCTGGACGACCACCAACTGATTCCCTCCTCTTGGGTGTACAGCCCAATTAAGATCATCAGTAATCACCCAAACGACGTGAAGACCTCCGGTCTTCGACCACCGTATTCATCCTCGACACCACGTCGAATCAGTTATTCAGAATGGGGTAAACCCGGTCTTTCTGAATAACTCGCATATATAATAAACAAGTGTTACACAAACACAACATACGCCTCATTCCAATTCATCAGTCACTAACCATAAATTAGTAAGAGAACAATTCCCCAAATATTGACTAACGAGGAGAGAGAAAAAGGGGTGGGGGGATTTTATATTATTTTTATTTTATTTTATTTATTCCATAAAGCAACTTTCTATTTCGAACTCAAAATCGAACTCACCGACTGTCGTCCATAGCTAATTACCCCCATTCCGAACACAATGGGATATGTATCGTGAGCTGACTCGATCGTTTCGATCATTTTTCGTCAAAATGAAAATATAACTATATATATTGAATTTGAACGCACATTTCATTTTACTGGGGCTACATACTAACTAGAAAAATTCCCGAAAAATATTTTCTAGCTTCGTATTGACGATACGGTCCTAACAAAACTAATTTCGTCAAATTCTGAGACCGTTTGAAAAATTCAATATCAAATTCAATATCAAATTCTGAGACCGTCTGAATAGAAAATATATCGGCTTATATTCAATATCAAATTCTACGACCAACAAATATCGTATTGGAAATAACGAGATAAATATATCTTTCAAATTCCCATAGCAATATTTGTATTCTCACGAAATCCAACATCGAAATATCCCAAATACAATTTCGATTCAAATCCATCCCAACTCAATTATTGGAAATTCTGGTTACTTTTAAAACCATTTCAAATCCACTTTATTTATTTTAAAAATAAATAGAATTATAATTCTAGTTCAAAACTAGTTCATTTCGATAAAAATCTATTTTTATCTTTTCAAATATGGAGTTTTTCATCCCAATTCTTCCCAAATCATTTCTTATGATTTTACACAAATTATTACTATTTTTAATAATTTTATCAAGGCCCGTATAGTCGATTTCCATCAACGGCCATCTAATTGCAATTACAACGACCTTTTCCAAATTTGATTTGGATATAATTCCAAATCCAACCGTTAGATTTCAAATATCTAATATTCTTTAGAAAGCTCTTTTCGATACGAACCCAACGGTTCTGGTTTTAGGAGAATCCGACGGTCGGATCTCCCGTAATATCCATTCGAAGTCAATGGTCGAAATTCACGAACTGCCGCAGCGCGTTCTATTCAGGCCATTATATATATATATTATATATATTTCATCGATTTCCTTTTAAAACGTATTATATAAATCGTTTTAAATTCGTTTTCAAAACGATTTCAACTTCATATTCAATTTCTAATCAAAATTGAATATTCCACATCATCGATATACAAATGATAATATTTTCAAAACGATATATTTTGAAATCACTTTCTTTTCTATATTCATTATAAAAATGAATAAAATCGATATAAATATTGTTCACGTCAAAATGGCGTCAATTTAATCAACACGGCTTTTATATATATTTTAACAACTTCGTTATTCTATTCAACAAATGAATATTTTCTTCAACACATGAATTTTCATTTTTCTATTCAACACATGAATTTATTTTCAATTCAACACATGAATTTATTTTCAGTTCAACAAATGAATTTATTTCCTGTTCAACACATGAATTTATTTTCAATTCAACACATGAATTCATTTTCTATATTGGAATGAGGCCCAATCAATTACCATATAATGTTAATTATATGGATTTTTTTTTTGAAAATTGGTTCACTTTATTGCAAAAACCAATAAAAACCTCCTTTATAAGCCTCGTTAAAACCTTGTAATCCCCTAACCTAAGTGGGTGCCTTATAAGGAAAAAGAGTACTTATAAATTTGGTGTACAAAGTGCTGAAGTTATCAAAAGAAATACAACATAAACCATAAAAAAGAACACAAATAAACATGACTATAGCCAAAAACACAAAAAGCTTCTTCACGGCCCGACCAGGCCCATCTTCACACATCAGAGAAACCGCTTCGTCAGGTATCCATCTTCAAATATATCGACACGTTGCAGTTTAACTGGTATCATTGAGTTCGATACCCCATCTACCAAGCATTGACTCACTTCTCCTATCTCGAACAATCCGACTTCCATTATTGAAAAGTAAGCATTTAATATCCCTTTCAATTTTCCAAAGAAACGATGAAGAATCCGAGCTTTTGCCAAGGAATACTCTTGAATTCCTTTCCTTCCAAACGAAATATATGACGCTGGTGAAGGTAGCACATGCTAAGTCTCTCAATTGATCTTTTTTCTTGAAATTTTCATGTATAAGCCTCACTTCATCTTTCAAATCTAATAAATTGACAGGAAGATCCAATATTTGCTTTAGGGAAAGCCAAATGAAAGCTGTAAAGTCACAAGAAAAGAAAAGAAAAGATGTTGAATTGTCTCAGGATGGTTGTTGCAAAGGGGACAGATCAGATCTGAGATGTTGCTGTAACGATGAACCCTATCCTTCGTGTTTAATCTGCCAAGACAAGCAAGGTAAGCAATAAAAGACATTTTTTTAACTGTTTTTAGCATACCAAATTACAGAAAAAAAATCTTCCTGATTTTCATGATGTCTCAGGTAATCCTAAGCTTTGTGAAATGTGAACTGGCCACCTTCACACCATACGTACTCATCATGACTTTTATTTGGATAAATTGAGATGGAGTTGATTTCTTCTAGCAGTTCTCTAGTGGAAGGATGTATTTCAGGTATTAACTTCCCATTTCTGATAATTTTACTGACTTTTTCATCTGCATTGCCTATTATATTCAGTCTATTATAACCTAGCAGATCAACTAAACTTTTGCAATTAACCCAAGGTTTAAACCACAAATTTGTTTCCTCTCCATTTGCAATGTTTTTATTGAACAGCTGTTTTGTTCTGGACCTTAATCTTAAAAGAGATTTCCAAGTTGTAGATGCATTATTATCCTTAGCCATTGACCAAAAATAATCCTTCTTGCAGTATCCATTGTGCATCCAAATACTCCAAAGTGAGTTATTAGATAGAAATTTCCATAGAAGCTTCACACATGCTGCTTTCTTAAGATTTGAACATAATTTGAAACCTACTCCTCCTTCCTTCTTAGGTCTACATAAATTCTTCCATGACACTTTATGTGATGAACCACCCCAAAAAAAAATCAACACATATTGATTGAAGTTTATCTGTGGTATATTCTAGGATTTGATAGATGAAAATCCAGTATAATATAATAGGAGTAATAACAGAATTGATAAGTTCATCCCTTCCTGCAAAATTTAACAATTTTGTTTCCCAACCATTAATTTTGCTTTGAACTCTTTAGATGAGAGAATTGCACTCTGAATAGTGTAAATAGTTGGAAGATAATGGTACTCCTAAATATTTAATTGGTAAAGAACCTTGCTGAAATCCAAAAATATTACTGATCTGCTCTGCATTTACAACTGATGCACTGAAAAACACTTTGGTTTTAGATGCATTGACATTTAAACCAGCATACACACTTAAATTCTGAAAAATCTTCTTTGAAGATTGGGCATTGGAAATAGATGATTTACCAAATATCATCAAGTCATCAGCATATAGAAGGTGAGAAATAATAGGTTGATAAGAACTGCTGGGCTGAAAATCCTTATTATGAGTTGCTTCATCCATCATATAGGTAAAATATTGCATTGCAATAGAAAATAAATAAGGGGACAGTGGATCACCCTGTCTAATTCCCCTATTTGAAGTGATAACCCCTTTGGAACACCTTGTATCATTATAGAATATGTAGCAATCGACATACATTCATATATGACATTTATGAAATGAGTGGGAAAACTCATTTTTGACATCATGTAACATATGAATTCTCTATTGACACAATCATATGCTTTCTGTAAATCTACTTTAATACATAATTTTGGCATTCCCTTTTTCTTGAAATCCCTTAATAATTCATGTGCAAGCAATATATTATCCCCAATATATCTGTCTTGTATAAATGCACTCTGATTTTCTGAGATTAGATAAGGCAGAAAATGCTTAAGTCTATTACACAAAACTTTAGAGAAAATTTTATAATAGACATTGCAGCATGCTATTGGTCTATAATGTGCTATCTCAGTAGGCTTATCACTTTTGGGGATTAAAGTGATGAAAGTGTGGTTTAGGTACTTAGGAAGTTTACCTGATATAAAAATATATGAAATAGCTAGCAACAACTCATCCTTCAGTTCATCCCAGTGCACTTTAAAAAAATTTGAGTTAATCCCATCAGGTTCAGGACTTGATTCATCATCAATTGAAAATAAAGCCTCTTTAATCTCTAATAAATCAATTGAATTTAATAGAAATTGTTGTCCTTTTGAATTAATATTGAATATAGGCTGGAACATTGGAAATGATGTAATTCTTGGACCATTAAACATGTCTTGAAAATATTTGATAACATGAGTTTCAATTTCTTCATCTTTGAATATTAAATTCCCACTTGGATTAATTATATGGATTTTCTACAACACATGTATATAATAGAAACGATAAATAATCAACCATCATCCAGAGTGCACCACACAACTGCATAAGCATTAAATATAAACAATTAACGCTTACACGGTCTGTCAACCCATCGATTGACATACAACTAAACAATCGGGATTAGTGTACGTCAAATATCATCCCAATATCGTGTGGGGTTTCAAATCAACAAACACATATTTTATTTGTGAGGTTGGGCGATGTGTAAAATTTATCGTCCTAATCAATATCAATCAAATCAGTGTATATAAACAAATCTCTGATTTGTTTATAAATATTTATTTTATATGCACGTTAAAAATCATATTTTTAACTATAAAATATTTTCCACTATAAAATATTTTATTTCATTCCACTTAACACAATTAAATTTCACAACACAGCGTAACAACCTGTATTTTTAATAACCTGTTAAGATATAAATTGAGGCAGAATTTAATTCTAAAATCTGAATCAAGGGAAACGGGCTATGCCATTGCGTTCGTCTCGGAAAAATACGCGAAATAGAGTCCGAGTTTTCGAAAATCGGAGTCCGTATGACCCAGTTAAGGCCCATTGAAGTTTTCAGAAATTTCCATATTAAAAACAGATTTAAATTCTAAGTTAAAAACAAGGGTTAGGGCACAACTGGTGTCAGGCGGGAAAAGTCCCGCCAAGACCCCACAAGTCGACATGCATGTCGACAGGGGTCTAAGGGTGTCGACTGCCCTGTCGACACGGGGTGGCCGGGCAGTTCTGCCTGGTGCACCATTTCTGATTTGGGCTTGGTTGTGTGGCTTGGTTCTGGAGAATTCCGAAATCTGATGGACCTATTTCAACCTAGGGTTAATCCTAGGGCTAAAAACACTCTAATCTTCTATAAATAAGACCCTAATCCTACCCTAAAACCCCATTATTCATTCTAGCAACCAAACTATGTCAAATTGATTTCTCAAATGGCCTCCACTTAAAAACCCTAGCCTCCACCCTCTTCATAAATCATTCCTATGAAGATTATGATGTTCATACAAGCATTTCTAAGTTGTATGAATGATCATTAGCTTGCATACATCATCAAGTTGCAAGTTTTATTTGCTAAGCTAGAGTTTTTGGGATTTTTGTTAAGGATGTTTCTTATTGGAGCTTTGTTTTGGGTTTCTATGCTTGCATAAAGGGCTTCTCAAATCTTTATTAGTAGATTTGTGTCTTCATAATATTTGTAAGCCCTCTTACCTTCATTTTAGAAACTCTAAAGTTAATATGTGATGAAAGTTGGGATTTATGCATGTTTGATAAGTTATGCATGTTTATGCAAGTTCACTATGCCATGATTTGCAAGTTTAACATGTTATGCATGTTTATGCAAGTTCACTATGCCATGATTTGCAAGTTTAACAAGTTATGCATGTTTATGCAAGTTCACTATGCCATGATTTGCAAGTTTAACAAGTTATGCATGTTTATGCAAGCTTACTATGCCATGATTTGCAAGTTTAACAAGTTATGCATGTTTATGCAAGTTCACTATGCCATGATTTGCAAGTTTGACAAGTTATGCATGTTTATGCAAGTTCACTATGCCATGATTTTCAAGTTTGACAAGTTATGCATGTTTATGCAAGTTCACTATGCTAAGTTATGCAAGTCCAACATGTTATGCATGTTTATTATGATATGTAAGATTCATCATGTATGTTGTGCCAAGTTCCCTCTTCCTATCCTTTATGCGTTATGACGAATATGTAAGCGATGGAATGACGTTGGGGGGTTTGGGTAAAACTTAAAATACATGAAAATATAAGATTGGGAATTTACCTATTAAGTTAGGTCTACCCCTTGGGAATTTACCTATTAAGTTAGGTCTACCCAAGTATTTGTTAAACTTGTAATTATGTTTTGAAAATAAAGTGGACATGACACTTAGAAAACATAAGTGTGGCCAACTCGAGGTTGGGTTGAGTTTGTAGCATAAACCTACCCGGAACCGACCGGCTTAACTAGTGGCTACAAGCAATAGGACCCAATGTGGGTAGTTGGTCATGTTGCACGTGAAACCCGAGGTTAGACTAAGTTGTGGTGTAAACCTACCCGGACCCACCCGGCCTAACTAGTAACCACAACAAGGTCTAATGTGAGAGGTTGGGTGCATTAAATTAATTAATGCCTCATGATTAGGGTTAAGTCATGGCCCACTAATACTTAACCAATTTTGGGGATACGAGGGATTAAATGGGGTTAAGTGGTGAACTGTTGGTTACACTTAACTAATTTAATCCATGATTAGTGAGGGGTTAAACCACACTTAACCCTCTTAGAAAACCCTAGCAACGTGGTCTGTTCCAGCAGTAATCCCAGTTGGGTATCATTCACAACCCTAGAGGCTAGGCTAGGGCGGGGGCACGATTACTGGACGGATGTAAGCGACCAAAGCGACGGCTGAGTGGTACAGCGGTGCGGGTCCAGGCGGGCTACGGACGTGCACGTAGTCCGGTGTTGGACAAACTCGAGGCACGGGTACCAGTAGGTTTAGACTGTGCATTATTGCTTAGGTGTCTGGGGTTGACACCCGAGGGCTTGATACACCCAAAGGTGGACCCAGCACAGTCTGACTACAACCATATGTGGGCCGTATGGACACCAACACTTGACGTGTTAGGTTTATAGGGAGCCGATCGACTAGACCATTGGGCTGGACCTTGTATTAAGGTCACTTCATGTTATTGGGCCAAAGTTTGGGCTGAGGGATCAATACCTGTTATGTTAGTTTGCTAGTACACTGTGGTGCAAAGCTTAATCTTCTTTATGTGATGACACCTTTATCTATTGCCAGTATGTTCATCTCGGTTTCCATCATGATGTTAGCTTTATTAGTTTATAGACTGATCGTAGTAGGGCTTACCAGTCTTTTTGCCTGACCTGTTTTCTTTCGCTTCTTTTCTTCCGTTTCCCCCCCCCCCCAGGTTCTCAGGGAGGGAATAATGGTGCTTAGCTTGGATCGCTTGCTTGTTTGCTGGATAGCTCATGTATGTCTGGACATTGAGCTCGCTATGGTTTATCATCTTTATTTTGGGGATAGCACTATGTATTTCAGTATTTCTGTTTATGATGTACTAGACATGTTTATTTTGGCAGTTGACTTTATGATGTACTAGACTTGTTTTGAGATGGTTTGAGATATTCCGCTGTTTTATTCTCACTTACTCTGTTTTACATATATATTTATGTTCTTACTCTGCCTTGATATATCATTATGCATGCTTACCCAGTTCTAACGCCCCCCAGAAGCTAGTGCCCCCGAAAGAGTGACCCTAGCGGAGGTGGGGTGTTACAAATTTGGTATCAGAGCATATTCTTTACAAGAAAGAACAAAAAGTTTTTAAAAGACTTTTGAAAAACTATTTTCAAAACAAGTATAAAGTATTTTTCAAAGAAAAGTCTAGTATTTTAAAAGGCTATTCCCCAAAAAGCCATTAGCGTTATCCTTCGTTCCCTTGACCTAATCTTATCTGATCTTTCGTTTCAGTATGGCTGAGAATCTTGCCATCCCGGATGGAGTAAACGTACCACTCTGGTATAGGAGACTTCTAGAAGCTAGGGCGGCAGCTGGCCCCGCAAACCCTACTCCCACTCCCCCTCCTATAGTTGAGGATCCTCCCCCTAATGTCCCTCCTCCGGTGGTTCCTGTTCCTCCCCCTCCAGTTGCTGAGGCTCCTCTTCCTCCTCCTCCCCCTCAGCATCCTCAGGTTGAGTTCACGAAGGTTTGTAAAGACTTCAAGGCGATGGGAGGCAAGAATTTCCTAGGCACGGAATCTTTTGTTGAAGCTAGGAATTGGCTGAAAGACACTGAGGACTTGTTTGCTATCTTTGGGATTGATGACGAGAGGAAGATCTTATTGACAGTGTGGCTTTTGAAGGACGAAGCAGCCTATTGGTGGGAGGTCACCAATGGGACAAGGCCCGTCGAGACTTGGGCCGATTTGAGGACTAGATTTGTGGCCAAGTTTCTATCTGCTGCTGAGGCGAATTTACAGATGGAGAAGTTCATTGCATTAAAGCAAGGTGATATGTCTGTCAAGGAGTATGTGAACAAGTTTAATCAGCTGGCCCGTTTTGGTTTGGATATGGTGAACACTCCTGAGAAGAAGGCTCTTCGATTCGCTAGAGGGTTGAATGAGCCGCTGCAGGGTTTGGCAATGTCACATATTCCGCATGGGGCTACTTTTGAGAGTTTGGTCGATATGGCTCTACTTCAGGGTGATGGAAAGAAAGAGGTCAAGTCGAGTGATACTCAAGTAAAGAAGACTGATTCTCAGGGTAAAGGCAATCAAGGTGGTCAAAGCAGTCAGGGGAATCAGAGCAAGAACAAGAAGGGGAACAACAACAAAGGCAAGGGAAAGTGCAATTACTGTGGTGCGCCTGGACACTTTGCTAAGGATTGTAGGAAGAAGAAAAGGAAGCTTAGTGGTGGATGTTTTTCCTGTGGTGAGGCTGGACACTTCAGCAAGGAATGCCCGAAGAAGAAAGGGCAGGGTCAGACTCAGCGTGCTGGGCCTTCAGGAGGGCAAGTTCATGCTCTCAATACCGCTCCAGTTCCCGATCAAGGTAGTGTTTCTGTTGAGAACCTTGTTTATGTTTCTGATCTTCCAGTTCGTACCTTGTTTGATTCTGGTGCATCACATAGCTTTATTTCATCTGATCTTGTTGATAGTTTGCACCTTAGTACTAGCTTAGTGGATGATCCCGTTTGTGTTTCGAATCCCATTGGGGGTTCTGCTCATCTATCTATGATATGTGAGGATCTGAGGATCTCTATACTCAGTGTAGAGTTCTTGTGTAGTGCGTATGTTCTTGGTTTCAGGGGATACAGATTGATTTTGGGCATGGATTGGCTGTCTAGACATGGAGCCATTCTTGATTGTGAGCATAGGGTTGTGAGGCTTGTGACTCGCCTTGGCAACACCTTAGAGATTTCATGCAATCCGAAGGATCCCGTCATGTTGTGCTATCTTGAATCTCTCGACTCATCAGAGGAAACCCTTCAGTCTGTAAGGGTGGTCCGAGATTATCCAGATGTTTTTGAAGAAGTTAAGGGGTTGCCCCCTAAACGAGAGATTGATTTTCGCATTTATCTGGTGGATAATGCTAAGCCTGTTTCTTTGCCCGTTCGACACATGGCTCCACGTGAGAGACGGGAGCTCAGCAAGCAAGTAAAGGAGTTGCTTGAGAAGAACTTCATCAGACGAAGTATATCCGAATGGGGAGCGCCTGTGGTGTTTGCTACTAAGGAAGATGGTTCTCTTCGACTTTGTGTGGACTATAGAGAGTTGAATAAGCTGACTAAGAAGAACAGACACCCATTACCGAGGATTGATGATCTTTTTGACCAGCTTGTTGGTGCTTCTGTTTTCTCTCAGCTTGATCTTGCTACTGGATTTCATCAGCTCAGAGTGGCTGAAGATAGTATAGACAAGACTGCATTCAGAACTCCAGATGGATTCTTTGAATGGCTTGTTATGCCGTTCGGTTTGACGAATGCACCCGCGTATTTCGTGGACTTGATGAGTAGGGTGTTTCGAGAGTTCTTGAACAAGTTTGTCGTGGTCTTTGTGGATGATATTCTGATCTTCTCTAAGGATGAAGAAGAGCACGTGAGGCATCTTGTAGAGGTGATGGATACGCTTAGAGCGCATCAGTTAAAGGCCAAGTTCTATAAGTGTCACTTCTGGAGAAGGGAAGTTCGGTTCCTTGGGCATATAGTATCTAAGCAAGGCTTGGCGGTGGATCCCGCTAAAGTAGTTGCTGTGCAGGATTGGAAGACTCCAAGGAATGCAACCGAAGTGAGAAGTTTTCTGGGTCTTGCAGGTTTTTACCGGAAGTTCATCAAGGACTTCGCGAAGATATCCGCTCCTCTTACTAAGTTGACGAAGAAGAACTTAGTTTTTGCTTGGGATATGGACTGTGAGCTTGCTTTTCAGAGACTCAAGAGAGCCCTTACCTCAGCACCAGTTCTAGCTTTACCCGATGGTGGTAAGATGTTTACCGTGTACACTGATGCTTATGGCACGGGATTGGGCGCCGTTCTGATGCAAGAAGGCAGAGTTATATGTTTTGGTGGTAGGCAACTTAAGGTGCATGAGAAGAATTATCCCACTCATGATCTAGAGCTGGCAGCGATAGTATATGCACTCAAGGCTTGGCGTCATTATCTTCTGGGAGAGAGATTTGAGCTATATACTGATCATAAGTCTTTGAAGTATCTCTTTTCGCAGAAGGATCTGAACTTGAGGCAGCAAAGGTGGATGGAATTCTTGGCGTCCTACGATTTTGATATAGCCTATACCCCTGGCAAGGGGAATGTTGTAGCGGATGCGTTGAGTAGAAAAAGGTTGACACTATTCCTCTATTTGTTGAGATGAAAAATTTAGAGTTCTTGGCAACCTTTGATTTCTCTTTGGCAGTTGAGTCGATGACCGGTTCTTTAGCATCTCTTGAGCTCAGGCCTACCCTTCTGGATCAAGTTGGGGCTTCGCAGAAGGAAGACCCTCAGATAATTGAGATTATGGATAAGCTGATTCGAAGGGAGACATCTAGTCACCTTACTCGGTATTCTATAGATGATAAGGGTTGGCTGAGGAGAGACGGAAGGCTTTGTGTTCCGATGGTGGAAGACTTGGTGAGGAAAGTTCTTGAGGAAGCACATCGCTCCAAGATGACTATACATGCGGGTGGAGATAAGATGTATAAGGATATGAAGCGCATTTTCTTCTGGCCTGGAATGAAGAAGGATGTGGCAGAATTTGTCTCTAGATGTGTTGTTTGTCAGAGAGTAAAAGCCGAGTCGAAGAAGCCCGGTGGGCTATTGCATCCTCTAGAGGTCCCGCTATGGAAGTGAGAGAGTATCTCTATGGACTTTTTTGACGGATTTCCAAGGTCAAGAAAAGGGAATACAAGCATATGGGTCATTGTGGATAGGCTTACGAAGAGTGCTCATTTCATTCCGGTGAAGAGCAAAAGGACCGCATCTGGACTAGCATCAGTATATCTTCGAGAGATAGTACGACTACATGGAGTCCCTTCTAGCATAGTCAGTGACCGAGACCCCATCTTTACCAGTCAGTTCTGGAACAGTTTGCAGAAGCTATGGGCACGAGGTTGAACCTGAGTACGGCTTATCACCCACAAACGGACGGTCAGACAGAAAGGGTGAATAGAGTACTTGAGGACTTGTTGAGGCTTTGCATTCTGGATTTTGGTGGTACTTGGGAAGACCATCTCCCTCTTGTGGAATTTGCTTATAATAACCGTTATCAAGCGAGCATTGGGATGGCACCATTTGAGGCTTTATATGGGAGACCGTGCAAGTCACCTACATGTTGGTGGGAGACTACAGATAAGCTTATACTTGGACCTGACATGATTAGAGATACATCCGAGAAGGTCGAGTTGATTAGAAGACGGATGAAGGCGGCCCAAGACAGACAGAAATCTTATGCTGATAGGCGAAGGACTGATTTGGAGTTTGATATTGGGGATATGGTTTTCGTGAAGGTTTCTCCTTTGCGGAATGTGGTTCGGTTTGGAGCGGTAGGAAAGTTAGCACCAAGGTTTGTTGGACCGTTTCCAGTTGTAGAGAGGATCGGGCAGATGGCCTATAGAGTGGAATTGCCCGAGAAGCTAGCTGGAGTGCATAACGTTTTTCATGTTTCGCATCTCCGGAAGTGTTTGCATAAGTCAGCAGAGGTGGTTGAGCCAACTGTTCTAGAAGATGTGGAAGTAGAGAAAGAAGCTACCTTGAGGAGAGCTCCGATTCGTATCTTGGGGACAGAGATCAAGAAGCTAAGGAATCGTGAGGTCAAATTGGTGAAGGTTCAATGGGGTGAAGCCGAGGAAGACGCAACTTGGGAAACTGAAGAGAAGATGCGTAGGCTTTACCCATTCCTTTATGAGGGTACACTCTCAATCTCTTTATCTTTCCATATCTATCTAGTTTATCTAGTTCATTGTGTCTATCTTATCATGAGAACCTTAGGTAGAATCCTTTGGATGAAACATGTGTTTGAGACATGTTATGTTTGATGGTTGCAAGTGGTTGCAAGTGTTTGCAAGTGGTTACTCGTGGATGCATGATACACATTAGGCACTAGATCGGCTCACACACTCCTCATATTGCATGTGCATGAGTGTTTATGCTTATTCTTGGATGAAATTTGTATGCTATCACATGGGTGTTGCATATGGATGTATGATTGAGCACGCATGTAGATATTATACATTATGTTAGGGATTTGCATACATATGGATACATTTCACTAACATATTTTGCATTGATCTTTGCATTAGATAAGTACATATACACACACTTTTGCATATGTCCATACAGCATTTAGAATCTTTTAAGGACAATGGTTGCTCGTGGATGATGTTTTGAGTAGATGGATGTTGGATGGTAGGATATGTTCTTCCTAACTTGAAGATTTCGGGGACGAAATCCTTTAAGGAGGGGAGAATGTAACAACCTGTATTTTTAATAACCTGTTAAGATATAAATTGAGGCAGAATTTAATTCTAAAATCTGAATCAAGGGAAACGGGCTATGCCATTGCGTTCGTCTCGGAAAAATACGCGAAATAGAGTCCGAGTTTTCGAAAATCGGAGTCCGTATGACCCAGTTAAGGCCCATTGAAGTTTTCAGAAATTTCCATATTAAAAACAGATTTAAATTCTAAGTTAAAAACAAGGGTTAGGGCACAACTGGCGTCAGGCGGGAAAAGTCCCGCCAAGACCCCACAAGTCGACAGGCATGTCGACAGGGGTCTAAGGGTGTCGACTGCCCTGTCGACACGGGGTGGCCGGGCAGTTCTGCCTGGCGCACCATTTCTGATTTGGGCTTGGTTGTGTGGCTTGGTTCTGGAGAATTCCGAAATCTGATGGACCTAATTCAACCTAGGGTTAATCCTAGGGCTAAAAACACTCTAATCTTCTATAAATAAGACCCTAATCCTACCCTAAAACCCCATTATTCATTCTAGCAACCAAACTATGTCAAATTGATTTCTCAAATGGCCTCCACTTAAAAACCCTAGCCTCCACCCTCTTCATAAATCATTCCTATGAAGATTATGATGTTCATACAAGCATTTCTAAGTTGTATGAATGATCATTAGCTTGCATACATCATCAAGTTGCAAGTTTTATTTGCTAAGCTAGAGTTTTTGGGATTTTTGTTAAGGATGTTTCTTATTGGAGCTTTGTTTTGGGTTTTTATGCTTGCATAAAGGGCTTCTCAAATCTTTATTAGTAGATTTGTGTCTTCATAATATTTGTAAGCCCTCTTACCTTCATTTTAGAAACTCTAAAGTTAATATGTGATGAAAGTTGGGATTTATGCATGTTTGATAAGTTATGCATGTTTATGCAAGTTCACTATGCCATGATTTGCAAGTTTAACATGTTATGCATGTTTATGCAAGTTCACTATGCCATGATTTGCAAGTTTAACAAGTTATGCATGTTTATGCAAGTTCACTATGCCATGATTTGCAAGTTTAACAAGTTATGCATGTTTATGCAAGCTTACTATGCCATGATTTGCAAGTTTAACAAGTTATGCATGTTTATGCAAGTTCACTATGCCATGATTTGCAAGTTTGACAAGTTATGCATGTTTATGCAAGTTCACTATGCCATGATTTTCAAGTTTGACAAGTTATGCATGTTTATGCAAGTTCACTATGCTAAGTTATGCAAGTCCAACATGTTATGCATGTTTATTATGATATGTAAGATTCATCATGTATGTTGTGCCAAGTTCCCTCTTCCTATCCTTTATGCGTTATGACGAATATGTAAGCGATGGAATGACGTTGGGGGGTTTGGGTAAAACTTAAAATACATGAAAATATAAGATTGGGAATTTACCTATTAAGTTAGGTCTACCCCTTGGGAATTTACCTATTAAGTTAGGTCTACCCAAGTATTTGTTAAACTTGTAATTATGTTTTGAAAATAAAGTGGACATGACACTTAGAAAACATAAGTGTGGCCAACTCGAGGTTGGGTTGAGTTTGTAGCATAAACCTACCCGGAACCGACCGGCTTAACTAGTGGCTACAAGCAATAGGACCCAATGTGGGTAGTTGGTCATGTTGCACGTGAAACCCGAGGTTAGACTAAGTTGTGGTGTAAACCTACCCGGACCCGCCCGGCCTAACTAGTAACCACAACAAGGTCTAATGTGAGAGGTTGGGTGCATTAAATTAATTAATGCCTCATGATTAGGGTTAAGTCATGGCCCACTAATACTTAACCAATTTTGGGGATATGAGGGATTAAATGGGGTTAAGTGGTGAACTGTTGGTTACACTTAACTAATTTAATCCATGATTAGTGAGGGGTTAAACCACACTTAACCCTCTTAGAAAACCCTAGCAACGTGGTCTGTTCCAGCAGTAATCCCAGTTGGGTATCATTCACAACCCTAGAGGCTAGGCTAGGGCGGGGGCACGATTACTGGACGGATGTAAGCGACCAAAGCGACGGCTGAGTGGTACAGCGGTGCGGGTCCAGGCGGGCTACGGACGTGCACGTAGTCCGGTGTTGGACAAACTCGAGGCACGGGTACCAGTAGGTTTAGACTGTGCATTATTGCTTAGGTGTCTGGGGTTGACACCCGAGTGCTTGATACACCCAAAGGTGGACCCAGCACAGTCTGACTACAACCATATGTGGGCCGTATGGACACCAACACTTGACGTGTTAGGTTTATAGGGAGCCGATCGACTAGACCGTTGGGCTGGACCTTGTATTAAGGTCACTTCATGTTATTGGGCCAAAGTTTGGGCTGAGGGATCAATACCTGTTATGTTAGTTTGCTAGTACACTGTGGTGCAAAGCTTAATCTTCTTTATGTGATGACACCTTTATCTATTGCCAGTATGTTCATCTCGGTTTCCATCATGATGTTAGCTTTATTAGTTTATAGACTGATCGTAGTAGGGCTTACCAGTCTTTTTGACTGACCTGTTTTCTTTCGCTTCTTTTCTTCCGTTTCCCCCCCCCCCCCCCCCCAGGTTCTCAGGGAGGGAATAGTGGTGCTTAGCTTGGATCGCTTGCTTGTTTGCTGGATAGTTCATGTATGTCTGGACATTGAGCTCGCTATGGTTTATCATCTTTATTTTGGGGATAGCACTATGTATTTCAGTTTTTCTGTTTATGATGTACTAGACATGTTTATTTTGGCAGTCGACTTTATGATGTACTAGACTTGTTTTGAGATGGTTTGAGATATTCCGCTATTTTATTCTCACTTACTCTGTTTTACATATATATTTATGTTCTTACTCTGCCTTGATATATCATTATGCATGCTTACCCAGTTCTAACGCCCCCCAGAAGCTAGTGCCCCCGAAAGAGTGACCCTAGCGGAGGTGGGGTGTTACACACAGCAACCAAACAAACAAGTCATCCATGGTCTGTGGACGACGGGTGTCGGGTGCTGCTAAGCACCATCTGCATCCTAGTATATATTTCAACTAGAAATTAAAATAGAAGTGAGGAGTTCTCACCGACTAGCTAAACCAATACACCACGACTCTTCTTATGTAGAAATCTTCGTCGCGCTCACCTTTTGTTCCTTTCATTGTCCGTAGCCACTACATATATAAAAATCACATTTTTATATTGTTGCTATGTATATAAAAATCACATTTTTATAATCACTCTATATGGATAAAAATTCTATTTTTATACCGCTACTATATAAATAAAAATTCTATTTTTACACCGCTGTTCATATAATAAAGATCATATTTTTATCACACTATTCTCTATATAAAAATTATATTTTTATATCGCACTTCTTCAAATAAAGATTATATTTTTATAACGCTATTCTCTATATAAAAATTATATTTTTATATCTACTTCTAATATAAACATCGAATTTTTATATCATCGCTATAGAAATCACATTTTTATTTCAACATATATATAATAAAAATCAGATTTTTATTTCACTACATATATAAAGATCAAATTTTTACTATCTATATAATATAAAAATCGTATTTTTATTCTTTCTATAATATAAAAATCATATTTTTACACACCAAAGATCGTATTTTCTTTTCAAATCTACATTAAAAAACTAGATTTTCACAACGCTACTTCATATGACAAAACCATATTTTTAAACCAATGTCTTTTATATAAGAAAACTGATTTTTATAAATATTTTAAAGATGAAAATAAAATAGAATAAATGTGTATATATAAAAAACTGACTGTTTTTTCAGATCTAGGGGTTGGAGGAGGGGATGGACGTCGCTGGTGGTCGGCAGGTGGTGGTGGGGGCGTGCTGCTGCGTCAGTCGGGGAGGAGGAGGCTCGGTTGGGGATTAGCTCGGTGGCGGGTCCCCCTTTGGCGGCGTGGCTGGGCGTAGAAGGCGATGGGGAAGTGGAGGGACGGAGGGGGGGGGGGGTATGTAGGTGGCGACGACGATGTGGAGGGGGGCGGAGGCTGGTCGATGTCGATGGGGGGTCTGGCGCGACAACGATCCCTTTTTTTTTCTTTCTTTTTTATTTCTCTTTTAATCGATTTCTGATTTGGAAAATCGAATGGGGGTGGGGGTTGACTAACGGGGAGAGAGAAAAAGGGGTGGAGGGGTTTTATATTATTTTTATTTAATTTATTCCATAAAGCAACTTTCTATTTCGAACTCAAAATCGAACTCACTGACTGTCGTCCATAGCTAATTACCCCCATTCCGAACACAATGGGATATGTATCGTGAGCTGACTCGATCGTTTCGATCAGTTTTCGTCAAAATCAAAATATAACTCTATATATTGAATTTGAACGCACATTTCATTTTACCGGGGCTACATACTAACTAGAAAAATTCCCAAAAAATATTTTCTAGCTTCGTATTGACGATAGTCCTAACAAAACTAATTTCGTCAAATTCTGAGACCGTTTGAAAAATGGTCATTTTCCAGTCGATTAAAATCAACTTAAACTGGTCAAACGCGTTTTCCTTTGCCACGCTCACATATTGATTCGAAAAATTATGAATTTTGGAATCTAGCAATAACTTAACATCACGGATCCAACAAAAGTGGTTTCGTCGAAAACCGAGGTCGTTTGCAAAATTCCTATTTTTAAGGGCCAGAATTCCATAGCGACTATTCTGAATTTTCAAATGGACGTAACTTTTGATTCCCGCTATGAAATTTTGATTTTTCGGATTCGTTGGAAAGATATTCTCAATTAAATTCTAATAATTTTTATTTCGCTAAAATCCGGCTTATTTTGAATCCTGCACATTCATTTGAAATTCGAAATCGAAATTTCGAACTACCGCGCCATTTTAAATTCCTTTTATAATTATAAATAATTATTTATATTCTAACGACGATTTAAATAAATATATACGTTCAAATTCTATTCAAATAAATTTCCCGTCGTTATTATTTAAAATAATTCATTTTAAATATTCAAAAATCACTAAAATTGCCAAAATAAAAATTTTAAACTGGCTCGGATTTCCGGGTTATTACAATCTCCCCCACTTAAAACTTTTCATCCCCGAAAAGGAACGAAGCCGAAAGTTGTTTTACAAACCAACTCAACTTTCATTATTTTCTTTACGGCTTAAGTTCTTAAACTTTTCAGTTTCTAAGAACTTTTCAAATTTTTCAAAAATTTGGCTAACCCCCTAAATTTTCGAAAAATTTCGCCATAACCTCCCCTACACCGGGGACTTCGGGATATTTCATATAGCCTCCCATGGCCTTCTTCAATCCAAAATAAAAATAAAAAGCCAAGCGGCTAGCCAATCGGCTCATAAAATCATCCAAAACCTAAGAAATACAATAAACATGTACCTATTTGTCGGGCAAACAATTTTATTCCTCTTCTCTAACCTCCTTGCTATGACTTGCTCAAGGTAAGTACATGTATATGCATGCAAATGCAACAAATTTTCAATACAATTCACTATTTGGTTCAATTTGGCTAAAGGTTCAACATTTTAATTAATCAAACAATAATCAAACAACACAACTAGCAATCAATTAGTTGGTTAACGTTTCAAATTCATAATTTTAATACATAGTCAAAAATCGCATTTTTGGTGCCAAATCACAACAATAAGCCCTATCTAATTTTGGTTCTCACACCAGTCTAATGGAAATATATAGATATCACACTTTCGAAACTCGAACACTGATTCTGATGATGTAGCTATAATCATCAGAATCATCTCCAGGCGACTAGAGTGTGAATCTATATCTATCCAGTATATTTAAACTTCAAATACATGCGGATCGGACGTATACGCAAAATCTCTATATACCTGATAGTCCAAATCAATATAAATAAATATTCAAATATGAATTATTGAATTAAATTTTCAAAACATTTTTTTTTAATTTTTTTTTTCAAAACACCACTCTTCACACTCGTTCTAGGATACTACTGATCCCATCTCTAACGAGTCACTCTCATTGGATATTACAAATCCAACTTCTGATGAATTCTTTCGTATGGTTCTAATGTGTCTTGTTCTCTGCGCTTTGTAAACCAAAGCTCTGAAACCACGATGTAACGGCCCGAAATCCCCCTTACGGGAAATCACAGATTGAATTGAGAACAAGAGGAATCAGAACGCAAACAGAAGAACATTTCATTGCTTATTACAACAATTCATCAGAATACAAGAATATACAGAGTATAAATCAATATTATACAGAATATATCAGAGATTTAAATTACATTTAAATACATCACAGCGGAAAATAATACAAAACACAACTAGAAGTAATACACGGACACAGAGCTTTCCGAGTATTGTTCCAGCTGTAAATCAGGATCATGTGAATATAAATCTGCAAAAACCAAAACTACTAGCTGCCCGTGTCAAAATAAGGGCACCCAGAGTTTAGGTTAAAACAATAAACACCAGGTCAGTCATGTGACTGGTGTGAGAACTAAAACAGTAATTTAAAACTTTACTTTAAATCAGATATATCAAGGGACCACGCCATATAACATGGAACGGGTTTCCTCCCAAGAATACCAGTGCATATAACAAAATAGCGCAATGCTTTTTTAGAAAAATGAAGCTATTATAAGACCCAGGTCCTATCACACAATGCAACGAAAGCCGGGGGATAGGGTTTTCCCTTATAATAGCCAAACATGCTTGGTACGTTTAAAACAAATCATTTGATACTATTATAAGTGTATAGTGTCAAAACAATTTCAATCACAAATATCAATCACAGACGGCATGGGTACCATATATCATGTCGCCAAACTAGGGTCTACAATCAAAACCGCAAAGTCACGTATTTGGAAATTTGATTTTCTCCGATGAACCGAGGCTAGGGATCGTCCTCTACCGATTTCGAGACAATCTAGCCCATGTCTCAGGCAAGTACTCAGTCAAGCCTTTGGAGCGACAGGGCCGGTCCACCGATATGGATTAAAATGCCTGAACACTGCGTTTCCCCGCCCTTTGGGGCGTAAATGAGCCAACGAATGACTCCATCGGTCCCGGATCGACCGATATAACCGAGGCGCCTCGCAATAGCAACAACCACACAGGTGAAAATAATATAAATGTCAGCCAGTTTAAGCACTGACACCACCTCTAGCTAGAAAGAAACGCATGTCCTCCCTGAGGCCCTCTCCCGTTTTTGGTTCACAACCGGGGTGTGAGGCTCGCGAATCCACGCTACACAAAGCTTTGCCACATAGGCCGTGCTTTGATCATCAACCATAAGACTTTGCTTTAAAACAGAAGCCTTGATCAATTGCCACTTAGGCATGCCATACAGGCAATTCACGCCATGCGATTGATATTCATCAATATATAACCCCTGAGCTCGCACGTCTTAGAGAAGGGCGTTAAGCAAGAGAATAAATTCTCCGCCGCCAAACAGATATATATATTTAATAGAAATCAATCACACAGAATAAAATCCAATGTCATACACACAGTCCATTTACAAGTTCGTTTTGGGTCTGAACGAAACCGGAGGCACCTTGTACCTCGCATATCCATCGATCTCCAAGTACGTCTGGACGACCACCAACTGATTCCCTCCTCTTGGGTGTACAACCCAATCAAGATCATCAGTAATCACCCAAACGACGTGAAGACCTCCGGTCTTCGACCACCGTCTTCATCCTCGACACCACGTCGAATCAGTTATTCAGAATGGGATAAACCCGGTCTTTCTGAATAACTCGCATATATAATAAACAAGTGTTACACAAACACAACATACGCCTCATTCCAATTCATCAGTCACTAACCATAAATTTGTAAGAGAACAATTCCCCAAATATTGACTAACGAGGAGAGAGAAAAAGGGGTGGGGGGATTTTATATTATTTTTATTTTATTTAATTTATTCCATAAAGCAACTTTCTATTTCAAACTCAAAATCGAACTCACCGACTGTCGTCCATAGCTAATTACCCCCATTCCGAACACAATGGGATATGTATCGTGAGCTGACTCGATCGTTTCGATCAGTTTTCGTCAAAATGAAAATATAACTATATATATTGAATTTGAACGCACATTTCATTTTACTGGGGCTACATACTAACTAGAAAAATTCCCGAAAAATATTTTCTAGCTTAGTATTGACGATACGGTCCTAACAAAACTAATTTCGTCAAATTCTGAGACCGTTTGAAAAATGGTCATTTTCCAGTCGATTAAAATCAACTGAAACTGGTCAAACGCGTTTTCCATTGCCACACTCACATATTGATTCGAAAAATTACGAATTTTGGAATCTAGCAATAACTTGACATCACGGATCCAACAAAAGTGGTTTCGCCGAAAACCGAGGTCATTTGCAAAATTCCTATTTTTAAGCGCTAGAATTCCATAACGACTATTCTGAATTTTCAACTTGATGTAAACTTTTGATTCCCGCTATAAAATTTTGTTTTTTCGGATTCGTTGGAAAGATATTCTCAATTAGATTCTAATATTTTTGGTTTCGCTAAAATCCGGCTTATTTTGAATCCTGCACATTCATTTGAAATTCAAAATCGAAATTTCGAACTACCACGCCATTTTCAATTCCTTTTATAATTATAAATAATTATTTATATTCTAACGACGATTTAAATAAATATATACGTTCGAATTCTATTCAAATAAATTTCCCGTCGTTATTATTTAAAATAATTCATTTTAAATATTCAAAATTCACTAAAATTGCCAAAATAAAAATTTTAAATTGGCTCGGATTTCTGGGTTATTACATGCTCGCATTTGGTAACATACATATCATGCTCGTGTTCATGTTATGCTTTAAACAGGTTGTAATTTACATATCTATATAAGAATAGGATATTCATTATTTGAAATTTGGATATTTCATTCATCACCAAAAGGGTTATTAGGCGTGCAAAAAAATCAATAATACTACAAAAGCCAGAAAGGAAAAGGAATACATGCAAAGTGGACATCCACGATCAACTCCGTGAATAAATGCACAAATAACTAAGAAGTCATAACAAAATAAATCAACAACATCAAAATAGAAACTGTAACATAGAAGCATATACAACAAATAGAAACATCCATAATAATTACATGGATCTATATAGGAAATAGTGAAATACCAATTAAAACGGAATCCTGCACGAAGCGATAATTATATGGGTCCCTCTTATTTCCTCCAATCAGGAGGTGAGGTCACCTTGACACCACATGTTGGGAAACAATGGCTGAGTCACATACTTAGTCGCTTTCTTGAAGACGATTCGGTGATCTGGTCGGTGGTGCAAAACCAGTCCGTTGTTGTTTGCGAACAAATCAAACAGTTGTAAACAACTGTAAAATCCGTTCGGTTTTCCTAAACAACAAGGATTGTTGTAGAGGGTGTCGAACTCTGGGACCAAAAATATTTTAATTAATAAATCCACTCAAGTTATTCCAGAATTTTGATTGAATTGCAAATTGACAAAAAATAAACAAAAAGCGAGTTTTTAACAATAAAGAAAGTAATTAGGGGATAATGACATAGATTAGATTAATATTCATCAATAGCCAATCGAATAAATACAGATCTAATTCATGTTTCTATCACAAACATGAATCAACTATAATTAGGTTTCTAGAAACAAATATGTAAATAACAACAAGTATAGCCTATGCAGGAGCTCAGCTCTTAAACAACCATAGGCTATCAGGACATATTCACTATTTTATTTCTAAAACCCTAAATATTAAATCTAAATCTGATAAGTGTTAGATCGAACTCGAATATACCCTGTGAAGGAGCACAGCACTTAAACGACACAGGGTATGAAGGTTCAGATCTAACCCTTAGTTCAAATCTAGATCTCCATACATGAAGTTCTAATCTTTTGGCTATGTGATTCATATTGAATCATATCTATTAGCGTCATCACCCCCTAATCAAAGAGGATTAGCTAGACATAGCTAAAAGAAAAGAAAATAAAAAGAAAATAACAGACATGAACATAAATAAAATGCAAATAAAAACTAAATAGAAGAGAGAAAGAAGAGTTTTATTCCAAGCAAAGGATTACAGAATAAAACTAAGTGTGTTTTACAATGAATGAGATAAAGTGTATTTATAGCTGATATGACAAAGGCTACTTGGCAAATTCCATAATGTGGGACTAAAGAATTAGCCCAACTAACACATAAGCTAGTGTGAACGCAGCTGTAGAGTGAGAGGCCTTGCAAACGAGCTAATGTGAACGCAATATGAGTCTTTAGTGAGCCAAATCTACCCAACTGAACTCTATTTGCAACCGTTCTTCAAGCTTTAAACTCTTCAAGCTTTAGTAATTTCAACTTCACTCTTTTTAAGCAAAATCTTCATGCTTTATCCATCAAATGCTCTAAACCAAGCTTTTTATCAACAATCTGAAAACACAGCTATAAATACACAATATTAATTATTTTAAATAGAAAACTAGATAAATAAGCGGATAAAATATACACATTTACGTGTATATCAAATACCCCCACACTTATCTTTTTATTCGTCCTCGAATAAACTAAACTAAGATATGTCACACTTTCGTAGGAAACACGATTGCATTTAGCGTATGCAACAAGCCGTTAAACCTCTGGGTGTCCCCAGTAGGACGAGTGTTGTCTCGTGAGGGTTTTCAACGGATATTACCCACAAAATCCAAAGCGTCTTATGTACGCGGATTAATCAAACAATATATTTAAGGTCTTTCACATTCCAAGGATTTCACCTAACTTCGATAATAACGGTTTAGCCCCAAATGTCCATCCCATAATTAGTGCAAAAATGAACAAAAATTTTCAAGCTGAATCGTAATTCCTTGATAACACTGTAATTGTCTTGAAGGTTAAGAGCGTGGTGTCAACCAAAGTTCTACACATCGACAATGTGCACCCAATCATTTCTTTATTCCCTTTTTTTTGAATGATTTTGCACCAATGTAACTGTAATGTATTGGATATGAGTTATGCATAGATGAAGGAAAATTTTGTAAGTTCTAAAAATATTCTAGATAAGAGGGCAGGTGTATTAGTTGAACTTCAAATTACAAAAGATAAAGTAATACTAAGGCACATATGAACATTTTTATTTCCTTTCATCTCGTCTACTACAATCCTCACTTCCAGGTACGATATGATGGATGTGGATGGAATGGAAAAGAATGCTTTATAGTCAAGAACGATGAATGACTATTTTATTTAGAGAGACTCTCTCTTTATTTCATTTTTTTTCTTTTCTTTTTTTTCACCTTTTTTTCATATTTGCATGATGAATGATGAGCGGAAATGGAATGGAATGACACCGTAATATTTCATTTGATTCCTCTTCTACTAAACCAATCATAACCAACACTTCATGAAAGGAAAGTTTTGTGCCCTAGTTACTCTACTTCTATAACCCTAATTCAACACACAAGTCTGGATTGATGTTATACAAAAAGCTGAAAGGAATGATAAGCAAAGTTTCGTAAGATAGATAACCCATATAAAATAAGATGTGGTATATGGTTATCCTACCTTAAAACAAGTACGGAGTGGGTGGTGTAATATTGGTATAAAAAGTGATGTTTTTGATCTTTAAACCAAGGTTCTTGAGTATACCAATATAAGATAAACTTGTTGAAACATGGATGTAAATCGACTAAAAACTTGGGTTTGAATAATGTGGGGTATCGAAGAAGAACGCTACAATGAGTCATTTCTCCTTAATTGGGCCAAGTGGATTTTAGAACTTACGATTTTGAAAATTTGAGTGGAAAAGAAAATATTATGCATGAAAACAAACTCAGAAAATCCAACAAATGTAGGTGCAAAATCCTTTTATTTCATGATTTTTTTTTTGATTTTTTTGATTATTTTTACTTGCACATTTTAACACGTATAACAAGGGTTGACACGCTTACTCCAGAACACGACTAACGTCTGCACAGTCTCAAGCTAGCATCTTAAAAAGACACATTACGACTCAATGAATAAATAATGTTCATTCTCATCACCCAAAAATTCAACTTATCAAACAAGAACCAAGGTGTTATTTATGAGTTTAAGTTAATCCTTGTTCAATGAATGACCTAGTTCATAAAATTTGATTGCTGATGTAATGTAGATTCCCCCCCCCCCCCCCCACACTTGAGTGTGACTGTGGCCTCACAGTCTTAATCAGACATATCTTAGTGAAAGGGAAATAAATAAGAGAATATTTACATATGTACAAAAGAGGGTTAGTGCGTCTTACCGAATGTAATGTGGCTCATGGAGGACCATGAGCTCTTCCTCTTGGTTGGGTATTGGTTCCAAGTAAGGTTTAAGGCGTTGACCATTGACCTTAAAGGATTATCCATCGGTTGGATTCTCAATTTCTACCGCACCATATGGAAAAACAGTCCGGACAGTGTAAGGTCCTGTCCATCTAGATTTTAACTTACCCGGAAATAAATGCAGTTTTGAGTCATACAACAGAACTTTTTGACCTAGCATGAAAGTTTTACGTAAAAGTGATTTATCATGAAAAACTTTTGTTCTGTCCTTGTAAATTCATTCATTTTCATAGGCATCATTTCTAATTTCATCAAGTTCATTAAGTTGAAGCTTCTTATGTTCACCTGCTTGCTCTAAATCAAGATTCAAAGTTTTTATTGCCCATAATGCCCTATGTTCTAGTTCAACTGGCAAGTGACATGGCTTACCAAAAATCAACCGATAAGGGGACATACCCAAGTTGGTTTTGAAAGCGGTGCGGTAAGCCCAAAGAGTGTCGGTTAACTTTTGGGACCAATCTTTACGATTTCGATTCACAGTTTTCTCAAGAATTTGTTTAATCTGCCTATTCGATACTTCAAATTGCCCACAAGTTTGAGGATGGTAAGGAGTAGATAACTTGTGGGTTATCGAATACTTTCTCATGAGAGCTTCAAAAGAACGATTACAGAAGTGTGTACCATTATCACTGATTATTGTGCGAGGTGTGCCAAGCCTAGAAAAGATGTTTTCTTTCAAGAAGCGCACAACAACCTTGTTATCGTTTGTTTTGCATGGTACAGCTTCGACCCATTTGGAAACATAATCAAACGCTAAGAGAATGTAAAGGTTCCCAAAAGAATTAGGGAAGGGTCCCATGAAGTCTATACCCCACACATCAAAAATTTCGACCTCTAGAATGGGGTTTAGGGGCATCATATTCCGTTTAGAAATTTTCCCTAAGAATTGACATCGATCACAAGTTTTGCAAAATTCGTACGCGTCTTTGAAAAGGGTGGGCCAGTAGAAACCCGATTGGAGAACCTTTTCGGCTGTCTTTTTGGGACCGAAGTGACCACCACAGGCTTGGTCATGACAGAAAGAGAGGACACTGTGAGTTTCAGTGTCAGGAACACACCTTCGAATGATTTGATCGGGACAATACTTGAAAAGATAGGGGTCATCCCAATAAAAATGTTTCACTTGGGAAAAGAATTTGTGTTTATCCTGCTCAGACAAAAAAGAAGGGGTCTGCTTAGTGACTAAGTAGTTGACAATGTCAGCAAACCAAGGATCAGTGGATAGAGAAAACAGCTGTTCATCAGGGAAATTCGCGTTGATCGGAAGAGAAGAAGACGGGGCATTTGGAAGACGAGACAAGTGGTCCGCAATAACGTTGTCAGATCCTTTTTTATCCTTAATGGTAAGGTCAAATTCTTGAAGTAGAAGGATCCAACGAATGAGACGAGCCTTAGCATCCTTTTTAGAGAAAAGATACCTAAGTGCGGAATGATCGGTATAAACCGTGATGTGTGAGCCAACTAGATAAGGCCTGAATTTTTCTAGAGAAAAAACAACTGCCAAAGGTTCTTTTTCAGTGGTCGTATAATTGATTTGGGCATCGTTCAAAGTCTTACTCGCATAGTAAATGACGTGAAGAATCTTATCGATACGTTGTCCTAGGACAGCGCCAACAGCGAAATTTGAGGCATCACACATGATTTCAAAAGGAAGCTTCCAATTAGGAGAGCAAATGATCGGGGCAGAGACAAGTTCATTTTTAAGACGCTCAAAAGATGAAATGCAATCAGAATTGAAGTCTAAAGGAACATCATTACCAAGAAGATTGGTCAAAGGTCGAGTGATTTTGCCAAAATCTTTTATAAAGCGACGGTAAAAACCAGCATGACCTAAAAAGGATCGGATGTCCTTAACGGATTTGGGAATGGGAAGATTCGAGATAACTTCGATTTTGGCTTTGTCTACTTCAATTCCTTTATTAGAGATGACATGTCCTAAAACAATGCCATGTTTGACCATGAAGTGACACTTTTCCCAATTAAGAGTTAAGTGTTTATCTTTGCAACGGTTAAGAACAAGATCCAGGTGATGTAAATACTCAGTGTAGGAATCCTCGAAGATGGAAAAATCACCCATGAACACTTCCAAAAATCGCTCGATCATATCAGAAAAAATGCTAATCATGCACCTCTGAAAGGTTGCAGGTGCATTACAGAGACCAAAAGGCATACGTCGGTACGCAAATGTACCAAATGGACAAGTGAAAGTGGTTTTCTCTTGGTCCTCAAGAGCGATAGGGATTTGATTATAGCCCGAGTACCCGTCAAGGAAACAATAGTACTCGTGACCGGCTAGTCGTTCTAACATTTGATCGATAAATGGCAGAGGGAAATGATCCTTTCGTGTTGCAGCGTTAAGTTTCCTATAGTCAATGCAAACACGCCAACCGGTCTGGGTGCGGGTTGGGATAAGCTCGTTAGCTTCATTTTGGATCACGGTAATCCCTGATTTCTTAGGTACAACATGAATCGGACTAACCCATTGACTATCAGAAATCGGGTAGATGATTCCATTGTCAAGGCATTTAAGGATTTCAGCCCGAACTGCTTCTTTCATGATGGGGTTTAGTCGACGTTGGGGATCACGAGTGGGTTTGGCATCATTTATAAGGTGGATTCGATGTTGGACAATCGAAGGACTAATCCCCTTAATATCAGCCATGGACCAACCAATTGCTTCCTTATTTTTCTTAAGGATGGGTAGGAGCAATTGTTCCTGCTCTAAAGTAAGGTCAGAAGCGATAATGACAGGAAAAGTTTCATTGTCTCCTAAGTAAGTGTACTTAAGATGACTGGGCAGCACTTTGAGGTCAGATTTTGGGGACGACTCAACCGAAGAAATTGGTTGAGGGATAGACTCATTTGTGAGAGGCTCGACAGGAATCGAATCAGAGACATTTTCGGGAGTATCTTGAAACAAAGTTTCGTAATCTGATTCAATTTTGTTATTCAGATGGTCGAGCTCAGATTCATTACCGTGGACAGCATGGATTTCAGAAAACTGGTCCACATAAGAGTTAGGAGAGTTTTCAGTTCTGAAGATGTTTAGCTCGACAGTCATGTTACCGAAAGAAAGTTTCATAGACCCATTTCTACAGTTGATGAGAGCGTTAGAGGTTGCTAAGAAGGGTCGTCCTAGAATCAAAGGGATCTGGTTTGCAGGATTGCTAACCTGTTGAGTTTCTAAGACAATGAAATCAACTGGAAAGATGAATTCACCAATTTTGATCAACACATCCTCGATTTCGCCTACAGGTTTCTTAATTGAACGGTCAACAAGCTGAAGGGTAACCTTGGTGGGTTTCAATTCTCCTAGCCCTAATTGGCGATAGACGGAATATGGAAGCAAGTTAACACTAGCACCTAAGTCTAGTAGGCATCTATCGATTTTCTTGTCCCCAATAGTACATGATATTGTGGGGCAGCCAGGATCTTTGTATTTCACTGGCATCGATTGGGACAAGACTTCGCTTATAGTTTCCGCTAGAAACACTTTCTTAGGTACATGTGTATGACGTTTTTGAGTGCACATATCTTTTAGAAATTTTGCGTATTGTGGAACTTGTTGTATAATATCTAAAAGAGGAATGTTCACTTTAACTTGCTTAAATATTTCAAGGATTTTTTCTAGCTGATCCGTCTTTTTCCTAGGTCGGAGTCTATGAGGAAATGGAGCAGACAACTCAGTAGGTTGGGCTACTTGAGTTTGAGGATGGTCCTTGTCAGAAATTGGCTCAATGTTTTGATCTGAGTTGGTCGAATTTTCGATAGGGTTTGGAAGATCGTCCGGTAAAGCATTTGGGTTGACCACATGGTTGTCAGTCTTTTTGCCGGATCTAAGAGTCGTGACCGCATTCAAGTGACTAACGTTTGAATCTTGAATGATGTGAATTTGGTTGGAGTTAGGATTTTGATGGTTGGGGTTTGGAATGGGTTGACTCGGGAAAGTTCCTCTTTCCCGTTCGCTTACCGAAGTGGCTAACTGACTCATTTGCATTTCAAGTTTAGCGATCGATTGACTCGTGTTTTGCATGTGCGAAGTCAATAAATTTTGAAGATTGGTATTTGATTGGAGATTTTGAGTCGTTGCTTTAGTCAATTCTTCGAGAGTTTTCTCCAGTGATGTCAATCGTTTATCGTCTTGGGGAACAAAAGATTGTTGCGCTTGGTTTTGAGAAGGTGGCACAGGATGTTGGAATTGAGTTTGTTGAAAGGGAGGTTTCGAAGGATTATTCGAAAATGATTGAAAAGGAGGTCGAACCGCACTCAAATTTGCATTGTTTTGGGTCCAAGAGAAGTTAGGATGGTTTCTCCAACCTGGGTTGTACGTTGGGGAGAATGGGTCATTCCTAGCTTTGTTAAATGCGTTGAGTTGTTCCAATGAATGTGGGCATTGATCAGATATGTGGTTAGGATCGTTACATTTGTAACATGAGGTCTGAGATGCTTGAGCTTGATTTATTTGAGTTGATGAAAGGACATTATCGAATTTGGATATCATCGCGTCTATTTTTGCTTCTAAGGCTACTGATGATCCTACTGAATGAGCGTTAGATCGGGAATAAATCGATTTCTCATTAGATCTTTCCCATTGAGCTGATTTTTCGGCCAAATTTTCGCGAAATTGCCAAGCGGCATTGTGATCTTGGGCTAGAAAATTTCCTTGGCACATTGATTCGAGCATCGTTCGAGAGTTATTTTCAAGTCCATCGTATAAAATTTGACAAAGTGTCCATTTTTCGAAATTGTGATGTGGACATTTGACTAGAAGCTCTTTAAATCTTTCAAAATATTTTGCAAAGGATTCACCCCCAAATTGACGAAAATTGACGATTTCATTTCGAATTTTGGATGTTTTTTCCAGAGGGTAAAATTTCTTTAGAAAAATGTTTACAAATTCACCCCAAGTTCCAATCGTATTTGAAGGCAAGCTATACAACCATTTCTCAGCATAATCGGTAAGTGCAAATGGAATTAACCTAAGTTTGATTCCATCGTCACTTAATTGTTGAAATTTCATGGTTGCACAAACTTGTTCAAGAAAATATACGGATCATCACATTCTAAATTGCCGAACTTTGGAAGAGTATTTATGTGATTCGAATGAATTTCAAAGTGGTTACCCGTTGGGGCGGGTAATATGATGCAAGAAGGAATAGAAACCCGATCGGGGAAGTATCTATCCATAAGAGAGCGAGGGGGATTTTCTTCGTCCATGGTTAAAGAAATGTTTGTTCGGACTAAACGATTGTCTGAAGGATCACGAGTCCAATGACGCATGCACTAGCGAGAAGAATAAGGGAAGACGAGAAAAAACAAATATGAGCGATTTTTTTTTATTATTTTTACAAAACGAGAATTATTTTAATTTTTTTTTTAGAGAAAAAGAATTAGACACAAAAGATTTTTTTTTAAATGAACCTAATGCAATTTACAATTTCTAGAATTATATAATGACGGTTTGATTTATTTCAACAAAAGACTTCTCAGCCAGTTAACGGACAGGAGTTATCGGTGCACCAGGAATCACCCTAGCAATGCAGCCAAAGGTTTAAGTACCTTCAGAGGAACAACCGATATAATATTTACGAATCACCGTAATATTCATAAACAGTTATTACTCTGACGTAGTCTAGACACCGAGAAATAATCCGTTAGAACTAAACCAAATTGTCAAAATATAATGAAGTCCTTAGAAAATAAAAACAAAACTAAGACGAATGCAATATTTTTTTCCAGTCATAGAATGAACAGTCTCAGAACAGTCACAGACAGTCAATTGTAGAGAAAAATAAAAAAACAAAAGTTTTTTTTACAAGCAAGCATATGCCCTGCAGAAGAGTTTTACAAGCAATGTCTATATTTTTTTTATTTGCAGCAGCGGTTCCTGTAAAGTTAGAAAATACTCACCTTGATCGGCGGTCCATCCAGTGCAATTGAGTCGCGCTAGCGCGTTCACACCCCACTTGGTGTGCAACCGCTTGAACCCTGAAGAGTCCGCTGTTATTTTGTTGTTGTCGCCTCCTATTAATTGCTTGACTGCGCTGCGGCACGGGTTCGGGCTAGGAGCCCGATTTTTTTTTTAAGGCCTTTTTCTAATTTCCACTGTACCTGTTTTCGATTTTTCTCCCTTTTTTTTGTTTTTTTTTGGATTAAACTAAAACAAAAGCACAATTTAAAACAAAAGAATGGGGACTTTTTTTTTAGAAGGAGAAAAAAAAATCAAACTCGACCTAATAATAAACCTGCCAAACAATTGGAAGTATCAAAGCCCAATAAGGCCCAAAAGAAATGAGAAAGAAAAAAATCAAGTCAACAGATAGGAGCCCAAAAAAAAATTAGTATAGGACAAGGCCCAACTCCCAATCAATATGGTGCGCACATAGCAAATACACTCAACCTCGTTCCTTATTCAGTTTTCCAGAAGTTTCCACAACTCCAACAGAATACACGCTTGCTTTTCTTAGTAAAAAATTTCGAATTCAATAAAAGAACTTCGTTTCCTTATTCTTTCAGAATTCGGTATAGGGTTTCGAAAATTGGGGTTCTCAAGTTTATGATTGTTCTTGCGGTTTAAGGGACTCCTCCGAAGTTGATGATGCGGCTATGATTGCGTTAGGGATCGGAGTAGTTGGACGTTTGGGGTTTTGCTGGTATGATGTTTTGGTCTCTGTACGGTGGTTGAGGAGCTAGGTTAGTTCTTAGGGTTTTGGCAATGAAGAGGTCCGAAAGTTAATGAAGATGGAAGCTTTCAGGTTGTAGGAGAGGATGAAGGCTGAAAGCTTTGGCTACGTAGGGGTATTGAGTAATTGTATGTTTGGACAGAGGTGGTCTTAGGGTTAAAGTTCGAAATTGGTGAGGTTGACCAAGATGAAGTTTGATTTGCGTTTTGCGTTTGAATTGAATGTCAGGCGAGGGTTTTGGATCCGATCCAATTTTTGCGTGAGGAGGAGGATGGCACTGTGGGGTTCAGTGCTGATTTTGGGCGTGAATTGGGTTAGAGATTGTTCATGGTCTTGGTGAAGGAGTTATGGTGGAGCTGAACAGATGTTGGTGAGTGATTCTTTGAAGGGGAGTCGGGAGTGTGATCAACGCAGGCAGTGTTGAGCGAGAATATGGATGAAGTGGTGTCAAGGCAGTGATGCCGCTACTGTTTGTAGTTGATGGGAGATTCTTTGCACGGCTGTTGGTTTTTTTTTTTTTTTGAGTGGAGCCGTGAGTTTTAATGCTTGGTGATGGGAGGCAGGGGTTGCGTGTGGTGTTGTAAGGCAAGAAGTTTGTGAACGTGATGGTAATTGGTTTGTGAATTGATGAGGGATGGATGTAACGTTGGTGTTGATGAAGATCAGAATTTGGCAGCCGGGAAGATGGAAGCAGAGAAGTAAGTCCAAAATAAAAATGCAGTTCTTTTTTTTTTTTTTTTACTTGTAAATGCAGAAATAATGTAAAAGGGGGAAGAAATAAATTAAAAAGGGAAAATAAATTGAAAGAAAAGTGGCAAGTGTGTGTTTTTTTTAATGGAAAGAAATGTTTAGAAAGTTGGAAAGAAATAGACGGGAAAAAGGGAAACAGAAAGCAAAGGAAATTGCACAAAAATTGGCGAGAATTTTTTTTTTCTTAATTGGAAGATTATGGTATCACTGATCACATACCAAATCAACTAACAAGATTTTTTTTATTTTTTTCCTATCTATACTAGCAAACAAAAGGAAACAAAACAAATAAATAAAAAAAATATTTTTGTGTTTTTTTTATATGAAGGAAAACTAAAGAAAAGAAAAGAAAAAAAAATTATATCCCGAAGGATTTAAAAATAAAAATTATTTTGGTCCCCGGCAACGGCGCCAAAATTTGTTTGCGAATAAATCAAACAGTTGCAAACAACTGTAAAATCCGTTCGGTTTTCCTAAACAATAAGGATTGTTGTAGAGGGTGTCGAACTCTGGGACCAGAAATATTTTAATTAATAAATCCACTCAAGTTATTCCAGAATTTTGATTGAATTGCAAATTGACAGAAAATAAACAAAAAGCGAGTTTTAACAATAAAGAAAGTAATTAGGGGATAATGACATAGATTAGATTAATATTCATCAATAGCCAATCGAATAAATACAGATCTAATTCATGTTTCTGTCACAAACATGAATCAACTATAATTAGGTTTCTAGAAACAAATATGTAAATAACAACAAGTATATCCTATGCAGGAGCTCAGCTCTTAAACAACCATAGGCTATCAGGACATATTCACTATTTTATTTCTAAAACCCTAAATATTAAATCTAAATCTGATAAGTGTTAGATCGAACTCGAATATACCCTGTGAAGGAGCACAGCTCTTAAACGACACAGGGTATGAAGGTTCAGATCTAACCCTTAGTTCAAATCTAGATCTACATACATGAAGTTCTAATCTTTTGGCTATGTGATTCATATTGAATCATATCTATTAGCGTCATCACCCCCTAATCAAAGAGGATTAGCTAGACATAGCTAAAAGAAAAGAAAATAAAAAGAAAATAACAGACATGAACATAAATAAAATGCAAATAAAAACTAAATAGAAGAGAGAAAGAAGAGTTTTATTCCAAGCAAAGGATTACAGAATAAAACTAAGTGTGTTTTACAATGAATGAGATAAAGTGTATTTATAGATGATATGACAAAGGCTACTTGGCAAATTCCATAATGTGGGACTAAAGAATTAGCCCTACTAACACATAAGCTAGTGTGAACGCAGCTGTAGAGTGAGAGGCCTTGCAAACGAGCTAATGTGAACGCAATATGAGTCTTTAGTGAGCCAAATCTACCCAACTGAACTCTATTTGCAACCGTTCTTCAAGCTTTAAACTCTTCAAGCTTTAGTAATTTCAACTTCACTCTTTTTAAGCAAAATCATCATGCTTTATCCATCAAATGCTCTAAACCAAGCTTTTTATCAACAATCTGAAAACACAGCTATAAATACACAATATTAATTATTTTAAATAGAAAACTAGATAAATAAGCGGATAAAATATACACATTTACGTGTATATCAGTTGTCTCGATGCCGCCTCTAGGATAAAACAGCCTCTGAAAACAATAAATGATTTGCTTTGCACAACAAATTAGTGTAGATTTGCACTTTCGAAAATAAAAATACTGCTCGAAATTTCTGTAAGAAGATTGTAATGGCGGAGGTAAGAAAATGGTATTTTTGTTATGTATTTTCTTCTGCAACTGAAGATAATATATATAAATGGGGATTAGGGCTGAACGAAAATACTGCGCAGTGGGAGAAATCTGCTGAAATACCAGGTCAATAGTTTACCGCTTCATGTAAATGTCGGCTCAGAAATATTTTCCGTATTTAAAACACAGTTTGAAAAATGCAATTTTTTCTGGTTCAAAAATGTAAGTGTCTACACCACAAAGCCCAAGCCCAAGCCCGAGCCGGGTCGGGTCGAATCGAGTCGGTCGGTCGCACACGCATTGGGAGCCCAAGGCCCCAACATGACTTCTTAGAAACAAGTATAAATACTTGCATCTTTCTTATAATCTCATGATCTGGGACTATTCTCATATAGGAGCCATTCATACACTTATTTCAACATTTTTAATAATTCACATAACATTTCCAACAAGCCCCCACTTGAATTTTTAAAAATATTGTCGAGCAGTTTCTAAAAACATAAGATTGTACATAAACAATGGTGTCATCCAACTTGAACCTTTGCATAGTGGATAAGATTCAGTTTTTACTAGAGTGACACGTAGTCTTGAACTCTATTCCTGACTTCAAACCACACACAACCTTTTCTATAGTGCAATCAAATAAGCTCGTGCATTTATGGCCATGCACATCTATCCCAGTTTAGTGAACGTTCTAGAAGTTTTGCCCAAAACTCCATAGGAAACGACCACATTTCCACATTCACATAGGTGAGTCTATCAAGAGTACTCCTGAAGGTAGGTAGTCCACTCGAAATAGAGTATAGATCTCATTAAGAGTTTCTATCAACCCATCCTCTAATCACTTCAGGAATACATACTTCTTGGTATGTTAAATAGCATGTTCAACTCATATCACTACACAACTTGTTTTTACCCATTGAACCTAGTTCTTGGGATCTCCAGTCATTAGGTCGGGTTACCATTATGCGTGACTCAACAATCTAAGGGCAATAGTCCCATCCTTTTAGAAGAATTAAGGACTTTCTCTCTGGACAGTCCTTTCATCAAAGGATCTGCCAAATTTTCATCACTACGTACGTAATCTACTCTAACGGTACCTATGGAAAGTAGTTCTCTAACCGTGTTGTGCTTATGATGTATTTGTCGTCTCTTACTGTTATAATAACGGTTTTGAACTTTTGCAATAGTCGTGGTACTGTCACAATGTATCAACACAGCTGGTATCGGTTTTTCCCATATGGGAATCTCAACTAGCAGGTTTCTCAAGTACTCTGCCTCTTCACTAGTTGTAGCTAGTGCTATCATCTCAGACTCCATAGTAGACTGAGCCAAAATAGTCTGTTTCTTGGATTTCCAAGAAACAGCTCTTCCAACGATGCTAAATATATAGCCAATGGTCGCTTTAGAATCATCAGATAAGGTATTCCAGTCTGCATTGAAATATCCTTCAAGTACAGCTATAAACCTTTCATAATGTAATCCAAGGTTCATAGTTCGTTTAAGGTATCTCATGACCCTTTCAATAGCATGCCAATGCTCTATACTAGGTCTACTGGTAAACCTACATAGTAATCCCACGACATAGGAAATGTCGGGTCTAGTACAATCAGTGGCATACCGAAGGCTGCCAATGATGCTCGCATAATCAGACTGTCTTACACCTTCACCAGTGTTCTTAAATAACTTTACACTTGGATCATATGGTGTACATGCACGTTTACAGACAAAATAATTGCATTTCTTCAGTATCTTCTCAATATAATGAGATTGATCCAAAGAAATTCCCTTTTCTGACCTAGTAATTTTAATATCAAGGATTACACTCGCTTCACCTAGATCTTTTATATCAAAATTGGCACTTAATAAGGATTTGACTGAATTTATGGCATGAATGTTTGACCCAAAGATGAGTAGGTCATCTACATAAAAGCATATAATAGTGCAAATGTCATTCTTAGATTTGTAATAAATGCATTTGTCACTTTCATTAACTTTGAAACCATGTGAAATGATTAAGTTATCAAATTTTTCATGCCATTGTTCAGGTGCTTGTTTTAATCTATATAATGATTTATCTAATTTGCATACTTTATGTTCTTGACCATGTACTACAAATTCTTCAGGCTGGTCCATATAAACTGCTTCGTCTAATTCACCGTTTAAAAAGGCGGTTTTAACATGCATTTGTTGTATTAGTAAATTATGAATGGAAGAAAGTGAGATTAATACCCGAATGGATGTTATTCTAGTTACAGGTGAAAAAGTGTCGAAGAAATCTATATCTTCTTTTTGTCTAAAACCTTTAGCTACTAGTCGTGCTTTGTATTTATCAATAGTACCATCAGGTTTTAATTTCTTTTTAAGCACACATTTACAGCCTATAGATTTACAACCAGGGGGTAAATCTACCAAATGCCAAGTCATATTGGATTCCAGGGAATCCATCTCATCATTTATAGCCTCTCGCCAAAAATCGGCATCTAAAGAAGATAAGGCCTCTTGAAGGTTTAAGGGATCCTTCTTTATATTAAAAGCACAGAAATCCGAACTAAAATATTTTACGGTTCTTGCTCTTTTATTTCTTCTAGGTTCACCTTCAGAACTTTTATTAAGTTCTGTTCTAATAGGCGTACTTGATGTGCCCCCACTATTCCTTAATTTAAAAGGAAATTTTGTTTCATAAAAATTGACATCATTTAATTCAATTATATTATGTGTATTTAGGTCATAAAATCTGTATGCTTTGCTATTAGTAGCATAGCTTATAAATACACACTTATACGCTCTACTTGCCAATTTTATTCTCTTAGGGTCTGGAACGCGAACATATGCTAAACAACCCCAAGTTCTAAAATATGAGACATTGGATTTACAATTCTTTAAAATTTCATAATGTGAAATTTTATTCTTAGATTTGGGGATTCTATTCAGAACATAGCCTACAGTCAATAAAATATCCTCCACCATTGTTTTGCTGCACCAGAATTTAATAGGATGGCAACTACTAATTCGGTAAAGGTCCTATTTTTTCTTTCAGCTTTACCGTTCATTTCAGGTGAATAGGATGCAGTTCTCTCATGTACTATACCATGTAGTTTATAGAAGTCCAGAATTGAAGTAGATTCATATTATGTTCCTCCATCACTACGAATTATCTTAATTTTCCTATTTGCTTGATTCTCAATTTCAGTTTTGAATGTTTTAAACATGTCAAATGCATCACTTTTATTTTTTAAGATATACATAGGTGAATTCAGAACAGTCATCAATAAAAGTGATGAAATAACGATGTACATGTCTAGTCAAAGTGCCATCAAGCTCACATATATCAGAATGAATCAAGTCTAAGGGTTCAGAAACTCTATCAACAGATTTATGAGGTTTCCTTTTGATTTTAGCTTGTGTACAGAATTCACATTTATCATGTTCGGATTCTAACATCTTAGGAATCATATCTAGGGTGAACATGTTATGAATTATTCATTTATTAACATGACATAATCTAGAGTGCCAAATATTAAAATCATACAACATATAAGAAGAATTATTCACTTTATTAGATTCAACATTTAATTTAAACATTCCCTCACAAGCATAACCCTTTCCTACAAAAGTTCCCTTATACACTATGGTATACAAATCAGCCCCAATAAATTGAGTAAAGCCTGCCTTATTAAGGAGAAAGCCAGAAACCAGATTCTTCCTCATCTTTGGAGTATGCAAAACATCTTTAAGAATCACAGTCTTTCCAGAGGTAAACTTGATCTCCACATTTCTAACCCTTGCAACTTTAGTGGTATGAGAATCTCCCAACAACACTTTCTGATCATTAGCAGCCGTATATGTGGTGAACATATCACGATCATAGCAGACATGGCGAGAAGCACCAGCGTCTACCCACCAATTCTCTGATCCACTAACAAGGTGAATCTAAGTAATCATAGCCATAAGAGGCTCCTCTTCAGTCAGGTCAGCCTGTGGTGCAGAACTAGGTCTGTTCCGACACTTTCGTGCCATATGACCTAGTTTTCCATAGTTGTAACATAGAAACAACTGTCCAGAATCATTCTTTTAGGCTGGTTTTTGCTGCCCTTTTGGGTTTCCTTACGGATTCCCATTCTGTTTATTGCGTCTGTTCTGATTCTTAAAAGACTTCTGGTTTGGTTTCAGAACTGCGGGTTTGGTCTTTTTGGTGTTGTTTGAAACAATCAACACTTCCTCTTTCTGGTCCTGTTTGCGTGCCTCCTCCTTAATACGGATGCGAGTGATCAAACTTTCTAAGTAAAATTCCTTAGTCTTATGCCGCAAGACATTCTTAAAATCGTTCCAACCTAGGGGTAATTTGTCGATAATAACAACAACTTGAAACTGTTCGTCCAAAACCATACCTTCGGAGATGATCTCATGGGCTATTTTCTGAAGCTCATGAAACTGCATCTCTACTGACCTATTGTCTGTCATCTGATACTTGAGATAGCAACTCACAGCATACTTCTTTGGCCCTGCCCCCTCTGTATCGTATTTCTTCTTCAACGCTTCCCAAATCTCCTTCGCTTTCTTGTCGTCCGAGTTGTAGTAATCATACAGATCATCACTAAGGCCATTGAGAATGAAATTTCTGCACAGATAGTCCTGCTCAATCCAGTTCTGTTGCTGTTTTGAATGTTCAGTCCAGGAAGCCATCTGCGCTTCATCGGTTCCGTCAGGTTTGTCTGGCAACTACGGTTTGTCGGTGGTCAAAGCAGCAGCCACCTTCCTCATCATCAAGTAGAACTCCATCTTCTGACGCCATCGTTTGAAGTGTAGACCTTCGAAACAGAATGGGGCAGCAGTCACCAATGGGATCTGGAAGGCAGAGGGAGAAGCATCATCATCTAGGGTTGATGTCGAAGCCATTGTTTCAGTTCATCTTCAAATTATTGGGAAATAATTGTTGAGTCACGTATTTGGTCGCTTTCTTGAAGACGATTCGGCGATTTGGTAGGTGGTGCAAAACCAGATCGTACTCTCACCGCCGCCTCTAGGATAAAATAGCCTCTGAAAACAATAACCGATTTGCTTTGCACAACAAATCAGTGCAGATTTGCACTTTCAAAAATAAAAATACTGCTCAAAATTTCCGTAAGAAGATTGTAATGGTGGAGGTAAGAAAATGGTATTTTTGTTATGTATTTTCATATGCAACTGAAGATAATATATATAGATGGGGATTAGGGCTGAACGAAAATACTGTGCATTGGGAGAAATTTGCGAAATACCGGGTCAACAGTTTACCGCTTCATGTAAAAGTCGGCTCAGAAATATTTCCCGTATTTAAAACACATTCGAAAAATGCAATTTTTTCTGGTTCAAAAATATAAGTGTCTACACCCCAAAGCCCGACCCTGAACCGAACCGAACCGGGCCCGGTTGGTTGGTCGCGCGCGCGTGTGTGTTGGTCATGATGCATGGTCTCTCTCCTCACAACAAAGCATGCATTGGGAGCCCAAGGCCCCAACATGACTTCTTAGAAACAAGTATAATACTTGCATCTTTCTTATAATCCCATGATGTGGGACTATTCTCATATAGGAGCCATTCATACACTTATTTCAATATTTTTAATAATTCACATAACATTCCCAACACCACATAAAGTGATGTCAACAAACTTGTATTGTCACGAAGCAGATTGAACACTGAACTTTGAATTGATGGATGACAACAACACAACAGATGATTGATGGATGGCAAGAGCAGATAGATTGACTACCTTCTAAAAGAGGAAAACGATGGATCCATTGATAGAACTAGGACTGTTATGTTAACAGTAATTTTACCGTTACCGTACCGTTACCAGGCCTAAAGTTACCGACAATTTGTAATAGTCAATGATAAATCTGTAGAGTATATATTTCAGTAGGTTGCAACATAATAATATTTATAACTTTTATACGTTGAAAATATATCTATTTTAAGAAAAAGCCAGGTTGAAGTTGGCTAGCTGTTATCATTGATTATCTAATTAATTCTACATTTTATTAGCATATTTCTTCATGGTGATTTTTAAATGATTTAGTACTTTACATTGTTAAAGGAATCTTTTCCACAATTATTGATGAATCAAATCTATGTTCATTCATTCTCTTCATGTTCGACCATTATACTCGCACCTATTACCGACAATTCGCACCTTATTATAGTTGAAAATTTTAAAACTATCAACCTTTACAAATAATACAAACTGCTTTCACCATTAATTTACAAATAATAAACAAAATAAAGAGGAATTTTGGTTTGGCACTGCTAATGTTGTGCCAATATCCCATTGGAATTGTAGAATTTACTTAACAAGCAGAAGTAATATCCCATTGGCATATAGGGGTTAACAGTTTATTTTTTGTTATCTGACAGACGTGTAGAATGTTGGTTAGCAAGAGTTATTTGTCAACTAATTATCCAAATAGTCAGTTAAAAGTTTAGGGGTTTTAGGTTGTAATATACATGCTCATGCTCATGCTCATGTTCATTATAACATGTTTGTAATTACAAATTTAATCATGTTAATTTTAATGCTATACGATATATAATAATAAATCTGGTTCAAATTAATTTAATTTTGTTTCAAAATAAATTTCTGAACCCAATCTTTTACCTTATTTTTAAGCATGTTAACTTCCAAAATTGCAAAATGAACACGAATCTATATCCAAACACACATTATCTCCCACTTAGGCCAACTATGCACACAGAAATGCATGGCCAATATTTATACACGGTTGTTTCAAATGACTATCTCAATGATTACATTAAAATGTTAACCAGGTTAAGACTCATGACAATGTATCATGCTCATGTTCAGTAACGTACGTATCATGCTCGTGTTCATGTTATGTTTTAAACAGGTTGTAATTTACATATCTGTATAAGAATAGGATATTCATTATTTGAAATTTGGATATTTCGTTCATTACCAAAAGGGTTATTAAGTGTGAAAAAAAATCAATAATGCTACAAAAGCCAGAAAGGAAAAGGAATACATGCAAAGAGGACATCCACATTCAATTCAGTAAATAAGTGCACAAATAACTATGTAGCCATAACAAAATAAACCAGCAGCATCAAAATAGAAACTGTGACACAGAAACAGATACAACAAATAGAAACATCCATTATAATTATATGGATCTATATAGGAAATAGCGATATTGAAATACCAACTAAAAAGGGAATTGTTAGAATAATTAATATATGGTATTTATGTAATGTATTATTAATATAAATACCATATATTAATTATTCTAACACAAATCTTCTGCCATTAATACATGTTATTTATGTAATATATTATTAACATGTTAGAATAATTAATATAATGTATTTATGTTAATAATATATTACATAAATAACATGTATTAATGGCAGAAGATTTGTGTTAGAATAATTAATATATGGTATTTATGTTAATAATATATTACATAAATAACACATATTAACGGTAGAAGATTTTTCATTGGTTATATATGTTATTATATATATTACACATGATAATATATATATAATAATGACAGAAGATTAGATGTGCGTTATTTATGTTAATATATATATATATATTAAATATGGTAATATATTTATATATATATTATTTATGTTGATGTTTGTCTATTTGCAATAATTGGTGTAAACATTGGCAACCCTAAACTCCTATATGAAGGGGCTGAGAATAATGAAATGAGAAGTCAGAAAATTGAAATCTTACACGGAATCAGAGAAGGTTTCGAATATCTAAACCTGTGCTCTTCCATCCTCCTCACTTTCTTCTTCATCTTCAACCAATTTTTTTAATCACCACCAAAGGCTGAATCCTCCAAATACCACTCTGCCCTAACCACTCCTAGTGTCAAATCTGTAATGACCCGTTAGGAGTTCGACTCCCGAATTCTGACAATAATACATTAACCATATTACTTGCCAAGACCCAAGTATCGAAAATGCCAGATAGCAATTAGAAAGAAATTAGAGGATGAGATAAGAAAGAAAGTTAGAATAGAAGAAGAATAACCAACATAGCACAGAGTCTAGCATCGCAACGGAACAAAATATAATATAGAAATAAATCTTTATTGAGAGTTTTAAAAATACATACAATCATCAGAGTACATCAACACATATGGACATTTATAATAATCTGTCCTCATATACAACACACAGCGGAATAGTATCTATGTAATATCATACGTCTGGACTCTTCCATCTCGTATCTTCACAACGTTCGATGACCTGAACCTGTACAACCCGGTCTAGCCGGAGCATTTACAAAATGTCGGATCAGTCTGGTGAACCAGAGTGAGAAAAACACACTAAGTTTAAAAGTATTATCCAACTTGATTTTTAACGTCAAATCTTTCAGAAAGTAATGGATAACCGTAAGACCAAATCCAAACATAAATACGGACGGTTTTACCTTACGATACCCAAAACATTTTTGGAAATCATATCTTCTATGATATTATAATAATGTCTAAATACAAATAAATATCAACCTAGCAGAATGCTTTCATTTCACGCTCTACATATATAGCATGAAATCAAAACCGCGGGCTCTTATTGGAGAACGATTTCCATGGCAAGGTATGGGAAACCACCTTCCAACAGTGTATCTCTAGAGACGAATACACCGGGTTCAACAAGAACATCTTGCAACCCAGGCTAAACTTGACCGTCCCCTCATTTCGCTTGAGAGTACCGAATGTATTTTCACCTTAAGGCTTTTTGTCGCAACCACCGTAGTTCCCATGAGATACAGAAATGAAAAGAAGTAACAATATGAATATTCTATAAATGGTGACAGTACACCCTTTTGATGGGTGCTACCCACATAGCCATGCGACCTACCCGATTTTTACCATCTCCTAGTTGATCAGGCTTGAGGTTTAAATCTTCTTCCAGAACATCTGACCTCCATTCACTTTGAATGTTCCGTCCTCAGATCCCACCAGAATGTAACAACCCGGAAATTATGAGCCAATTTAAAATTTTTATTTTGGCTATTTTAATGAATTTTGAATATTTAAAATGAATTATTTTAAATAATATCGACGAGAAATTTATTTTTGACGAAGTTAAAACGAATAATTTTATTTTAATTATACAACGAGCCTGAAATGGCGCGGTAGTTTGAAAATTTAATTTCAAATTTCAAATGAATGTACAGGATTCAAAATAAACCGGATTTTAGCGAAACCAAAAATATCAGAATCTATTTGAGAATATATTTCCAACGAATCCGAAAAACTAAAATTTCATAGCGGGAATCAAAAGTTACGTCCAGTTGAAAATTCAGAATAGTCGCTATGGAATTCTGGTGTAACGACCGGGAATTTCGCTCGATCCGAATCAGTCGCTAAACCGATGAAGACCGTATGAAACGCCTGATTGTTTTGAGAACACGACAAAATAGAACGCAGACAGAAGAACATTTCATTGTATATTTTAACAATTCCATCAGAATACAAGAATATACAGAGTATAAACAAATAAAATACATTCGATAAATATCAGAGATTACAATACATTACATAGCAGTGGAAAATAATACAAAATACAACTGAAGAAGATACACGGATACAAAGCTTTCCGGATATCGTTCTAGCTGTAAACCAGGATCCTGTGAATATAAATCTACAAAACCAAAACTACTAGCTTCCCATGTCAAAATAAGGGCACCCAGAGTTTAGGTTAAAACAATAAACTCCAGGTCAGTCATGTGACTGGTGTGAGAACTAAAACAGTTATTAATCTTTATTTTTAAAGTTAGGTAAATCAAGGGACCACGCCGTATGACACGGAATATGTAACAACCCGGAATTTTGGGGGTAAATTTAAAATTTATTTTGAGTAATTTTAATGAGTTTTTGATATTTAAAATGATTTATTTAAAATAATAATGATTAAGAATTGAAGTTAGAATGAATAATTTAATTTTAATTATAAAAGGAGTTAGAAATAGCGCTGTAGTTTGAAAAGTCAAACTTGAACTTTGACTGACCGTACAGGATGCAAAATTTAACGGATTTTAGTGAAACCAAAAATATTAGAATCTATTTAAAAATATCTTTCTAACGAATCCGAAAAATCGAAATTTCATAGCGGGAATCAAAAGTTATGCCCAGTTTAAAATTTAGAAAGGTCGCTATGAAATATATAAAGGTCAAAAATGCTACTTTTCACATACGTAGGAATTTGGACTCGAAACCACTTCCATTGAGTTTAGAATGCCGTTTCTGCATTGAAAAATAGTAAACACTTATATATTTCGAGTTTCAGAAGTATTTGTTTAAAAATGTATTTTTAATATTAAATATATTGGCCTTAAAAATAGTTATTTTTCAAACGACCTCTGTTTTCGACGAAACCACTTTTGTTTGGAACCGGAATGTCAAATTATAGCTAGATTTCAATTTTCAGAATTTTTCGAATTAATATGCGAGCATGGCAAAAGAAAATGTGTTTTGACTATTTCAGTTAAATTTAAACGCCTTAAAAATAGCCATTTTTCAAACAGTCTCAGAATTCGACGAAAATAATTTTGTTGGATTCGTATCTTCATAAGAAAGCTAAAAATATCTTTTTTAGAATTTTCTGAGGTCGTATGTGGCCCCGGCATATTTAAATGTACGGTAGAAATTAAATTATTTATTTAATATTGTATTTTTAAATTAAAACCGAAAAAAATAAATATAGACATCAGAATTGGAGCCCGGGACATAGCCCATCGCGTTCAGAAGGCCTCAAAACGTTAAGATCGACAGTAAGCAGGCCCAAATCGGAGAAAGTCCGAAAATCAACCTTTTTAGCACAAATTTCGAGATTTATTAATAAAATAATATTTAATTTCGGGCTGAAACCCTAATGGAGCAGCCGCCGCCTAGATTTTAATGGCTGAAATCATCCGATTTTCAAATGCTTAGATCTCTCAATCCGTTCAACGAAATTTAACGTATGATATACCAAATCGAAGAGAATTCAGAGAGCTACAAATCTATACAGTCAAGATCGGGTTTTGATTCACGGATTTTGCGAATTCTGACCGAGAAGGGGCTGCGGTTTTTGGTGAATTGCGGGTCCTAGGTGGGGACGAGCTTCAGGCGGTTGGTGACGTGAGTGGCTCATGGCAAGGCGGTTCGTGTGGCGGTGTTTGATCGTGGTCCGGTGCGGTGTAGGGAGGTGCGTGCAGAAGGATCATCGGTGGAAGGTGGGTTCGGCGGTAACGTTTCAACGAGGAAGAAAAGGTCCGGATTTTAATATTATTTAATTAATTTAATATTTAATTTATGCAATCTTTAAAAATACATAACTCTCTCCTACGAGGTCCGTTTTACGAACCGTTTGTTGCGTTGGACTCGTCTTTCCGAGGGCTTCGCGATGGCGCAGACCAGAGCTGAATCTGAGACAGTCAAATTTCAGCCAAAAATCAATGTGAGAATTTCTAATTTTAATTAATTAAATTAATTATTTTATCGCTGTTAGATAATTGTTTGTATCTTATTTAATTAGATTTGCGTTGTGATGAATTGTGATTGTGGTTCTGATGAATTGGATTGTATTGTGTTGTTTAGATCTGTTGTTGTGTTATTTTGATCTGATGAATACAATAAAAATCATCATGTTTTGCAAAGTGGATTAAACTAGAATTTTTAATCCAATTAAATATACTATCTTGTTTGGGAATTAAATCAAATTAGAATCTTTAATCCAAATAAAATGTCATATTTTGTCATGTTTACCTTATGGACATCAAACCGATAAATATAACACCTTGGAATTGACGACGAAATAAAATTATATTTTGTTGTGTTGGAATTGACAACGAAATCAAACTATATTTTGTTGTGTTAGAATTGACGACAAGACAAAATTAACAATTTTTGTTAATTAGGTATGTAAGACAGAATTTACATTTTCTATGTAAATAGAATTAAAAAGAGAAAATTTACATTTTATGTAAATTGAATAATTAGAAAAGAAATTTACATTTATGTAAATAAGATAATTGAAAAGGAAAATTTACATTTTATGTAAATAAACTATTGATTTACATTTTATGTAAATAGAACAAATAGAAGGAAGAAAATTTACATTTTATGTAAATGAACAAATAAGAATGTTAAGAAGGATTTAGCATAAATTATTTATGTTAAAAGAAATTGGTAAGAGAGATTTAACATAAAATATTTTTTTATGTTAGGAAGAAATGTTTGGGAAGATTTAACATTGATTTTTTTTTTATGTTAACAAGAAAAGAAAATAGAAAGACAATAGAAGTTACACTTTATGTAATATGTTATATGAGAAATAGAATTTACATCTTATGTAAATTATAGCATTAGATAGAAAAGTACATTTTATGTAAATGTGATAATAGACAATTAAAATTATATTTTTATTGTAATGTGAATTATTTAAAAAAAAAAGCGTGAACCAAAATTATACTTCTCTATCAAATGTAGAAGAAAGATAAAAATATACATTTTTATCAACTGTAAAAGAAGAACAAAACATATTTTTTATATTTTTATTTCTTTGTGTCGATGAAAAGGAAACATTATTTATTTCTTTTTGTCGATAAAAAGAAACCCTTTTTGTCAATATTTCTTTTGTCGATAAAAATAAACATTTTGTCGCTATTTCCTCTTAGTGGTAAAAAGGAACATTTTTGTCGCTGATTCTTTTTAACATTAAAAAGAATCATTTTTATTGTTATTTCTTTTCAATGTAAAATATAAAAAAAATCCTTTTTGTGTCATGATAGTTTAGATAAAAGTAGACACCTTTTTAGTGTCAAAATTGATGAATTAAAGAGTTGCATTGTTTACTTACAATTTTTTTTTTAAAAAAAATATGAATTTAGCAGTAGCATTTTTACTTACCTTTTAGAAGTAAGTAAAAGCATGTTTTGAATAGTCATATTTTTATTTACATGTCAGATGTAAATAAAAGTATAAATTGGAATGTTTATATTTTTATCAATATTTTGATGCGGTAAAAGAGAAATGTTGATATCACATTTTTATCGATATTTCTGGTGCGATAAAAATAGCGATGTTAACATTTCATTCTTATCATCATTTGAGTTACGATAAAATGAATACATTTCAAAACTGCATTTTTGTTGCATTTCTTTTTGTTAATAAAAAGTTCATTGTTATGCTGCATATAAAGAAGATATATTTATTTGGTAATGTCATGTATTGGATATGAAGAAAATATATTTATTTGTTATATACTGCATATGAAATGAAATGTATGGTTAAGATCATATTTTTGTCAATGAAAAATGGTAGCGATAAAATTTACATTTTTATTATGTAAAACAAAAATATGAACCCGCATTTTAAATAGAATTTGTGTTTTATATGTAAACAAAAGTAGGAATGTGCATTGATAATAAAGATTACATTTTTATTATTATGTAACTTAGAATGAGAACTTGCATTGCAAATAAAAATTACATTTTTATTTGAACTAAAGTTATGATATTTGCTTTGCAAATAAAAATTACATTTTTAACTATGATGTGGAATTGGCATTGAAAATAAAAATTATATTTTTATTTGTAACTATGGTATGAAATTTGGCAAGCGAACAAAATTTACATTTTTATATGTAACTATGAATGAGGAATTGTACTGTAAATTAAAATTACATTTTTATTATGTAGTTAAGGTATGATATTACATTGTAAATTAAAATTTCATTTTTGTGGTGTAACTTAAGAACGGAATTTACATTGCCATTCTAAATAGTCAAGATAATTTTGGTTTTGCATTGAAAGAGATAAGAATTACTATTTTTGTTTGGCATTAAAAGAATAGCAATTTTTTTTTGTTACATTGAAATTAAACAAACAAAAATATATTCGTTTGTATAGAAATGAAGTTGACACCAGAATATATTGCATTTTTTATTAGGGATTGAAATGACATAAAAATACTCATTTTTGTTAAATATTCATTTTTGTTGTAATGGGGATGAAACACAAAAATACCTATTTTTGTTGTAATTTGAAGTGATACACAAGATATACATTGTGTGTATAGTATATTTATGGAAATTGAAAAATAAAAGAAAACATTGTTGCGTGTGATGATATATATATCAATATTGGATATAAATAAGAAGATTTGTTGTTAGCAAAATATAGTAAAATGAAATGGATGAGGAATTATATTTATATAAATTATATATATATATATATATAAATTAAAAGTACTTGAATCGAGAATGGTAGTTCACATTTTAGAATCGTACTTTTAATTGATCATACCAAAATATCCGACTGTCGGATTTTCCCAAAACTGAAACCGTTAGGTTCGCCTTGGGAAGATCTTTCCAATGATATGTATTGTGTCAAAATCCCACGGTTAGATTTAGAGAAATGCGTAAAACAAATTTGGGTAAAAACAGCGCCATTGTCTCCTGTTTGTATGAAGTGTTGTTATATAGAATTTAATTATTTTTATATATAAATAAAAATAAAGACTGATCGTTATAAATTAATATTAACGATATGAAATCGTTTTCAAATTTATATATGCGAGAATTATTTGGAAAGTCCGAGTTTACTCTCATTCCAAATAATGATACGACGTTCGAAGAGTTGAAGACGGTGATTGAAGACCGACAATCTTCACATCGAATGGGTGTGTTGCTATTGAGACCCATGATGGGAGTAGCTACCTAGAAGGGGCGACAGTAGTAGCCGCCCGGACGTAGTGTTAATTGCACGGTTTTGGCTTTCGCTCAAACCCAGAGCATAAGCGCGTAAATGGATTGTAAGTCTGACGTTGTATTCCTTTATACTGTATTCGTTGATCTCTGCTAAACATATATCTGTTTGGTGTTTTACACCCTTCTCTGAGACGTATGAGCTCAGAGGTTATATGTTGGTAGAAATCAATGGTATGGTATGGATTGACGATGTGGCATGCTAAGATGCATATGATCAAGGCTTTGTTGAAAAGCAGGCCTTGTGGGATGATCAAAGCATAGCCTGTTTAGGCATAGCTTTGTGTATAGCGTGACTTCACGAGCCTCACACACCGGCGGAGTCTAAAACGGGAGAAGGGAACACAGGGAGAGCAGCACGTTTCTTTCTAGCTAGAGTGGTGTCAGTGACCTACCAGCCCTGACATTTTACTTATGTGGGTGATGGAATGAGGCGCCTCGGATAGGTCCTATAGGATCGGGAAACGTGTGTTCAGGAATTGCCAATCCACGAAGCTGTATGTGTGGACCGGCCCTGCAGGATCCAAGGGTTCACTACGGGGAATCATGAGACATTAGCTAGAGTGTCTCGAATCGGTAGGAGCTCCTCCCTAGCCTTGACTCAGATGGAAATCCAAATTCCAAATACGACCTTACAGATTTGATTGTATTACTAGTACGGAGGCATAGCATATGGTACCTATGCTTCCTAGGATTGATACATTTACTTTGAAATGTTTTAAAACATATACACACTAATAATAATATCGTTTTTATCGTATCAAGCATGTTTGACCATCATAAGGTAAAACCCTATCCTCCGGTTTGCGTTGCATTGTGTGATGGGACTTGGGTCTTATGATGGTTTCATTTTTCTACAAAGCATTGCGTTGTTTTGACGTTTTACTTAAATTATGCACGGCAATCCATTGGAATAAAACCCGTTCCGCTTTAGTGGCGTGGTCCTTGGATTTGCCTTATTACTATTAGTTATATTAGTTAAGAATTCTCACACCAGTCCCACGACTGACCCGTTGTTTGTTTCCACTTTTGCAAACTCGGATGCCCTCTTTTCCACACGGGCAGTCGAATAGCTTTTTGCAGATATTTATCTCTTTAGCAGGATCCTGGATTGAAGCTCAAAGCTGTGTCCAGAGCATAGAAAAGTCTTCCGCTGTCTTAGTTATTTTATTTCCGCTGCACTGTATTAAAGTAATGTAAAATTATCTTCCGCTGTAAATTTATTTAGTGTACTCTGATATATATTCTGTACTCTGATGTAACATTATTATGATGTTATAAAAGTCTGCTGTTTTGTTCTGATGTTGTTGTATTCCCAGAGTTAACGTATGCGGATTTTGAACGGTCTTAGTCGATCTAGCGGTCGATTAAGGTCGGGAAAAATGCGTGTCTTTACAGTTGGTATCAGAGCTCTGGTTAGCTCAAATCTTTGGGGTACAACTCGTTAGAACTGAACAAAAGACTCATCAGAGACTGGATTAGAAATATCCAATAAGAATACTCATTAGACATAGGATCAGCAGTGTCCTAGAATGAGAAAACTCATTATAGATGGGGTTAGTAATGCCCTAGAATGAGTTGAGAGTAACAAGACTATAATATACGTATTTGTAATTATAATCTATTTTAGAAAATATGATTTTGAATGGATAAAAGATTATATATTTGAAAGTTAATCAACTATAAAATTATTTAAACCAATAAGAGTGGAAAATGGGATAGGATAATTAAACTATTTTAGCTTCGTTCCTTTTCGAGGACGAAAAGTTTTTAAGTGGGGGAGACTGTAACAACCCGAAATTTTGGGGGTAAATTTAAAATTTATTTTGAGTAATTTTAATGAGTTTTTGATATTTAAAATGATTTATTTAAAATAATAATGATTAAGAATTGAAGTTAGAATGAATAGTTTAATTTTAATTATAAAAGGAGTTAGAAATAGCACTGTAGTTTGAAAAGTCAAACTTGAACTTTGACTGACCGTACAGGATGCAAAATTTAACGGATTTTAGTGAAACCAAAAATATTAGAATCTATTTAAAAATATCTTTCTAACGAATCCGAAAAATCGAAATTTCATAGCAGGAATCAAAAGTTATGCCCAGTTTAAAATTTAGAAAGGTCGCTATGAAATATATAAAGGTCAAAAATGCTACTTTTCACATACGAAGGAATTTGGACTCGAAACCACTTCCATTGAGTTCAAAATGCCGTTTCTGCATTGAAAAACAGTAAACACTTATATATTTCGAGTTTCAGAAGTATTTGTTTAAAAATGTATTTTTAATATTAAATATATTGGCCTTAAAAATAGTCATTTTTCAAACGACCTCTGTTTTCGACGAAACCACTTTTGTTTGGAACCGGAATGTCAAATTATAGCTAGATTTCAATTTTCAGAATTTTTCGAATTAATATGTGAGCATGGCAAAAGAAAATGTGTTTTGACTATTTCAGTTAAATTTAAACGCCTTAAAAATAGCCATTTTTCAAACAGTCTCAGAATTCGATGAAAATAATTTTGTTGGATTCGTATCGTCAAAAGAAAGCTAAAAATATATTTTTTAGAATTTTCTGAGGTCGTATGTGGCCTCGGCATATTTAAATGTACGGTAGAAATTAAAGTATTTATTTAATATTGTATTTTTAAATTAAAACCAAAAAAATAAATATAGACATCAGAATTGGAGCCCGGGACATAGCCCATCGCGTTCAGAAGGCCTCAAAACGTTAAGATCGACAGTAAGCAGGCCCAAATCGGAGAATGTCCGAAAATCCACCTTTTTAGCACAAATTTCGAGATTTATTAATAAAATAATATTTAATTTCGGGCTGAAACTCTAATGGAGCAGCCGCCGCCCAGATTTTAATGGCTGAAATCATCCGATTTTCAAATGCTTAGATCTCTCAATCCGTTCAACGAAATTTAACGTATGATATACCAAATCAAAGAGAATTCAGAGAGCTACAAATCTATACGGTCAAGATCGGGTTTTGATTCACGGATTTTGTGAATTCTGACCGAGAAGGGACTGCGGTTTTTGGTGAATTGCGGGTCCTAGGTGGGGCCGAGCTTCAGGTGGTTGGTGGCGTGAGTGGCTCATGGCAAGGCGGTTCGTGTGGCGGTGTTTGATCGTGGACCGGTGCGGTGTAGGGAGGTGCGTGCAGAAGGATCATCGGTGGAAGGTGGGCTCGAAGGTAACGTTTCAACGAGGAAGAAAAGGTCCGGATTTTAATATTATTTAATTAATTTAATATTTAATTTATGCAATCTTTAAAAATACATAACTCTCTCCTACGAGGTCCGTTTTACGAACCGTTTGTTGCGTTGGACTCGTCTTTCCGAGAGCTTCGCGATGGCGCAGACCAGAGCTGAATCTAAGACAGTCAAATTTCAGCCAAAAATCAATGTGAGAATTTCTAATTTTAATTAATTAAATTAATTATTTTATCGCTGTTAGATAATTGTTTGTATCTTATTTAATTAGATTTGCGCCGTGATGAATTGTGATTGTGGTTCTGATGAATTGGATTGTATTGTGTTGTTTAGATCTGTTGTTGTGTTATTTTGATCTGATGAATACAATAAAAATCATCATGTTTTGCAAAGTGGATTAAACTAGAATTTTTAATCCAATTAAATATACTATCTTGTTTGGGAATTAGATCAAATTAGAATCTTTAATCCAAATAAAATGTCATATTTTGTCATGTTTACCTTATGGACATTAAACTGATAAATATAACACCTTATATTTTGTTGTGTTGGAATTGACGACGAAATCAAATTATATTTTGTTGTGTTGGAATTGACGACGAAATCAAACTATATTTTGTTGTGTTAGAATTGACGACAAGACAAAATTAACAATTTTTGTTAATTAGGTATGTAAGACAGAATTTACATTTTCTATGTAAATAGAATTAAAAAGAGAAAATTTACATTTTATGTAAATTGAATAATTAGAAAAGAAATTTACATTTATGTAAATAAGATAATTGAAAAGGAAAATTTACATTTTATGTAAATAAACTATTGATTTACATTTTATGTAAATAGAACAAATAGAAGGAAGAAAATTTACATTTTATGTAAATGAACAAATAAGAATGTAAAGAAGGATTTAGCATAAATTATTTATGTTAAACGAAATTGGTAAGAGAGATTTAACATAAAATATATTTTTATGTTAGGAAGAAATGTTTGGGAAGATTTAACATAGATTTTTTTTTTATGGTAACAAGAAAAGAAAATAGAAAGACAATAGAAGTTACACTTTATGTAATATGTTATATGAGAAATAGAATTAACATCTTATGTAAATTATAGCATTAGATAGAAAAGTGCATTTTATGTAAATGTGATAATAGACAATTAAAATTATATTTTTATTGTAATGTGAATTATTAAAAAAAAAGCGTGAACCAAAATTATACTTCTCTATCAAATGTAGAAGAAAGATAAAAATATACATTTTTATCAACTGTAAAAGAAGAACAAAACATTTTTTTAATATTTTTATTTCTTTGTGTCGATGAAAAGGAAACATTATTTATTTCTTTTTGTCGATAAAAAGAAATCATTTTTGTCAATATTTCTTTTGTCGATAAAAAGAAACATTTTGTCGCTATTTCTTCTTAATGGTAAAAAGGAACATTTTTGTCGCTGATTCTTTTTAACATTAAAAAGAATCATTTTTATTGTTATTTCTTTTCAATGTAAAAAAAAAAAAAAAATCCTTTTTGTGTCATGATAGTTTAGATAAAAGTAGACACCTTTTTAGTGTCAAAATTGATGAATTAAAGAGTTGCATGGTTTACTTACATTTTTGAAAAAAAAAAATATGAATTTAGCAGTAGCATTTTTACTTACCTTTTAGATGTAAGTAAAAGCATGTTTTGAAGAGTCATATTTTTATTTACATGTCAGATGTAAATAAAAGTATAAATTGGAATGTTTATATTTTTATCAATATTTTGATGCGGTAAAAGAGAAATGTTGATATCGCATTTTTATCGATATTTCTGGTGCGAAAAAAAAAGCGATGTTAACATTTCATTCTTATCGTCATTTGAGTTACGATAAAATGAATACATTTCAAAACTGCATTTTTGCTGCATTTTTTTTTGTTAATAAAAAGTTCATTGTTATGCTGCATATAAAGAAGATATATTTATTTGGTAATGTCATGTATTGGATATGAAGAAAATATATTTATTTGTTATATACTGCATATGAAATGAAATGCATGGTTAAGATCATATTTTTGTCAATGAAAAATGGTAGCGATAAAATTTACATTTTTATTATGTAAAACAAAAATATGAACACGCATTTTAAATAGAATTTGTGTTTTATATGTAAACAAAAGTAGAAATGTGCATTGATAATAAAGATTACATTTTTATTATTATGTAACTTAGAATGAGAACTTGCATTGCAAATAAAAATTACATTTTTATTTGAACTAAAGTTATGATATTTGCTTTGCAAATAAAAATTACATTTTTAACTATGATGTGGAATTGGCATTGAAAATAAAAATTATATTTTTATTTGTAACTATGGTATGAAATTTGGCAAGCGAACGAAATTTACATTTTATATGTAACTATGAATGAGAAATTGTACTGTAAATTAAAATTACATTTTTATTATGTAGTTAAGGTATGATATTACATTGTAAATTAAAATTTCATTTTTATGGTGTAACTTAAGAACGGAATTTACATTGTCATTCTAAATAGTCAAGATAATTTTGGTTTTGCATTGAAAGAGATAAGAATTACTATTTTTGTTTGGCATTAAAAGAATAGCAATTTTTTTTTGTTACATTGAAATTAAACAAACAAAAATATATTCGTTTGTATAGAAATGAAGTTGACACCAGAATATATTGCATTTTGGATTAGGGATTGAAATGACATAAAAATACTCATTTTTGTTAAATATTCATTTTTGTTGTAATGGGGATGAAACACAAAAATACCTATTTTTGTTGTAATTTGAAGTGATACACAAGATATACATTGTGTGTATAGTATATTTATGGAAATTGAAAAATAAAAGAAAACATTTTTGCGTGTGATGATATATATATATTAATATTGGATATAAATAAGAAGATTTGTTGTTAGCAAAATATAGTAAAATGAAATGGACGAGGAATTATATTTATATAAATTATATATATATATATATATATATATATATATATATATATATAAATTAAAAGTTCTTGAATCGAGCATGGTAGTTCACATTTTAGAATCGTACTTTTAATTGATCATACCAAAATATCCGACCGTCGGATTTTCCCAAAACTGAAACCGTTAGGTTCTCCTTGGGAAGATCTTTCCAATGATATGTATTGTGTCAAAATCCCACGGTTAGATTTTGAGAAATGAGTAAAACAAATTTGGGTAAAAACAGCGCCATTGTCTCCTGTTTGTATGAAGTGTTGTTAAATAGAATTTAATTATTTTTATATATAAATAAAAATAAAGACTGACCGTTATAAATTAATATTAACGATATGAAATCGTTTTCAAATTTATATATGCGAGAATTATTTGGAAAGTCCGAGTTTACTCTCATTCCAAATAATGATACGACGTTCGAAGAGTTGAAGACGGTGATTGAAGACCGACAATCTTCACATCGAATGGGTGTGTTGCTATTGAGACCCATGATGGGAGTAGCTACCTTGAAGGGGCGACAGTAGTAGCCGCCCGGACGTAGTGTTAATTGCACGGTTTTGGCTTTCGCTCAAACCCAGAGCATAAGCGCGTAAATGGATTGTATGTCTGATGTTGTATTCCTTTATACTGTATTCGTTGATCTCTGCTAAACATATATCTGTTTGGTGTTTTACACCCTTCTCTGAGACGTATGAGCTCAGAGATTATATGTTGGTAGAAATCAATGGTATGGTATGGATTGACGATGTGGCATGCTAAGATGCATATGATCAAGGCTTTGTTGAAAAGCAGGCCTTGTGGGATGATCAAAGCATAGTCTGTTTAGGCATAGCTTTGTGTATAGCGTGACTTCACGAGCCTCACACACCGGCGGAGTCTAAAACGGGAGAAGGGAACGCAGGGAGAGCAGCACGTTTCTTTCTAGCTAGAGTGGTGTCAGTGACCTACCAGCCCTGACATTTTACTTATGTGGATGATGGAATGAGGCGCCTCAGATAGGTCCTATAGGATCGGGAAACGTGTGTTCAGGAATTGCCAATCCACGAAGCTGTATGTATGGACCGGCCCTGCAGGATCCAAGGGTTCACTGCGGGGAATCCTGAGACATTAGCTAGAGTGTCTCGAATCGGTAGGAGCTCCTCCCTAGCCTTGACTCAAATGGAAATCCAAATTCCAAATACGACCTTACGGATTTGATTGTATTACTAGTACGGAGGCATAGCATATGGTACCTATGCTTCTTAGGATTGATACATTTACTTTGAAATGTTTTAAAACATATACACACTAATAATAATATCGTTTTTATCGTATCAAGCATGTTTGACCATTATAAGGTAAAACCCTATCCTCCGGTTTGCGTTGCATTGTGTGATGGGACTTGGGTCTTATGATGGTTTCATTTTTCTACAAAGCATTGCGTTGTTTTGACGATTTACTTAAATTATGCACGGCAATCCATTGGAATAAAACCCGTTCCGCTTTAGTGGCGTGGTCCTTGGATTTGCCTTATTACTATTAGTTATATTAGTTAAGAATTCTCACACCAGTCCCACGACTGATCCGTTGTTTGTTTCCACTTTTGCAAACTCGGGTGCCCTCTTTTCCACACGGGCAGTCGAGTAGCTTTTTGCAGATATTTATCTCTTTAGCAGGATCCTGGATTGAAGCTCAAAGCTGTGTCCAGAGCATAGAAAAGTCTTCCGCTGTCTTAGTTATTTTATTTCCGCTGCACTGTATTAAAGTAATGTAAAATTATCTTCCGCTGTAAATTTATTTAATGTACTCTGATATATATTCTGTACTCTGATGTAACATTATTATGATGTTATAAAAGTCTGCTGTTTTGTTCTGATGTTGTTGTATTCCCAGAGTTAACGTATGCGGATTTTGAACGGTCTTAGTCGATCTAGCGGTCGATTAAGGTCGGGCAAAATGCGTGTCGTTACAGAATGGGTTTCCTCCCAAGAATACCAGTGCATAAAACAACAACGCAATGCTAAATAAAGAACAATGAAGCTGTTATAAGACCCAGGTCCCATCACACAATGCAACGCAAGCCGGAGGATAGGGTTTTACCTTATAACAGCCAAATAATGCTTGATACGTGAAATTTGATCTTTTATTATTACTATAAGTGAAGAAAATAATTTCAATCATAATGTATAAATCATAGACGACATAGCATCCCATGCTACCATGTCGCCATACTAGGCTCTACAAATAAAACCGCAAAGTCACGTATCGGAAGTTGGATTTCCATCTGTGAACCGAGGCAAAAGATCGTCCTCACCGATTCGAGACTGTCTAGCCCGAGTCTCAGGATCAGAGCTCGAGTGACCCTTGGATCCTCAGGGCCAGTCCACCGATGTGGATTAAACTTAAAGCCTTAACATGCGTTTCCCCGCCCTATGGGGCGTAAATGAGCCAACGAATGACTCCATCGGACCCGGATCGTCCGATCAAACCGAGGCGCCTCGCAACAACAACAACCACATAAGTCAAACTCGTCAGGGCGTGTAAAACCACTGACGCCGCCAAACAGATATATATTTAATAGAAATCAATCGCACAAAATAAAATCCAATGTCAGACACACAGTCCATTTACAAGTTCGTTCTGGGTCTGAACGAAACCGGCCGCATATCCATCGATCTCCAAGTACGTCTGGACGACCACCAACTGATTCCCTCCTCTTGGGTGTACGACCCAATCAAGATCATCAGTAACTATCCAAACGACGTGGAGACCTCCGGTCTTCGACCACCGTCTTCATCTTCGACACCACGTCGAATCAGTTATTCAGAATGGGATAAACCCGGTCTTTCTGAATAACTCGCGTATATAATAAACAAGTGTTACACAAACATAACATACGCCTCATTCCAATTCAGAATATTCTTTTATTCCAATATCCTTATACTTTGGGAAAGGTTCCCATTAATTTTATCAAAGATAAATTCTTTAAATTTATTCTTTAATCTTCTTTGAATATCAATTCAAACTAGTCGGGATTAGCGAACCACATCGGAGTAATTGTTTATTTTATTTCCCAATCCCCACCTATTCATCCCATGAAGTAAAACTGGCATACTTCATATCTAATACCACAGTGTTATCAGTAAATTCAATTACCATTTCACGTTCAAATCTAATTAAAGATTTAACTATCGCCTGGAGCAAAACTGGTGATACTCCATTCTCGACCCTTTCAATCTAATTAAAGATTCATTAAAACTCCACTTAGTTTTAATCTTTAACTGGGTTAAAGAATCAGGGTCATTTAAAACACGGTTCACGATAAACCCAAAATCACATTCCATTAATTATCGGGTTAAAGAACAAGTGTTATTTAAAACACCGTTCACGATAAACCCAAAAATCAATTCCAACTCTATTCCAATTAAATACCATTTGATTGGTACACTTCATTAAATCTAAATAAAAAGATTTAATCTTTTTCTCAACTGGGTTTAAGGACAGTGTTAATGAAGACACCATTCACGACAAACCCAACTCACATTTGATATTAAATACAAGGCTCTGAATAGAAAATATATCGGCTTATATTCAATATCAAATTCTACGACCAACAAATATCGTATTGGAAATAACGATATATATATCTTTCAAATTTCCATAACAATATCTGTATAATCACGAAATCCAACATCGAAATATTCCGAAGACAATTTCGATTCAAATCCATTCCAATGCAATTATTGGAAATTCTGGTTATTTTCAAAACCATTTCAAATTCACTTTATTTATTTCAAAAATAAATGGATTATAATTCTAGTTCAAAACTAGTTCATTTCGATAAAAATCTATTTTTATCTTTTCAAATACGGAGTTTTTCATCCCAATTCTTCACAAATCATTTCTTATGATTTTACACAAATTATTACTATTTTTAATAATTTTATCAAGGCCCATGCAGTCGATTTCCATCAACGGCCATCGAACTGCACTTACATCGACGTTTTTCAAATTTGATTTGGACATAATTCCAAATCCAACCGTTAGATTTCAAATTTCTAATATTTGTTAGAAAGCTCTTTTCGATACGAACCCAATGGTTCCGGTTTTAGGAGAATCCGACGGTCGGATCTCCCGCAGTATCCATTCGAAGTCAATGGTCGAAATTCACGAACTGCCGCGGCGCGGCGCGTTCTATTCAGGCCATTATATTATATATATAATATATACTTCATCGATTTCCTTTTAAAACGTATTTTATAAATCGTTTTAAATTCGTTTTCAAAACGATTTCAACTTCTGTTTCAAATTCAAATCAAAATTGATTTTTTCCTTATAAATTCGTTTTAAATTCATTTCAAATTGATTTCAATTCAAATCGATTTTTAATTCAATTTCAGTTCGTTTTCAATTCAATTCAATTTCAATTCGAATTCTTCTCTATTTGAATTTCAATTCATTTCAAAATATCAGATTTTGAAATCACTTTCGATATTCATTGTAAAATGAATAAAATCGATATAAATATCGTTCACGTCAAAATGGCGTCAATCTAATCAACACGACTTCATATATTTCTATTTTCAAATATTCTATTTCAAATATTTCTTTTCAAATATTTCTTATTTTAAATATTTCTATTCAAATATTTCTTATTTCAAATATTTCTATTCAAATATTGGAATGAGGCCCAATCAATTACCATAGATTTTATTTCTATGGATTTCCATACAACGCATGTATATATCAACAATGACAAATAATCAACCATCATCCAAAGTACATTCTACACTGTATAAGCATCAAATATAAATATTTAACGCTTATAACAGTCTGTCAATCAATCAATCGACATACAGCTAATTATTGGGATTAGTGTATGTCATATATCATCCCAATACCCGTGTGGGGTTTCAAACAATCAAACACATATTTTATTTGTGCAGTTGGGCGATGTGTAAAATTTATCGTCCCAATCAATATCAATCAAATCAGTGTATATAAACAAATCTCCGATTTGTTTATAAATATTTATTCACATTCATGTTAAAAATTATATTTTCAACTATAAAATATTTTTAACTACATAAATATTTTATTTCATTTCACATCACATCACACAATCAACCACACATCAAAATCAAACAAACAAGCATACAAGCCGTCCATGGTCTGTGGACGATGGGTGTCGGGTGCTACTAAACACCGTCTGCATCCTAGTATATATTATTAACTAGAAAATTAAATCAAAGGTGAGGAGTTCTCACCGACAAGCTAATCCAAACGCCACGACTCTTCATATGTAGGAAATCTTCATCATTCTCGCCTTTTGTCACTTTCGTTGCCCGTATTCACTACATATATAAAAGTCACATTTTTATATTCTTGCTATGTATATAAAAATCACATTTTTACACCGCTACTATATAGGTAAAAATTCTATTCTTATAACGGTGTTCATATAATAATGATTATATTTTTATAACGCTCCTCTCTATATAAAAATCGAATTTTTACTTTGCTATTCAATATATAAAAATCGAATTTTTACTTTGCTATTCAATATATAAAAATTGAATTTTTACTTTGCTATTCAATATATAAAAATCGAATTTTTACTTTGCTATTCAATATATAAAAATCGAATTTTTACTTTGCTATAAAAATCACTTTTCCACTTCAACGTATATATAATAAAAATCATATTTTTAATACTTCTATTTTATAAAAATTATATTTTTATTACTTCTACTTTATAAAAATTATATTTTTATTACTTCTACTTTATAAAAATTATATGTTTATCCTTCACATCATATAAAAATCATATCTTTACTTTATGAAAAATTATATTTTTCTTTCTCCATTCCTATCATAAAAATCACATTTTTATTTCAACATATATATAGTAAAAATCAGATTTTTATTTCGCTACATATATGAAGATCAAATTTTTACTGCTTTACAATATAAAAATCGTATTTTTATATCGCTACATCTATAAAGATCATATTATTAATTCTCTACGTATAAAAAAAATAATATTTTTATATAATGAAAAAAAATCATATCTTTTTGTTATTTAAAATATAACTCTCTATTTCTAAAAATCTAATCTTTCAGCATATATAAAAATTCGATCTTTCCTATTATAAAAATTTCATCTTTATATTTATAAAGATCTCACCCTTTTTACTTACAAAAATTTAAACTCCTTGATTCAATTCAAAACAAGAATCATATTTTTCTCCTAATCTAAAGATCAAAACTTTACGTTATATAAATAAAATAAAAACAAAATTTTATTCAAGAATAAAATCAGAGGAAGACTTACAGTTAAACGACGAAGGTGGAGGGTGGTCTGAGATGGTCACGGGCCTGGTCTTCGGCGCTGCGTCTCAGGGAGGAGAGGAAGTCGAAGTGGGGTCGGGGGTCTCGCGCGAGGTGGTTTGGGGGGGGGGGGTTCGGCGGTTTTAGGGTTTGGAGGGGGGCGCGATCACTTTAGAAGAGGAGAACGGAGGAAGAGCAGGAGAGGGAGAAGGAGAAGAAGATGGGGCGGCGCGGTTGGGGGGGAAGCTCGACGGTGGGCGGCGCGATCGATTAGGGCTTCCGTCCTTTTTTTTTCTGTTTTAGAAAATAACGGGGGGGGGGGGGGGGGTAGGAGATAGAGTTATAATTTTTTTTAATTAATTTCAAAAAGCAACTTTTATTTTCGACCTCTAAACGAGACCCACCGCCTGTCGTCCATAGCTAATTACCCCCATTTCGAACACAATGGGATATGTATCGTACGCTGATTCGACCATTTCGATCAGTTTCCGTCAAAATCAACATATAACTCTATATATTGAATTTGAACGCGCATTTCAATTTACCGGGGCCACATACTAACTCGAAAAATTCCAGAAAAATATTTTCTATCGTATTGACGATACGGTCCTAACGAAACTAGTTTCGTCAAATTCTGAGACCGTTTGAAAAATGGCCATTTTCCAATCGATTAAAATCAACTAAAACTGGTCAAACGCATTTTCCTTTGCCACGCTCACATATTGATTCGAAAAATTATGAAAATTGGAATCTAGCAATAACTTGACATCACGGATCCAACAAAAGTGGTTTCGTCGAAATCCGAGGACGTTTGCAAAATTCCCATTTTTAAGGGCCAGAATTCCATAGCGACTATTCTGAATTTTCAACTGGACATATCTTTTGATTCCCGCTATGAAATTTTGATTTCCCGGATTCGTTGGAAAGATATTCTCAATTAGATTCTAATGTTTTTGGTTTCGCTAAAATCCGGTTTATTTTGAACCCGGTACAATCATTTGAAATTTGAAATCGAATTATCGAACTACCGCGCCATTTTCAATTCCTTTTATAATTATAAATAAATATTTATATTCTAACGACGATCTATATAAAATATACGTTCGAATTATATTCAAAATAAATTTCTCGTCGATATTATTTAATATAATTCATTTTAAATAATCCAAACTCGCTAAAATTGCCAAAATAAAAATTATAATTGGCGCAGATTTCCGGGTTATTACATCTGGCCCTTGAAAATGGAAGTTTTGCAAACGACCTCGGTTTTCGACGAAACCACTTTTGTTGGATCTGTGATGTCAAGTTATCGCTAGGTTTCAAAATTCGTAATTTTTTGAATCAATATGTGAGCGTGGCAAAGGAAAATGTATTTTGACAGTTTTAGTTGATTTTAATCGACTGGAAAATGGCCATTTTTCAAACGGTCTCAGAATTTGATGAAATTAGTTTTGTTAGAACTGTATCGTCAACACGAAGCTAGAAAATATTTTTTGGGAATTTTAGAGTCCGTATGTGGCCCCGGTAAATTGAAATGCACGTTCAAATTCAATATATAGAGTTATATTTTGATTTTGACGAAAACTGATCGAAACGATCGAATCAGCATGATACATATCCCATTGTGTTCGGAATGGGGGTAATTAGTTATGGACGACAGTCGGTGGGTTCGATTTTGAGTTCAAAATTAAAAGTTGCTTTTTGAAATTAAATAATGAATTAAATAAAAAAAACCTCCCTCTCTCCCTTATACCGTTCAACCCCCCCTTTCTCTTCAAATGAAATCGAAAAAAAAAGGAAAAAGCCGCGCCCTAGCGCGACGCACCACCTACCCGCCACCGACCAAGGCGGCACCGTCCACCGCGACCCCCCTCCTCTCGCGTCTCCGTTCCTCCCTCCTTCCCCATCGCCCTCCTCCCCTTTTGCCCGCCGCTCCCTCTTCCTCCGCCAAACCCGCCGCCACGCCCACCCAGGCGCCCCCTCCATCCAACCGCCTCCTCTGCCGTAACCACCTCCGAGCCACTCCTCCCTCTTCACTAAGTAAATGTGAGTCCTTTTATGTTATTTAATTTAGTTTAATTACTTTAAAAATCTGATTTTTATTATATATATGTTGAGATAAAAATGTGATTTTTATAGCGACGATATAAAAATTCGATCTTTATATTAGAAGTAGCGTTATAAAAATATAATCTTTATGATGAAAACATCATGTTAAAGATGCTATTTTTATCTATATAGTAGCAGAATAAAAATAGAATTTTATCTATATAGTAGCGGTATAAAAATATAATTTTTATCTATATAGTAGCGGTATAAAAATGTGATTTTTATCCATATAGTGTGATTATAAAAATGTGATTTTTATATACATGGCAGCAATATAAAAATGTGATTTTTATATATGTAGTGGCTACGGACAATGAAATTGACAAAATGTGAACATGACGAAGATTTCTACATATGAAGAGTCGCGATGTATTGGTTTAGCTAGTTGATGGGAACTTCTCACTTTAAATCTTGTTTTCTAGTTAAAAATATATGCTAGGATGCAGACGGTGCTTAGCAGCACCCGACACCCGTCGTCCACAGACCATGGACGACTTGTATGCTTGTTTGATGTGTTGTGAAGTTTGTTTGTGATATTGATGTGAAATGGATAATAAAACATTCATGTGTTGAAATAAATTAATTATAATTAAAAACATAATTTTTAACGTGAATGTGAATAAATAAATATTTATAAACAAATCAGACGATTTGTTTATGTACACTGATTTGATTGATATTGATTGGGACAATAACTTTTACACGTCGTCCAACTACACAAATAAAAATTTGTGCTTGTTGATTTGAAACCCCACACGGGTGTTGGGATGATATATGGCATACACTAATCCCAATTTTTTTAGTGATATGTCGATCGTTTGATTGACAGGCCGTGTAAGCGTTAAATATTTATATTTAATGCTTATGCAGTTGTGTAGTGCACTTTGGATGATGATTGATTATTTATCGTTGCTATTAAATACATGTGTTGTATGGAATCCATATAATTAACATTATATGGTAATTGATTGGGCCTCATTCCAATTGGGAAAATAAAGAATATTATAAAATAAAGATTCATGTGTTGAATAGAATAAATAGTCATGTGTTGACGATACTCATGTGTTGAGTATATTCATGTGTTGAAACTTATCATGTGTTGAGTAAAATATTTTAACAATAAAATTCTCATTTTTATCAAATATGAAATTAGAAACTAACTGGAAATCAATTAAGATGAATGGTTTCCTGGGTATTGAACTGATGTTGGTTTCGGCCTTCGGGGTTAATATTTAGGGAATCGTTCTCTTACTAATTTACGGTTAGAGTCTAATTAAGAATTAAATGATATAAAGCACAATTTTATAAAATATATTAAATAATAAAAATAGTCATGTGTTGACGATACTCATGTGTTGAGAATATTCATGTGTTGAAAGAAATATAGATTCATGTGTTGAATAGAATAAATATTCATTTGTTGAATAAAATAACGAAGTTATTGAAATATATAAAGCCGTGTTGATTAGATATGCGCCATTTTGACGCGAACGATATTTATATCGATTATATTCGTTTTTGTAATGATTATAGAAAAGGAAGTGATTTCAAAATATAACGTTTTGAAAATATTATCATTTGTATATCGATGATGTGGAATATTCAATTTTGATTCGAAATTGAATATGAAGTTGAAATTGTTTTGAAAACGAATTTAAAACAATTTATAAAATACGTTTTGAATTGAAATCAACGAAATATATATAATATATATAATATATATATTAATGGCCTGAATAGAATGCGTCACGCCGCGGTAGTTCGCGAATTTCGACCATTGACTTCGAATTGACGTTACGGGAGATCCGACCGTCAGATTCTCCTGAAAACGGAACCATTGGGTTCGTATCAAAAAGAGCTTTCCAATGAATATTAGAAATTTGAAATCTAACGGTTGGATTTGGAATTATGTCCAAATCAAATTTGGAAAAGGTCGCTGTAAGTGCAGTTCGGTGGCCTTTATTGAAAACCGACTGTACGGGCCTTGATAAAATTATTAAAAATATTAATAATTTGTGTAAAATCATAATAAATGTATTGGAAAGAACTGGGATGAAAAATTCCACATTTGAAAGGATAAAAATATATTTTTATCGAAATGAACAAGTTTTGAACTAGATTTGAAATGGTTTTGAAAATAATCAGAATTTCCAATAGACGAATTGGAATGGATTTGAATCGAAATTATCTTCGAAATATTTCGATGTTGGATTTCGTGACTATACATATATGGTTGTGGAAATTTAAAAGATATATTTTATATCATTATTTCCAATACGATATTTGTTGGTTTCAGAATTTGATATTGAATATAAGCCGGTATATTTTCTATTCAGAGCCTTGTATTTAATATCAAATGGGATTTTGGGTTCGTCGTGAATGGTGTCTTAAATAACACTGTTCTTGAACCCAGTTTAGAAAAGGATAAATCTTAATTAAGATTTAGTGAAATTGTCCAATTAATTAGTATTTAATTGGAATTGAATTTGAATTGGTTTTTTTGGGGTTTATCGTGAGCGGTTTTTTGAATAACACCTGTTCTTTAACCCGATTAACAATAGAAAGTGATTTTGGGTTTATCGTGAATCGTGTTTTAGGTGACATTGGTTCTTTAACCCAGTTAAAGATAGGATATTGATTTTTGAGAAGATTAAAACTAAGTGGAGTTTTAATGAATCTTTAATTAGATTAAAGTGATCGAGGATGGAGTATCACCAGTTTTGCTCCAAAGCGAAAGTTAAATCTTTAATTACATTTGAACGTGAAATGGTAATTAATATTTACCGATAACACCGTGGTGTTAGATATGGAGTATTACCAGTTTTTCTCCATGGGATTAATAGGTTGGGATTGGGAAATAAAATAAATAATTACTTCGGTGTGGTTCGCTAATCCCGACTAGTTTGGAAAACCTTAACATGGTTTGAAACGATATCCAAAGGAAGATTAAAGAATAAATTTAGAAGAATTTATCTTTGATAAAATTAATGGGAACCTTTCCCTAAGAATGTGAAAATTTGAATAAAAGAATATTCTGAGTTGGAATGAGGCGTACGTTGGGTTAGTGTAACATTTGTTTATTATATACGCGGGTTATTCGGAAAGGCCGGGTTTATACCCATTCTGAATAACCGATTCGACGATAAGTCGAAGATGAAGACGGTGGTTGAAGACCGGAAGTCTTCACATCGTTTGGATGATTATTGATGATCTTGATTGGGCTGTACGCCCAAGAGGAGGGAATCAGTTGGTGATCGTCCAGACGTACTTGGAGATCGATGGATATGCGAGGAAAGTGCCTCCGGTTTCGTTCAGACCCAGAACGAACTTGTAAATGGACTGTGTGTCTAACATTGGATTTTATTCTGTGTTGATTGATCTCTATTAAATATACATCTGTTTAGCGACGGAGAATTTAATCTCTTGCTTAACGCCCTTCTCTGAGACGTACGAGCTCAGAGGTTGTATATCGATGGACATCAGTCGCATGGAGTGAATTGCCTGTGTGGCATGCCTAAGTGGCAAGTGATCAAGGCTTCTGTTGAAAAGCAAAGTCTTGTGGTTGATGATCAAAGCACGACCTGTGTGGCATAGCTTTGTGTATAGCGTTAATTAGTGAGCCTCACACCTCGGTATGAGTCAAAAACGGGATAAGGACCCAAGGAGTGCACGACGTTTCTTTTTAGCTATGGGTGATGTCAGTGACCTACCAGCCCTGACATTTATATACTTTTTACCTGTGTGGTTGTTGGAATACGAGGCGCCTCGAATATATGGTCGATAACTGGCACTATGTGAGCCGACGTACAGACAATTATATAGGTCCTATAGGACCGGGAAATGTGTGTTCAGGAATTGCCAATCCTCAAAAGTAAGAGAGGACCGGCCTTGGAGGTTCCAAGGCATCGCTGTTTGTGGTCCTGAGACATTTTCTAGAGTGTCTCGAATCGGAGAGGAGCTTGCCCCTTGCCTCGACTCATGATGGAATCCAATTTCCAATACGTGACATTGCGGTTTTATTTGTAGAGCCTAGTATGGCGACATGATATATGGTACCCATGCCGTCTATGATTGATATTTATGATTGAAATTGTTTTGACACTATACACTTATAATAGTACCAAATGATTTGTTTTAAACGTACCAAGCATGTTTGGCTATTATAAGGTAAAATCCTATCCTCCGGCTTGCGTTGCATTGTGTGATGGGACCTGGGTCTTATAATAGCTTCATTTTTCCAAAAAGCATTGCGCTGTTTTGTTATATGCACTAGTGTTCTTGGGGGGAAACCCGTTCCGTGTTATACGGCGTGGTCCCTTGAATTACTCTCTTTTAAAGTAAAGTTTTAAATAACTGTTTTAGTTCTCACACCAGTCACATGACTGACCTGGAGTTTATTGTTTTAACCTAAACTCTGGGTGCTCCTATTTTCCACACGGACAGCTAGTAGTTTTGGTTTTGCAGATTTATATTTACAGGAACCTGGTTTACAGCTGGAACGATACTCGGAAAGCTCTATATCCGTATATCGCCTTCAGTTGTGTTTTGCATTATTTTTCCGCTGCTATGTATTTAAATGTAATTTAAATCTCTGATAATTGTTAAATGTGTAATATTGATTCATACTCTGTGATATTCTTGTATTCTGATGGAATTGTTGTAATAAACAATGAAATGTTCTTCTGTTTGCGTTCCGATGTGTGTTGTTCTCATCTCGATCCGGGCTTTCCTTACCGGGGAAGTTCGGGGCGTTATACAGAAAATCACTAATTGATGTCCACAAAAATACTCTAATTATTGGGCTAGAGAAAGCCTTTTCTCCGCCTGCAACTATAATACGTTTGAAGAAATCAACATATGCGATTCCTTTGGAAATATATGGCGAGACATCCATCCATACAAGTCATCCATGAACAAGATGAACCGAAGGCACCCTCCTACCTCATCCAAAGGATCAGTAGCGAGTAGTACTTACAAATACAAAGATTCCAATCACGACAGGATCATTGCCGAAATATCTCTGAGAGCTAACTAGAGAAATTCAAGAAGTAGGCCTTCTGCTCTTAAAGATCCACGGTCTTTAATTTCTCCATCTTCAGTCAGCATCTTCTACGTATTCTATGGTTCGGAATGTGTTTTCGAATATAAATTTGACCTCGGTCTTTCCATACCCACAATCGTGTAGGTTAGATTTGATAGTCGGTTATTTAACTATAAAATAAACAACCATTCATGCATAAAATAAAAATGAATTCGATGATTCAATACCTATCATCATTTAGCCTCTTTAATTAACCAGTCAATAATTAAATATTAAAACAGTTGATTCAGAAAACGTTTCCCTTTCTTATTAGAAATAAGAAAATTCCATTATCATTCCACTTCTACTCAATAGACCCTCATTGTAAATTGGTAAGTGAATAAATCTCTCAGTATCAATCTCAAAGGCCGAAACCAATATCAGATTGACACCTCGAAAATTACTCAACTCAACCAGTGTACAACAAGCTCCAATTTCGTAAAACCCTATCATATTTACTTTAACATTTTTAAAGAGATTATATTATAATAATCTCATAAATCGTTTTCAACATTACTTAAATATTATTTCACAAAATTAATTAAAATATCTCAACTTAACTTCTGTAAATAATATTATAGATTCCATTTCAAAACCATTCACCTTTTCTTTACAAATCATTTACCTTTCATTTACGAATTCCTTTATCTTTAATTTACAAATCCATTTCCTTTCACTTTATAAACCCGTTTCTATTCACTTTACAAATCTATTTCTATTTGCTTCACAAATTTATTTCTGTTTGCTTTATAACTTTATTTCCGTTCACTTTATAAATCATTAACTATTCGCTTTATAGACCATATACCATTCGCTTTATAAATCAGTAACTATTTGCTTTATATAAACCATTAACCATTCGTTGTATAAACCATTAACCATTGACTGTATAAACCATTAACCATCCACTTTATAAACCATTAATCATTCGATTTATAAACCATTAACCATTCGCTTTATAAACCATTAACCATTCATTAACCATTCGCTGTATAAATCATTAACCATTCGCTGTATAAATCATTAACTATTCGTTGTATAAACCATTAACCATTCGCTGTATAAACCATTAACCATTCGCTGTATAAACCATTAACCATCCACTTTATAAACCATTAACCATTTGCTTTATAAACCATTAACTATTCGCTGTATAAATCATTAACTATTCACTTTATAAATCTATTTCCATTCGCTTTATAAATCATTATTCAAAACTGTAAATGAGCACATCTTTGAAAAACGTTTGAACTCGATTTATTATTGATTTCACAAATCATTTCTTTATCGACGGTACTAAAGAGGTAAATATCTGCTAAAGTACCAAACTATGAAATATAAACGAATTCCACTTCCAAATGAACACAACAAATCATATTGATAAACATTATCATTATTACTAAGAAATCCTATTGGATTTCTCCAACCTGTCAATCCCTATATCACAATTTCATATTTCTCAACATATATTATAATATAATAAAATTTAACTACTACTGGTGAGGAATCTAGCTGGATCCCTCCAACATGTTTTTCTCTACATCAAATATGTTACCTCAATATAATCATTCAATTCATTATATCGATAAAAATTCTATAACCGGCCGATAACAACAATTTAACATCAACCATTAGCAATCATAGCGCACACAAATAAAAACCGACTTATATAAAATATAAGTGGGAAGAACTGAGTGATTTTAACTCACTTTGATCTGATTTATAGTTGAAACTATTCGTTTCAGTTACTTCCAAACATGTCCAGATTGGTTCCATGATGTAGTGCTCGTCATTGCAGTTCCAACATAACCTTTTTTGTCCAATACTGTTAATATATGAGCATGTTATTGATTTTATAAACAATACGATCTGTTTACACTATTTAATCTTCTTACTCCATTTTTAGACTCAACTAATCATATAAAAATAAATTAACATTTTTACTACCATTACGTTTTTAAAACATTGGGTCTGATCTATTCCAAGAATAACAAGTAACCTATCCAGGTGACAATTAAATTTGTAACAGTAATTTAAATAAATCCCTAATTCAAATTACTACTAAATTTCTTAATTAATAGTTTTAAAATAACTAATACTTCTATACAAATCTTTAGAAGTCTAATTAGGGAAAATATGGCCGACGTCACCCTTTGTTCATGTTCCAAGTATTTTAGCCGACCCAACTTCGATTTAATTAAACAAATGGGTTAAAATAATGTATTTAATTAGGGTAACAGTTTACTTCAGTAAACATAAGAATACGGCCTTCTGCTCCTCCTTAAATTCCCTGAAATCATGATATAGGCTTCCACAAAATCCCACACCGCCACATCCAATTTCCGGCTATCGGAATAGTATCCGCCACCATTGGCTTGTGTACCCTACTCCCACTAACCTTTGCACAATACGTCTTCGCACTGACTTTTTTTTAAAACCTTCATCATGCTTCGAACCTTGTCCTCGTTCTTCATGTACTCTCCACACACGCAAGTCCTCAATCCCCTGTAGCCCCCCTCCCCCCCGTTCCGACCGTCGGAGGCTCATCAACTATCACTAGCGCAAGCGCTAGTCCCCTCCCCCCATTCAAGCTCAGCCTCGTCTTCTGTTCCTTTCTTCTTAACTTATTCAAAACACTTCAACAGTTCACCATTATCACTCCACCGCCCGTCCAACTACTGCGATCCAACAATCACATGCCGCTCCTCCAGAGGTGCGCTGTCTGTTGATCAGAAACCCCCAAAACAAGCCCTTGAATCTCCTTTACATATGCTGCCATTCTCACTCAACTTGGTTGACCTAATGTTCCAGAAAACCCACTCAACCGCGAAGCTTGGTGGCCTAATTCCAGTGGACATACCAGTCCAAATCCCCTTAAATCCGTTCAGCAATTAGATCTCGACTAGGTCTCTAATGTTGTTGTTGGAGTTTTCATTGAATGATGAATAGTTTGTGCGATTTTTGGAGGAGGAGGGTACATGGTTTTTTTTTATCGTTCATACTAGTAGTAGAGGCGCTGGTTACTCCTTCGTTGAGCAGAACATTTATTTTGACTACCAAAGTTAGGTTTAGTTTTGGTGGGGTATTTATAAGGTCTTAATTTTAAATAAAATTTTATTATTATTACTTAGGCACGAAGTAATGCTGTAAAACCGTCACATACGATGTTTGGTTAATATGAAAATTTGCATCTTAGCATAAAATAATATTCTGGACACAATCGATAAGATTTCTTCGAATTCCGGGATCGTCTGTGAAAAGTCCTTTATAAATCACAAGTGAAAAACACGCATTTAAATTCCCCATGATCACAAAATAAATCCAAATAACTCGAAACTTGAAACACTACTAAAATTATTCATTACGGATTTAATAAAATTAGTTTCGCTAAAAACAGAGTTCATTTGCATATCCGTTATTCTATTTTACGCATAAAACAGCGCTATCTTGGGTGCCAAAAATACCCAGTCTCCAAAAATAACAAACAATATATCTATCCTGACTCTAAATGTCAATACGAATTCAACAGAATTCGTTTCGTGGCTTATTTTGATCATTATCTCAAGTTACAGTCAAACACTCCTATTAAATGAAATTAAATTATTAAATTAAGCGCTATTATTTATAAATAATTACATAGCGACTATTTTAAAATTTGAATTGGACATAATTAACAAACTATAACATGAAATCCGGATTTTTCTCTTTCACATGAAAATTATAATCAGCAAGATTCAAACGTTTCTTCTTTCATAGAAATCCGACTTATACCGAGTCTTGTATATTCAATTAAAGTTCAAAACTCAATATTACGAACTGCCGCACCATTTCGAGATCGATTTATATTATATACAAATTAAACGTTTAAACTTAATTTTCAAATAATGAATTCAATATTAAAATCCATTAATATTCCAAATAAAATATTTAAAATAATAAAACAAATTAAATATTTAGCTCCCAAAAATACGGGACATTACATTCTTCCCCTCTTTTTAGAATTTCGTCCTCGAAATTACTAAGGTTGGAAAATGATATAAATCTCATTCACTTTAAAAATCCAATTTAATTTAAATTGGAAACCAACTCATTATCGTAAATAATTTTTTTCAAAAATATTGAAAATTTTCTAACTCTTTAAATTTCTGGAAAAATTCGGTAGAGTCTCCCCTGTACGGAGTGACTTCTGCGATATCACAAGAAAAAGTAATATATATACATCGACCCACACAGCCGGAAAATCAAAAAACAAAAACTAAAATTTATATTTTCGTGTAGTCATATCTTTTACGAGTGTTATTGAGCATACTGACTCAATTTACATGCAATCAATGCAACCACTCAAATCTTATAGCCATCTGGCATCCGTACTTAACTCAATTCAATGTATAAGTAACATATATATGATATTTAAATAACACTTCACTTATTAACAAGTATACTATATAGATTCCCACGAACTAAACATGGACACCATTCATTTCCAAAAACAGGAATTAATTTCAAATTCCAAATCAGCTTTATTTAGTTTCAATATCATTTCTTAATTTAATTACGTTAAACCCAGTCAAGTTCCAAATCTAATTAAACAATTGAATTTTCTAACCAAATTCTGATTTTTATTTCGAAAATCATCCATTTCGGTTTATTCTGCTTTAACTTACTTAAGTTAAATCCTGATTTCCACTTTCATATTAAAATTCTCATTCACAAACTATATATGTGAAATCTTCTGGTTATATTAACCATTCAAATTCAAATTTCCATTTGAATTCCATTTAATTAAATCAATCAAAATACAATATCTCAATAATTTAATAAAATTGTTTCTTTTCTATATAAAAATATATCTTGGGTAAAATTATTTCATTTACCCTCTTTACAAAACAATATCGTGTCCAATTTTAGTTCAATGATTTTCAACACTTGAACCAATCAAACAACACAATACAAAACATTTATATAGAATAAATCTACAAATACGCTCTCATATATATACACTCAACTCGGTCTAAGGTATTACTAACCCCATATTTATCGAGTTATACCACATAGCCAAGGTTATTACTAAACCAATAGCTCTGATACCACTGTAATGACCCGGCAGGAATTCGACTCTCGAATTCTGACAATATACATAAACCGTATTATTTGCCAAAACCCAAGTATCGAAAACACCAGATAGCTATTATAAAGAAATTTGAGGGTGAGATAAGAAAGAAAGTTAGAATAGAAGAAGAAGAACCAACATAGCACAGAGTCTAGCATCGCAGCGGAACAAAATATAATATAGAAATAAATCTTTACTGAGAGTTTTAAAAATACTGACAATCATCAGAGTACATCAACACATCTGGACAGTTATAATAATATGTCCTCATATACAACACACAGCGGAACAATATCTATGTAATATCATACGTCTGGACTCTTCCAGCTCATATCTTCACAGCGTCCGATAAGCTAAACCTGTACAACCCGATCTAACCCGAGCATTTACAAAATGCCGGATCAGTCTGGCGAACCAGAGTGAGAAAAACACACTAAGTTTAAAAGTATCATCCAACTTGATTTTAGCGTCAAATTTTTTTCGAAAGGAAAGGATCACCGTAAGACCAAATCCATACATAAATACGAACGTTTTTTACCTTACGATACCCAAAGCATTTTTGGAAATCATATCTTCTCTGATATTATAATAATGTCTAAATACAAATAAATATCAACCTTGTAGAACGCTTTCATCTCACGCTCTACATATATAGTATGAAATCGAAACCGCGGGCTCTTATTGGAGAATGGATTTCCATGGCAAGGTATGGGAAACCACCTTCCGATATTGTATCTCTAGAGACGAATACACCGGGTTCAACAAGAACATATTGCAACCCAGGCTAAACATGACCAGCCCCTCATTTCGCTTGAGGGTAACGAATGTATTGTCACCTTACGTCTTTTTGTCATGACCACCATAGTTCCCGGGAGATACAGAAATGAAAAGGAGTAACAATGTGAATATTCTCTAGATGGTGACAATACAACCTTTTGATGGGTACGACCCACATAGCCATGCGACTTACCCAATTTTTACCATCTCCTAGTTGATGAGGCTTGAGGTTTAAATCTTCTTCCAGAACATCTGGCCACCATTCACTTTAAATGTCCCATCGTCAGATCCCACCAAAAAATCACTAATTGACGTCCATAAAAATAATTTAGTTATTGGGCTAGAGAAAGACTTTTCTCTGCCCTCAACCAAGATACAATTGAAGAAATCAACGTACGCGATTCCTCTGGAAATATTTGGCGAGACATCCATCCATACAAGTCATCCAGGAACAGGATGAACCAAAGGCACCCTTCTACCGCATCCAAAGGATCAGTAGAGAGTTGTCCTTGCAAATCCAAATGAAGCGACCCGAACTTCCCCGCGAAGGAAAGAACGGATTGTATAGAGGACAAGACGAATCAGACCACAAACACAAGAACATTTCATTGCTTATTACAACAATTCCATCAGAATACAAGAATATAACAGAGTATAAATAAATATTACACATCAGAAAATATCAGAGATTTAAATACATTACTGCAGCGGAAAAAATAATACAAAACACAACTGAAGGTGATATACGGATACAGAGCTTTCCGAATATCATTCCACCTGTAAACCAGGATCCTGTGAATATAAATCTGCAAAACCAAAACTACTAGCTGCCCGTGTAGAAAATAGGGGCACCTAGAGTTTAGGTTAAAACAATAAACTCCAGGTCAGTCATGTGACAGGTATATGAAATAAAACAGTTATTAATCTTTATTTTAAAGTTCGGTAAATCAAGGGACTACGCCGTATAACACGGAACGGGTTTCCTCCCAAGAATACCAATGCATAAAACAACATCGCAATGCTAAATAAAGAACAATGAATCTATTATAAGACTCAGTTCCCATCACACAATGCAACGCAAGCCGGAGGATAGAGTTTTTACCTTATAATAGCCAAAAATGCTTGGTACGTGAAATTTCATGTTTTATTATTACTATAAGTGTATAGTGTCAAAACAATTTCAATCATAAGTATCAATCATAGACGGCATAAGTGCCCCATACCACTATGTCGCCATACATAGGTTTACAATCAAAACCGCAATTGTCACGTATTGGAAGTTGGATTTCCATCTGTGAACCAAGGCAAGGGATCGTCCTTACCGCTTCGAGACTCTCTAGCCCGAGCCTCAGGAACAGCCGCAACTGCACCTTGGATCTTCAGGGCCGATCCACTCGATGTGGATTAAAATTAAACCCTGAACAATACATCTCCCCACCCTATGGGGCGTAAATGAGCCAAATGACTCCATCGGTCCCAGATCAACCGATATAACCGAGGCGCCTCACTGTCCATCATCCACATTAGTAAAATGCCAGGGCGTGTAAAATGCTGACACCACTCCTAGCTTGAAGGAAATGTATTCTCTCCCTGCAGTCCTCTCCTGTTTCTAATTCACACCGGGGTGTGAGGCTCGCGAATTAACGCTATACACAAAAGCTACGCTGTATTAAAGTTGTGCTTTGATCATCTACCACAAGACTTTTCTTTTCAACAAAAGCCTTGATCACTGCATCTCATCATGCTACACCGGCAATTCATGCCATGCGACTGAAATCTATCGATATATTACCTTTGAGCTCGTACGTCTCAGAGAAGGGCGTTAAGCAAGAGAATAAATTCTCCGCCGCCAAACAGATATACATTTAATAGAAATCAATCAACACAGAATAAAATCCAATGTCAGACACACAATCCATTTACAAGTCTGTTATGGGTCTGAACAAAACCGGAGGAACCTTATTTCTCGCATATCCATCGATCTCCAAGTACGTCTGAACGATCACCAACTGATTCCCTCCTCTTGGGTGTACAGCCCAATCAAGATCATCAGTAATTATCCAAACGACGTGAAGACCTCCGGTCTTCAACCACCGTCTTCATCGTCTACTTATCCTCGATTCAGTTATTCAGAATGGGTATAAACTCGGCCATTCCGAATAACTCGCGTATATAATAAACCAGTGTTATAAAACACAACATACGCCTCATTCCAATCCATAATATTCCTTTATTCAAATATTCTTATACATTGGGAAGGTTCACATTAATTTTATCAAAGATAAATTCTTTAAATTTATTCTTTAATCTTCCTTTGAATATCAATTCAAACCAAATTATGGTTTATCCAAACTAGTCGGGATTAGCGAACCTTACCTAAGTAATTATTTGTTAAGTTTCCCAACCCCAACCTATTTATCCCATGAAGTAAAACTGGTAATACTTCATATCTAACACCACGGTGTTATCGGTAAATTCAATTACCATTTCACGCTCAAATCAAGTAATTATTTGACTATCGCCTGGAGTAAAACTGGTGGTACTCCATTCTCGATCATTTTCTGAATTTGATAATTTTAGTTATCAAATTCACCTTTCAATCTATTTAAAGATTCAATAAAACTCTAATTCAGTTTTAATTTCCAAAAATCATTACTTAATGATTATTCAAAGTTAAGAAATAAATCTTATCTTTAACGGGGTTAAAGAACTAATGTCATTTAAAACACAGTTCACGATAAACCCAAAATCTCATTCCATTAACAATGGAATCTTCATGGAAAACAGATCAATACATCTAATCGATATGAACTTCCATATCCAACTAATAATATAAATGGAATAACGGCAAAGCCTTTTAAATTCTATATATATTAGCAGTCTTCCTCCACAGAAATACACTTCGATTGTTACCAAATCGAATTCCATTCCATTCCAATTTATTTTATTAAATTGGAAAACTTTACTTTGGAAAATCTCCTTTAAATCTTATCAAAAAGATTTATAAATTCCAAATCCCATTTCACTGTAAAACGGGTTAAAGAACGAATGTCATTAAAACACAGTTCACGATAAACCCAATTCACATTTGATTAATTATCGGGTTAAATAACGAGTGTTATTTAAAACACCATTTACGATAAACCCAAAAATCAATCCCAATTCAATTCCAATTAAATATCATTTAATTAGTATACTTCATTAAATCGAAATAAAAAGATTTAATCTTTTCCACAACTAGGTTTAAGAACAGTGTTAATGAAGACACCATTCACGACAAACCCAAATCCGATTTGATATTAAATACAAGGCTCTGAATGGAAAATATATTGGCTTATTTTCAATATCAAATACTATTACCAACAAATATTGTATTGGAAATAACGATATAAATATATCTTTCAAATTTCCATAACAATATCTGTATAATGACGAAACCCAACATCGAAATATTCCGAAGACAATTTCGATTCAAATCCATTTACAATTTATTTTATTGGAAATTCTGATTATGTTTAAAACAATTTCAAATCCAATTTATTTATTTTAAAAATAAATGGATTATAATTCTAGTTCAAAACTAGTTCATTTCGATAAAAATCTATTTTTATCTTTTTAAATATGGAATTTTTCATCCCAATTCTATCTAAATCATTTCTTATGATTTTACACTAATTATTGATATTTTTAATAATTTTATCAAGGCTCGTACAGTCGATTTCAATAAACGGCCATTGAACTGCACTTACAACAACCTTTTCCAAATTTAATTTGGACATAATTCCAAATCCAACCTTTAGATTTCTAATTTCTAATATTCGTTAGAAAGCTCTTTTCGATACAAACCCAATTGTTTTGATTTTAGGAGAATCCGACAGTCGGATCTCCCATAGTATCCATTCGAAGTCAATGGTCGAAATTCGCGAACTGCCGCAGTGCGGTGCGTTCTATTCAGGCCATTATATATATAATATATATATATATATATTACATATTTCACCGATTTTCTTTTAAAACATATCTTATAAATAGTTTGAAATTCATTTTCAAAATGATTTCAACTTCATATTCAATTTCTAAGAAAAATTGAATATTCCATATCACCGATATATAAATGATAATAATTTCAAAACACTATACTTTGAAATCAATTCCTTTTCGATATTCATTATAAAAATGAATAAAATCGATATAAATATCGTTCACGTCAAAATGGCGTCAATCTAATCGACACGGCTTTATATATTTAAATATAATCGTGTCCATCCCAAATCGGACATCAAAATTAATTTTTGATTCTTTTACTGAATATTATTTGAATATATTTGTTATTTTAAAATAATCGTTATTTTAAAATATTCATTCTTTTTGAACTGGAATCAGACATAGCCAATTACCGTATAATTTGATTATATGGGTTTCACACAACAAATGTGTATAACAACAATCCATTGTCGAGAGTGCATTCTACACTGTATAAGCATTAAATATAAATATCCAACGCTTACACAGTCTGTCAATCAATCAATCGACCATTAAACAATTGGGACTAGTGTACGTCAAATATCATCCCAACACCTGTGTGGGGTTTCAATCAACAAACATAGATTTTATTTGTGTAGTTTGGGCGATGTGTAAAATATATCGTCCCAATCCATATCAGTCAAATGGGTGTACATAAACAAATCGTTTGATTTGTAAATGAATATTTATTTTATTCACGTACACGTTAAAAATTATATTTTTAACGGTAAACTATTTATTCGGTTCATTTACACAATAAAAATGATATTTTTTTTATTGTTCCAACATATTTTAGAAAATTTTGGCGGCATAACGGCGCGATACTAGAAACGGGATAAGGCTTAGCCTTATCCCCGGTCTAATAATGGCCTGCGCCATACACATACCAATCTAACCAATTCATTTCAACCAAACAAACCAATCAAACCAAATATTCCCATCAACAAAACAAACAAGTTGTCCATGGTTTGCGGACGACGGGTGTCGGGTGCTGCTAAGCATCGTCTGCATCCTAGTATATATTTTAACTAGAAAATAAATTAAAAGTGATGAGTTCTCACCATGGGGTTCCACTCCGCCATTCTCTATTTCTGAATGGTTCGGATTTGCCTAAAATTCCAATGCGATCTTTTCCCGCTGTTCATAGTGAAAATCACATTTTAATATGATGTTTAGTTTAAAAATCACAATTTTATAATGGCACTTCATATATAAAAATCGTATATTTTTACAACGCTTCTTTCTATATAAAAATTATATTTTTATATCTTCACTTCTTATATAAAGATCGAATTTTTACTTCGCTTTATGTATATAAACCGTATTTTTATATTGCCATTCAAACAATAAAAATCCAATTTTTACATAGCTAAAAATTATATTTTTACTTCGCTAAAAAATATATTTTTACTTCGCTTAATTCCTTATAAAAATTATATTTTTATATTTGTTGCTTCATTATAAAAATCTTATCTTTTCAAATAAACAAAATCAAATCTTTTCTATTTCAAAAATCAAATCTTTTATATTTTAAAAATCTAAGCTTTCATATGTTAAAAATCTCGTCTTTTCAAACTCTACATACATATAAAAATCCTATTTTTACTTCGCTTTCTAGGTAATAAAAATCGTATCTTTATTACCCTCCATAAATAAAAATCATATTTTTAATCCTCTACATTATAAAAATTCTATTTTTATTTCAAGTAAAAATCTTATCTTTATTTCAAATAAAAATCTCGTCTTAATCGAAGAGATTACATGAAAAAAAACTAAACTTCACTTATATAAAAATCTAAACTTTTTCATGTTAATGTATATATTAAAAAAAATATAATCTTTTTCATAGATAAAAATATATTCTTTCCTCATATAAAAATATTATCTTTTCTCATTATAAAAATATAACTTTCCATTTAATAAAAATATAAATTCTTCGCATTAATATTAAAGCTTTTTATATTAAAATCAAATCAGAAAATGAAAAGAAAAAAATCAAATAAAATAAACAAAAAAACTTACAGCGTTCTACTTGGACTGGGGGGGTTTATGGTGCGCCTGAGGTCATGGGTGGTGGCAGCAGCCGTCGCAGGAGGTGGTGAGGGCGGAGGCGATGTCAAGGGGGCTCGCGGCTGTCTTTGGGTGGAATGGGGTTTCCAATCGAAGAAGAAAGAGGGGAGGGGAGGCGAGAGGAGATCGGAGGAAGGGGGGTTTTCCGGCGGTGGGCGGCGTCGGAAGGTGGCGTTGCGTGGTGGCCAGCGTGGCCTGGAGGCGGCGCGATTTTTGTTTTATATTTTTTTTCTAAATCCTAAACCCGACAGTGAAGAGGAAAGTAAAGAGGGAGGAATGTTTTATATTAATATATATTTTTTATTATTTTTAAATTCCAAAAAGCAAAATTTTATTTCGAACTCGAAATCGAACCCACCGATTATCGCCTCTAGCTAATTACCCTTATTCGAACATAGTTGGATATGTATCGTAAGCCAGTTCAGTTATTTCAATCAGTTTTCGCTAAAATCAAAATATAAATCTATATATATTCAATTTGAACGTACATTTTAATTTACCGAGGCCACATACTAACTCTAAAAATTCCAGAAAAATTATTTATAGCTTCATATTGATGATACGATCCTAACAAAACTAATTTCGTTAAATTTGAAGACCGTTTGAAAAATGGCCATTTTTTGGTCGATCAAAATTGACTAAAAATGTCAAAACATGTTTAACTTTGCCACGCTCACATATTGATTTCAAAAATTATGAAAATTGGGATCTAGCAATAATTTGACATCCCGGATCCAACGAAAGTGGTTTCGTCGAAAACAGAGGTCATTTGCAAAATGGCTATTTTTAAGGGCCTTATATATATTAATATATATATAAATTCCACACCGACTTTTCTGAATTTTAAACTGGACATATCTCTCAGCTTATAAAACGAAATCTCAGTTCCTTAGCTTCGTTAGAAAGATATTGTTTAATAGATTCAAATATTTCCATTTTCGTCCAATTTCGAACTATATTGAATTCTGTATATTCATTTAAAATTCGAAATCGAATTTTCAAACTACCGCGCCATTTCAGGCTCGTTATATAATTAAAATAAAAGTATTCGTTTTAACTTCGTCGAAAATAAATTTTCCGTCATTATTATTTAAAATAATTCATTTTAAATATTCAAAATTCATTAAAATCGCCAAAATAAAAATTTTAAATTGGTTCTGATTTTCTGGATTGTTACAATCTCCCCCACTTAAAATATTTTCGTCCTCGAAAAGGAACAGAGCAGAAAGTTGTTTAACTAATCAACTCAACTTTCATTCTGGCTTTCATTCTTCAGCTTTTCAGTTTCTAAGAATTTCTAGTTTTTCAAAAATTTGGCTAACACCCTAAATTTTCGAAAATTTTTGCCACAACCTCCTTTGTACGGGGAGCACAAAGAAAATCCCCAAACCGCCATATAGGCCCTCTCATCTCAAAAGAAAAAGAAAAAAGCCAAGCGGGTAGCCAATCGGCTCATAAAATCATCCAAACCCAAACAAAACAGTAAATGTGTACCTATTTGTCGGGCATACAATTTTATTCCTCTTCTCTAGCCTCCTTGCTATGACCTGTTCAATGTATATACATGTACATGCATGCAATTTCAACCAATTTTCAATACAGTTCAACATTTTGATTCAATTTTGACTCAATGGTTCAAAATTTCAATTAATCAAACCAACAATCAAAAAACATAATTAGCAATAAATTAGTCGATTAATTTTCAAATTCATAACTGTAATATATATAGAAAATCATGTTTTTGATGCCAATTCACAACAATATATCCTATCTTGTTTTGGATCTCACACCAGTCAAATGGAAATATATAGAGATCCCACTTTCGAAACTCGAACACAAATACTGATGATGCGATCGCTATCATCAGAATCATCTCCGAGCGACTAGAGTGTGATTCTATATCTATCTAGTATATTGAGGCTTCATATACATGTGGATCAGACGTATATGCAAAATCTTTATATACTTGATTGTCCAAATCAATTTAAAATAAACATTCAAATACGTATAATACGATTTAAATTTCAAAACAAAATTTGTTTTCATTTTTATTTTTTTGTTTAATATACTCTTCACACTCGTTCTAGGATGCTACTGATCCCATATCTAACGAGTCATCCTCATTGGATATTACTAATCCAATCTCTGATGAATTCTTTCGTTCGGTTCTAATGTATCTTGTTCTCGAGCTCTGTAAACCAAAGCTCTGATACCAAATGAAGCGACCCGAACTTCCCCGCGAAGGAAAGAATGGATTGTACTGAGGACAAGACTAATCAGAACACAAACACAAGAACATTTCATTGCTTATTACAACAATTCCATCATAATACAAGAATATAACAGAGTATAAATAAATATTATACATCAGAAAATATCAGAGATTTAAGTACATTACTACAGCGGAAAAAATAATACAAAACACAACTGAAGGTGATATATGGACACAGAGCTTTCCGAATATCATTCCAGCTGTAAACCAGGATCCTGTGAATATAAATCTGCAAAACCAAAACTACTAGCTGCCCGTGTAGAAAGTAGGGGCACCCAGAGTTTAGGTTAAAACAATAAACTCCAGGTCAGTCATGTGACTGGTGTGAGAACTAAAACAGTTATTAATCTTTATTTTAAAGTTCGGTAAATCAAGGGACCACGCCGTATAACACGGAACGGGTTTCCTCCCAAGAATACCAGTGCATAAAACAACAGCGCAATGTTAAATAAAGAGCAATGAAGCTATTATAAGACTCAGGTCCCATCACACAATGCAACGCAAGCCGGAGGATAGAGTTTTTACCTTATAATAGCCAAAAATGCTTGGTACGTGAAATTTCACGTTTTATTATTACTATAAGTGTATAGTGTCAAAACAATTTCAATCATAAGTATCAATCATATACGGCATAAGTGCCCCATACCACTATGTCGCCATACATAGGTTTACAATCAAAACCGCAATTGTCACGTATTGGAAGTTGGAATTACATCTGTGAACCAAGGCAAGGGATCATCCTTACCGCTTCGAGACTTTCTAGCCTGAGCCTCAGGAATAGCCGCAACTGCACCTTGGATCTTCAGGGCCGGTCCACTCGATGTGGATTAAACTTAAACCCTGAACAATACGTCTCCCCGCCCTATGGGGCGTAAATGAGCCAAATGACTTCATCGATCCCGGATCGACCGATATAACCGAGGCGCCTCGCTATCCATCATCCACATAAGTAAAATGCCAGGGCATGTAAAACGCTGACACCACTCCTAGCTAGAAGGAAATGTATGCTCTCCCTGCAGTCCTCTATCGTTTCTGGTTCACATCAGGGTGTGAGGCTCGCGAATTAACGCTATACACAAAGCTACACTGTATTAAAGATGTGCTTTGATCATCTACCATAAGACTTTGCTTTTCAACAAAAGCCTTGATCACTGCATCTCAGCATGCCACACCGGCAATTCATGCCATCCGACTGATATCTATCGATATATAACCTTTGAGATCGTACGTCTCAGAGAAGGGCGTTAAGCAAGAGAATAAATTCTCCACCGCCAAACAGATATATATTTAATAGAAATCAATCAACACAGGATAAAATCCAATGTCAGACACACAATCCATTTACAAGTCCGTTCTGGGTTTGAATGAAACTGGAGGAACATTATTCCTCGCATATCCATCGATCTCCAAGTACGTCTAGACGATCACCAACTGATTCCATCCTCTTGGGTATACAGCCCAATCAAGATCATCTGTAATTATCCAAACGATGTGAAGACCTCCAGTCTTCAACCACCGTCTTAATCGTCGATTTTGTTATTCAGAACGGGTATAAACCCGGCCATTCCGAATAACTCGCGTATATAATAAACCAGTGTTATAAAACACAACATACGCCTCATTCTAATCCAGAATATTCCTTTATTAAAATATTCTTATACTTTGGGAAGGTTCCCATTAATTTTATCAAAGATAAATTCTTTAAATTTATTCTTTAATCTTCCTTTGAATATTAATTCAAACCAAATTATGGTTTATCCAAACTAGTTTTGATTCGCGCACCTGACCGAAGTAATTATTTGTTAAGTTTCCCAACCCCAACCTATTTATCCCATGAAGTAAAACTGGTAATACTTCATATCTAACACCACAGTGTTATCGGTAAATTCAATTACCATTTCACGTTTAAATCTAGTTAAAGATTTGACTATCGCCTGGAGTAAAACTGGTGGTACTCCATTCTCGATTATTTTCTGAATTTGATAATTTTAGTTATCAAATTCACCTTTCAATCTATTTAAAGATTCATTAAAACTCTAATTCAGTTTTAATTTCCAAAAATCATCATTTATGATTATTCAAAGTTAAGAAATAAATCTTATCTTTAACGGGGTTAAAGAACTAATGTCATTTAAAACACAGTTCACGATAAACCCAAAATCTCATTCCATTAACAATGGAATCTTCACGGAAAACAGATCAATATATCTAATCGATATGAACTTCCATATCCAACTAATAATATAAATGGAATAACGGCAAAGCCTTTTAAATTCTATATACATTAGAAGTCTTCCTCTACAGAAATTCACTTCGATTATTACCAAATCAAATTCCATTCCATTCCAATTTATTTTATTAAATTGGAAAACTTTACTTTGGAAAATCTCCTTTAAATCTTATCAAAAAGATTTATAAATTCCAAATCCCATTTACTGTAAATCGGGTTAAATAACGAATGTCGTTAAAACACAGTTCACGATAATCCCAATTCACATTCCATTAATTATCGGGTTAAAGAACAAGTGTTATTTAAAACACCATTCACGATAAACCCAAAAATCAATCCCAATTCAATTCCAATTAAAGATCATTTAATTGGTATACTTCATTAAATCTAAATAAAAAGATTTAATCTTTTCTTCAACTGGGTTTAAGAAAAGTGTTAATAAAGACACCATTCACGATGAACAGTTTGTGCGATTTTTGAAGGAGGTGGGTTCAATTTTTTTTGATCGTTCATACTAGTAGTGGAGGCGTTGGTTACTCCTTCTTTGAACAGAACGTGTACGCATCATGTGGCGCACGTGGTGCATTTTTGTTGGTCAAGGATTGTTTTTTTTGAACGTGACCTTCTCTGATTGGCCTGGTGACGAATTCTGAGGTAAAAGGGCTTATGTGTCGTGCTGTGATTGGCTGAGTGACACATCTCTTTGGTTTGGATGGCTCTGATTACTCCTAGACTGATCTAAAGGCTAGAATTAATCCTACACTCTTATATAATCACATCTAACCTAAACCCTAAATCAAAACAAAAATCATTCTCAAGCCGCCATGCTGCTGCAACATAGACTGAGCAAGCTTCTCTTATTCAACGAATTAAAACTTAGGATGGTGGAAAAAGGATTCTCCGCTTAATCTATTCTCTTCTTTAATCCGTTCACTGTGAGTACAACTTCTTTAACAAGATAATTGTTGAACGTAATTGTGATGGGTTTATAAGTTGGGCTATATGAATATGACTAATTACATATACTTAATTAAGTCCATTTTATGATGTTAATTCATGTGTCTAATTTTGTATGCTCGATTAGATTCATTTTATGATGTTGTTGTATGCAAGTTTGTATGCAAATCATATGCAAGTTTATATGTAAATCATGTGATATTAGTCTACATGTCTAATTACATATGCAAGTTTATATGCAAGTTTGTATACAAATCATATGCAAATTTATGTGAAAATCATATTCATACATGCAAGTTCCTATTTATATGTTTAGATCTATTCAAGTTATATTTTATATGATTAGATCCATGCCAGTTTATATGTTTATGCAAATTCATATTTTATATGTCTATTACTTATGCAAGTCATTGATTATGCAAATTTATGTCAATGTAAATTATGATCATGCAAGTTTATGATCCATGCTAGTCTATTTTCATATGTTAAATTTAGATCTAATTTGTTATGCAAGTCCATATGTTAATTTAGATCTAATTTGTTATGCAAGTCCATATGTTAATTTAGATCTAATTTGTTATGCAAGTCAATTTGTTATTTAGATCTAATTTATTGTGCAAGTCCATATGTTAATTTAGATCTAATTTGTTATGCAAGTCCATATGTTAATTTAGATCTAATTTGTTGTGCAAGTCCATATGTTAATTTAGATCTAATTTGTTCTGAAAGTGCATAAGTTAATTTAGATCTAATTTGTTGTGCAATTCCATACGTTAATTTAGATCTAATTCGTTATGCAAGTCCATATGTTATTCTAGATCTAATTTGTTATGCATGTCCATATGTTAATTTAGAAACTAATTTGTTATGCAAGTTCATATGTTAATTTAGATCTAATTTGTTGTGCAAGTCCATATGTTAATTTAGATCTAATTTGTTATGGAAGTTCATATGTTAATTTAGATCTATTTTATTATGCAAGTTCATAAATGGGGTCTTTGTTATACACTAGTTATGTTCATAATTAGATCTATATTGTTTTATGCCAATTTGGATGTTATACGTCTCTTTCTTTCCCTTTTTCTTATGAGTTAGGCTAATTGCGAGCGTATCGTATTATATGAATCATACAAATGATTGACGTTGGGAAACAGTTGGGAAACATTAAATATTGGAAATTATGTAATTGGCATAAAATAGGTTGTAATCATATAATTAATTTTGGGCATATCTAGTAAATGTGGCATAACATGAATTGACCACACTTATGGATAATTTACATATAAATATACACTTGGACATAAATGGTAAATATGTAAATTAGTTAATAGATGAACATGCCTAACCTGAGGATAGATTGAGTTGCGGTGTAAGACTGCCCGGAACCGCCCGACACATCCAGCGACCGCAATAACACAGATCTAATGTGAGAGGTTAGCGCATTAAGCCCAAAACCCGAGCTTAGAATGAGTTTGCGGTAGAAGTCTGCCCGGAACCACCTGGCACATCCAGCAACCGCAAACAATAGTTATAATGTGAGAGGTTGGTGCATTAATAAATTAACTAATGCCAAAGAACAGACATGCTTAGAACGGAAGGGTTAAATAACATATGAATAGGCGATACTTAACCAATACAACATGTTAATTAGACAAGTGGGTGGGGTTAAGTAAATTGAGAACACTTAACCAATACAACATGTTAATTAGACAAGCGGGTGGGGTTAAGTAAATTTAAAACACTTAACCAATATAACATGATGAATGAATAGGGTTAAGTTAATAAGAAACACTTAACCAATACAACATGATGTGTGGGTGGGTTAAGTTAACATGAATGGACAGCACTTAACCAATATTACATGAACAAAGAGGATAGGGTTAAGGCAAGCTTAACCAACAATACATATTGACTTGGTAAGTAGGAGGGTTAAGTAAACCTTGGGTAGGTGGGTAATATTAGTGTATATAGGCCCACAAACTTAACCGTTAAATAAACATGTTTGAATCAGTGGGAGGGTTAAGTACATCTCGTGTAGGTGGGTAATATTTGCATATATAGGCCCACAAACTTAGCCAGTAGGAAACCCTAGTAACGGGGACCCATTTCAGCAGTAACCCACACAGATGTATCATGGTACCCTGAACTAGGCAGGGTAGGGCACGATTACTGAGCTAATTATAAGCAGTCAAAATAGCGGTGGGTGGTGCAGCAGTGTAGGTTCCGGCAGAGTATGGGCATGCACGTGCTCCGGAGTGGGAAAAAGCAGGCACTGGGCATCAGTAGTATACAATATGCATCTTGAATTGTGTCAAGTTGTCATCATAGGGATTGATACACCCTATGGTGGGACCAACACAGGTATCTACATACAAGCGGGGCCGAATGACACAAGTAAACAAGCGGGGCCAAATGACACAAGTAAACAAGCGGGGCCGGATGACACAAGTAATAAATACATGCGAGTTAGGGAGTCGATCGATTAAGCGATAAGGGGGTAGTGTGGGGACATCTAGTATTTAGTATGGGCAAGTAAGGATTGTATGGGGTGAATACCTCTTACTAGATGTTACGCCTGAGGACTACCAATTACAAGATGGGGATCAACTTTTAGTATGGAACTAGTAACGGTGCGGTGAAATTAGAATTGGTGCAGTGTAGTAATTATCCTTTAGTGATTAGAACCGCGATCAACGTTTATCTTATTCATCCTGCTTACCTTGTCATGCATATTTATGTATAGTCATTTCTTACTTTCCAGTTTATGTTCTTATCCTGTTACTTTAATGATTATATTGTTAAAGTCACTTGACTCACCTGACTTATGTCTGACCTAGTTTGTTTTCGCCTCTTTTCTTCCATTCCCCCCCAAGGTTTTTAGGGAGGAAATACTCAAGTTTAGTTCGGATATCCCTTCTTCCAGCTTGAAGTTGAAAAATAAATTGCTTCGCTTTGATTCAGCTTATCTATGGCATTTTCTGTTGGGGATTATAGTTTTAATATTAAGTACTCTGAAGGTTTGTATAAGACTGAAATTATGAACTTGGTTTAGGTATTTGGAAATGTAATCAAACTTATTTCAGTTTCCGCTGCAATAAAGTTATAAAAATTTTCAAGTACTACTTTCTCTGTCTTGTAATATTCTGTTCCGTTTACTTATAATACTCCACAAAACTTAATGCATTCCCTTTGTGAGTGACATTAATGGACGTGGGGTGTTACAGAATTTCTAAAGTGCTCCGTTTCAGATCTGGTTTGTTTCATGCTGTAGATCTCTTTTTTGCGAATCCAACGCATCCGAAATTTCTGAATTTCATCGATGTTTGAGAGAGATATAGTTGTTTAAAGATTTGATTGCATTAAAAATAATAATTAATAATTAGTTTAAATTTATCTCCTCCTTAATCCACCTTTACCCTTTCTTCCTCCTTCTTTGTTTTCTGTTTCACCGTAACCCATTCCATCATCACGAATCCTCCCTTGCGCACCACTATAGAAGACACCGGACCTTGATCCGACACCGCCACCCTGTTGCCCTCCTCCAGAGCCATCATCCGCCGCCCATCAGGTCAAACTCGACCTCCTCCCTGAGCCGTGAATTCACCCCTAAGCCGCCGACATCAGGCCCTCGAACCGGGAAATCCAGGCCCTTAAAATCAATCTCGACCGTATAGTTTTGAAGAACAGGAGAATCTCTACAAAAATTGCTTTAGGAGCTGATGGAATTACTTTAAGGATTGGGTGCAAATTTTGAATTTGTTTCGGAGCTTTACTGGCCATTGAACGTAAGATGGCGGCTAGGTTTTAGAGATGAGGGTATTAGGGTTTATAATATTCAAATATATATAATATTAAATTCAATTAATTTTGAAAAAGCCAGTTAACTCTTATCAACTCCAATTCCAGCCCAACGAGAGTTGTCCCTAGGCAAATACCCCCGTTCCGGACCCAATGGACTAGGTCCCGTGAGCCCAAATGACAATCTTCAGCCTGTTTTATTTAATTTAAAATATAATTTATTTATTTATTTCAGTCGTACAATTAAATTCACAGGGGCCACATACTGACTCTATAAATTCCAGAAAAAATATTTCTAGTTATGTTTTGACGATATGATCCTAACAAAATTGATTTCATGGAATTTGGAGACCGTTTGAAAAATGTCCATTTTCTGGTCAATCCGATTTGACTAAAATTGACAAAACACATTTTCTTTTGCCACGCTTTCATATTAATTCTAAAAATTATGAAAATTGAAACCTAGAAATAATTTGACATTCCGGAGCCAACAAAAGTGGTTTCGTCGAAAACGGAGGTCATTTGATAAATGGCTATTTTTAGTATTAAAATATGTATGTAAATTCTACAGCGACTTTTCTGAATTTTAAATTGGGCATAACTTTTGATTCCCGCTATGAAATTTCAATTTTTCGGATTCGTTGGAAAGATATTTTTAAATAGATTTTGGTTTCACCAAAATCCTATTTATTTTGAATCCTGTACAGTCATTCAAAGTTCAAATTTTCAAACTACCGTGCTATTTCTAACTTCTTTTATAATTAAAATAAAATTATTCATTTTAAATTTGATTTAAATAAATTTTTAATCGTTATTATTTAAAATAAATTATTTTAACTATTCAAAATCTCTTAAAATTCCTAAAATAAAAATTTTAAATTGATTCAGAAATTGCGGGTTGTTTCACAGCCTCTGCCATCACATCGTACCACCAACCGAAGAAGACGCCCAGGCTGCCTACGAGGCTGTCAAATCTGCAGACCTTACCCTGTGGACATGACTTGACGCTGTTGTCCTTCAATGGATATACAATACAATCTCCTCCGACCTCCTTCATGCCATTTTTCTCTGCCACGATACAACTGAGGGTGCATGGAAATGACTTGAAGCCATGTTCCAAGACAACAAAGTTTCAAGGGCAACTCATCTTGAAGAAGAACTTGCAACAGTTGATTTTGAACAATTTAATTCAATTGAAAATTTTTGCACCCACCTTAAATCATTGGCTGATAGATTGGCGGATGTCAGTGCCCCGGTGACTAATAGCAGGCTTATATTGCGTCTCACAGGAGCCTTTCCAGAATCATATAACGGAACTATAGATTACATTCATAACCAAGATCCCTTACCCCCTTTTGAAAGCTGTCGAACTCTGTAAAAACCCGTAACTTCACCGTAAAGGAAAGCGCGGATAGTTCGAGAACAAGCCAGAACAGAACTCATATAAAAGAACATTTCACTGTATATCACAACAATGCATCAGATTACAAGAATATACAGAGTATAAATGAATATTACACAGAAATATCAGAGATTTAAATTACATTTAAATACATCGCAGCGGAAAATAATACAATACACAACTAGAAGGAGATATACGGATACAAAGCTTTCCGGATATCGTTCCAGCTGTAAACCAGGATCCTGTGAATATAAATCTGCAAAACCAAAACTACTAGCTGCCCGTGTCAAAATAAGGGCACCCAGAGTTTAGGTTAAAACAATAAACTCCAGGTCAGTCATGTGACTGGTGTGAGAACTAAAACAGTTAATCTTTATTTTAAAGTTAGGTAAATCAAGGGACCACGCCGTATAACACGGAACGGGTTTCCTCCCAAGAATACCAGTGCATAAAACAAACAGCGCAATGCTAAATAAAGAAAAATGAAGCTGTTATAAGACCCAGGTCCCATCACACAATGCAACGCAGCCGAGGATAGGTTTTCCCTTATAACAGCCAAAGAATGCTTGATACGTTTAAAACAAATCGTTTGATACTATTATAAGTGCATAGTGTATAAAACAACTTCAAATCATAAGTATCAATCATAGACGGCATAAGTGCCCCATCCCACTATGTCACCATACTAGGCTCTACAAATAAAACCGCAAGACGTCGTATTGGAAGTTAGGTTATCATTTATGGTATGAACCGAGGCTAGGGGAAAGATCCTCAACCGATTCGAGACTGTCTAGTCCGAGCCTCAGGGTCAGAGCGCATCGACCCTTGGATCGTCAGGGCCAGTCCACCGATGTGGATTAAAATTCCTGAACACTGCGTTTCCCCGCCCTTTGGGGTGTAAGCCTGGCCCGTCAGCCGACCAGAAGCATCGGCCGAAACCGATATCACGAGGCGCCTCGCTTTTCAGCAAGTAATAATAAGCAACATCCACATGAGTCAAACTCGTCAGCCAGTTCAAGCACTGACGCCACTCCTAACTAGAAAGAAACGCATGTCCTCCCTGATGTCCGTCTCCCGTTTTTTATTCATACCGGGTGTGATACTCGCGAATCAACGTTACACAAAGCTACGCCACAAAGGCCGTGCTTCGATCATCAACCACAAGACTTTGCTTTTCAACAGAAGCCTTGATCATTTGCATCTTAGCATGCCACACAGGCAATTCACTCCATGCGATTGATATCCATCAATATATAACCCCTGAGCTCGTACGTCTCAGAGAAGGGCGTTAAGCAAGAGAATAAATTCTCCTCCGCCAAACAGATATATATTTAAGAGAGATCAATCACACGGACTAAAATCCAATGTCAGACACACAGTCCATTTACAAGTCCGTTCTGGGTCTGAACGAAACCGGAGGCACTTTCCTCGCATATCCATCCATCTCCAAGTACGTCTGGACGATCACCAACTGTTTCCATCTTCTTGGGTGTACAGCCCAATCAAGATCATCAGTAATCACCCAAACAACGTGAAGACTTCCGGTCTTCGACCACCGTCTTCATCTTCGACTTATCGTCGTATCAGTTATTCAGAATGGGATAAACCCGGTCTTTCCGAATAACTCGCGTATATTTTAAATAAGTGTTACACAAACACAACATACGCCTCATTCCAATTCATCAGTCACTAACCGTAAATTAATCAAGAGAATAATTTCCCAAATATTAACCCCGAAGGCCGAAACCAACATCAGATCAATATCCAGAAAACCATTCTGCTTGGCTAACCGACAGTTAGTTTCTAAATTTCACATTCATAGGGAAAGGTTCCCATTAATTTTATCCAAGATAAATTCCTGAATTTATTCTCTAATCTTCCTTTGAATTTCGATTCAACTAGTCGGAATTAGCGAACCTTACCGTAGTAATCATTGGTTTTAATTTCCCAATCCCAACCTATTCATCCCATGAAGTAAAACTGGTAATACTTCATATCTAACACCACGATGTTATCGTAAATTAAATTATCATTTCACGTTCAAATCTAATTAAAGATTTAACTATCGCCTGGAGCAAAACTGGGGATACTCCATTCTCGATCTTTTCAATCTAATTAAAGATTCATTAAAACTCCACTTAGTTTTAATCGTTAACTGGGTTAAAGAATCAGTGTCATTTAAAACACGGTTCACGATAAACCCAAAATCACATTTCCATTAATTATCGGGTTAAAGAACGAGTGTTATTTAAAACACCATTCACGATAAACCCAAGAATCAATATCAATTCAATTTCAATTAAATTTTATTTAATTGGTACACTTCATTAAATCTAAATAAAAAGATTTAATCTTTTCTCAACTGGGTTCAAGAACAGTGTTAGTGAAGACACCATTCACGACAAACCCAAATCACATTTGATATTCAATACAAGGCTCTGAATAGAAAATATATCGACTTATATTCAATATCAAATTCTACGACTAACAAATGTCGTATTGGAAATAACGATATAAATATATATCTTTCAAATTTCCATAACAACATCTGTATAATCACGAATTCCAACATCGAAATATTCCGAAGACAATTTCGATTCAAATCCACTCTGATGTAATCATTGGAAATGCTGGTTATTTTTAAAACCCTTTTCATATTCAATTTATTTATTTTAAAAATAAATAGAATTATAATTCTAGTTCAAAACTAGTTCATTTAGATAAAAATCTATTTTTATCTTTTCAAATATGGAGTTTTTCATCCCAATCCTTTCTAAACCATTTCTTATGATATTACACAAATTATTACTATTTTTAATAATTTTATCAAGGCCCGTACAGTCGATTTCCATCAACGGTCATCGAACTGCACTTACAGCGACCTTTTTCGAATTTGATTTGGACGTATCTCCAAATCCAACCGTTAGATTTCAAATTTCTAATATTCGTTAGAAATCTCTTTTTGATACGAACCCAATGGTTCCGGTTTTAGGAGAATCCGACGGTCGGATCTCCCGTAATGTCCGTTTGAAATAAATGGTCGAAATTCGCGAACTGCCGCGGCGCGGCGCGTTCTATTCAGGCCATTATATTATATATATAATATATATATAATATATTTCGTCGATTTCTATTTAAAACGAATTATATAAATAGTTTTAAATTCGTTTCAAAAGAAATTTCAACTTCCATTTCAATTCAAATCAAAATTGAATTCTTCTTTATAAATTCGTTTTAACATTCATTTCTATTCAATTCAAATTTCAATTCAATTTGAATTCATTTCAATTTGCTTTCAATTCAATTTGAATTCGTTTTCAATTCATTTCGAAATCGTTTTCAATTCAATTCATTTCGAAATCGTTTTCAATTCATTTCATTTCGAAATCGTTTTCAATTCATTTCATTTCGAAATCGTTTTCAATTCATTTCATTTCGAAATCGTTTTCAATTCATTTCATTTCGAAATCGTTTTCAATTCAATTCATTTCGAAATCATTTTCAATTCAATTCATTTCGAAATCTTTTTCAATTCAATTCATTTCGAAATCGTTTTCAATTCAATTCATTTCGAAATCGTTTTCAATTCATTTCATTTCGAAATCGTTTTCAATTCATTTCATTTCGAAATCGTTTTCAATTCATTTCATTTCGAAATCGTTTTCAATTCATTTCATTTCGAAATCGTTTTCAATTCAATTCATTTCGAAATCGTTTTCAATTCAATTCATTTCGAAATCGTTTTCAATTCATTTCATTTCGAAATCGTTTTCAATTCAATTCATTTCGAAATCGTTTTCAATTCATTTCATTTCGAAATCGTTTTCAATTCATTTCATTTCGAAATCGTTTTCAATTCATTTCATTTCGAAATCGTTTTCAATTCATTTCATTTCGAAATCGTTTTCAATTCAATTCATTTCGAAATCGTTTTCAATTCATTTCATTTCGAAATCGTTTAAAATCGATATAAATATCGTCCACGTCAAAATGGCGTCAATCTAATCAACACGGCTTCATAAATTTCTATTTTCAAATATTCTATTTCAAATATTTCTTTTTCAAAATAGTTGTTATTATCAAAATATTTCGTTCAACACATGACCAATCTCAATGGATGAGTACTGTCAACACATGAACCTTTATTTTATATTATAAAGATGTAAATTTTATTACTAAAATATTTCGTTCAACACATGACCAATCTCAATGGATGAAACGGTCAACACATGAACCTTTATTTTATATTATAAAGATGTAAATTTTATTACTAAAATATTTCGTTCAACACATGACCAATCTCAATGGATGAAACGGTCAACACATGAACCTTTATTTTATATTATAAAGATGTAAATTTTATTACTAAAATATTTCGTTCAACACATGACCAATCTCAATGGATGAAACGGTCAACACATGAACCTTTATTTTATATTATTCTTTATTTTTCAAATTGGAATGAGGCCCAATCAATTACCATATAAAGTTAATTATATGGATTCCATACAACACATGTATATAATAGCATTGAAAATAATCAACCATCAACCAAAGTGCACTACACTGTATAAGCATCAAATATAGATATTCAACGCTTATAACAGCCTGTCAATCAATCGATCGACATATTTAATCAATCAGGATGAGTGAACTTCAAATTTCATCCCAACACCCGTGTGGGGTTTCAAACAATCAAACACATATTTTATTTGTGCTGTTGGGCGATGTGTAAAATTTATCGTCCCAATCAATGTCTTTCAAATAGGTGTACATAAACAAACCGTCCGGTTTGTAAATGAATATTTATTTATTCACTTCACGTTAAAAATTATATTTTTAACGATAAAACATTTTATTCTAACATATGAATTTCTATTCAGTTCATTCTTTAAATAAAATGATATTTTTATTTTTCTAACTTATTTTAGAAAATTTCGGCGGCATAACGGCACGATACTAGAAACGGGACGAGGCCTAGCCTTATCCCCGGTCTAGTGAAGGCCCACGCCATTCACACATCAATCAAATCCATTCATTTCACCAAACATTTCAATTTCAAATCAAATCATCTAACTAATCTATGCAACCAAACAAACAAGTCCATGGTCTGTGGACGATTGTGTCGGGTGCTACTAAGCACCGTCTGCATCCTAGTATATATATATAACTAGAGAAAAGAAAGTGAAAGGTGAGAAATTCTCACCAAAAGCTATCCAATCATCTTGACTCTTCTTTTATAGAAATCTTCGCCAACTCGCCTTTTGTCGCTTTCGTTGCCCGTATTCACTACATATGTAAAAATCGAATTTTTACTTCGCTATTCAATATATAAAAATCGAATTTTTACTATCTTATTTTATTTTTATAAACTGAAAATAAAATTCCATTGTATTTATTTTAACATTTGCAAATAAATACACTGCTTATTTAGATTAAAAGCTGAAAATAAATATCAGTTAACCATCTTCTACCATATTAAAAATTCTATTTTCATCCTATGCTATTTATCCTTTCTTTTTCTTTTTTCATATTCAAACAAAATTTCTAAACAAAGTGATTTTATTTTTCTAGGACAAAGTGATTTTATTTTTCTAAGACAAAGTGATTTTATTTTTCTAAGACAAAGTGATTTTTTCCTAGAAAAACTAGATTTTTAAACAATGATAACATAAACAATTAAAATAAAATAAATAAATTATAATAATTACCCTAATTAATTACCATTTCACTAATCAAGTCATTAGGGTATCTTTAAACCCGTCGTCCTCACTGTATTGTCCTAGAACAAGTACCCATCGAGCCCGAATGGAAGATCCACCTGGGCGGGCCACCAGCGTTGATCGAACGATGATCCAACAACACCCCCTCGCGCGCCTCCAGACGCTCCTCCTCCACCAGTAACCGCGTCGAAGTCGACGCCGCTTCCTTGCCAGAAAACCATGACAAACGACGGGACTTTGAGGCCCGATTGCTGCTGATTCACGCAACTAGGCACCGTCATAGCCGTTGGATTTAAAGAGCAAAGAGGGCGCTTCGATTTTCATTTATCACGTTGGATTAATTTTGAGGGGATTGGATGAATTTTTGATTTGAAATCTGGAGCGATTTCGGTCGTCGAACACGATGAAGAGCGGCTGATAGGGGCGTTGACCATTTTGACTAGGTTTTAGGGAGAAAGGTTGATATTTATATTAATTTTTATAATATTTTATTCCTTTTTATTTTGTTTTAGCATATGAACTCCCATTCAAACCCAACGACTGTCGCCCCTAGCTAATTACCCCCATTTCGAACACAACGGGATATATATCACAGGCTGATTCGATCGTTTCGATCAGTTTCCATTCAATTTACATTTAAATCATTATACTGAATTTTAAACGTACATTTCAATTTACCGGGGTCGCATACTAACTCGAAAAATTCCAGAAAAATATTTTCTAGCTTCGTATTGACGATACGGTCCTAACAAAACTAGTTTCGTCGAATTCTGAGACCGTTAGAAAAATGACCATTTTCCAGTCGATTAAAATCAACTAAAACTGCTCAAACGCATTTTCCATTGCCATGCTCACATATTGATTCGAAAAATTATGAAATTTGAAATCTAGCAATAACTTTACATCACGGATCCAACAAAAGTGGTTTCGTCGAAATCCGAGGTCGTTTGCAAAATGGCTATTTTTAAGGGCCCGAATTCCATAGCGACTATTCAGAATTTTCAACTGGACATATCTTTTGATTCCCGCTATGAAATTTTGATTTGTTGGATTCGTTGGAAAGATATTCTCAAATAGATCCTAATGTTTCTGGTTTCTCTAAATTCCGGATTGTTTTGCACCCGGTACATTCAACTGAAGTTTGAAATCAAATTATCGAACTACCGCGCCATTTTCAATTCCTTTTATAATTATATATAATTATTTATATTCTAATGACGACGTATAAATATATACGTTCTAAATATATTCAAAATATATTTCTCGTCGTTTTTATTTAAAATAATTCATTTTAAATAATCAAAATTCGCTAAAATTGCCAAAATAAAAATTTTAAACTGGCCCAGATTTTCGGGTTGTTACAATCTCCCCCACTTAAAACTTTTCGTCCCCGAAAAGGAACAAAGTCGAAAGTGGTTTGATTAATTAGCTCTACGCTCGATCTGGCTTCCATTCTCCAACTTTTCAGTTTCTGAGAATTTTCAAAATTTCAAAAATTTGGCTAACACCCTAAATTTTCGAAAAATTTCGCCATAACCTCCCCTGCACCGGGAGCATCGGGGAATTTCAAATAGCTCCCCCGGTCCTTCTAATCTCAAAAAGAAAAAGAAAAAGCCAAGCGGCTAGCCAATAGGCTCATGAAATCATCATCACCCAAACAAAACAGTAAATTATGTAGTAAACATGTACCTATTTGTCGGGCAAACAAATTTTATTCTCTGCTCTAGCCTCCTTGCTATGACCTGTTCAATGTAAGTACAAGTATATGCAAGCAAATGCGACCAATTTTGAATATAATTCAATATTTGGTTCAATTAGGCATAATGGTTCAAAATTTATCAAACAACTAAACAAGCAACACAATCATCAATCAATTAGGGAATTTAACGTTTCAAATACATAATTTTGCTATATAGTCAAAAATCACATTTTTGATGCCAAATCACAACAATAGGTTCTATCTAATTTTGGTTCTCACACCAGTAAATAGGAAATATATAGAAATCTCACTTTTGTCACTCGAATATAAATATTGATGATGCCATGGTCATTATCAACATCACCTCCGGGCGACTAGAGTGTGATTCTATATCTATCCAGTATATTAAAATTTCAAACACACGTGGATCAGACGTATACGCAAAATCTTTATATACTGGACTGTCCAACTCAATATATATAGATAATCAAATACGAATAATTGTTTTAAATTTCAAAACAAGATTTGTTTTCCTTTTCAAAAATATACTCTTCACACTCGTTCTAGGATACTACTGATCCCATCTCTAACGAGTCATTCCCATTGGATATTACTAATCCAATTTCTGATGAATTCTTTCGTATAGTTCTAATGTGCCTTGTTCTCGAGCTCTGTAAACCAAAGCTCTGATACCAACTGTAAAAACCCGTAACTTCACCGTAAAGGAAAGCGCGGATAGTTCGAGAACAAGCCACAACAGAACTCATATAAAAGAACATTTCACTGTATATCACAACAATGCATCAGATTACAAGAATATACAGAGTATAAATGAATATTACACAGAAATATCAGAGATTTAAATTACATTTAAATACATCGCAGCGGAAAATAATACAATACACAACTAGAAGGAGATATACGGATACAAAGCTTTCCGGATATCGTTCCAGCTGTAAACCAGGATCCTGTGAATATAAATCTGCAAAACCAAAACTACTAGCTGCCCGTGTCAAAATAAGGGCACCCAGAGTTTAGGTTAAAACAATAAACTCCAGGTCAGTCATGTGACTGGTGTGAGAACTAAAACAGTTAATCTTTATTTTAAAGTTAGGTAAATCAAGGGACCACGCCGTATAACACGGAACGGGTTTCCTCCCAAGAATACCAGTGCATAAAACAAACAGCGCAATGCTAAATAAAGAAGAATGAAGCTGTTATAAGACCCAGGTCCCATCACACAATGCAACGCAGCCGAGGATAGGGTTTTCCCTTATAACAGCCAAAGAATGCTTGATACGTTTAAAACAAATCGTTTGATACTATTATAAGTGCATAGTGTATAAAACAACTTCAAATCATAAGTATCAATCATAGACGGCATAAGTGCCCCATCCCACTATGTCGCCATACTAGGCTCTACAAATAAAACCGCAAGACGTCGTATTGGAAGTTGGGTTATCATTTATGGTATGAACCGAGGCTAGGGGCAAGATCCTCAACCGATTCGAGACTGTCTAGTCCGAGCCTCAGGGTCAGAGCGCATCGACCCTTGGATCGTCAGGGCCGGTCCACCGATGTGGATTAAAATTCCTGAACACTGCGTTTCCCCGCCCTTTGGGGCGTAAGCCTGGCCCGTCAGCCGACTAGAAGCATCGACCGAAACCGATATCACGAGGCGCCTCGCTTTTCAGCAAGTAATAATAAGCAACATCCACATGAGTCAAACTCGTCAGCCAGTTCAAGCACTGACGCCACTCCTAACAAAAAAGAAACGCATGTCCTCCCTGATGTCCGTCTCCCGTTTTTGATTCATACCGGGTGTGATACTCGCGAATCAACGTTACACAAAGCTACGCCACAAAGGCCGTGCTTCGATCATCAACCACAAGACTTTGCTTTTCAACAGAAGCCTTGATCATTTGCATCTTAGCATGCCACACAGGCAATTCACTCCATGCGATTGATATCCATCAATATATAACCCCTGAGCTCGTACGTCTCAGAGAAGGGCGTTAAGCAAGAGAATAAATTCTCCGCCGCCAAACAGATATATGTTAGACCGAAATTTGGGCCTAACACCCAAACTCTATGTGAAATCCTCACAAATCACAGATTACAGATAAAAAGCAGTAAAAACAGGGAACACACGGGATTTTTATAGTGGTTCGGCTCAATCCAAGCCTACGTCCACTTTATAGTTTCTCATATCCTGAGGAATTACAATTACAATGGTGTCTCACAATCCGTGAGATTCGATTATACACAATAGCCTTGTGTTCTAATGAGGAAGAGGAGAAAAGAGATTGAATTTATGCACGATAGCCTCGTGTTTGATTGAGTTGAGGAGTACCCAAAGTCCTTGAATACTTGGTAATGGTGGTCGGGAGGTGTTAGCGCCCGAAAAAAAGTCCCTTGAAATGACCATCTCGGGGTGTATTTATAGGCGTAGAGGAGCTGCTGGGAGTCCTGAATCGGGTCGGATCGGGTATGATGTGGTGAGCGGAGAGGACATCTCGGAGAGAGTGGAGAAGTGGCCTTCAAATCGTGCTAGGACAGATGGCAACCGATCCGGATTAGTAGGAGGTAGTTATCCCTTAAGAAGCGGTCAAACTTGCTGCGTCTGAGCAGGTACAGGGGAATCGGTTCGGGTCCGACCCGAACCGAGCTGGTGTCTTCAATCCGAAGACTTCATGTGCCAGGTTAGTGCGATGGAGGTCGGATCGGTTCGGCTCCGAACCGAACCGAGGAGGAGGCTCCGAACCGGAGTTATGATGTATACTTCTGAGCTGAGTGCAAGCCGGGTCGGGTTCTGATAGTCCGATCCGAACCGAGGTGAGATGGAGTCCAAGTTTGAGCATCTTCGAAGTGTGGAGTCGGAGCGGGTCCGATCCGATCCGGGAGGTCAAGCCAATTTCCAAATTCCAAGTTTTCGGTTCTGCATGCATTCACGGAAACGGGCATAACTTTCAAACCGTAAGTCCGATTGAGCCAAACCAAAGCTCAAACTGAAGCTAATTCAGAGATCTACAAGAGTTACCGAGCTCAGCTCCGTAATCGCTGTTTTCGGGCCCAAAAAAGGTCATCTGGTAGGAGTTTTGGGCCATTCTTTATTTGTGATGCGATTTTGACCAAATCGCTGCCTGTCTTCTGACGGTATTTCCGATACTTGAGCGTATTATTGATAAGAGATTCCATGTGTGACTGCTTTGACTAAAAAGCGGGTCAACAATATATATTTAAGAGAGATCAATCACACGGACTAAAATCCAATGTCAGACACACAGTCCATTTACAAGTCCGTTCTAGGTCTGAACGAAACCGGAGGCACTTTCCTCGCATATCCATCCATCTCCAAGTACGTATGGACGATCACCAACTGTTTCCATCTTCTTGGGTGTACAGCCCAATCAAGATCATCAGTAATCACCCAAACAACGTGAAGACTTCCGGTCTTCGACCACCGTCTTCATCTTCGACTTATCGTCGTATCAGTTATTCAGAATGGGATAAACCCGGTCTTTCCGAATAACTCGCGTATATTTTAAATAAGTGTTACACAAACACAACATACGCCTCATTCCAATTCATCAGTCACTAACCGTAAATTAATCAAGAGAATAATTTCCCAAATATTAACCCCGAAGGCCGAAACCAACATCAGATCAATATCCAGAAAACCATTCTGCTTGGCTAACCGACAGTTAGTTTCTAAATTTCACATTCATAGGGAAAGGTTCCCATTAATTTTATCCAAGATAAATTCCTGAATTTATTCTCTAATCTTCCTTTGAATTTCGATTCAACTAGTCGGAATTAGCGAACCTTACCGTAGTAATCATTGGTTTTAATTTCCCAATCCCAACCTATTCATCCCATGAAGTAAAACTGGTAATACTTCATATCTAACACCACGATGTTATCGTAAATTAAATTATCATTTCACGTTCAAATCTAATTAAAGATTTAACTATCGCCTGGAGCAAAACTGGGGATACTCCATTCTCGATCTTTTCAATCTAATTAAAGATTCATTAAAACTCCACTTAGTTTTAATCGTTAACTGGGTTAAAGAATCAGTGTCATTTAAAACACGGTTCACGATAAACCCAAAATCACATTTCCATTAATTATCGGGTTAAAGAACGAGTGTTATTTAAAACACCATTCACGATAAACCCAAGAATCAATATCAATTCAATTTCAATTAAATTTTATTTAATTGGTACACTTCATTAAATCTAAATAAAAAGATTTAATCTTTTCTCAACTGGGTTCAAGAACAGTGTTAGTGAAGACACCATTCACGACAAACCCAAATCACATTTGATATTCAATACAAGGCTCTGAATAGAAAATATATCGACTTATATTCAATATCAAATTCTACGACTAACAAATGTCGTATTGGAAATAACGATATAAATATATATCTTTCAAATTTCCATAACAACATCTGTATAATCACGAATTCCAACATCGAAATATTCCGAAGACAATTTCGATTCAAATCCACTCTGATGTAATCATTCGAAATGCTGGTTATTTTTAAAACCCTTTTCATATTCAATTTATTTATTTTAAAAATAAATAGAATTATAATTCTAGTTCAAAACTAGTTCATTTAGATAAAAATCTATTTTTATCTTTTCAAATATGGAGTTTTTCATCCCAATCCTTTCTAAACCATTTCTTATGATTTTACACAAATTATTACTATTTTTAATAATTTTATCAAGGCCCGCACAGTCGATTTCCATCAACGGTCATCGAACTGCACTTACAGCGACCTTTTTCGAATTTGATTTGGACGTATCTCCAAATCCAACCGTTAGATTTCAAATTTCTAATATTCGTTAGAAAGCTCTTTTCGATACGAACCCAATGGTTCCGGTTTTAGGAGAATCCGACGGTCGGATCTCCCGTAATGTCCGTTTGAAATAAATGGTCGAAATTCGCGAACTGCCGCGGCGCGGCGCGTTCTATTCAGGCCATTATATTATATATATAATATATATATAATATATTTCGTCGATTTCTATTTAAAACGAATTATATAAATAGTTTTAAATTCGTTTCAAAAGAAATTTCAACTTCCATTTCAATTCAAATCAAAATTGAATTCTTCTTTATAAATTCGTTTTAAAATTCATTTCTATTCAATTCAAATTTCAATTCAATTTGAATTCATTTCAATTTGCTTTCAATTCAATTTGAATTCGTTTTCAATTCATTTCGAATTCGTTTTCAATTCAATTCATTTCGAAATCGTTTTCAATTCAATTCATTTCGAAATCGTTTTCAATTCATTTCATTTCGAAATCGTTTTCAATTCA